>JARQOD010000005.1:482435813-482502824 GCA_033576555.1 Oophaga sylvatica
TGGCTTATTTCAGCCGGGTCCCTAACCACACACACGCATGACTTTTTTTTTTTTTTTTTTTTTTTCCCCTCAGATGGGAAGTTCCACAGTCAGATAACCAAAACTATAAGGAAACTCGACTCCCAAACAGCGTGTACACTTACATAATGCAGCAGCTGTTCCCATCATCATCGGAAAACCAACTTTATTTACAAGCACAAAAAAACACAAAACTAAGACATATTAACAAGGTGTTTCCACTTTTTAACTTTCCAAATTCCCTCTGCGTCCTCCTCCCCCCTCTTTCTCTTATCACACACAAAACAAAAATACAATTTTCCCAAAACAATTTTTAAACATTTTTAACCTCAATCTCCTTCCTCTTAAACACATACACGTTCCTCACATCCCACAACACCTCTTTTATACATGCAAGCATCAACCACAACACTCTCTCCTTTTCTCCACACATACCCAACCCAAACATAAATAACTCAAACGTCAAAAAATTCACATCACACAACTCCTTACACAACGGGCCCAAACCTGAAATCACATTTCTAGCATACTGACAATTCCAAAACAAATGCACCACACTCTCTCTCCCATCACATCCCCTCCTCGGACACATCTCACTCCTCACTAAACCCCGGTTTCTCTGGAAGTCTCTCACCGGTAACACCTCATGCAATGACTGCCACACAATCTCGCTCTGTCTATTTGTCATACCATCCATACGTACCTTCTTCCATACCTTCTGCACATCACTTCCTCTCACCATATAGATACCACATTCCATCTCTCTACACTCAATCATCCTATATACCGCTTTCTTCTTCTCTAACAACCTCACATCCACATCACACAGTTCATACTTCACCAAAAATTTGTAAACCCACACATACCACACAGGCACCTCAAAAGCCACTGGGCACCTTAGATCCCTTTCCCGCCACTTCAAACGGAACAGAAAACTTCCAAACAAATACCTGCACATACATGCACACTTCCCATCCATCCTAATCACACCCAATACAAACACCATAATATTCACGCCAAAAAATACATTCAAATTTGGGAATCCCAGCCCCCCCTTATCCATTCTCTTCATCACAACCTCTCTCCTTGCACGCTCCATACTTGAACGCCAAAAAAATACAAACAAAACCCTATTTAATCTTCTAACACACATATAACCTGGTGGAAAAACCACCGCAACATGCAAAAAAATTGGTAACACCACACTCTTAACTAAAATTTTACCAAAAAACGTCAAATCTCTCATCTTCCAAAAATTTAACTTGCGCTCCACTCTCTCTCTCACATCCATCCAACTTTCCTCTCCATCCAACTTCTCTGAAAATTTCACACCCAGCACCTTTATCGGTCCACTCACCACATTCACCCCAATATCATTGCTCAGAGTCCTCCCACCAAAAATCTTACATTCAGTCTTCTCCCAATTCACTTTAAACGCAGACGCTCCACAAAAAACGGATACCAACAACTTCACACGACGCACCAAACACTCTGAATCACACAAAACACACACATCATCCATGTAACCATTCACCTTTCACTCCCTCCCCCCCGCCCCCGGCACTTGCACACCCCGAATCACCTTATCTTTCCTCAACATACACAACAACGGCTCAGTCGCGCAAATGAACACAACAGGGGACAATGGGCACCCCTGCCGTACACCGGAAAACACATTCACTCTCCTCCCTACATTCCCATTCAACAAAACACAACTATAAATTTTTTATACAAACTTCTCACTCTCTCAACAAACTCAGCCGGAAAACCCATCTTCACCAACACTCTAAACAGAAAACCATGCGCCAACCTATCATACGCCTTCTCAAATCCAAACTCAACACATACACCCCCTTCTTACGGTTCAAACAGTCCCACAAACAATCTCTCAGCATACACACACCCTCATGTAACCGCCTTCCAGGCACCGAACAACACTGCTCCTCACCCACCACACTCCCAACCACATCACGCATCCTATTTGCCAAAAGCTTCGCATAGATTTTATAATCACAATTAAGCAACGTGATCGGCCTCCAGTTTTTTAGATTTTTCAAATCACCTTTTTTTGGCAACAGCACAACCACTCCTGCACGCATACCATTCGCCACCTCTGCATTCGCCCACATATACTTACATACATCAACAAAATCCTTCCCAATCACATCCCACATCACACGATAAAATTCCACGGGAGACCATCATCCCCCGGCGTTTTATTCAGCGCCATGCTACACACCACCTTCCATATTTCTTCACTCGTCACCTCCCCCATCAAACTCTCCCTTTCTGTCCCATTCAATCTATTTTCCAAAACACTCAGCACATCACTCTCCAAACCTTCATCCCTCCATTTCACTGCATACAAATCATCATAAAACTTTGCCACTTCCTCACATAAGTCCGCACCACTCACTTCATTTCCATCCACTCCATTCAAAACACTCATGCTCTGTCTTTTTCCAAAAACTTTCTTGAAAAAGAACGCGAACACTTCTCATTCTTTTCCAAGTTCTCTATACACAATACTCCTCCCTCTCTCTCTCAAAAACTCGTTCACTTCTTTTTTCACTCTCAACAAATCTTCACTCACATCCATCCCTCCCTCTCTTAGCTTATATAACACACTCAATCTTGCATTCAACCCAGCAAACCTTTCTCTCTTAGCAGCTGCACACTTGTAACCAAGTTTTTTTAAAAAACCCTTGGTTTTCCATTTAACCCAATCCCACCATTCACACACATTACTGAATTCACTTCTGCTCTCACACCACTCTGTATAATGTCTCTCATACTCCTCTCTCACCTCCACCCCCTCCAGTAAACTCACATTCAGCTTCCATATACCTTTCCCAGTTACCTCCTCAGTATGCACATCCACTTCACACTTCATACACACATGATCTGAAAACGGCACACTCTCCTGTGCATAACTAACAGCAATCAGGTTTTTTTGAAACAAAACAATAGTCCAGTCTAGACGCCACCCTCCCACTCTCAGAAAAAAATGTATTTAACAATGGAGTTACTTTACACTCCCTCTGCATATCCCTCAAACCAAAATCACTCACCATGTCCATTAACTCTTTCCTTGACACATCCACATTCACCTTTCCCACATCAACATTCATATCACCCACAATCACAACAGGCACTCTACCTGGAATAAAAAACTTAATTTTTTCAAATAAAACTTTACGCTCCTGTTTTTTCACAGGAGCATACACATTAATAACACTAAAACGAATATTTCTAAACTCAAAATTTGCTAACACGCATCTCCCAACCTCAATCACCATATAGTCACACAAACTCACATTACGCCCCTTCACCAAAAAACCAACACCGTCATTTCTATTACATGCACTCCCTGACCACACAGACGCACCATGAGGCCATTCACTCCCCTTCACACCATCCACAATCCCACACTCCTGTAAACAAAAAATTTCCGCATTTTGCGCTGCAAAAAACTCAAAAATGGCCGCACGCCGCATCTTATTTTTAAAAACCCTCACATTTTGAGATATAATTCTAACACCCATACTAAACACAAACCAAAAGGCTTAAAAAAAACACTTGTCCAAAAAAGGAAAAAAAATACAAAAACAACCTACAGATATAACTTGACACACATTACATAAAACACACAAAAAAAACAGATAGCCATTGCTTAAAGAGCAAAGCTATGTACACAAAAAAACCCTACCTGGCTACTGGAAAAGTAAAACGTACTTAACCAGTACCGCCAGTGTCCTCCTCCACCATTTGTGCCGAGCAGCCTTCCGAGCCGCTGGCCTCCATATACTCCTCCACCCGTGCCTTTTTCTGCCCTGTCTTCCTCTGGGCCATTCCTTCTTCCACCACCTCAATGTCTCTGTTTTCCCCACCACCCTCCCTGTGACACTTTAACCCTCCTGAGTCCTCTTCCGAGGAGAAGGCACCAATATTTCTCGGATCAGACTCATGAACTAAAACCTCAGCCTCCTCCTCTGCCACAGATATATCGAAATCCATCAGGCATTCTGACCATGATTCAGCAACTGGACTTCTTTTTTTACTTCTTTTTTAGGCCATGAACGCTCCTCTCGCCTTATGGCCTTCCAAAATTCCTTGTCCTCCTTTTCCTCCTGTTGCTTCTCCTTCCTTCTCTCAGCCTCCTTGTCCTCCTGCCGCTTCTCCCTCCGTCTCTCGGCAGGAGTGGGTGGCGCCCTCACAACTCTTTGCAGCGCGGCGACTTCGCCTTCCCTCCGCTTCTTCTCCTCCTCCCGCCTCTTAACCTCCTCCTCTCTCTTCCTTTCTTCCTCCCGCCTCCGCTCATCCTCACGTCTCTTTCTTTCCTCCTCCTCTCTAGTTGACCTCCTCGGCACACCAAACGGGCAGTCTCTATACAGGTGCTCTGAACTGCCACACCTGTCACATTCACGAGGCATCGGACACCTAGCCGCCACATGACCCTCTTGCTTGCAATTACGGCAAACCAACTCCTTGCTACACATGTTTAGCAGGTGCCCGAACTGAAAGCACCTCCTGCAGTATAGTGGCTGCCCTGGGTATGACAGGAAGCCCCTATGACCCGCCACTGAAAAGTTCGCTGGTGGGTGGGTGAAACCTCCCAAACAACCTGGGTCCTTCTTCAATTTCACCCGAAACACATACTTGCAGTTGAAAATGCCCAAGACATTTTTCTGCTTCTCCCCTCCCTTCACGTATTCACAGTACCGCTCCAGGAACTGCTCCAGTAGTGCTACTTCTGTATAGGGGTTGTACACAGTCACAGTCACCACTTTTTCCATGAGCCCAAACAGGGGCTCCACCCGCACTCCCTCCAGGCATGGATCACCTTCATTACTTCTGAGCCATTCAAAGACGGTCAAACAGCATCCCTCATTCACAAAGGTTACATCATATGTACCTTGACTCCGGAATTCATTGACGCTGTAGATATCCTGACGATGGGCTCCAGCCTTTCCCTCCAACAGGTCACGAACGACGTACACCAGGTTGTTTTTCTCACCACCTTTCACCACCACACGGATCGTATTCTTAATGAACATCCTCAGTCCAGACTGCTGGTATGGATACCGCAGTAGAAAATCAGCAGCACGCTGCCAGCAAAGCCCCTGGATCACTCCAGGAAAACTCGCACCCTCTGACCGCGACACACGATCGCAGCCAAAAGGCCGAGATCACACTGGCGCATAGCATACAATGATTGATATTAGCGCATGGCGGCCCAGCCATGCTACCCTTTTATAGCAACAGCTACAGGACCTTCCAGGAACAAGGACCAATGAGAAACCTGTTCCAGAAGACTCGTAGTAACAGGGCCTTCCTGGCGGACCAATAGGAGCTGCTGCAGTACCTGAGCATGTGACCCCTGATCTCCAATGAGAGATCTCACTCTGGGCATGCTCAGAAGGGAAAATGCAGTACTTTGTCCCAAAGACGTCTGCTCCAGCATTGGCTATAATAGCAGATCCAGGAAAGGCAGCAACAAGTCACTGCCCAGTAGTGGAGTGGGCAAGACGCCTGGACCGACGCCTCTGCTGAGCAGGCTCCACTGCGGCCGGAGATGAATGGGAGACCGCAGCGGGACGGGTTCTAGACTCCCCTTGTGCAGCAGCAGGAAATCGAACCCTAACATTGCCCCCCCTTCTCTGGGCCTCGCTGCGCTCAAAGGCAGCGATGAGCTGCGGAGCGTGAACATGCTCAGCAGGCTCCCAGGATCTATCCTCAGGCCCATAACCCCTCCAATCCACCAAATAAAATTTTTTGCCTCGTACCACCTTGCACCCAACAATGGCGTTCACCTCATGATCGTCGGTAGATGAACCCGATGTCCCAGCAGATGACTCGGAAAACCGGGAAATGGCCACGGGTTTCAAGAGGGACATGTGAAAGGTGTCAGTGATACCAAGGCGAGGATGAAGGGCTAGGCGGTAAACTACCGGGTTCACCTGCTCAAGAACTTTAAAGGGGCCCAAAAAGCGAGGTGCCAACTTGGTGGACTCTACCCGTAGCCTGATGTTTCGGGCAGAAAGCCACACTAGGTCACCCGGAGCAAACGTAGGAGCGGGGCGCCGATGGGCATCGGCCAAAGACCTCATCCTCTCTTTGGAGGCCTGAATGGCATCCTGAGTGCGGTCCCAAATGTCCCATGCCTCCACAGCCCAGTCTGCCACCCTGGAATCGGCGGAAGACACGGGCATAGGCACTGGTACCCGCAGATGCTGACCGTAGTTCAGGAGGAATGGGGTCTGTCCGGTGGAGTCAGCCACAGCATTATTTAGAGCAAACTCAGCCCACGGTAGCAAGGATGCCCAGTCATCCTGCCTGGCAGAGACAAAATGTCGCAAGTATGTGACCAAGGTCTGGTTGGCCCTCTTTACCAACCCATTCGTCTCGGGATGGTATGCAGAGGAGAGATTCAACTCAATGCTGAGTAAACGACACAGCTCTCTCCAGAACCGAGACGCAAACTGGGGACCTCGATCACTAACAATTTTGTCTGGCATACCGTGTAGGCGGAAAATATGCCTAATGAATAATGCTGCCAAGGCCCGTGCAGACGGTAACCGTGGTAACGGCACCAAGTGCACCATTTTGGAGAAGTGGTCGGTTATCACCCAGATGATGGTGCAGCCCCGAGACTTGGGTAAGCCAACCACAAAATCCATCCCGACCATCTCCCAGGGCCTGTCTGCCACCGTAAAGGAAAGAGTAACCCAGCTGGCCGTTGTCGAGGGGACTTATTCTTGGCGCAGGAGACGCATGCCTGAACGTATTCCCTGACGTCACGGACCATATGTGGCCACCAGTATGTCCTCGCCAGCAACTCAGATGTCCTCTTTGCCCCAAAATGTCCACCCACCCTGGACGAGTGTGCCCAAGAGAGAACCTCCGGTCGCAAATTGATGGGCACAAAAGTCTTGCCCGGAGGCACAGACTCAAGCGAAACCGGGGCCACAGTTCTTAGGCTCTCTGTGGGGACAATCAGCCGAGGCTCCTCCTTCACCTCCTCAGAGGACACCACGGAGCGAGACAGAGCATCAGCACGAATGTTCTTTCCCCTGAGAGAAAATGGAGGGTGAAATGGAATCGGGAGAAGAACAGGGACCATCTGGCCTGACGGGAATTTAGCCGCTGGGCGGTCTGTAAATAGACCAAATTTTTGTGGTCAGTGAACACTTGGAAGGGAAAGCGAGCCCCTCCAGGAGATGTCTCCACTCAGAAAAGGCCAACTTCATGGCTAGCAACTCCCTATCCCCAATGGAATAATTCCTCTCCGCAGGTGTGAAGGTCTTGGAGAAGAAGAAGCAAGGATGTTTACGACCTTGAGCATCCTTTTGAAAAAGGACTGCTCCAGCACCAACGGACGAGGCATCTACCTCCAATATAAAAGGCTTATCAACCTCGGGACGATGTAGGATAGGAGGGCTAGCAAAATGGGACTTGATTGAAGTAAAGGCCTTGGAGACCTCCTCTGACCACAATTTGGGATTGGCTCCTTTCTTGGTGAGGGCTACCAAGGGAGCAACCAAAGTAGAGAAGTGGGGAATGAATTGGCGATAGTAATTAATGAACCCCATAAAGCGCTGCACCGCTTTAAGAGAGTGGGGTTCTTGCCAATCCATTACAGCCTGTAGTTTGGCAGGATCCATAGCCAATCCCTGAGTGGAGATGATATAGCCCAGGAATGGCAAAGACTCCTGCTCAAACACACACTTCTCCAACTTCGCATATAAGGAATTTGCCCGCAAGAGGTCGAAGACCCTGCAAACATCTCTCCGGTGGGTGTCCATATCTGGAGAAAAGATGAGAATGTCATCCAAATAGACTACCACAGAGGTGGCAAGCATGTCCTGGAAGATGTCATTTACGAAATCTTGGAAGACGGCTGGAGCATTACAGAGCCCGAAGGGCATCACAAGATATTCGTAATGTCCATCTCTGGTATTGAACGCCGTCTTCCATTCGTCCCCCTCACGGATGCGGATCAGGTTATAGGCACCACGAAGATCCAGCTTAGTAAATACCCTTGCTCCCCGGAGCCTATCAAAGAGCTCAGATATTAGGGGCAAAGGATATTTGTTCTTAACGGTAATGGCGTTAAGACCCCTATAGTCTATACACGGTCGTAATTCTCCATTCTTCTTCTGCACAAAGAAAAATCCTGCCCCTGCTGGTGACACTGACTTCCTAATAAACCCTCTGGCCAGATTTTCCTGGATGTATTGTGACATGGCCTCCGTCTCAGGAAGAGAGAGAGGATACACTCTTCCCCGAGGGGGCTCCGTTCCAGGCAAGAGGTCTATAGGACAGTCATAAGGGCGATGAGGCGGCAGAGTCTCCGCTGCCTTTTTGGAGAATACGTCTGCGTATGACCGATAAACCTTGGGAAGAGAATCAAGATCTATGGGTATCTCCGTTGTGGAAACCTGAACGTCCTCTCTGAGACATTTGTCTCTGCAATGATCACCCCAACCCAGTATTCTCCCAGAGGACCACTCAATATGGGGAGAGTGGTGGCGAAGCCAGGGTAATCCCAACAAAACCTCATCTATTCCCTCAGGAAGGACAAAAAGGGATATATTCTCCTGATGTGAAGGAGACATAGACAGAGGTAGAGTGACAGTCTGGTGGGTGATTTGTGAGGGCAGGATTGCTCCATTCAACACTCTCACCGATATTGGCTCGGCGAGCGTCACCAGCGGTATGGAATGGCGAGAGGCAAAGGAGGAGGAAATAAAATTCCCCTCTGCCCCAGAGTCCACACAAAGCTTGGCGGGAAGGGTGGATGAACCTAGAGAGATTAACCCTTTAAGGAGCATCTTCGGAGCAAAATCCCTCGCGTCTAATGACCCTGCACCCATGGTCACGGAACATGACCGTTTACTTATTCGCTGGGGACATCGGTTGGCATAATGTCCTGACTGCTGACACACTCTACAGACCACGGATACTCGAGTGGTCCGAGACTTAGATCCCACTCGAGTATTCTCCACGGTCTCTGGGGAGTCAGACGCCCGAACGGGAAATTCCAGAGGTTTGGCAAAGGTGGGTGCCAGCCGAAACCTCTGCCTACACTGGGTCCGCTCTAACCTCCGCTCGTGAAAACGGAGGTCGATGCGGGTAGATATAGAAATGAGTTTCTCCAGTGTGGCAGGAATCTCCCTGGTAGCCAAAGCGTCCTTTACATGGTCTGCCAGTCCTCTCCAGAACACTGGAATAAGAACTTTATCTGGCCACTCTAATTCAGAGGCCAAAGTCCGAAATTGGACTGAGAACTGGCTGACCATGGACAAGCCCTGTGACATTGTCAGCAGTTGGAGTGCCGTATCGTGCGTGACCTGAGGTCCTAAAAAGACCTTTTTCAGAGCCTCCAAAAACCGAGGAGCACTCCGCACCACACGATCGTCACGCTCCCACAGCGGTGTTGCCCACTCCAACGCTCTGCCCGAGAGTAGAGACAGTACAAAACCCACTTGTGCCCGATCCGTGGGGAAACGTGCAGCCAGAAGCTCGAGCTGTATAGAGCACTGACTCACGAATCCCCGACATTGCTTGCTGTCACCGGCAAACTTGTCAGGAAGCGGGAGGTGGGATAATGTAGGGACAGAGGTAGCAGAGGACAAACTGGCTGCAGCCACGCTAGCAGCCTGAACAGCGACTGCGGTAATATCCACAGCTGAGGTTGTGCGCTCAAGAGCCGCCAACCTTCCCTCCAGCTGCTGGATATACTGCCTTAGATGCTGGTCATTCGCCATTTTACTAGCCAGACCCTGGCGCTAATATTATGTTAGGGTCTGCGGAACGCACCTAATAGATATAATAGTGAGGTGCGTTCGCAGCCCGGGGTCCACCGTGCAGGCGAAGCCCGCTGCTAATAAGATGGCGAAAGTGGCGAAATCTGTTATCCCGCAGAGTCGCAAAAATAAACGCCGTAGCGCGTTGTGGCAGTAAGTGCGAACTCTGTTAATCCCCAGAGCCGCTAACGGGATGCCACAGCGCTATATGGCGATAGGTGCGAACTCACTTAACTTCAGTGAGCCGCAAAGTAAAACGCTAGGGCGCTGTCTAGCGTCAAAAGCGAACCCTGTTACGTCACAGAGCCGCTGAGAAAAAGTACCGTGTTCTGACAGGCTCTCAGGTACACGGATAATTGCTAAGCGAGCATAATACGTGGTCATGCACTAATGTCCTCGCGGGAGTCACCCGCAATCTATGGCGTCTGAACGCCAGACCCTGAATACGGCAATCAAACTCCTCACCGGTTATGCCGGTAATCTAGGGCATCTAGGACACCGACCCTGACCAGCTAGCACACCAAACTCCTCACCGATTAAGTCGGTATTCTAGTGGCTTATTTCAGCCGGGTCCCTAACCACACACGCATGACCACACTGGCGCATAGCATACAATGATTGATATTAGCGCATGGCGGCCCAGCCATGCTACCCTTTTATAGCAACAGCTACAGGACCTTCCAGGAACAAGGACCAATGAGAAACCTGTTCCAGAAGACTCGTAGTAACAGGGCCTTCCTGGGGACCAATAGGAGCTGCTGCAGTACCTGAGCATGTGACCCCTGATCTCCAATGAGAGATCTCACTCTGGGCATGCTCAGAAGGGAAAATGCAGTACTTTGTCCCAAAGACGTCTGCTCCAGCATTGGCTATAATAGCAGATCCAGGAAAGGCAGCAACAAGTCACTGCCCAGTAGTGGAGTGGGCAAGACGCCTGGACCGACGCCTCTGCTGAGCAGGCTCCACTGCGGCTGGAGATGAATGGGAGACCGCAGCGGGACGGGTTCGAGACTCCCCTTGTGCAGCAGCGGGAAATCGAACCCTAACATTGTGTTTCAGTACGACAATGACCTAAAGCATACATTGAGACTGGTGAAGAAGTGGTTAAATAACAATGAAGTAGAGGTGCTGCATGGCCCCTCACAATCCCAAGATCTCAACCCAATGGAACACTTTTGGGTAGAGTTGAATAAAAAGCTGTATACATAACCAAGGGAGTCGATCTACAGGCACCAACTTTGGAAACGTGTAAAAGACACCTGGGATGAGATTTTGGTATAGAGATACTTGAATCTGATTGAGAGCATGCCCAGAAATATTCAAGCAGTGTTGAAAGCCAATGATAGATTTACAAAATACTAACAAAAGAATAAAATATAAAATTTAAAAATTTGGAAGCAAAACAGTAACATAGCAGTGACATGACAAGAATCTACATAACTCATCATGTACAAAAAAGTTGCGAGTAAAATTTATATATGAGATAGCCAAGATGATTGTCTATAAAATGATGGATGTCTCATGTTCGAAGCAGTAGTGGATGGTGAGTAGAGTTGAGCGATACTTTCCGATATCCAAAAGTATCGGAATCGGAATGGTATCGCCGATACCCAAAAAATATCGGCGATACCCGTTACCGATCCCGGAAATCCAATGTAAGTCTATGGGAACAAAATATCGGAATTAAAAAAACCCCATTCTTGCCTTGTTGGTTAATTGTACATGAAGGAAAACAACAAAGAGTAATGTAGAATGTATTGGGGAAGGTTGAGGAGACATTAAAGGCATAGATGTTTAACCTAATCAAATGGAATAGCATAAATATTTTTTTTTTAAAGATGTTCGGATTGACGAAGAAATTGACAATGTTGTTAACGTTTTTTCTATTTTGGCAAATATGTATATTTCACAACTTCCATGCTCTTCACCTTTTTAACTTTTGACACACTTTCTCCTTCATAATCTTCAGCAGCATCATCTTTTTCATCAAATTATTCTTCATCTTCACCTTCTTTATCTTCTTCTTAAACTTCTTGCTATTCATCTTTTTGTTAACATTACTCATATTGTTCTTATTAAACTATTATTCTCCTTCATATTCTACTTCATCTTCATCTTCTTCATCATATTCTTATTTGTGACAGAGATTCCTGTACTTGTAATCTGTCAAAGTATGAATTTTTCATCCTTCCGTTCTTGCTGTCACAAAAGATTTAAATTACAACAGTATTTGTCCGTGTTCAGTTTAGCCTGCAGCAGCAGGCATTTTCCAGGGGCACCACGAGGAGGAACGGACTCACCCCCATACACTGCTTAGTCTTCTTCTGCTTATAATTTAGAGCATATATTTTGCTCTTCATTTTGGTCTTATACTTCATGTTATTCTGCTTTTTGATCTTCTGCTTATTGTTCTTAAGTCTCTTGTTCTGTATCTTGTAGTTTGTCTTAACCTTCTTAGTCCTGTTGGGTAATCTTTTATTTCTTCTTTGTGATGGTGTTTAGGCTGGTTGGCTTGATGCTCGTCGTCCTTGTGGTCGTCATCTTCTTCGGGGTGGTCATCAGGGTCGTCGTCTTCATTGTTGGAGATCCAGAGTGATTACCCAAATAAACATTTAAAAAATCTTCAATTTGTAAATGTAGCAGAAGGTACAAGAGCCAATGCAAGTAACGAGGACCAGCTGACTGTGCTGGAACCCGGAGGGGCAGCAGAAGGAAAAGAGCCAATGGCACAACCGAGGACCAGCTGACGTTACTGGGACACGGTTACTAAGCAGGAGGTACCTGTGCTCCAAAGCACTACCAAGGACCAGCAGACGTTGTTGGAACTCGGATACCGAGATGGAGGCACCTAGGTCAAAGGCACTGCGGAGAACCAGCTGACGTTACTGGAACCCGGAGGGGCAGTAGAAGGAAATGAGCCAATGGCACAACCGAGGACCAGCTGACGTTACTGGGACACGGTTACTAAGCAGGAGGTACCTGTGCTCCAAAGCACTACCAAGGACCAGCAGACGTTGCTGGAACTCGGATACCGAGATGGAGGCACCTAGGCCAAAGGCACTGCGGAGAACCAGCTGACGTTACTGGAACCCGGAGGGGCAGCAGAAGGAAAAGAGCCAATGGCACAACCGAGGACCAGCTGACATTACTGAACCCCAGAAATACAGGAGCAAGTGTTGATTGTGCTAACAGCACTTCCGAGCAACAACTGGCGGTGTTGGAGCCCAGGGATGAGAAGAGAACAGGGTGGAGGCAGCAGGACTTTTTGACGTACACACAGCAGGGGAACAGCTGACATTACTGAA
Organism: Oophaga sylvatica; assembly: GCA_033576555.1. Taxonomy (NCBI): domain Eukaryota; kingdom Metazoa; phylum Chordata; class Amphibia; order Anura; family Dendrobatidae; genus Oophaga; species Oophaga sylvatica. The sequence continues at coordinate 482,448,946 of JARQOD010000005.1, forward strand.
CCCCAGTAACACAGGAGCAAGTGTTGACTGTGCTAACAGCACTTCCGAGCAACAACTGGCGGTGTTGGAGCCCAGGGATGAGAAGAGAACAGGGTGGAGGCAGCAGGACTTTTTGACGTACACACAGCAGGGGAACAGCTGACATTACTGAACCCCAGTAACACAGGAGCAAGTGTTGACTGTGCTAACAGCACTTACAGGCAACAACTGGCGGTGTTGGAGCCCAGGGTCAAGGAGGATGTTTAAATACTAGATCAAGTAATTTCCTTGTTACCTGTCAATTTTAAATGTCTATACTTCATATTCTACTTCTTCATCTTCTTCATCATATTCTTATTTGTGACAGAGATTCCTGTACTTGTAATCTGTCAAAGTATGAATTTTTCATCCTTCCGTTCTTGCTGTCACAAAAGATTTAAATTACAACAGTATTTGTCCGTGTTCAGTTTAGCCTGCAGCAGCAGGCATTTTCCAGGGGCACCACGAGGAGGAACGGACTCACCCCCATACACTGCTTAGTCTTCTTCTGCTTATAATTTAGATCATATATTTTGCTCTTCATTTTGGTCTTATACTTCATGTTATTCTGCTTTTTGATCTTCTGCTTATTGTTCTTAAGTCTCTTGTTCTGTATCTTGTAGTTTGTCTTAACCTTCTTAGTCCTGTTGGGTAATCTTTTATTTCTTCTTTGTGATGGTGTTTAGGCTGGTTGGCTTGATGCTCGTCGTCCTTGTGGTCGTCATCTTCTTCGGGGTGGTCATCAGGGTCGTCGTCTTCATTGTTGGAGATCCAGAGTGATTACCCAAATAAACATTTAAAAAATCTTCAATTTGTAAATGTAGCAGAAGGTACAAGAGCCAATGCAAGTAACGAGGACCAGCTGACTGTGCTGGAACCCGGAGGGGCAGCAGAAGGAAAAGAGCCAATGGCACAACCGAGGACCAGCTGACGTTACTGGGACACGGTTATTAAGCAGGAGGTACCTGTGCTCCAAAGCACTACCAAGGACCAGCAGACGTTGCTGGAACTCGGATACCGAGATGGAGGCACCTAGGCCAAAGGCACTGCGGAGAACCAGCTGACGTTACTGGAACCCGGAGGGGCAGCAGAAGGAAAAGAGCCAATGGCACAACAGAGGACCAGCTGACGTTACTGGGACACGGTTACTAAGCAGGAGGTACCTGTGCTCCAAAGCACTACCAAGGACCAGCAGACGTTGCTGGAACTCGGATACCGAGATGGAGGCACCTAGGCCAAAGGCACTGCGGAGAACCAGCTGACGTTACTGGAACCCGGAGGGGCAGCAGAAGGAAAAGAGCCAATGGCACAACCGAGGACCAGCTGACGTTACTGGGACACGGTTACTAAGCAGGAGGTACCTGTGCTCCAAAGAACTACCAAGGACCAGCAGACGTTGCTGGAACTCGGATACCGAGATGGAGGCACCTAGGCCAAAGGCACTGCGGAGAACCAGCTGACGTTACTGGAACCCGGAGGGGCAGCAGAAGGAAAAGAGCCAATGGCACAACCGAGGACCAGCTGACATTACTGAACCCCAGTAACACAGGAGCAAGTGTTGACTGTGCTAACAGCACTTCCGAGCAACAACTGGCGGTGTTGGAGCCCAGGGATGAGAAGAGAACAGGGTGGAGGCAGCAGAACTTTTTGACGTACACACAGCAGGGGAACAGCTGACATTACTGAACCCCAGTAACACAGGAGCAAGTGTTGACTATGCTAACAGCACTTCCGAGCAACAACTGGCAGTGTTGGAGCCCAGGGATGAGAAGAGAACAGGGTGGAGGCAGCAGGACTTTTTGACGTACACACAGCAGGGGAACAGCTGACATTACTGAACCCCAGTAACACAGGAGCAAGTGTTGACTGTGCTAACAGCACTTACAGGCAACAACTGGCGGTGTTGGAGCCCAGGGTCAAGGAGGATGTTTAAATACTAGATCAAGTAATTTCCTTGTTACCTGTCAATTTTAAATGTCTATACTTCAAACAAGAGAAAGATAACCTTTACTACCATAAGATGATGATTTCATTTAAACTAATATCTAGATAAATAAAGAATTGACAAACAGAAACACATAAATTAACATGTTGAACAGCAATGCAAACCACAAAATAAATTAGTTAAGGAATCTGCTATACGGTTGTACATAAAAGCATACAAGTACATATCTGAATCCATTAATGATGGATAAGTAACAGTATGTACACCATTTTTATTGTATAGACAATGAATGTCTGACTTCAAAACATCATCAGCATTACAAGTTATCTGTGACATTACTAAAATGTTACATTTGCTGAATAATGTCACTAAACAGTTTATACAAAATTATACAATTTCCATCATGTAATACTCATAATATGTGGCAATAATCATTTTTATTAACAAACATAACCTTTAAAAAGTGCATAGTGCATAGTGAAAATTGCTATTTATGCCTGACTGTCGACTTGCAAGCATGACAACGGATAGATAAGGTATATATAGATGAGACTGCATAGCCACAGATGGTGAATGGCGATGTAATACTGTACCTCAATAAAGTGTGCGTCACTACTACATAATTTTTTTCATATAGCTTTATAAACAGGGTACGTGGATGTATGCTTGCACCTTTGTTTTGACGCACAGACTGCCTTCCTGCTGAGACGCGTTGGGTAGTGAACAGTTGTGTGCAGTGTTCACTGTAGTCTGAGGTTTTCCTTTTGGAGTGCAGTGTCATGTGTGCATCGCCACGAAGATCGTCGCGGTTGCACATTCTGACTTCTCACAGCTGAGTTGCTGTTTCTTTGTGTTTGGCAGTTAGGGAGTTAATTCTGTCTGTGCTCAGTTCTGGGACTGGGTGCAGTTTCTCCCGGCTGCAATTAATTATTTGTTGATTGGTTTCCTTTAAATCTCTGGTGGTCTGTTTTGGGAGTTGCCAGTGAAATTCTTCATGCAGACCACAGATAGGATTGTATCTGTATAGACTTAAGTTAAAGAGCTCCTTAGTTGTTTTAAGCTCACCTTGCTTAGAGTTTAATATCCCAGATCATTTATGTTCCTTCTGTGTTTGAGTGTGTATGCAAGTCTGTGTTTTCTCCAGTCTGTCTTATATGTCTAATCTGTGTATTTAGCTGAGATCAGCCCATATCCCTTTGGTGGTAATCAGAATCCTTCTTAGGACTGATTACAGGGTTCAGGGACTGATAGGAGACAGGGTTAGGCTGGAGACTTGGACCTCTGAACCATTATCAGTACCTCCAAGGTTAGGGATTAGTTAGGACCCCAGTTTAGGGTCAGTTTAGACCCCCGGTCCTCCTCTTTCCTGTGACAGTGTATCAAGTCCTCAAGATTAACCCTGAGTTCAACGGATATCGTGTCAGGTAAATCTATTCTATATTTACATGCTGATGTTGCAAATCTATATGTTGTATAGAGTGTTGTTCTTTTAAGAATAGTTTACTGACATCGTACACATATCATAAGACCGCGTGACATTTTCACTGGCCCATAAAATTATTCCCAGTTGCCATGGATCCAGTAGCCCAGCTGGCTCTGCAGTTGCAGGGATTATCCATGGAGCTGACGGACATTAAGTCCAAAGTTTTGTCTCCCTCGGAGCAAACCAGATTTGAACCTAAAGTAGCTCTCCCGGACAGGTTCACTGGTGGGCGAGACAAATTTTTTACCTTCAGGGAAGCATGTAAATTGTATTTTCGGCTTCGGCCTCGATCATCAGGGAGTGAAGAGCAGAGAGTGGGAATTGTTATCTCGCTCCTACAAGGGGACCCTCAATCCTGGGCATTCTCCCTTCCTCCGGGATCCCCGGCTCTACAGTCTGTAGATCGATTTTTTACTGCCCTGGGTTTGGTATATGATGACCCAGATCGGGTCTCTCTTGCTGAGACAAAATTACGTAAGATACAGCAGGGAGATCGTCCGGCGGAGGAATTTGCTTCTGAGTTCCGTAGATGGGCCACAGATACTCAATGGAATGACCCAGCTCTTAGGAGCCAGTTTTGTCATGGGCTTTCTGACAAATTAAAGGACGTTTTGGCTCAGTATGATTCTCCTCCATCACTGGAGGCTGCTATGGCCCTAGCTATCCGTACTGATAGACGGCTCCGGGAGAGGTGCGAGGTAACTCCGCCCCCTGTTGTTACTCCACTTACTACTAAAGTCCCTTATGTTGAGGTTCCCCTTGTCTGTTCGGAGGAGCCTATGCAGTTGGGAGGGACATCATTTCGTAGGAGGGGATTGGCGGTACGCCGCAGGACTAGAAGGTGTTTCTTCTGCGGGAAAGAGGGACATTTTGTTGGGGGATGTCCATCCCGTGCCTTGTTGAGCAAAAAGTCGCCGGAAAACTGTTAATCCCAGGTTGTGTGGTGGACGACAACCTGGGAGTATGTATTTCGTCCGCTAGTTCTTCTCAGTTCCTTGTACCAGTGGAGGTGGTGGTTGGTACGAGAGTGGAGAGATTTTCTGTTCTTCTTGATAGTGGGTCCGGGGCTAATCTGGTTGACGCTCAGTTTGCTCAGGCTCAAGGTATGCATCTGAGTGTATTGGTCAAACCGATCCCTATATTCTCCATTGACGCCAGGCCTCTCGGCCAAGGTAGCTTTGTTCATGAGGTTCATAACATTGACCTTCGGGTAGGGCAATACATAGGGAACTATTATCTTGTTATGTGTTGGAGGGTCTACCTACTCCTATTGTGTTGGGACTTCCTTGGTTGGTTAAACATAACCCTGTGATTAATTGGCAGTCCAGAGAGATAAGTCAATGGGGTGAGTTTTGCAAAAGTAACTGCATGAACACAGTTATCAGTGCGGTCGTGCCTAGTACTTTGCCTCCTTTTTTGGAGGACTTTGGGGATGTGTTCTCTGAGGAGGGGTGTCAGGAGTTGCCTCCTCATCGCGTGTATGACTGCTCTATTAATTTACTTCCTGATGCTAAGTTACCTAAAGCTAGGTTATATAACCTTTCTGGTCCTGAGAGGCAGGCTATGAAAGATTATATTTCGGAAAGTCTGGCCAAAGGGCATATTAGACCTTCATCTTCCCCAGTGGCCGCGGGGTTCTTCTTTGTGAAGAAAAAAGATGGAGGCCTACGCCCTTGCTTGGATTTCCGCGAACTTAATCGGATTACTGTTCGAGATCCGTATCCACTCCCTCTTATTCCTGATCTCTTCAATCAAATTGTTGGCGCCAAATGGTTCTCTAAATTGGATCTCAGGGGGGCGTATAATCTGATTAGGATAAAAGAGGGTGATGAGTGGAAAACGGCGTTTAACACGCCGGAGGGACATTATGAGAACCTTGTCATGCCTTTTGGTCTGACTACTGCACCAGCAGTATTCCAACATTTTGTTAATGACATTTTTCGTCATCTGGTGGGGCTGTTTGTGGTCGTATATTTGGATGACATTTTAATTTACTCACCAGATCTTGTGTCTCACCAGGAGCATGTGAGACAGGTGTTGCAGATCTTGCGAGACAATAAACTATACGCCAAACTGGAAAAGTGTGTATTCGCCGTACAGGAACTTCAGTTTTTGGGTTTCTTGGTGTCAGCCTCCGGTTTCCGTATGGACCCTGAAAAGGTGAGAGCAGTGCTTGAATGGGATCAGCCAGAGGATCTTAAGGCTCTGCAGCGTTTTCTGGGGTTTGCTAACTACTACCGGAAATTTATTTGTAATTTCTCATCTGTTGTCAAACCTCTCACTGACATGACAAGAAAAGGGACGGATTTTTCTAAATGGTCGGACAAAGCTTGCCAAGCTTTTTCCTCTTTGAAAAAATGTTTTGCTTCGGCACCCGTTCTCATCCAACCAGATGCATCACAGCCGTTCGTTGTGGAGGTGGACGCGTCTGACGTAGGGGTGGGTGCAATATTGTCCCAGGGTCCGTCCCCTGGTAAATGGCATCCGTGCGCTTTCTTTTCTAAAAAATTGTCGTCCGCCGAAAGGAATTATGATATCGGCAATAGGGAACTTTTGGCCATTAAGTTGGCTTTTGAAGAATGGCGTCACTTTTTGGAGGGGGCAGTCCACCCGGTCACCGTCTTTACTGATCACAAGAACCTGCTGTATTTGGAATCTGCTAAGCGTCTGAATTCCAGACAAGCTCGATGGTCGTTGTTTTTTACCAGGTTTAATTTTGTTGTCACTTATCGCCCTGGATCTAAGAATGTTAAGGCGGATGCCTTGTCTCGCAGTTTCCCAGGGCCGGGAAAATGGATGACCCGATTCCTATCCTTCAGGAGGGGGTGGTAGTGTCGGCTGTATTTTCTGAGCTTGAGGAGGAGGTGTTAGAGGCTCAGGGGACGCCCCTGCAGGACCTCCAGGGAGACTGTTTGTCCCAAATCAGTTGAGACAAAAGGTTATTGAGGCACATCATAATTCTGCTTTAGCAGGACATCCAGGGAATAAGGCTACTTTAGATCTCCTTTCTCGCCGGTTTTGGTGGCCTAACGTTAATAAAGATGTTTTAACTTTTGTCGCGTCCTGTGGGGTTTGTGCTCGCTCTAAGACCCCTCATACCCGTCCGTCTGGGACCCTCTTACCCTTGAAACTTCCGGAGCGTCCATGGACTCATTTGTCTATGGACTTCATCACGGACCTTCCTCAGTCGTCAGGGAAGACTGTCATACTGGTGGTTGTTGACAGGTTCAGTAAGATGGCACATTTCATTGCTCTTCCTGCCCTCCCTAATGCTAAAACTCTGGCGCAGGTGTTCATTGGGGAGATTGTGAGACTTCATGGGTTGCCTTCTGATGTGGTGTCAGATAGGGGGTCTCAGTTTGTATCCAAGTTTTGGAGGGCATTTTGTTTACGTCGGGGGATGCAATTGTCATTTTCCTCGGCTTTTCATCCGCAGACCAATGGTCAGACAGAGCGTCTGAATCAAAGCCTAGAGACTTATCTTCGGTGTTTTGTCTCAGAGAACCAGGAGGACTGGTCTTCTTTCTTGCCTCTGGCAGAGTTCGCTCTTAACAACAGCGGAGCGAGTCCACTGGTAAGTCCCCGTTTTTTGGGGCATATGGTTTTCATCCCCAGTTTTGTACTTTCAATGGGGGGGCCCTTCTGGGGTTCCTGAGGAGGAGCGTTTCTCGTCGTCACTTGCTTCAGTGTGGAGAGGTGTATTGAATAATCTGAGTGCTATGGGGAACCGTTATAAACGTATGGCTGATAGGAGGAGAGTTTCTGGTCCAGATCTTAATGTGAACGATCTGGTATGGTTGTCTACCAGGAATATAAAACTTAAAGTTCCCTCCTGGAAGCTGGGCCCCAGATTCATCGGGCCGTACAGGATCAGTTCCATAATTAATCCTGTGGCATTTCGTCTGGACCTCCCTCCTACGTTTAAAATCCACAATGTGTTCCACAAGTCATTACTTAAGAGGTACGTGGCACCAGTCATACCATCACCTCTACCTCCTCCTCCAGTGGTGGTCAATGGTAACTTGGAGTTTCAAGTGTCAAAGATCATTGACTCACGTCTGAATCGCCGGTCCCTTCAGTACTTGGTTCATTGGAAGGGGTATGGTCCAGAGGAGAGGACGTGGGTTCCTGCGTCTGACATTAACGCAGATCGTTTGGTGCGGACCTTCCACAGAACTCACCCGGGCAAACCTGGCCCTGAGGGTCCGGAGGCCCCTCGTAGAAGGGGGGGTACTATCATGTGTGCATCGCCACGAAGATCGTCGCGGTTGCACATTCTGACTTCTCACAGCTGAGTTGCTGTTTCTTTGTGTTTGGCAGTTAGGGAGTTAATTCTGTCTGTGCTCAGTTCTGGGACTGGGTGCAGTTTCTCCCGGCTGCAATTAATTATTTGTTGATTGGTTTCCTTTAAATCTCTGGTGGTCTGTTTTGGGAGTTGCCAGTGAAATTCTTCATGCAGACCACAGATAGGATTGTATCTGTATAGACTTAAGTTAAAGAGCTCCTTAGTTGTTTTAAGCTCACCTTGCTTAGAGTTTAATATCCCAGATCATTTATGTTCCTTCTGTGTTTGAGTGTGTATGCAAGTCTGTGTTTTCTCCAGTCTGTCTTATATGTCTAATCTGTGTATTTAGCTGAGATCAGCCCATATCCCTTTGGTGGTAATCAGAATCCTTCTTAGGACTGATTACAGGGTTCAGGGACTGATAGGAGACAGGGTTAGGCTGGAGACTTGGACCTCTGAACCATTATCAGTACCTCCAAGGTTAGGGATTAGTTAGGACCCCAGTTTAGGGTCAGGTTAGACCCCCGGTCCTCTCTTTCCTGTGACAGTGTATCAAGTCCTCAAGATTAACCCTGAGTTCAACGGATATCGTGTCAGGTAAATCTATTCTATATTTACATGCTGATGTTGCAAATCTATATGTTGTATAGAGTGTTGTTCTTTTAAGAATAGTTTACTGACATCGTACACATATCATAAGACCGCGTGACATGCAGATCACGCTCCAGTTAGTTCTTCAACCACTGCTGGTTGTAGTCTGCTGAGCGTGTGTCACTGGCACATCCTTGAAATTTTTCTCTAATTGTTGCTGATCCATTCTATTACAAATAAATAAAATCTATTAGTGTGACGCGCTTACATCCGTATACAATACATTTGTTGCAAACACTATAGAAGTACACAAAGGGGCTTTTCACACCTACTGAACAGTTGTGTGCAGTGTTCACTGCAGTCTCTGCGGAATAACCACACTTAGGCCTTATAACTTTTCAGACTTTCTTTATCAATCTACCAAGATGAAGAAGGCAGGGAGTAAGGCACGTGGTCGTGGCCGTGGAGTTTCTTCAGGGAGAGGACGTGGGGATTCTGTGGCTGCTGCGGCCCCAGTGACACAGCATCCACCAGTTTTCCCCGTGAGCGTTCCTTTATGCGCACTTTTGTAGGAGCTCGGAGTACCCCCTGCTGCGGGAAGAACAAATTGAAGCCGTTGTTGTTTGGATGTCAGCCAATGCATCGACTTCAATTGCTTCCACCTCCTCTCAGGACCACAGCACTGTTGAGCAACCATCTGTCTCTTCACCGCCTGTCAAATTGCCCAGGCAGTCAGAGAGTTCTGTACAGGAGCCAGCTGAGTGTCTGCTTCTGTTCTCAGAATCTATTGGCTTGCAAACAGGGGCCCAGCCAAGCAGCATTCTGTAATGTGAAGAAGAGGGAGTATGCAGTGATGCGCAACAGCTGTGTCTCTCTGAATCTGAAGAGGCGGGTGAGACAGTGCCGATGGTCAGCACACCGCAGAACGCATCTGATGATGATGAGACTCAGGTGCCAGTTTCTGTTGAGCATGGTGCTGGCCGGACCACCCAACAGCAGCAGGTGTTGGCAGAGGGTAGTGGAGATGATGAGGTCCAAGACCCAACATGGCGTGAGGAACAGGAAGGTGGTGGGAGCAGCTCAGAGGAATCCTAATAATAATAATATTAATTTATATAGCGCCATCATATTACGCATCGCTTTACAGTTTTGCAGTTTAAGAACACAAGTCATAAGTAACAACGTTAACAATACAATAATTTAAGCTAAATAAGTCGCCCCTGCTCGTGACAGCTTACAATGTACAATGAGGTGGGGGAGATACAAAGTATAGGTGTTTATATACAATGGTGCATTTACAATGATGGTCCAGCCATCTTAAGGGACTGAGGGATGGAGATAGTGAATGGGCTAGAGACACACACACACATACACACTTACACAGAATACATAGAATGACTTTGATTAGTGAATGTGATAGGCCGCTCTGAACAAATGTGTTTTGAGGGTGCGCCTTAAACCATGCAAATTGTGGATTGTACTAATTTCTTGGGGTACAGCATTACAGAGGATTGGCGTAGCGCGGGAGAAGTCTTGGAGTCGGGAGTGGGAGGTACATATTAGTGCAGAGGTTAGTCGAAAGTCGTTTGCAGAGCGCAGCAGTCGGTTAGGCCGATAGATAGAAATGAGGGAGGAGATGTAGGCGGGGTGCTGCACTGTGGATAGCTTTGTGGCTGAGAACCAGTACTTTGGTTGAAAGCTGGGAGAGGCCTAGAGAAGTGGTTAGTGATAGAAGGAAGATAGAGGAAGACATTGCCCCAACGGTACAAACAGGAGGGAGAGTTAGGCTGCAGACTCGGTTGCCTGTAGCCTCCAGTTTGGCACCTGTTCGGAGCAGTTGTCTTCCAAAAGTCAAAACGTGCGCTCCCAGGACTTGCACTGCGTGGTCCTTTTTTCACACACTTGCACATGATATTTGCTATGTCAAATGCAAGCTGTGCAATCAAAAATTAAAAATAGCTAAAAGTGTCAGTCACCTCAATACCACAAATATGTGGAAACATGTGCGGACAAAGCACGTAGTTGAGTTACAAAGACACACTGGAGATGTAGGCCAACCTACAGCAGCACCTACATCTTCAGGTTGTGTTGAAGCCTCTTCATCGAGCTCACACACAGCTGGTTCTGCTTCCTCACAGGATCGCCATGGAAGAACCTCGGCCACTGTTGTCCAGAGACAAAGTGTTATTCCACACACAGCAGCAAGTTCCCTGTCATCCTCACACTCCCAGGCCACAAAACAGCCATCGGTAGCACAGGCATGGGATAAAAGACGGCCATACTCCGCAAACCATGCACGAGCACAGGCTCTGAATGCTGGCATTGCAAAACTCCTGTCCCTTGAAATGCTGTCATTCAGGCTGGTGGAGACAGACAGTTTCCGTAACTGAATATCATTGTCAGTCCCACAATGCAATGTGCCAAGCCGATTTCATTTCAGCAGGCAAGCCGTCCCTGGTCTGCAAAAGCATGTTGAGGGAAAAATTAAACATGCGCTACTAAACGCCCTCAGTAGCAAGGTCCACCTGACCACCGATGCGTGGACCAGTACCCATTGTTATTATCTGCTACAACCAGTAAGGAAAGAAGGGAATTCTGTCCCTACAATACAACTAAGCTGAATCCCTACGATGTAACGGGGAACCTGATCCTGCGACCAGACCCGCTAAAGTCCTCATCTACTGTGAACGAAGACCTATAGTTGCGAGGGAGGAATCCCTACAAGATCTAGGGACTGGGAGAAAAGGTGGACACCTCCTAACATAAATTGTAGAATGGATAATTAAACAGAAAAAAAATACTTTGCGATCCTAACATCAAGCAAAACTGACTGATTAAGGCACCTAAGCACCCGGCTAGCTTAACAGTAGATAATACAATGAAGTCAAGCAAAGCCAGAAGGGCGGAGCCAGACTAAATAGGGAAAAAAGGTCATGTGACCAGCAAACTGAAACAAAACCTAACAAGAGGATTCTAACACCCATGGCCAGAGACAATACCTTTCCCTCACTGCCCATTTGGTCAATGTTGTGTAGCCGGGTACTGATCTTGCGAGTGGCGCTGTACGTGTTCTGCCAACTCCAAGGATTGCAGTAATCAAGTCTGTACACATTGACTCCTCCTCCTACTCCAGTTCCTCAGAATCATCGCTGCAGGAGCCGTCACGGTCTACCTCCACATGGACCCGTGAACGTTTACCTGTTGCGACCGATATGAGCACAGCCGTGTCCAAATGTCAACAGGCCGTCCTGAAATTAATTTCCATGGGGAATCTTAGCCACACAGCGCAGGAGCTCTGTAATGCCATAAAGCAGGAGAGCGACGTGTGGTTTTTGGAAGCGAATCTACAGGCAGGCTTGGTAGTGTGTGACAATGGCCGAAATCTGGTGGCAGCTCTGGGCCTTGGCAACCTCACTCACATAGCATGTCTGTTATATGTGCTCAACTTGGTCGTGCAGAGTTTTTTGAGGGACTATCCGGATCTTGATGCACTGCTGCACAAGGTCCGCCTAGAGTGCGCTCACTTGCGACGTTCCAGCATGGCCAGATCGCTGATTGCAGCTCTGCAACGCAGATTTCGCCTTCATGAACATCGCATCATATGTGACGTACCCACCAGGTGGAATTCCTCGTTACATATGTTGGAGCGGTTGTGTGAGCAGCAGCCAACAGTAATGGAGTATCAGCTGCATCAGGCGCAATCAACTCGCAATTAGCGCCGTTCACACTTCACCACTACTGAGTGGGCCTCTATAATAATAATAATAATATTCTTTATTTATATAGCGCCATAATATTCCGCAGTGCTTTACAGTTTAACAGTTTCAAAACAAAAGTCATAAGTAACAACTTTAACAATACAATAATTAAAGCTAAATCAGCCGCCCCTGCTGGTGAAAGCTTACAATCTACAATGAGGTGGGGGAGATACAAAGTACAGGTGTTTATATACAATGGTGTTTTTACAATGATGGTCCAGCCATTTTAAGGGAGTGAGGGATGCATGGAGATAGTGAATGGGCTACACACACAGACTTACACATAGAATGACTTTGATTAGTGAATGTGATAGGCCACTGTGAACAAATGTGTTTTGAGGGAGCGCCTGAAACCATCCAAATTGCGGATAGTCCTAATTTGTTGGGGTACAGCATTCCAGAGGATTGGCGCAGCGCGGGAGAAGTCTTGGAGTTGGGAGTGGGAGGTACGGATTAGTGCAGAGGTTAGTCGAAGGTCGTTTGCAGAGTGCAGCAGTCGGTTAGGCCGATAAATATAAATGAGGGAGGAGATGTAGGGGGGTGCTGCACTGTGGAGAGCTTTGTTGGTGAGAACCAGTAATTAGAATTGGATCCTATAATGAATGGGCAGCCAGTGTAATGAGTGGCGAAGGACTCTATGAAGGACATCTGCCACATTTTGCGTGCGTTAGATGAGTCAACGCGGATGGCGAGTGCAGATGATGCACTAGTCAGCTAAACTGTCCCCCTTATCTGCCTGCTTCAAAAAACACTGCAAGCACTAAGGCATGAGGTTTTGGAAGAGGTGGAGGATGAGGAGTCACAAATTCCATCACCTTCTGGACAGTCAGCGCAACGTGGTTCCTCACAAAGGGCTGGAGGACTTTCAAAGTACCATGCTGTATCAACAATTGAACCTCCAGAGTCGCTGTCTATATTTTCATAACCATTCCAAACTTTTAATGTATTTACAAAGCACATAATGTACATTTTTTTGTCTATCCTTTTGTAATGCTATTGTGTTTCCATAAAGTGATGTTACAGAATTATGATACAATGTTTTTAAATTTTGAGTTTTAAATTTTGTAAATTTTTATGTATTTGAAGGACTTTATGAGGAGGATGTGGAGGAGTCAATGGAGGAGGAAGACATCGCTCCAGAGGGAGGTAGACAATGCTCTAGTCAGTATGTAGACCAAGGGTGGGGTGATGCACAGCAGGCAGAGATGACGCCTCTTGTAGGGGACAACGTTTCTTGGCCAGTTGGGAGTCTGCAGCACATGGTTGATTTCATGCTGCAGTGCCTGAGAAACGACCGCCGCATCGAACACATTCACACCACGTCTGATTATTGGCTGTACACCCTCCTAGACCCTCGCTACCGGGACAACTTACAAAGCCTCATCACACCGTTGAACCGGGAGCGTAAAATGCAGAAGTACCAAGACACACTGGTGCAATCCATAATGTTCTCCATTCCAGCCGAGAGCACTGCTGCTGCTACTGCTTTACAAAGCAGCTCTGTGCGTCGAGGCAGTGGAGACAGCTCTGCAACAAGAGGGAGCACAAGCAGCGCCTCTGCACAGGGCAAGAACAGTATGTTCCAAATGTGGCGAAGTTTTGTGGCAGCGCCACCAATGTCTACACCATCCGAGACGGCTCCAGTCAGCAGGAGGCAACATTTCCGTAAGATGGTGACAGACTACTTGTCTTTCCCTCTCAGTGTACTCCCAGATGGCTCTTCCCCATTCAAGTTTGTTGTCTCTAAGCTGGTGTAAGCTTTTCGGGGGGTTTAGCTCTAGGATCGCTGTCTGGGTAGACAGAATGGCACGGAAACAGTTCATTCAGACAGCAGTTTGGTGAAAACTGGCCGCAACCAGTTTTATTAAAGTCCACAGCACACAGATAAAAACAAATCATAAACAGAAACCCTGGGCTTGTCTAGCCTCTAATTACACTTAGATAGATGGCCCTCTCTATCCGGGACCCAGACTCTACCAGTCTGTGCCCAAAACAACACATATCACATATGTTACCAGTATGGAGTTTCACAGACACTCCTCTTTATGTCCGAAGGCAACTCCAATGTCCAGACTTGAGATAGGTCACCTCCTATTCAGTCGCTATTCGCACGGATTCTCACTGCGACTACTCCTGTGTCCGGGGTACTTCCTGCACCCAGACTGAGATAGCTCACACTCTTAGAGACTGCTTCCTTGTGCCAGGACACCTCCCTGTGTCCGGGCTAAAGACAGCTCCCACACTCTTGGAGACACCTTCTGTGTCTGGACCCCTTGTCCAGACTGAATGAGCTCTCTGACTGTGCTCACAAGCACCTACTTCTGGCTTCCTAATCAACACCTGAGTGGATTCAGGTCTGAGCTGCAAGCGTGTACTGAATGGCAGGTGTAGTGACCTTTCTTTACCACCAGGTTTACAAAGCCACACATTTCGCTCATACCAGTCAGCAAGGTACTTAGGTGAAATATACACCTCATTCACCACATATTCCTTCACTGTCTCACATATCCCCTCCCTCTTCTCCAGACCGGAGGGCTGGTCATCCAGACCGGAGGGCTGGTCAACAATCCAACAGAGACAGTGAACTCTGGACCAGTCATGGCCCTCATCAGCTTCATCCTCACCACTGTCATAGCCAACATCAGTTTTCTCTTCATCTGAAGCATCCGCACTACCCTGTACCCTCCCAGGCCTATACTCTCTGCGGGCCTCGGGTATCCTGCACGGTTTCATCTTGACTTTAGTGCCAGCCTCAGTCTCGGTATAGTGGCTCACCAGATAAGTACGACCAGGCACGTCAGAACAGCTCTGCTGATTCTTCCTCAGAAACTTTCGTACCTCCTGTTTTTGGGGCACTGACCCTGTGTCACCCACTGTCACAGGAGGTATAGGGGTTTTCTCTAATTCCCCCTGAACTTTCTTTAGCACATCTACTTTCTTAAATATCAGTTGATTCATAAATTCTACCTCACAGAACCCAAGCGCCTCTGTCATGGTCTCTGACCATTCCGAGCCACACTGTTCAAACGATTGGCACTGTAGAGGGAGCTGATCGTTTTTCTTGGTCGGTACACATAATTTATCCTCTTCTGGTACAGGCTCACTTTGCATAAGACTCAGAGCTCTTACTTCTTTCTCCAGGAGATCCTCATGGCTACGCATCTTCTCCTGTAGTTGTTGGACGTCCTTTACGTCTTCGGCCCTTTCTTCAGGCTCTTCTGGTAGGACATGCTCAGAAGCCCTACCATCAGTCTTCTTTTCCACCACATCTTCAGTCTTGTTCCTCACAGCTTCACTTGAGACATCAGCCTCTGGTGAGGCACCTGGCCTGGTGTCCACCACTTCCATGGCTTTCTCCACCTCTGCAGCATCACCTTCCGAGTCCTTGGCCTGATGCAGATCCACACCATACATTGATAACTTCTCATTTTCAACAGCATCCACTTGTGCTGTGTTCAGTTTCAGAGTCCTGTCTTTCACCTTAGTCTTCGCCAGGGAACCGACCAACGGTACAACATCTTCAGATGCCATCCTCCGTCCGACTGCAAGGTCAGCCTCAGCCTTCCTCTCAATCTCCTCTGCCACCATGCCTTCCTCACTTGCACTGGTTGCTTTATTGTCATCAGATAATTCACTATCACTATCTGACCCCTTTTTCTCAGCCACATCTGGCTCACTGTCAGGGCTATACACTTCATTTTCATTCACATCCTGCTCACTGTCAGGGTTATACAATTCATTTTCATTCATATCCTGTTCACTGTCAGTGTCACACAATTCATTTTCACTCACATCTTGATCTGGAACCTGAGTTAACATGTCATCCACAATATTAACTGCACCATCTGGTCCCTCAAGTATGTGACTATGTGACAACCCCAGCACTACACTTCTATATAGCTCAGGCACTAGGAGCTGACTCACAACCTCTCCCTGGACTTCAGTGTTTATTGCAACATGAGAGAACCTCTCCTCAGAGTCAGGCTCCTGGGAAACCTCATTTAGAACAATCATATTTTCCTGTGCTGTTTTAAGAGAGGGTTCTCGCCACTGCTCACTCTCAAAACCGTCACAGGACACAGGCAAGTCAGGGACACTCGGTTCCCGAGAACCACCATCCTCGTCTCCCAACATCACCTGCAAAGGAATTTCATCACTATCACAGTCATCATTATTATCAACATCATCATCATGACTATGATCAGTATTATCATCACTATCATTATCAGCATCAGCACCATTTTCATGGTCATCATCATTATCAGGTTCATCATCATCATTAGCATTATCATCATCATTATCACATAATTTTAACATCCCACTAGCATTGTGTTTCCGCCCCTCGGGACTGCGCACCCTCAGTAGAGCTTCATCACACTGTCCATCAGAAACATTTTTCCCCCAGAGATCCTTAGACCGGGGAAAGTCATTACCCAATATAACGGGGTGCACCAGGGTCTTCACTACCCCCACTTCATATGAAACCTCCCCGAGTTTGGGGACCAAGTCCACGGCAGTCTCTGGGTAGACTTTGGTGTCTTCATGGATGTACACCACACTCAGGTGCTTATCAGGGATGAAGTCCCTATCACTCAGGCTGTCACATACGGAAGTCACTGGACTCTCTGAGTCCAAGAGGGCCTGTGCTGGGCAGTCACTTACAACCACCGGGGACCCCTGTGGTCCAGTCTCTTCGGCTGAGGTGGACACACACACAGGCTCTGCGCAGGGAGAGAGGGATCTGCCAACATCACAACACATAGGCTCCCCCTCTATTGGACAGTTGGCTGCAATTTCACGCCAGCTCCAACACTGTCCATCACACTCTCCCACCCACATGTCCCCTCGGGCCTGAACCCGCTTATCAGCATACCCCATGTCCCCAACAGCTGGAACGCTCTTACCGCGAGAGTTCAGCGTCCGGGAACTCCGAAGTGACGACCTCTCAGACGGCTGTACCTCAGGAGGACGTGCTTGGGTGTAGCGGTCCACTATCACCTTTTCAACTCCATAATCAGGCCTGCTGACTGCAGACTCCCAACTGTATCTCCAGTCACGAACTCCCCTGGCACGGGCTGTCACCGTAACACCCAGCCGGGTAAGAATCGCCGCTTTCAACTTGGCATAGTCTTCGCTGTCCTGCTTGCTCAGGTCAGCCCAGACTTTTTGGGGTTCCCCAATCAGATAGGGTACGACCGCCATGGCCCATTCAGATAGTGGCAGATTCTCCTTCTCTGCCAGTCTCTCAAACCTAGTAAGATATACCTCCACATCATCACGAGGTGTCATTTTTCTCAAGGACCGTCTTACCGCCTTCTTTATAGCGGACAACGCCGGTGCCTTCACAACATTACTTCGGGACGCGGCACCGAAATCCTTTTTTGGTGCTGTCATCTGCTCAACAAATAACCGGTTATTCTCCTGCTGCTGCTGCAGGAATTGCTGCTGGGCCTGCTGCATGTGCTGCTGGTGCTGCAGGCGCTGCTGCTCCATGCTTCGCTGGACCTGGGCCAGGTACTCAACGAGTTCCTCCATACTGCCGGACTTATCTGTCTCAACCACGGCAGTTTTATGTTGCACATTAACTTGTGCCATTTGTTCAAACAGCGCCTCCATGCTGTCATCCATGCTGTCAGACTTCTCTGTCTCAACAACGGCAGTCTTCACTCAAGACATACACACTACACAGCTTTTTTTCCACAGAAAATTCAGCCTTGCTGTGCAACCACTTTTTTTTTTTTTTCTTTTGCAAAGTCTATTAGGGCTACTGTCTCTTTAAGACTGCTCCACAAACTTTTCTTTTGCTGCTGCACATTCCACAGTCATTTTCACAACAAGTTCAGCTTTGCTGTGCATACATTTTCTCTCTGCAGACCCTATCAGGGCCACTGTCTCTCCAAGACTGCTCCAAACAGACGTTTCTGCTGACACACACTTTTTTTTTTTTTCTGTTGCTATTTCAATAGACTTCACCTTTAATGCTGTCTCTCGCCACTGTGCTGCATGCACACTCCAGCACTAACTGTACCAGGCCCTGCGCTGCCCCAGCATTCTCCGCCAATTGTAAGCTTTTCGGGGGTTTAGCTCTAGGATCGCTGTCTGGGTAGACAGAATGGCACGGAAACAGTTCATTCAGACAGCAGTTTGGTGAAAACTGGCCGCAACCAGTTTTATTAAAGTCCACAGCACACAGATAAAAACAAATCATAAACAGAAACCCTGGGCTTGTCTAGCCTCTAATTACACTTAGATAGATGGCCCTCTCTATCCGGGACCCAGACTCTACCAGTCTGTGCCCAAAACAACACATATCACATATGTTACCAGTATGGAGTTTCACAGACACTCCTCTTTATGTCCGAAGGCAACTCCAATGTCCAGACTTGAGATAGGTCACCTCCTATTCAGTCGCTATTCGCACGGATTCTCACTGCGACTACTCCTGTGTCCGGGGTACTTCCTGCACCCAGACTGAGATAGCTCACACTCTTAGAGACTGCTTCCTTGTGCCAGGACACCTCCCTGTGTCCGGGCTAAAGACAGCTCCCACACTCTTGGAGACACCTTCTGTGTCTGGACCCCTTGTCCAGACTGAATGAGCTCTCTGACTGTGCTCACAAGCACCTACTTCTGGCTTCCTAATCAACACCTGAGTGGATTCAGGTCTGAGCTGCAAGCGTGTACTGAATGGCAGGTGTAGTGACCTTTCTTTACCACCAGGTTTACAAAGCCACACATTTCGCTCATACCAGTCAGCAAGGTACTTAGGTGAAATATACACCTCATTCACCACATATTCCTTCACTGTCTCACACTGGTTACATGGCCAGAGCTTAGCCAGTATGCATTGGAGGTGCTGGCTTGCCCTGCTGCCAGTGTATTATCGGAGCGCGTCTTTACTGCTGCAGGTGGTGTACTAACAGACCGTTGCATGCGACTCTCCTCCGATAATGTAGAACGGCTTACTTTTCTGAAAATGAACTAGGCATGAATCTCGCCTGAATTTGCCTGTCCGGTTTCAGATTAACTAACTGGTTGGCAACGTTTTCCATGTCTCCTCTTATGTTCATCTTTCTACCACCTGAACTATACTCCCTGGGCTACAACACTGCCAGTTGCTGCTCAGAAGTGTCGTGTCCACAGACCAATACACAAGCTATAGTGATAGTGGGGTTCAGTAACGCCTGCTGTTCCCCTGCTGTGTGTCTGACAAAAATTAATGCTGCTAACTCCAAATTAAAGTTAAAATTAAAGTTCAAACATCTCATACTAGGCCTCAGTCTACACCCTCCTTGACCCTGGGCTCAGAAGTGTTGGATGCACAGATCAAAACAATCGATGATGTGTTTGTGGGGTTCAGTAACGCCTGCTGTTCCCCTGCTGTGTGTCCGGCAAAAATTACTGCTACCTAGCTACACATGTTGAAAAAAACATGACATGTTCAAGTGGCTAGTGCTACACATAGATATCAGGCTACACCCTTATTTCTAAGCTGTAAACAAGTCAAACATCACATTTAAAACCATTCAATGATTAGTGTTGGTAACAAATCTGTAACTAAATAATTGTGACATATTATGGCAGATATCCACATGTCTAACACAAATGCTAACACAAAAGCATACTTATGCTATAGGGTACTGATGGTGAACCTTCTCACTCCATAACTTTGACAAATCCAACTCACATCATGCCTCAAATGCTGTAATGTTGGACGTGCATAATGTGGGTTGAACTTTGACAACAGCTGCAGTGCGAAGGTTATCCTTCTGTGTTCTTGGCTTTTAAATAAAAGCATACAAGTAAATATAATAATACATTGTTGATTAAGGGACGTGATGTACACCTGTAATATTGTGCAAACAATGGATGTAGGACTATTCCTCTTCAACATTACTTATATTTGTGTCATTTGAAAAAATACATATTTTAGTTCAAAATTAAAAACCCATGTTCACTAGCTGTGAAAGGCCCCTTTGTGTACTTCTATAGTGTTTGAAACCAATGTATTGTATACGGATGGAAGCACGTCACAGTAATAGATTTGAATTATTTGAAATAGAATGTAGCAGCACCAATTCGAGAACAATGTGAAGGATGAGGCAGTGAGACACGCTCAGCAGAGTACACGCAGCGGTGGTTGAAGTAAGTGGAGTGGGATCTACACTCCTACCAAAAATTTAAACCTCAGACTAGAGTGAACACTGAACACAACTGTTCACTTGCTGTGAAAGGCCTTTTTGTGGACTTCTATTATGTTTGCAAGCAATGTATTGTATTTTGATGGAAGAGCGTCACACTAATAGATTTTAGTAAATTGAAAATAGAATAAAGCAGCACCAATTTTAGAAAAATGACAAGGATGAGCCAGTGACAGACACTCAGCAGAGTACACGCAGCGGTGGTTGAAGTAAGTGGAGCGGGATCTACACTCCTACCAAAAATTTAAACCTCAGACTAGAGTGAACACTGAACACAACTGTTCACTTGCTGTGAAAGGCCTTTTTGTGGACTTCTATTATGTTTGCAAGCAATGTATTGTATTTTGATGGAAGAGCGTCACACTAATAGATTTTAGTAAATTGAAAATAGAATAAAGCAGCACCAATTTTAGAAAAATGACAAGGATGAGTCAGTGACAGACACTCAGCAGAGTACACGCAGCGGTGGTTGAAGTAAGTGGAGCGGGATATACACTCCTACCAAAAATTTAAACCTCAGACTAGAGTGAACACTGAACACAACTGTTCACTTGCTGTGAAAGGCCTTTTTGTGGACTTCTATTATGTTTGCAAGCAATGTATTGTATTTTGATGGAAGAGCGTCACACTAATAGATTTAGTAAATTGAAAATAGAATAAAGCAGCACCAATTTTAGAAAAATGACAAGGATGAGCTAGTGACAAACACTCAGCAGAGTACACGCAGCGGTGGTTGAAGTAAGTGGAGCGGGATCTACACTCCTACCAAAAATTTAAACCTCAGACTAGAGTGAACACTGAACACAACTGTTCACTTGCTGTGAAAGGCCTTTTTGTGGACTTCTATTATGTTTGCAAGCAATGTATTGTATTTTGATGGAAGAGCGTCACACTAATAGATTTTAGTAAATTTAAAATAGAATAAAGCAGCACCAATTTTAGAAAAATGACAAGGATGAGCCAGTGACAGACACTCAGCAGAGTACACGCAGCGGTGGTTGAAGTAAGTGGAGCGGGATCTACACTCCTACCAAAATTTAAACCTCAGACTAGAGTGAACACTGAACACAACTGTTCACTTGCTGTGAAAGGCCTTTTTGTGGACTTCTATTATGTTTGCAAGCAATGTATTGTATTTTGATGGAAGAGCGTCACACTAATAGATTTTAGTAAATTGATAATAGAATAAAGCAGCACCAATTTTAGAAAAATGACACGGATGAGCCAGTGACAGACGCTCAGCAGAGTACACGCAGCATTAGTTGAAGAAGTAACTGGAGCGTGATCTGCATTTAAAAAAAAAATAAAAAAATACCTCACAGACTGCAGTGAACACTGAAACACAACTGTTCACTATCTGTGAAAGGCTCCTTTCTGTACTTCTATAGTGTTTGCAACCAATGTATTGTTTACGGATGGAAACGCATCACACTATAATTTCTATTGAATGGAGCTGCAAGAATCACACTAAAGAAAAAAAAAAGTCTGTGAGTGACACGTGCAGATGCCTACAGACAGCGTTGGATGCAGAGCAAACTGCAGCGTCACCTGCACTCTCACACACACACCTTGCACAGAGCTGTTAAAACGACACTGCAGGCAAAAGGAAGCTTTACACAGCGGTTGGTAAACTAGCCTGCCTAAAGCAAAGTACACAAAATCGCAATCTCTAACTGTCCCTCAGAGTCAGCAGAGCAGCGTTCTGTCCCTATCTGAATTCACAGCACAGTGACGCTAAAATGGCGGCGGCGCCTTTTATAGTGCATTCTGACATCATTTCAGCAGCCAATCACAGCCATGCCATTAGTTAAGATGACCGCAGCAGTACAGGATGTGCCCACACTTCGTAAAATTCCTCATTGGCTGACTAAAATCACAGTGCCTCTCAAAGAATTATGGGAACTTCCGATTCCGGTATACGATATAGGAAAAATATCGGAACTAAGTATCGGAATTCCGATACAGCGAATATCGGCCGATACCCGATACTTACGGTATCGGAATGCTCAACACTAATGGTGAGACATGGAGCCTGAAAGTTAAAAGTTCAAAACATTGTTACCCTTTTGCTCAGCAGTGTATAATAATAAGAAAATAATATAGTAATTAATTTATTCAGCTAAGCAATACAGCCAATTAAAGGAATTGGCCACTATTTTACATGTCCCTTTCATGTAGACTAGCCAACATAGATAAGCATTTCACTAATTACCTTGTTTTAGCAAATCCTTCTGTAACCTGAACTGCTCTTCTGGTCATATAATCTCTGGCTGAGAATCTCCTGTTTCCTGTGTTAAAATCTTCCGGGCTCTGAAAACTGAGAAGTGGGCTAGGATTGCTGCGTGGGTCAATGGGTTTCATTTAGTAGAGCTCATAGCTGAACCTGTGCATGCTGGTGCTGCAGAGATGACTTCCTGCTGACCCAGCAGGGTGAATATACAATGGGGAAAAAAGTATTTGATACACTGCCGGTTTTGCAAGTTTACCAACCTACAAGGAATGGAGAGGCCTGTAATTTTTATCATAGGTACACTTCAAATGTGAGATACAGAATCTAAAAATAAAAAATAGAAAATCACATTGTATGTTTTCAAAATATTATATTACATTTTTTTGCATGAAATAAATATTTGATCACCTACCAACCAGCAAGAATTATGGCTTTTACAGACCTGTTAGTTTTTCTTTAAGAAACCCTCCTACTCTTCACTCATTACCTGTATTAATTGCACCTTTATAAAAGACACCTGTCCACTCACTCAATCAATCACACTCCAACATCTCCACTACAGCCAAGACTGAAAAGCTGTCTAAGGACACCAGGGACAAAATTGTAGACCTGCACAAGGCTGGGATGGGCTACAGGATAATAGGCAAGCATCTTGGTGAGAAGGAAGCAACTGTTGGCACAATTACTTGACAATGCAAAAAACACAAGATGACTGTCAATCTTTCTCGGTCTAGGGTTCCAGTCAAGATCTTTCCTTTATGGGGTAAGGATGGTTCTGAGAAAGGTCAGGAATCAGCCCAGAACTACACTGAAGGACCTGGTCAATGTCCTGAAGAAAGTTGGGAACACAGTCTAAAACATTACCATTAGTAACACACTACACCTTTATGGATTAAAATCCTGTAGGGTACACAAGGTCCTCCTGCTCACGCCAGCACATGTCCAGGCCCATTTTAAGTTTGCCAATGACCATCTGGATGATCCAGAGGAGGCATGGGAGAAGATCATGTGGTCAGTTGAGATTAAAATAGGACTTTTTTATATCAACTTCACTCGTGGTGTTTGGAGGAAGAAGAAAGATGAGTACAACCCCAAGAACACCGTCCCAATCATGAAGCATGATGGGGAAAACATCATACTCTGGGTGTGCTTTTCTGCAAAGGGAACAAGATGACTACACCGTATTGAAGGGAGGATGGATGGGGTCATATATTGCAAGATTTTGGCCAACAACCTCCTTCCTCAGTAAGAGCACTGAAGATGGGTCATGGATGTGTCTTGCAGCATGACAATGACCTGAAACACACAGCCAGGGCAACTAAGGAGTTGCTCCATAGGAAGCATTTCAATGTCCTGGAGTGGTCTACCAAGTCTCCAGACCTGAACCCAATAGAAAATCTTTGGAGGGAGCTGACATTCAATGTTGACCAGCAACAGCCCTGAATGCTCATAAGATGATTAGAGGCCCATGGTGCCTACCACCATAGGCCTCTAATCATCTTATGAGCATTTATAAGCATCTATACCTCCCATGAACACACTAGCCTCCTGATGGACCACTGAAGGAGAAACTCGTCGAGGCAGAGGAATAGAAGCATCTTATACCCATCTACATCAGGATGATAAGTAACTTCTTTTCAAATAATTTTATTGAATTTAATAATTTAAAGAGGAGGGAAGGGAAGGGGAAAGGGAAGGGAAATACAAAAATTAGAGAACTCTATTTTACAATATAAGAAATATACAGAAACAAAAACAAGAACAAGAACAAAAAAAAACTATCATTCTTATTACAATTTCCAGCCTTCAATCATAAATTTTCTTATGTTGTTAAAATGACACTTAAAACACAATCATTTTTATATATTTTCCCAAACATGAAACATAAAATTTCATAACATTAAAATAAATAACTCTTTTCATCTATATTTATTGTTCCAGACTTCCCATTTCAAATAGTATCTATCCAGGGAGTTAGAGTTGATGGCCATCCTCTCTTCCATAACACTGTGCGAACGGAGAATATCAAGAATGTCTGAAAAGTTTGGTACGTGGTTTTTTTTCCAGCATTGTGCAATAACATTTTTTACAATAAGGAAAATATGAACTGTTATAAATTTAATTGTAGGGCTGATGCTCTCTAAATCCAAGGATAGAAGTGCCATTCGGGGAGTTACATCTATGAAATCTTTTGATAAAGAATTCACATGAAATTTGACTTGCAACCACAGAGATCTTAGTTTGGGACAGCACCAAAAAATATGATATAAATTTCCATTTAATTGACATTCCCTCCAACATAGAGGGGAATTATCCTTATTAATGTGGAAAAGCCTTGTTGGAGTGTAGTACCATCTTAGTACTAATTTTATATATACCTCATATAAGGACATGGAAGCCGAGGTTCTATTAGAAATTTTTAGTGCATATGTCCATTGCTCTTGGGATATAGATGATTTAAGATCCAATTCCCATCTCCTCATAGAGGAACTTGGTTGAAAAGTAACATCCTTATTAAAATGATTATATGAATATTTGAGAGACCATCTGTCCTTGGATGTAGTGTGGTTTATGAATGAAAAGACGATACCCATATTTAAAGCTCTGCTCTTCAATAGTTTATAAAGACAATCCTTTATTAATAGAAATGACATAAATTCCTTAGAGGGTAAATGGTATACTTCTCTTAAAGTAGAAAAGGACTTAATATGAGAGTCTTCAAACAAATCTCCGATCTTTTTAATACTACAAGAAAACCAAGCATCTGAAATTGAAATTTTATAAAGTGTAGTAATGGTAGAAAGGGGAAGATCTTTAAGCGTAGATATCTTAGTGTCAGGTTTTTTTAATTTAGTTAATGTTTTCCAAGCCTCAAATGTAGCATCAAAAATTGGATGCTTATGTTCAGTTAAAGAAGGATTTAATAAAAAATTAAAGAAATTGTCTTGTAGAGAACAATATTTGGCTTGCGCCAATTCAAGATCTATCCATGCCGGGCGATCTTCCTCCTTGAACCATGAAATGCTAAGTTTAATTAAAGTTGCTTGTTGATAGGCCCAGATGTTAGGAAGAGCCAGTCCTCCATTACATCTCTGTCGATATGTAGTATTTTTTGCTATTCTAGCTTTTTTATTTTGCCATATAAATGAATTTATTAGACTTTGGATTTTGTTTATTAAATTTAAGGGAATTTTCAAAGGTAAGGACCGGAAAATATATAAAATCTTTGGTAATATAAAAGTTTTAACTGCCAAAATCTTGCCGATAACAGTAAGGCCCAGAACTCCAAAGTGTGTTATAGCTTTGGTAATTGTATCGCATAGAGTTTTGATATTGGATGGTATAATCAGAGACATTTTATTAAAAAAATGTATCCCTAGGTAAGTCAGACTTTTTTCTTCTAATTTGAATTTAGATTTCAATAAAATTTGTTTAATATCTGAATGGGACATATTAAAAGGTAAAACTTTGGATTTGAGAAAGTTGATTTTAAAAAGAGATACATTGGAGAATTCTTGTAATATAGGCATTAGAGTTGCAACCGATTGAACCGGATTTGTGATAGATATAAGGAGATCATCTGCAAATAAATTAAGTTTATGAGAGGCCAATTTAGTTTCTATACCTGAAATTTGGGAAGAAGTCCGAATGGTTTCAGCAAGGGGTTCCATTGCAAGAGCAAATAATAATGGGGATAGAGGACATCCTTGACGGGTACCATTCTTAATATTGAAAGGTCTAGATAAGTGACTATTATATATAATTTTTGCATTTGGTTCTTCATAGAGAGAAAAAATATTTTTAATAAACTGTTCATCAAATCCAAAATTAAACAAAGTTTGTTTGAGAAATAACCAATTCAGTCTATCAAAAGCCTTTTCGGCATCAATAGAAATAAGCATAGAAGGGATGTTTGAGGTTTTAATCAGATTTAGTATATTTAATAATTTACGTGTGCCATCTGAGGCTTGCCTATCTTTTATGAATCCAATCTGATCATTTTTAACTAATTTTGGTAAGATATGTTTGAGACGTTCTGCTAAAATTTTGGAAAATATTTTGATGTCTCCATTTAATAGAGAAATAGGTCTATAACTTTGAACTTGATCTAGATCATTCTTACCTTTTGGGATAATGACAATGGTTGCCTCTAACATGGATTTGGGAAAGTGGCCTAGGGCTGATACATGAGTAAAGAGGGAATGTAAGTGTGGAGTTAAAAGATTGGAGTATAATTGGAAATATTCATTAATGAAACCATCTGGTCCTGGGGACTTTGCTGATTTAAGTTTATTAATTGTGGTAGTTATTTCGTTAATACTAATTGGTTTATTAAGGATTTCTAAGTCAAGTTTATCAACTTGGGGAAGTTTTAAATCTTTTAAAAATGAATCCATGGAATTTAAATTGGGTTTGGGAGAAGATGAATCTAAATGTAAATTATATAATTTCTCAAAAAATTCTGAGAAAACATTGGCGATATCTTGAGGATGAGTCTTAATTTCACCTGAGGGAGATTGTATTTGGGTTATTTTTCTATAAATACGTTCGGATTTAAGTTTTTTCATCATATATTTAGAAGATTTATTTTTTGATGAATAAGAAGCAAATTTAGAAGCTTTAAGAGCTGAGTCATATTCAGACATTATATGATCACTAAGATTTTGCCTTAGTATTAACAATTCTTTAAGAAGAGTTGGAGAAGGGGTGTGAAGAGTTGATTGTTGCTCTTCTTTAATTCGAATTTCTTCCTGAATTTGAAAAATTTTACTCCTATACTCTTTCTTATGTATGGCAGAGAGTTGCATGAGCTTACCCCTAACTACCGCCTTGTGAGCTTGCCAGAGAATAAATGGATCTATATCATTTATTGCATTTTCTTTAAAGTAGTTATTTATGGTGTCCTCGATAAGCGTTTTATATTTAGGATTTTTTAAAATGGATACATTAGCTTTCCATAGAAAGGAATTATTTGTTGGAGGGCCTATTAGAAATTTAATAATAAGTGGGGAATGGTCTGAAAAAGATCTATTTAGAATGTTAACTTTTTTAAATCTGGGCAGAGAGAAGATATTGGTTAAAACCAAATCAATTCTTGACGAAGAATGGTGGGTTTTGGAATAATGGGTGAATTCCCTGGAAGATGAATTCAAACAACGAAATACATCAAATAACTCATTTTGATTTAACCAATTACCAAAGGATGGGGATGAAATGCGATTCTGAGAAGAGGAGTCTATTGTTTTGTCTGGGACAGTATTGAAATCACCAATTATTATTAATTCGCCTTGTTTGATATTATCAATTTTTTTAATAACCTTATTAAAAAAGGAGATTTGTCTGTTACAAGGAGCATAAATGTTCGCTATTGTAAAAAGTCTTCCATTTATTTTACCAACTAAAATGTGAAAATGTCCTTTAGAATCAGCTTCCTCGTTAATAAGTTGAAAGTCAAATTTATCACTTATCAATGTCATAACCTGCTTTTTTACGAACACCAAGAGCTGCAAAGGAATGTGGAAATTTTTTGTGTTGAAAGAGAGGGTGGCCATTTCGTGAGAACTCCAACTCCTGTAAACAGACAATGTCTGCTTTATACAATTTGGCTTCTTTCCATGTAATGTATCGTTTAAAAGGGCTATTTAAGCCTCTCACGTTATAAGATAAAAGATTCAACTCCATCACTGAACAAATCTAGAACAAAATGTGAACTAGAAGTCTGGAAGAAAGTTAAATATTACAAAGTCAAAATAGATTAAGCAAAAAAAATATCAACAAAACACACTATTTAACTAAATGACCAAACAATAGAGGTCTCCAGGAAGAAATTAATCTCCCAAAAAATTGGGGAAAAAGTAAATTGTGGCGAAACTCCTAAGGGACCATATTATATTTTTGTGTAAATTCACCCTTTGTCTTTAAATTCTTTTTGGATAAAAGAAAGAAAATCTTTTCCCTCGTCAGGATTTAGGAGAAATATATTTTTACCTCCATGCCATACTATTAGTCTAGTAGGAAACCCCCATTTATATGGAATCTCCAAGTCTCTCAATTTTATGGTAACATCATGAAATGTTTTTCGAGCTTCCATAGTGGAGCGGGAAAAGTCTGCAAATACTTTAATCTTTTCATAGGGACTAGGAAAGGTACCTCTTTCCCTAATAAATTTTAAGATTTTAATTTTAGTTTCGAAAAACAGGAATCTCATAATGACATCTCTAGGTTTATCTTGAGGAATTCCTCTAGGACGGGGTAGCCTATGTATTCTATCAATTGTAAGTTGGATGTCAGAAAGGGTAGGGATCACTTTTTGAATAGTGATTTTGCGTAATTCATCAGGTCAATCTGTATGACAGTCTCTGGTATCCCTCTAAGTTTGATGTTATTTTGGCGACTACGGTCTTCCAAATCCACCAACTTCGATTTCATAAAACTAATCTCCTCCTTCAGTTCCAGATTATGTTGAATGAGGGTATCAGTCTTATCCTCCACTTTTGAGATTCTTGATTCATTTATTTCGAATCTGTTGGAAAATTTCTCACATACCTCTTGAAACATGTTTTTCTGTGTTTCAAATCCAGCAGTGATTGAGTCTTTGAGGGTCTTGCAAAAGTTAGCAAGTACCCCTTCAGAAACCTGTTTATCAGAAGTGAGGAAGCTCTCATAATTAGTCAAATCAAGTGGTGGACCTGAAAAACTCGGAGCCGCTGGACAACCTTTTTTAGATAAGGGTTTTATTGAACTACCATTGAGAGAAAACTCTTCTGAAGTGTTATCAGAGTCAACTCCTATAGTTCTATCACTATGCCTTCCTTCCGGGATTTTCCTTTTTTGAGACTGTGATAAGTCCATCTCTAAATCTTTTCCTGCTGTCTTATTGGAAGATTCTTGATATTCAGGGAGAAGATTTCTTTGAGCAGATTTCCCCTTAGAGATTTTACCATGACAAGTATTTGATATTCCTTCAGGCGAAAGAGGTTTCCCATTTGTCCTTTTAATGGGTGATCTAGATTTCGTAGGACTGAGCAGAATAGGAGTATCACTTGATGGTCTAATTTGTGAAGAACTCCATTTTCTTTGAGTACTATTAGTAGAAGATTTAATAGAAGTTTTTATTCTTGAATTTCCAGACGCCATTTTGATATAATATAGAAGTTGCTATGGCGTATCTTTCAGTGTGTTGTTTGCTGTATTATGCACACACAGTAATGAAATTACGTAATATATGATAATATAGCTATTTCAACTATCTGAATGTATCTGTATTGTATATACCAGAGAAGCTACACTTTATATGAAAAAGGCTTCACAACTATTACACAGATGTAGCAATACAATACAAAGAAATACAGTAAGGCTATATATATAAATGTGATTACACTATATATATAAGTGCAGTCACATTAAAACTTAAAATGTAATTCCTGCATAAACTGTGTTATCACTCGGTATTTGAATATAGTATTACCAGGAAAGCCCCTGAGTAATTTTCCCTCTCAGATTATATAAACAGATAGTATTTTAAAGAGACTAGATAGTTATATTAATTTTATATATAACAGGAACTAGCAAATAATTAACCACTAATCTCTTCCAAGAATTCTATTCCAACTTTTGTAATTTAATGAAATATTTCTTTATATGAATTATAGCAATATTCTACTATATATGAAATTTAAATAAAGTAAAGTCAAATAAGCTAGAGAGCAAAAAATAAGTTTAGACTTTTGCGTTAAAAAGCTCTAGCAAGCAATATCAGGTTATTATAGCTACTTTTACTTATTTTTCTACTTTACCTCAAAAATTAGAAATAAAGTAAAAGTCCAGAACTTCAAAATTTTCTTCTTTTCCTTCCTGTGTGTCTTCTCTGAATTCTTTCTTTCTATACTTGTTGTGATTCTTATCTGATGATCTTGCAGCTGTTATTCTTCTTTCTTCTTTATCACCGCTGCTTTCTTGTTCCGACCGTTACTTTTCTTTAGTGTGGTAACGTTCGCGCCTTTTCTCTGTAATGGCGGCGCCGTCACTTCCGGTTTTGTTGTTCAAAGGCAGCGCTATGTTTTACTTCACAGGAAGCTTAAAATTGCTGAAAACACGGCGGTAACTGCCTCAAAAGCTTTGGTATAGTGAGTACAGTCACTTACTCACTTTTCAGGCGAGTCTGACACACTTTTCTGCACAGTAAATTCGAGTCTTTTTTGAAAAAAAAAAAAAAAAAAAATGGCGGTGACGTCACTTCCGGTTTTGTTGTTCAAAGGCAGCACTATGTTTTCCTTCACAGGAAGCTTAAAACTGTTGAAAACACGGCGGTTTTTGCCTCAGAAGCCTTGGTATAATGAGTACAATCACTTACTCACTTTTCAGGCGATTCTGTGACACTTTTCTGTACAGTATATTTGTGCTCCTTTTTGAAGAAAATGGCGGCGACGTCACTTCCGGTTTTGTTGTTCAAAGGCAGCACTATATTTTCCTTCACAGGTAGCTTAAAACTGTTGAAAACACGGCGGTTTTTGCCTCAGAAGCCTTGGTATAATGAGTACAATCACTCACTTTTCAGGCGATTCTGTCACACTTTTCTGCACAGTACATTTGTGCTCCTTTATGAAGAAAATGGCGGTATCGTCACTTCCGGTTTTGTTGTTTTGCTGTGAATTCACTCTCCCACCTCAGAAAAATAGCGGGTTAGACTGGAAACACTGCAGTTACCTCTGCCACAGCCCCAACATCTTCAGGGCAGACACCCAAATCTGTCAGAATGGGAGTCTCAGTCAAAGTGAAATTTGGATCCTCAGCAATGGCATCGTTTCTTTCAAAAAAATTACCTCAGATATGTATTCAAGTAATAATAAACGCTGTCAGCTTTCATCAGTTGAGTCGGAACTTCAAATTAGATGTTCCCTTTTTTCCTTTTCCTCACAGGGAACGTCTTCACATTGATTTATATAATCACTTTTCTTCTCAGCGTTTCTGTCAGTTATTCATGAATCTGAGATAAAATACTCCGTTTTTAAAATAAATTCTCCCAAAGACTCACTGGCAGTTGTGGATATTTTTAGAAGTTTTTGAAGTATAATTCTATCATTTTTAGGGCATATATCGTCGCTTGACAGATTGGTCTCTCAGGAGCTCAGCACTCACACAACCACCATTGTGCTGAGCCAGGCCACGCCCCCCCGATAAGTAACTTCTGTCTTTATTTACCATTTCTAACCCAGCCTCCCGTACCCACCTCTAGCCTAGTTGTTTACTGTCAGGTCTAGGCTCCCTTTATAAATATCAGTACAGGGCCTGCAGGGTGAGTGAGGGATAGCCATTGTGGAGCCAAACATTGTTTTTTAGGGTGACAACCTCCTCTAGCAGGTAGTGATGACAGTGGACACATAAGATTTCCTAGGCCATGTGTGATTGCTTCTGGGATTTTTTCCAATAGAGACTATCTAGCCCGTTCTGTTCCTCCTGCCTTCCCACAGGCCTTGTATCCCCGGCCTTCTGTAGAGAGGAGGAAATAACACATTGGCTCTCTTTTGCAATATATGTTTGACTGTATAAACAATATGATGTATCTGAGCAGTCACACATGAAATATATTGCCTGTATTATCAGCTAGTCCATCACAATTTTTGTGCACTTGGGTTTTCTATTGGTGCTATATTTATACTTTTTCTAATAAACATACTTTTTAATGGTTATATGTTTCCACTTTCGACCCCTTAATATTATTTATATACCTTCCTAGCAGTGTGATGCCCTAAACCAGCAATAGAAAATCAAAACAACATGCCAAGACAAAATCCTAAGGCAAAATTCTGGCTGCATACACATATAGAATGATGGCGCTACCAGTTTCAGGCATTAAATCAGTAAGAGGATGTCCTGTACAGAGGAGAGTCATGCTTCAACATAATGGAATTTCATTCTCATCTATTGAGCAGTACATATATTATAATACAAAATACAAAAAATAAGGAAAAAAATGTATTTAAATAAGTGGTAATATATTAATCAGATCACCCGACTGAATTTATGTTGCGACATAAATACACCGTATAAGAAACGCTAGCGCCGGCCAATGGAGCAATTTATACATAACGACGCAGTATTACAAACTTTTGCATGTACTTGGATATATGCAGAATTGTGCACTAATCCTGTAGTGATCATGCTAGCCTTAAAGGGGAAAAGGGCACAAGGCCCCTATTGCCAAAATTAGGCACAACATGAGAAAAATTTTAATGAAGCTGAAAAAAGAAAAACCACATGCAGTATACTCATTGTTCACATGTTAATCTAACCCACCTGGAAGAGAAACGTAAGATAGTCAGTGCCTCAATGTTCAGTGCAAGGGGATATGAATATGTCCACCTGCACAGCCACATGAAGGCATACTGTCCTCTATATAACATACGGCCGGCTGCCAATAATCTAAAACATTGCTAAGAGGAATCTGGTAACCTAGCGAAAACATTAGCTGCAATAAAATATGTGCTATAATCATATCCTCACACCACTGTTGTCAGGTAAAAGTCCACCAGGCTATAAGTCCACTAAGAATATGGTACCCAAAAACTGACAGTCCATCACTGTATTGAAGAAAAAATGTATGTCACTTAAACGAAGGCAGGACTGAGACCAATTTGTCAAGGTAGATCCAATGCTGCATATTGATAGAGGAATATCCATCTAATCAGAATGATTGTCATACAGAAAATGATATTCAAGCAAGGTACTGTTGAAGATGAAGGCTTCCAAAACATGCCGAAGGGAGATAGGAATGCTAAGTGTATAGTCATACAAGATAGTCTGCAGAGATTTATCCTAGAAAGCCTGCATATAGTAACTTCTCATTCAGCCCTACAGGTGAGGTCGACTTCAAATTGAAGATCCATTTGGATTCCATCTGTAACAATTATTTATGATGGTTTCTACCTCTAAGGGTATGTTTCCACGGGGCATATTACTTCAGTATTTGTATCCGCAGCGTCCAGATGTTACAGCATAGAGGAGGGGATTTTATTAAATCCCAGCTCCACTATGTGTACAAACACGTAGGTTAATAGACCTGCGTATCCGGACATGCGGCGCCTTTTCCTAGACCGTAGCATGTATATTTATCTTGCGGAGACGCTCAGTCTCCGCATGATAAATAACACAGTCTATGTATAGGATGCGGCAGCGCTTTTGGGTGGAGCCGGGTATCTACTGCATCCAAAGCGCTGACAATACGCCCCGTGGACACATACCCTAATATTTGTGCAAAACTTTCGTAAGCCAAAAACCCTAATATTATTTGGCTTACCTTGATGATGGTGTAGAAAATAAGAAGAAATTGAAGTGGGGGCTTTTCCTTTCCTTTCATCTGTTGTTGCCAACTGGATAGTAGAGATGTGCTTCTGTATACGTTTTCTGAGCTCCTGTGAGGTCTGGCCAATGTAGATTTTATTACATGGGCAAATAATCGCATAGACGTTTTTAGTTTTACAGTTGATAAAGGATTGTAGTGAGAATCGTTGAGCATTGTGAGGATTGACAAAAGTATTCCTAGTGGGGGGCATAAATTGACAAATATTGCAATCCCT
The DNA here is from genome assembly GCA_033576555.1 of Oophaga sylvatica. NCBI lineage: Eukaryota > Metazoa > Chordata > Amphibia > Anura > Dendrobatidae > Oophaga > Oophaga sylvatica. The sequence continues at coordinate 482,483,033 of JARQOD010000005.1, forward strand.
GCAAGGGAAAGGGCCATTAAGTACGATGCCCCGCTGTAACCTCTGAGTTGGTCTCATAAAATGACTCCTCATCAAGTGGTCACCTAAATTAAGAGCTCTCTTAGCGGTAAATATAGGGCGCTCACCCAAAAATGTCTTTGTATGGAAGTCTATAGTTAATATATCCCAATGTTTACCGAGCATGCCCCGTACCTCATTCCACTGATTATTGTAATCGGTAATAAATCGAAGATGCGTGTCCTGATTTCAATCCTTTGTAAATGGTAGAGAGCTTTGTGAATGGCTTCTAGCATGCTGGAAAGCAGTGGATATGACTTTCCTTGGATATCCCTGTTGTTTGAATCTATCTGTCAATTGTTGGGGTTGGTGCAGGATGTCCTCCTATTGAGTGCAGTAAGGGATTTAAGCATGAGAATTGTAATAAGGCTTTTGCCGCTGTGGCTTACAAAATAGCTTTGTGCATAGTTCATCATTATGAGCAAATATCTCCAGATCCAAGAAGGAGAGATACGTAGAGAATAGGCTGTAAGTAAAAAAAAAAAGGTAATTGTTCTGATTAAGAGATGAGATGATATTCATACAATCTTCCTCTGTACCTGTCCAGATGAAGAACACATCATCTATATAACGGTGCCAATGGGAGATGTTATCTTGATAAGCCTGAAGAAGGTAACACCGCGGTTGCCTCCCACCAACCTAAAAAGGCATTAGCATATCCCGGTGCACAGCGTACCCCAATTATTAGAGAATTGGCAAAAAAATTACCTGTTAAACACAAAGTAGTTGTGTTGTAAGATCAAGGAATCATGCATTCTGTCCGATTACGGCTGGAGATCTAAAAAAATATGAGATGGCCCTCATTCCATTCCACATGAGCAATCTTTGAATAGAGTGACTCCACGTGGCAGGTGACCAGAAGAGAGCCAAGAGCGAATGTGGCTTCTTGGAGAAGGTGAATAAAATGAGTTGTCTTTTTCTCAAATGATGGCAGCTGCTTGACTATTGATTGTTAAAATAGTCAATATGTGTGCTCGCTTTCTCACATAGTCTACCTATACTAGAAGTTATTGGCCAACCAGGTGGTTTCTCTGTATTTTTATGAACTTTAGGCAGCATATAAAAGATGGATACTATATCTTCCACACTGATAAAATTCTTCTTCTTGGCTGAGTGATGCCATAGCTGCAAGACGTATCCAATAATGCAAACAATTTACCAGAAAAAAATGTTGTGGGGTCTGATGGTATTTTTTTGGTAGAATGGGGTATTCAACAATTGCCAATGAGCTTCTTCTAAATACATGGCGTGTAGGCCAAAGGACCACATTCCCCACTGTGTCTGTCTCCTTGATAAGAAATGAATCATTCTCCCTCAGTCGACGTAAGGCTTTTAGTTCCTGTGATCTCAAGTTTTGTCCTTGATGTGCCTTGACAGGTAATTTTAAAATATCAGATTTTACCAATTTAAAAAATAAATGGATAGAGGGGACCAGGGAGAGTGGTGGTGACTTACTGGATTTTGTGCATCCTAACTGTTGACAGTTTGTTTTCCTGTAATAAACTGAGTAACTCCAGGAAGACTTGATGTTTATCCTCAGCCATAAAGTCCATAAGGTCCAAATGATTGTAGATGATTCGAAAAACTAGTTTTCTACAAAAAAGATAGAGGTCTTTAATCAACGCAAATTTGTCCAATCTCTGCATCAGTGAAAATGTCAGTCCCTGCTGTTACATGGATATCTTCATAGGTTGTAAATCATAGTTTGAAAAAGGAGGACTGGGGAGACCCCGACATTATGGACCAACCCGTTCTGCCTTGCCCGTCTCCTGGAATAATTTACGGACGGTGGACCCCAGTACCTGGTCCCTGTTCTTTTTTGATATTTTATGTCTGTGCCTGGTCCTGTATCTATATGTTATACCACTTATAAGCTATCTTGTTTTTATAGTCTGGTTCCTGTGAAATTTTCCCCTCTTCTTGTTATAATGTCTTGTTCAAATTTTTCCAAGATTTCTATGAGCCTGTCCTGCAATGGTTGTACTATTTTGACTTTATCAAAATTAGTACGCTTAGGTTCCAGTGATCTAATATTAGATTTAGTATTATTGAACAATGCCCTATCATGTTCCAATATCATATTTATAATGATGCCTGAGCATCGTTGCAAGCCTTGTTCCCAGATAATAAGGCATTTTGGTGTAGGCTCCCAGGCCGTTAAAATTTGAACTCAGTGCTATTGAGGTTTTCAAATACTCCTCTAAATTGCAAATGTTCCACTAAAGTTTTATACCTAGTCTATGTGCAGTTATCAACTCATCCGATAAATTAGTAAAATCTGCATCTGATACCTCTCCATGAGAAGATGAAAAAACACTCACAGACTGATTAGTCCGAGAGGCCTTCCATGCCTTCCAATCCATATTAAAACAGCCACAAAAAAAATATATGTACAGTATATATGTATACATACCAAAACCAGTTGTACAGATAACAAGAAATATATTAAATAACATATCTATAAATACTGAGGAACTATGGGGCATGCCAACCTAGAACATCTGTCAAAAGAACTGGTAACAATCTACTGCATAACATTATAGAAAAGGGGCACGCAGCTTATATATGACCACAAGGCTGCTCCATAATGTATAAATAGTAAACAACACATAGAAGAAAAAGAAATTAAATACTGATGCGCACACCTAAAATCTGACAAATTTTATTAATGTACAATTCATAAAAACTATAAAATCTAAGTACAAAAACCTGAAACACATCTAATAAGGTGCAATTTATCATGGATAGAATTGCATAAATTGCTTAAGGCGGTATCAGGATCTGATACAATCAATCACCTTCTGTATACAAAAAAATCAGCATGTGCAAGAAATACAAATCATGATTTTATATGGATCACCATATTATGGCGTGTAATGTTTGTGTGCAATGCTGTAAGGTCTTATGCAACCACATTGGACACACAACAGTATTTAGTGTTTGCAACTTGTTGCAGTCACAATAAACAGTTAAATGGGAAACAATGGCACTTACTCATTCTCCCACAGACAGTGCTTATTTGTCAACTTATTTTTCTTCCTTGGGACAAAAAAACTCCTTTCTTTGTAGGATTTGTGCAAAGGAGAAAAATAACATGAATGTCCCCCTCTTACACGCCTTGTAAAAGCTGTCTGCATCAAACATTGCTGAAGACACCTTCTTTTATTGGATTATTCATGGTCACATATCTACATTTTTTACATTTAAAATTACAACTCTCTTCCCAATAATAACAAAATAAGAAATTGTAAGTAGGTAAGTATCCCAAAAGCCAGCACCTGAAACAGGGGGCTATATTAGTGTGGGATGTATGGATGTAAAACATAACTAGTAAAACATGTATGCAAAAAAATAGTAATAATTTTTTACTCTACCTGACTTATCTTAAAGACTGGCTTAAAGGGAAGTTTTCACCAGGTTTTTGAGAGCAGCATAATGTAGGAGCAGAGACCCTGATTACAGTGATATGTCACTTACTGGCCTTTGTTTTGCTGTTTCAATACAATCAGAGTTTTATCAGCAGGAGATTACCACTACAGGACAACTGGCCTCATGAATCTTAGTACAACCTCGCCCCCAGCACTGATTTCACTGCTCTCTGTCACTATACAATGTACACAGACAGCTGTGGTGTGAGCGGGATTACACACAATGCAGCAACCGAGCTCTGCTAAGACTGCAGCAAAGAAACTGTGATTTATTCATAACTGATGCATCCAGTAAACTAAGTGATACATCGCTGGAATCAGGATCTCTGTCCCTACCTCATGCTGCAGTTAGATTTCAGATCAAAAACCTGCTGATAGGTTCCCTTTAAGAAGTGTTGGTCTTCAGGTATCAGCTCCTTTCCATTTACCGTATAAAAAAATATTTACAGAGATTACAATTTTTAAGTTGCGTCCGGCTAGGTGTCTTAAGACTGATAATCACATTTGAACTTTGTGAACAGGTCCATTGTCCAAAGCTCGATAACAAAAACACTTCATGCAATGTTTTTTCATCTGGCTTAGGGACCAGACTGGTGTAATAAATGATGGGTCATGTGCCAGAAACGATTCCTTTAGTTTTGACACCTGTTTACCTCCGGCATTTCTCTACATTTTCACAGAGAAAAATCTGGATGGCTGGAAATTCGGGATGAACCCTAATGGGTTTAGGCAAAGTTACATTCACATTTTTAGTAAATATTGTAAAAAAATAACCATTTGGAGGATTCTAATATTTATTTTTGTTTTGATCCTATAGTTATCTTACATTATTTTTATGACGACTTAAACATTTAGTTTTTTTTTTCATCTAAAGGTACTGCCACACTAAGCAATCCCGCTAGCGATCTCGTTAGCGTTGCATACTAATGCGATCGCTAGCGGATTGTTTCAAATATCGCTAAGTGCGGCCCATTTAGCGTATAGTTAACGACGCTATCGCCGTTAGCGATCTTCTTAACGACTTTAGCGGTACAAAAGTACGCTAAATCGTAAGAAAAGGTGCCACACAGCGATTACATACTTACCCAGCGGGAGCGCCAGCGATGAAATAGGGTCCGGAGCGATTCCAGCGACGAGCGAGATCACAGCAGGAAGCTCGTCGCTGGAAGCTGCCGCACTGAACAATATCGCTAACGGGATCGCTAAATAGTGACGTTTTTTAGCGATCCCGTTAGCGATATTGTTTTAGTGTGGCATACCCTTAAGTCTCTGCTGCCTTTAGTTCTATTTGGAAATACAAACACAAGGACTAATGTAATGTGTAGCACAAAAGTCCAAATACCCAAACATTTTAATTTAATATCCCGTCCCATCCCAAACTTTTTAGACTCTTAGTAGCTTTAAAGTACAGTTTTAGACTTTGAACAACTACATATAAATATTTGTTTTCTTTGGGTCGGTTACATCTAAATTGTAGACATAGAAACTGAAATAGTGACCTGCACAGGTGCATGAGCCACGAGGCTGTCCATATTTAATAGTTATGTGGTTTGGGCAGTTTTCAGATTATTTACTATCAGGTTAAGGATAGATGTGTACAAACTATGCACCATAACATAAGCCATGTGTTCTACATGAATGCAGAAATCTTAGGACTATGTCTTAATTTCGGAAATTCTTAGTAAAGTTTCTTGCAGATGAAAGCCTTACTTCAACAGCGCCATCTACTGTATCAATGTAGAAAGGCTAGCCAGCATGCAGGAATTTCTCAACCTGTCTTTCTCCTATTCATTTGTGAGAAGTATTTTCCAATGATAAATATTTAATAGGCACACTTTTTTTTTATTTTAGGCCATCTTTCCTGTTTTTTTCTCTTTTTTTAATATAGGTATTAGGGAGATTTTAACCAGATCATATATTCAGAAGAAAATAATTAAAAATAGCACCTTTTAATGGATAGTATAATAATAGCTACCTAAATAATGTATATCTACATCTATAATTGCAGGTTAACGTGATTGACTTTTTAATCGAAGCAAACATTGATACTCAAATCATAAAATAAAAATATTTTAACGTAATAATACAAATATGCATGTAGTACTGTATAAAGCACACTGAATTAATATTCATAAATGTAAAACGACACAAAGATACAAAGAAAAATTAAAGGGAAATATTGCGCTATTTGTGACATTAAGTAACTACATAAGGTGTAAAAATGACATCATCTTCAATTAAAGGCATCAATCAGATTTCTTGCGTTTGTTCGATATCTTTAATGTCAGATGGTCTGTCGATCATGTTTTAGGATCTGGTTACATTTACAGGAGGCAAAGACATGGCTTGACTGCCATTTTTGCAGGTGTTTTTCTTTTTACTTTTTACTGGATGCTGGAAAAGTAGATCCTGATAACTGATAGAAATGTGTGTAAAGTGATGCATGAGTTCTCTATTTTGTATCCCATATAAATTTACAGATATCATTCAGAGGGTCCCATAGGGTCAATGTTGTTGACAATGCATGTCAAAAAGAAGAATGTAATAATTATTTTCCATACATATTGCATCTCATGTAATAACTATAGTTTTGATGTAAAAAAAGGACAAAAAGAATATATATGTATTTATTTATATATATAGTAATTTGATACTAAAGTCAGAAATAGATGGGTGTGTGCATAGATAGATAGATAAATTGATAATAGATAGGTTGATAGACAGATATTGATAGATTACTTGGATTCTAATTCCTTATCTTTCCTGTCTAAAAAGAATATTTACAAGTTAGTATATCATAGTTAAAGAACAAAATGATCTTTTTAATTATGTTGTTCGTTAGGTTTTTTTTTACCCAAGTATTTTATTTCTTCACTTTCTTCACTTTCTAAGTAACAATGTTGTTTTCATTTCATGTCAAAATTAGAATTCCTATAAATTGCAAACATATGTTAGGGGCTTAATCGTAAGTAATTTTGACTACATAAGCATTACTTTCCTTTCTGAGCGGATCAGAATTTTTTTTATATAACTGTGATTTATAGCCTAATGTGAAAAAATATTAGTGTATTTGAAAGTATAATGATATTTCTTTACGTCCTATTAAAAACATGTCTATATATTTTTTTTTTCAGATGAAATGAAAAGCTAGTAAGCACTTACTATGGCTACATACTAAACTTTTAAACAGAATTTTATATGGAATAACATTGTACATTTTTCCAGTTATATTTTACATTACTACCAGGTAGCGTTTTAACGTTTTACGTTAAGGTTTACATTTCTACTGCAAAGTTTAAATTTATCTTTGATCAGGAAACTAAAATCATACACGAATTTCTAAGTAAGCCCAAAATCAGTTGTTGTTGTTTTTTTAAGCATATATGCAACATTATCTCTATATACAAGTATACCAATATTTTATGAATATTTAATACTACAGTAAGTATACAAAGATTATCTGGGGCTGGTGTAATGCTAGTTGGAATATGTTTTTGTCAGCTACATGCAGCAGACGTGTCGCTATCTCATAGGAGTGTCCCATATCAGTCTCCATAAAAGAGCGTTATGTATCTGTATTACTGTCCCACATATTAATGCCGCATTATGTTTCTGAGGGCAACTCTACATATAATTTAATTGGAAGTCTGCGTCTCTTCGAAGAACATATTACATTTCATATAGCCACCCCAAGTAGACGTTCTTCATAAATATACATTTTTATTCTCTGCATTAGTTTTTGCCATTCATTTTGTATACTTTAAAAAAGAAAAAAAGTTTATTTCAAAAAAGGCAATGGGTGTAATATTAATACCTAACAGTTATATACAATGACAGATATATACACGCTTAGGTAATATTTTATTTCCAGATTTTTAATAATCTCACTTTGGGATGAGGACATTTATTTCGAGACTTGGAGCTAAGGATCATTTTCCCCAGAGATCCACACTAACATTGTACCAAATATCTCTGGGAAACAGGTGTAGCAGAGTAATTGTCCCTGAAATCTTACGTGACCTGCGTGTTTCAACTATTACAGCTGTTATTACATCATTTTGCAAACATAGACTGATCCAATTTGTGCCACAATCTGGCGTAAAACTAAAATGTCCCCAATTTTAGCACAACTCACAGTTGAGAAAAAAATGTAACAACTTTTTGGCATTTTTATTCCATCTCTATCATTTTTTTCCCACTGTTTTAATTGGGTGGAGCTCAGCAGGGCACGGTCAAATGCAGATTAAAAAGTCATCATTACAAAAATAGCGCAAACTATGACTGGAGCACATTTCGTACACTAGTGCATTGCAGCAGAAAGATGAGGCAAATTCATTAAGAGGCACAATCCTCTTGAAGGGAATCTGTCATCAGGTTTTTGATACCCCATTAGACCATCATAAAGTAAAGGAAGAGACCTTGATTCCAGTGATGTGTAACTTACTGACTGTGTTTTGCTGTTTCAATACAATCAGAATTTTATCAGCAGGAGATTATCACTAGATGACATCTGGCCTCATGTATGGTAGTCCAGCTATGCCGGCAGCACTGATTAGAAGCTCTTTGTCAGTCTACAATGCACACAGAAAGCTGTGGTGTGAGCAGGATTATACACGGGTCTGATACTCAGCTTTGCTAATACTGCAGCAGGATGAGCTGTGACTCGGTCATAACTATATGTATATCACTTATGGGGCTGCTTGCTGCATTTTGAAAAAGTCACAGCTTTATCTTGTGCTAATATCTGAAAGTTGAGCTCTGTATAACCCCGCCCACACCCCTGATTGGCAGCTTTGTGTGTACACTGTGCTTAGGTAGAAAACTACCAATCAGTGGTGGAGGCGGGTTTATACAGATCTCATGAATACAGAGGACTATATAGCAGTTTACTAGTCCTCAAGTGATAATTTCCTGCTAATAAAACTGTGATTTTATCAAATCTAGAATCCGTAATGTAGGTTGTCAATGGTTGCAGATTTAAATCAGTTTGTTATTTTATAAATATAGATTTTCAATGAACAAAAGATGAAATCTCCAGCATTTTTGCTACTCTTCCATTATAAAATCTTGAACAAAACCTATATTTTGAATAGGTGCAGATTCTTATGCTGTGGATTTCCACTGCAATATATTAGTATATCAACAATTTTTGCAGGGTATCAGTCACATGTGGATGAACCCTAATAATCTACAGGGTTTTGAGGGATTTAAGCCTGTCTGTATATACAGATTATTTTACCACACCTTATATTTCACTTACTAGTTTGGCCAGAATGCAGATCAATACCCTACATATAAATCCTTCATATGAGTGGCAACCATCTTGCTATTGTCCATGTTATAAAAAGTCAGATTTTGGCTTTGTCGTAGCAATCTCAATATTTAATACCTATCAACAAGAGTTGTAATGAAACAATAAATTTCCACACTGAGAAAAATATGTACATAAAGCAGAGTACTACTATCAATCTGGATTACATAGTACCTGTATAGTAATTAATTGTGCTCACATTGTTCTTTACTGTGGCAAAACCATGCCATACGTGCTCCGATAAATAGTGGATATTGGACTAATTTTGTTTCACTGGTTCATGCAGTCGTCTCATTACAAGACAAATTTCTCTTATCTCTTCCTCATTTCCACAACTCCTGTCCTCTGCTGTCAGAGACAATAGAACTTGGAATGTCTAACCAACATCACTAACTTTTTTATATTACTGAGCCCCAAAGGTCATTCATGCTACCTGACTTTGCTGTTTAATAAGATGAGCAATAGTGGCGGGCGAGCGTGCCTTGGCAGTTGGCACTGCTCAATACTCGTTCGAGCATCGTAGTGCACGATTAAGTAGCAATCAGTGCCGAGTATTGCATGGTGCTCGAGCGCTTGGATCCCCATTATTGAATTATCTGAAGAGAGAGAATCAAATTCTCCTTCCACCGGAAAAATGCTTTTGTTTGCCATTCACTTCCATTATGCTCGTACTAGAGTCGAGCATGTCCAAACGTCCGATATGCTTGATTCGAGTACAGAGCACTTGAGCATTTTAACACTAATGAACAACTATTGGTAGAAATTGAGGGGTGACCTTTTTACTGTTTCACCAATTTTAGGTAAAACAAGAATATTATTTTGAAATCCAATGGTAAGTACAGTAAGAGATTGAGAAAAATCTTCACTATTATGAAAAATATTTAGACTTGAGATCTCAGTGGTTGATACCTTTTAATGGCTAACTAAAGATGGTAACAAATTGCAAGCTTTCGAACTATCAGTCTCTTCATAGGCAAGACTAAGTAGACATATTACGGCTAACACGGTACGAAGATACACATCTGCACTATTATGACCAATTTAAGGTTGGAAATAACTATTTTAAAATCAATAGCTGAACAAAAATGGCAGCTATTTCATAAATAAAGGTAACTTACTATTTGTTTTGCTGCAAGTTTTTTTTAGGGGCCCTTAGTCATTTGTGGAGAAACGGGGTCAGTGGATGCCTCTTATCTGCTGGCCTGGCTGCCTTTAGAAAGACTGCATGGACCAGGGCTCATACCACTGACGCACGCTCTATCTCCCTGTGGGCAACATACTACACAGACAATGCGGGGTTTAGGGTAAACATGTGGCAATGCTTTATTGAACCACAACCCCCAATAGCAAACAGAACAATCCCAGAAAATTACCCCCAACATGGTGCACATTACGGGCCCAACCTTCCGCTGACTGGCCAGATGACGGTAATGTTAAGTCAAGCTCCCAGCGTCGATATTCCACCTGTGATATACACACAGAGAAGAGAAAATTGACAAGCGTGGGAGATGACCGAGAAGAGTCCATAGAGTCAGTATAAGGTCCAAAACCAGTTGACACTATGTCACAGCTCCCAGGGTCGCTATTCCACCTGTGATATACACACAGAGAAGGATAAGACAAGCTTAGGGAGGTGACAGTCATACTATCCATACAAGGTCCAAAGCCAGTTGACACGAGAGTCACACCTGGTTTTAAATCTGACCACCTCCATGGAACCAGGTGACCGCGGGTCCCAAAACCTGGCTTTCTCCAAACATATCCATGATTCAGAGATGGTCATGGATCAGATCTGTGTCCTTCCAACCGAAGCTGAAAACTCCTAGGTTGATTCCCACAGAATCATAGATCCATGTCCCTCGTGATGGTGCCATGATAACTTGGCTGCAGTCTTGTCTCTGGTCCATTGAGTCTTGTGCAGAATGGTCGACTGGTAGCTCTGTGTGATGAGATGAGGTCTCATCAGTTCTCCCTGTCTCTTGTTTTTATATCCGAGACATTAAGATATTTTTAGAATTCCCCAGTGTGCATCAGTTCAGCCTCATAGCTCAAACCGGTTAGAGGACAAACACAATTACATATCAGCTCCCCAATAAACACAGATAAACACCCCTATGTACAATTTCACTATTAAGGTACTGTCACACTAAACGAGATAGCTAACGAGATCACTACTGCGTCACTGATTTTATGACGCAGTAGCGATCTCGTTAGCGATGGGAGCTGTTGTGACATGTAGCAAGCGTGTGGCCCTGCTGCGATGTCGCAGATCGCTTTATGAACGTTCTGAGCTGTTTTTTGGTCGCTGGTGTCCCGTGGTGAGCTGAATCGCTGAGTGTGAACCCTTTATGAACGACTTTACCAGCGTCACAGGCGGGACTAGGTTTCCCAATGACCGCAGAGGTCATTATACAGATTTCTGATGAGTTGTGTTTGGAAGCTAACTAGCGACCACATAGCGATTGCACTAGCTATCTCGCCAGTCCTTGTCGTTGTTGTGATCGCTAGTGCGATCGCTAAGTGTGACAGTTCCTTTACAGTCTTACACAGCATGTTAAACAGTATATCAGCTTGCAAAGACTGTCTTGACCCACCAGACATAAACACTTAAATCCACAAGCCATATACAGATAAAAAGTGAATTCTTGTGGGTGGTTTAAAAAAACATTGTTGTCTGGGAAATTAAAGATTCAATCTGGTTTGGTTCACACCATTCTCAAGTGAACAGATTGATCCCAAAGGATTGAGTTTGAGTCAAATTTCCTGAAATTTGCAGTTTTCATGCTAATTTGAAAATTTGAGATTTGGATTTACGGATCACAAAAAAAATATAAACTTGCCTGGCAACATTTCCCACATTGCTGAAGCATCAGAGGGTGGGCAGCAAGAGTCTTTTGCATTGCCCGAGGGCTTCTTCATAATGCCCTGCAAATATGAAATCTTACCGATTATCATTATTATATTTTTATTATTATACATTTTTATAGTGCCATTTATTTCATGCGCTTTACATGTGAAAGAGCAAATATAGACAAGTACAATAAACATGAGCAAAACAAGATGCACAGAAGTACAGAACAGAGAGGACCCTGCCTGCGAGGGCTCACAGTCTACAGGGGATGGGTGAGGATACACAAGGAGAGAGTAGAGCTAGTCATGTGGCGGTTCAGGAGACTGAGGATCACTGCAGGTTGCAGGCTTGTCGGAAGAGGTGGGCTCAGGTCTTTTTGAAGGTTTCTGGGTAGGCAAGAGTTTGATGTGCTGGGAAAAGAGTTCCATAGTATGGGGAAGCACAGGAGAAGTCTTGTATGTGGTTGGTGGGAAAAGAGATAAGAGGGGAGTAAGAAGGAGATCTTGAGATTATCGAAGGTTGCGTGTAGGTAAGTACCGGGAGACCATGTCACAGATGTATGGAGGAGACAGGTTGTGATGGCTTTGTATGTCATAGTCAGGGTTTGATCTGGAGCTTCTGGACAAAAGGAAGCAGTGAAGGGCTTTGCATAGAGGAGAGGCTGGGGAATTAATGGGGAGACAGGTGGATTAGTCAGACAGCAGAGTGCAGATGGATTGGAGTGGTTGACAGAATACTAAGAGGGAGGCAGAAGGTAGGAGGTTGCAGTAGTCGAGGCAGTAGATGATAAAGGCGTGCACTAGTGTTTTTTGTGGTTTCATGGTCAAGGAATGCCAGATCCGGGAAATATTTTGAGTTTGAGTCGGCAGGAGGAGGCAAGGGCTTGGATATGTGGCTTGAAAGAGAGGCAGAGTCAAGGTTCACCCCAAGGCACCGAGCATGCTGGATGGGGAAGTGAGCAGCCATTGACATTGATGGATAGGTCTGGTGGAGGGGTAGAGTGAGATTGGGGAAAGATAGAATTCTGTTTTGTCCATGTTCAATTTTAGAAAGCGAGCGAAAAAAAGCTAAATAGCAGATAAATTGTGGGTTTTTAGTCAGTAAGGAGGTAGGTCAGGTCCAAAGGGGTAGATTTTTGCGTGTCATCGGCGTAGAGTAATACTGCATACTGTGGGATTTTAACGTCCCAGGCCGAAGGTGAAAAAAGGTAAGGTCTAAATAGCCTTGGGAACACCCCCCGAAGGGGGTGAGGTAGGGGTGGGTTGGAAGGGAACATGAATTTCAGCCCGTTTGATAAGACGAGTCCGGATAGGACCAAGTCTGTGATCCCCAAAGATGAGAGAATCTGTAACAGGAGGGAATGGTCCCAGTACGAAGGCAAAAAGATGCAGGAGGAAGGAGGACAGAGTATGTCGTTTGCTTTTGGAGTTAGGGGTCTTTGGGTGACTAAGTTAGGGCAGTTTCAGTCGATGATGCAGTTTGAACCCGATTGTAACCGGTCAAAGAGGGAGCAGAAGGAGGGGGGAAGACAGTTAAATGGACGCTGTTTAAGTTTTGAGGTAAGGGAAAAGAGATATCGGCGATACCTACACAGAGGAGGGACGAGGGAGAGCTTTTGAGGATGGGTATAAGGACAGTTTGAAGGATGAGGGAAAAACCATTTGTAAGTGACGGTTGAAGAGGTTGTTAGGGTTGGAATCTCCTTTCAGTGGGGTCCAGTACCAGGGCCATACAATCACAATTTCCATCTGAAGCAATTTACGCACAGTCGATTCCATCTCCAGAGTCCTGGTAATCTCTTCCTCCCCTGTAAGTGTAAGCTCTTAGGACACGGGGTCCCTCTCTTCCGTAGGTGTAAGCTTTATGGTATTCAGGGTCCGGTCTCCTCCTCTCCCCACATGTTTTTCTGAACAATTACAACTTTCCGTATTAAAACTTTGCCCAAATTTGTTGAAACAAATCAAATTTTTTTTGGAAATTTGATGAATTGAAAATTTCAATTTAAAAAAGATGTGCATTTCTAGGTGGGAAAGATGAAAAAGGGAAAGAGTTGCAGATCTACAAGCAAGGGATGTTTGAAAGGTGAAGGGTTTACTTCCAATTTTTTTTTTGTCAATCTAATATTTGCTTAATAGACTATACAATATTTTTTAATATTATCAATCAATAAAAAATTGTTCCATTTATGTATTTGTATGAACAAAGTATGCAAAAGTAATGTAAAGAGAATTACACACTGAAAATGATTAAAATGTGATAAAATTGTAAAGGATTGGTAAAAATGAGCAAATCATTTCTGAATTAAATTAACTAAAATTCCTGGGAAAATCTGCAAATTAAATTTGCCAATCCACTCTTCAATTGGTACCTCTACTCTTTACAAGTCTTTAAAATGCTGCGGAGTATGTTACATAAACAGCAATGAAAAATATATAAATTGAGCCTTTTTCAATAAATGTTTACTTTATATTGATAAATACCATTACAAATTATAATATTTATTAAACTAATAGACACAAGAAATCAAGATGAAGGAAAAAATTAAAGGGTTTTTTCCCTTTTGGGACAATTTTTTTTCTTAAACAATAATTTGGGGGGGCTAAACAAATTTTTGCAACTGGTTTCATTATAAATTTTCCACCCATAGTTCTATAGTCCTATTTCATTCTCTATTGCTGACTGCAAAAGTGTTATGAGAACCATCAATAAGCCATCACAGGCTGCCAAAAATAATTTTTCTCTATCTTTCTGCCCTTATATTTGTTTTATGTCAACGACAACTAGTCGAATGCACTGGGAACCAAAAAGCCTTAAAATAAATGATTTTTAATATTTATTAACCCATTGAAAAATGTTTTTTAGCTTGAATAACATGCATTTAAATAAAAAACTGTCCCCCAATTGAAAAACCCTTCCACTTAAGCCCCGTACACCAATTTTGTTTAGCAACAGGATCCCCCGAAAACGCTGGTGTACATTCAGCGAGTAGCCCCCCTGTGGGTTCGCTGACTACTGAATTTGGACTTTTTTTTTGATCATTGGTCTCCGTGCCAGCACGCATCCTTCGTGTGGCAGAGGAGACCACGATCAGCTTGGTAACCAGTAACAGGGTTTCCAGGCGCCGGGCGGCGCCTGAAAATGTGTGTACGTTGGATCAGCGCGCTGCTGCAGGGGAGTGGTAACCAGTCACACGGGTTTCCGACCAGCAGTGCCTGGAAACCCGTTGTACCTGGTTTCCAGCCCCGCACCACGGCTGGTATCCAACGTCACTGGGGAACTAAGCGCGTTCCAACAGTGTCGCTGTCCTGATTGCTGCCTGACTGCCTGTTTGGATCCCAGGGATCTGTTGACCACCGCGATCCTGACAAGTGCAATTGTTGTCGGGTCGTGGTGTTCGCATGTGTGACGGGGCCCAACAACAAAAAAACTTTAACTTGTGTTAGGTGTCAAGTTACACTTTTCTGCCTCAATTTGTATTAACCCCTTAACGACCGCCCCATACACCTTTTAAAACGCAGCAAAAGGGCCTTATTCCTCAGTGACTCTTTTTAAGACATGAGAAATTTGGACATAGCGCCCCCAGTGTTGGTTCTCCTTGTTCAGTATGGGGTGTGAGACCCTGGAGAACGGATCGGGATGGTTTTTTTGGTTTCCGTCATTTAATCCCATTATTCACCGAATAAAGGCGATCACAACAAAGAAAATTGATTTAAAATTAATTTCTCTTTTCTCTTTAAATGATCAGCCTTCAGAAAAGAGAAATGGATTCCCTACACCCCCCCAATCTTCCCAACCCCAGCCCCTCTCCATTTCCCAGCCTCCTGTCTTTCCTTGGAAAAATTTCAGGCGAGTGTCTGCCAGATCTGCCGGCCGGTACCCCCAACATTAGGGAATTTTTTCCTATTGGTTCCTTGATGACATGATAGCCCTCACAATGGCCAAGAAAAAAAATTGAAAACAAATCCCCTTGTCACCACATTATTGAAAAAAATATAACATTTTTTTCCATTCTTTGCAGTTTGGGTGGGGGTGGGTTAGGGTTCAGGTTGAGTTTTAAAGTTGTTTTGGGTTGAAGTTAGAGTTGTGGCTAGGTTTGTGTTAGAGTTAGAATTGTTTTTATTTCAAAAGTTAAAAAAAAGAAAAAACGATAGACCCATAAAACACATGCAAATGCTTTCTGCTTGGTTTGAGTAGGTTTCGGTATGCCGGAGTATCCCGACCCTGCATGTTTTTTTGGGGTTTCTAACAGCTGGAAAAGGGGGTGAGGGACCGAACATGCCTCAAGCCCCCTGGAATTTGGTCCATAAAGCACCGATGCAAACCGTTGGAGAATAACTCTCTATTTAAGGCACAAAAATTAAAAGTTTAAAATTGTAAATTTTCAAAATTTTTTGCCAAATTTCATTTTTTAATAAATAAACACAAGTCATTCGAATAAATTTTACCAAAATCAGAAGCACAATAGGTCCCAAAACAAACAGTCCAAATTGGGGGTCCTTGAAGCATTCCAGAGTTTAACCAAAAAGTGAAGGTCAAATTGTAAAATTGTTTGGGTCAAAATTGGTCACTAAGGGTTTAAATTCAACATCAGACACAAATGCAAATTTTGAAAAAGTATAAACCCACCCATCAAACCCAGAGAAGATATTCACACAATTCATGCTGAAGTGTAAAGTTTATTCAAATGGTGCAACAAAATGAAGAATTCATATGCTCGTGGTTTTGACGTCGCACTATTGAATTCTCATTTTGTTTGCCCATTGAAAAGTTACATTCGGCATGAATTGAGTGTGCAGTGAATGCTTCTAACTATTCCTAGACTCCACCCCGTTTCACTGCAGTACCGACATTAGGTGTGTGCCTCCAAATGCCTTAAAACAAATGAGTTTAATCAACAAGATTTAAATAGTAAATACACTTTTATTTTTTTTTAATTAACATAAATGTGAAAAGACTTTTGCCTTATTCCTATTATTACACTTATTGTCTCTTGTATACACTCACTCCAAAAACGTCAAATCTGTCGCAAATCTGTTGCAGGAAAAAAAAAAAATTTTACTTGCTGCCTATAGAAACAATACAGTGTGGAGGGAAAGAAGCTGAAGGGAAGAAAAAGAAGAAAGCTTAAAGGAAAATTCTAAAAAAGGGTTTTACAATCAATTTTAAATGTCCAGAAATATATTATTTTGCATGCACTCAATGACAGATTGTTTTAAAAAATCTCTGAAAGAACAGTTAAATTTAACGGATGGTGTAATTAAAACATAAAAAACAAATTTTCCCTTATCTTTGAGGTCAAAATATGGCGGTAATATTTGAATTAAATATCCTTAGTATATAAATTTGCAAATACAAGCATTTATTGCAGAATTTTAAGAAAAGACATGCATTTTTTTTTACTTATTTGTTAACTTTTTAAGTCTTTGCTAGAATTTGTCCGGGCTGTCGACATACAGGTTTTTCCTTTCCTTCCATCCATTACAGAGCCAGTCTGTAGTAAAGAAGCATACTGTGTTATCAACAAACTACAGATTTTTTCCTGGAATAAAAAAATGAAAATTGCATTTTTTTCGTTTATTTAGACGTAAACTTTGCAATCAGGATTGTGTCTCCTTTGTTTTTTCTTTTAGGTTTTGCTTTTAGAATAGTTTTAATTCACTCCTTTAGTTTGAGGTGCTGTAGGATGCATTGGGGGCCCATAATACCTTATTTTTACATGTAAAATAAATCTCTGCAGATACAATGACTTAAAATTGTTTTTGAAAAAATAACAACATAAGGGAAAAAAATCCAACCATATTTGTCTCCATGAATGAAGATTTTAATTATGTAAATATTTAAGTATTTTAATTATTTCCTCAATTCAAACTTTTACTATGTGGAACAGGTGCCTGAGACTTTACTTCCATCCAGACGTTCTGGAATCCCCTTGATTATGTGATATTTCATCATCTTTTGACAAAAAAGGAAGAAAAATGAATTATTTCTCTTAACATAGGCATTAATATGGACTTAACCATTCAGTGAGTATGATGAAGTATGCTACAATTATATTCTGACTACTTTCGTAATTAAATTGTTATTTTTACTTATAATAATATTATGAAATTACACTTACGGAAAACCACCAAAGCTTAAAAGGGTGATCCATAAAGCGTTCTTCGTCCGGCTTGGTAATTTAAACTGCTACTATAAATTTTAGTTTATAAGGTTTAATGACCTAATCTTTTGGGCCGCTAACATATGAGTTCGTTTGATTTCTGGCAAAAAAATGTCAAATCCCGGCACCTGTTACTTTTCTAATTTTTTTACATATATATTATTAGTATTGCCTATTGCATTCATAGTGTCTCATAAATAGAAGGTAATAAAAATGCATAAAACTGTTTAATAGGTGGGAACAGTATCATTTTTTGAATAGGAATGTAAAAGGCTTTTAATGGCAGTTAGAAAAAATGTACTAAAATTTATGGACTTACACACATTTACCATTTAAAAATGTATGAAATTAATAAAAACTATATATTAATTAAAACAAAGAACTTTATTAAGGCCAAAAATAATAGAAATATAGACAAGAATAAAAATAATACTAATAGAATATATTTTAAACAGATATACATATTAATTAAGTTTGATGTTAAAAATGTATAAATTATATAATATCATACACCTTCGGGGTTATATAATATATATACATGGGTACAGAAAAGTAGTCAACCCCTTTACATTTTCACCTTTGTTTCATTTTTGCCATTTGTAAATTCAAAAAAATTAATTTTTTTTTTAATATACACTTGACAAAACCAAAAAGGAAATTTTTGCAATTTATTAAAAAAAGAAACGAAATAACATGGTTAAATATCAGATTGCTCCGTATTGATGGAAGCACCCTTTTGAGCTGACAGCCATGATCTTCTGGGAATGAAGTTTTAACACCTATTTGGGATCCTTGGCCATTCTTCCCTGCAGATTTCTCCATTCAAAGGTTTGGATGTGTGTTGGTGGACAGCCATTTTCAGGTCTCTCCGAGATGCTCATTTGGGTTTAGGTCACGGCTTGGCTGGGTCAGTCAAGAATGGTCACGAGGTGTTTGAAGCCACTCCTTTGTTATTTTAGCTGTGTTTTTAGAGTCATTGAAGGGGGGCTATCATCAAATATTGATTTATTAATTAATACTTTGTTCATTCCCTAATTTTTTTCAAAGTAATGAAATTAAACAATTAACATATTATATACAGACTACGCAATGTTTTAGCTATGTTAAAAAATGTACAAATTAATAGTTTGAATTTTATTATTTGAAAAAAATAATAAACAAAATTAAATCAAATCAATATTTGGTGAACGAGGTTTTTAATTTATTTTTCAAATAAAAAAATGCAAAGTTTTGATTTTGTTTCAACCTACATTGAAAATGATGTTAACCTATTATAATACTACAAATCTCTCAATTTGCAAAGTTACCCAAAGAATTGTATGTTGAAAGCAAAGGGAGGTACACCAATACTCTTTTACATTTCTCTTTGTCCCATTCTTTGCATTTTGTTAATGATAGAATAAACTTTTACACTAATTTATAGTAAGGTTGTATATACAGAATACATGTTAAAATATTAATATATTAAATTATTGTGAAGTGAACATTGAATAAATTCATATATAATATATAATAAGCGTGTAATATATATAATAATATTATAAATATAATGGGGTAATATATATAAATGTTCATACATTATTTATAAAATGTTCTATCTTCTGCATTATTTCTTTGTTTAGCATTTAAATGGTATATTTCAAATTGGTGGTCCATCAATTTCATACCTAAAACCAAAAATATGTTGTAGTCATTTTTTTTGCCAGGCAAGGTAATCTTTCAAATGTTTTTCAAAAGTGGAGTGATTAGTAAACGACCATCCCCAAATATTTAATATTTTTTTTTTGGCGTTACTGTGGTTCAACTTTTTTGGGACATGAGATTTCTGCCTTACCAAGAGTTTGCTTTTTTTTCCCCTTTTATAAAATTTCCAGTAAAGGCCCCCCCCTTACCCCCGACATTTTTTATATGACCTGTTTTATATTGTTTTTTTCACCCCCGGGGTAACCCCAAAAAAACATTTTAAAACATATCATAGTCTAAGG
>JARQOD010000005.1:482502924-482633552 GCA_033576555.1 Oophaga sylvatica
TTTTGCACACATAGTCTGATTTAATTGTTTGTGCAAATTAGATAGCAAAGGACATGAAAAGACATGGTTAACCCTATGTACACCAAGTGTCATTTCATGTCGGGTTCTGCATTTTCACAAAAGCCGGCAATTGAATTAGCGGCTATTATACTATGTAGAAGTGTATGAACTACAAATATAAATATATATATATATGTGTCACAAATTCAATGACATGTAATATATATATAGAGGTGTAAAATTGCTGAAAAAAAATGCGTGGGCTCCCGCCCTATTTTCGCAACCAGACAGACAAAGCCAGTGAGTGGGGGCAGATAATAATAGCCCAGAGAGGGACCATTATTTTTGCCCCCCCCGGCTACTAACATCTGCCCCCAGACACCCCAGGAAAGACAAATCTATAATTAGATTCGCCCTTTCTGGCACTTTGCCCGTCTATTCCCATTGCCCTGTAGCGGTGGCGAATGGGTTAATATGGGGTTAAAGCCACCTTGCTATTGAAAGGTGACCTTAAGCCAGGTTAATAATTGAGAGCTGTCAATTAGACAACTATCAATTATTAATCCTATTGCATGAAATAAAAATAAAACACACACACTTTAATTAAAAATCATTTTAATGAAATAAAGACACATGTTTTTGACCATCTTTTATTTTACTGCAAAAACCATTTCCTGTAATAAAAATAAAATAAAAAAGCAAAATTATTCTTACCTATCCCATGCACAGTCAGGTCCCACGGTGTAATCCTTCAGAAAGGGTTAATGTTTACTGCAGGGACCGCAGCTAATGCTGCAGCCTCACAGTAAACCCCAAATGAATGAGTTCCTCTCCTGCCTGACAGGAGAGTAAAGGCTGGGTGTCACATAACGATACACCAGCGATCCCGACAACGATATGCACTTGTCAGGATCGCTGGTGTATCGCTACATGATCGCTGCTGAGCTGCCAAACAGGCAGCTCAGGCAGCGATCTGGGACAGCGACACTGCGGGTAACATCGCTTAAGGGCCCGTCTCACATAGCGATATCGCTACCGAGATCGCTGCTGAGTCACTAGTTTTGTGACGCAGCAGCGAGCTCACCAGCGATATCGCTGTGTGTGACATTCAGCGACGATCAGCCCCCTGCCGGGTATCGCTGATCGTCGCAGAAATGTCAGGACCTTTTTTTGATCGCTGGTTTCCCTCTGACAGGCACGCATCGCTGCGTGTGACAGGCGGGAGACCAGCGATCCGCTGGTAACCAAGGTACACAGCGGGTTTCCAGGCACCGCGCAGCGCTTGGAAACCCGCTGTGTACCTTGGATACCAGCTCCCTGCATCAGGGCGCTGGTATCCAAGGTACACAGCGGGTTTCTAGGCACAGCCCCGCGCCTGGAAAACCCGCTGTGTACCTTGGTTACCAGCGGATCGCTGGTCTCCCGCCTGTCACACGCAGCGATGTGTGCCTGTCAGCGGGAAACCAGCGATCAAAGGTCCTGACATTTCAGCGACGATCAGCGATACCCGGCAGGGGGGCTGATCGTCGCTGAATGTCACACACAGCGATATCGCTGGTGAGCTTGCTGCTGCGTCACAAAACTAGTGACTCAGCAGCGATCTCGGTAGCGATATCGCTATGTGAGACGGGCCCTTAAGTGGAAAGCTTAATTGATTGCTTTCCACTTTCACTTCAGGTCAGCCAGGGACACAATCAGTGACGTCAGAGGGAACTGATTAACAAAAATAGGGGTTCCCTTCGAAAAAAAAATGGCGTGGGGTCCCCCCTATTTTTGTTAACCAGCCAGATGAAGCAGACCGCTGAGGCCTGGATTTTCAGGCTGTTAAGGAGCCAAGATCCATGGACCTTGCCAGCCTGATAATACCAGGCCACAGCAGTCTGTATATCTTGGCTGATTAACAAAAATAGGGGATCCCCTCGAAAAAAATTGGCGTGGGGTCCCCCCTATTTTTGTTAACCAGCCAGATGAAGAAAACCGCTGAGGCCTGGATTTTCAGGCTGTTAAGGAGCCAAGATCCATGGACCTTGCCAGCCTGATAATACCAGGCCACAGCAGTCTGTATATCTTGGCTGATTAACAAAAATAGGGGATCCCCTCGAAAAAAATTGGCGTGGGGTCCCCCCTATTTTTGTTAACCAGCCAGATGAAGAAAACCGCTGAGGCCTGGATTTTCAGGCTGTTAAGGAGTCAAGATCCATGGACCTTGCCAGCCTGATAATACCAGGCCACAGCAGTCTGCATATCTTGGCTGATTAACAAAAATAGGGGATCCCCTCGAAAAAAATTGGCGTGGGGTCCCCCCTATTTTTGTTAACCAGCCAGATGAAGCAGACCGCTGAGGCCTGGTTTTTCAGGCTGGTAAGGATCCAATATCCATGGACCTTGCAAGCCTGATAATACCAGGCCACAGCAGTCTGCTTAGCTTGGCTGGTTAACAAAAATAGGGGATCCCCTCGAAAAAAAAACGGCGTGGGGTCCCCCTATTTTTGTTAACCAGCCAAGTAAAATGCAGACTGCTGCGGCCTGGTATTAAAAGACTGTCAAGGCCCATGGATTTTGGCCCTCAACAGCCTGATAATACCAGGCTACAGCAGCCCCACATTTGGCGCATCAAAAGATGTGCCAATTGTGGCACTTTACCCGGCTCTTCCCACTTGCCCTGTAGCGGTGGCAAGCGGGGTAATAAGGGGTTATTGTCACCGTTGATTGCACGGTGACAATAAGCCCGGTTAATAATGGAGAGGTGTCAATAAGACACCGATCCATTATTAATCCCAAAGTTATTAAATGTATAAAAAAAAGACACAGCAAGAAAAAAGTATTTTAATGAAATAAAAGAGACAACACAGTTTTCATTTCTTTTATTACTCTCTCATTCCTGCGACGCCATCGATCTCCTGTAAAAAAAGAAAAAAAACAAACCAACAGTATACCACCTGTCCGACGCAGTCCATAACGATAGTCCCACGACGATCCAGCTCTGCTACATCGCAATGACAGGCAGAGCCTGTCATTGCAACGCAGCACAGCTGATTACCTGCTTCCCCGGCGGTGACGTCATCGGACTGACTGCTTTACGGCCGCGATTACCCAGCAGTCACTGCAGTTATCGCGAGAAACTGCATGTGACCGCCGGGGAAAGAAGATGGCGGCCATGAAGCAGTGCAGGACGTGACCGCCGGAGATCTTCTGCCGGGTAAGTGCCGCTGACTCCTGACAGACCCGACCGACGGACACTGACAGTGACAGTGACAATCCCGATTCCGGTATCCGATAAGACGAAATATCGGAACTCGGAATCGGAATTCCGATACAGCTAATATCGGCCGATACCCGATATTTGCAGTATCGGAATGCTCAACACTACTTATGAACGTTCTGAGCTGTTTTTTGGTTGCTGGTGTCCCGCTGGTGAGCCTGAATCGCTGAGTGTGACACCCTTTATGAACGACTTTACCAGCATCACAGGCGGGACTAGGTTTTCCCAATGACCGCAGAGGTCATTATACAGATCGCTGATGAGTTGTGTTTGGAAGCTAACTAGCGACCACATAGCGATCGCACTAGCTATCTCGCCAGGTCTTGTCGTTGTTGTGATCGCTAGTGCGATCGCTAAGTGTGACAGTTCCTTTACAGTCTTACACAGCATGTTAAACAGTATATCAGCTTGCAAGACTGTCTTGACCCACCAGACATAAACACTTAAATCCACAAGCCAATATACAGATAAAAAGTGAATTCTTGTGGGTGGTTTAAAAAAACATTGTTGTCTGGGAAATTAAAGATTCAATCTGGTTTCTGGTTCACACCATTCTACAAGTGAACAGATTGATCCCCAAAGGATTGAGTTTGAGTCAAATTTCCTGAAATTTGCAGTTTCATGCTAATTTGAAAATTTTGAGATTTGATTTACGGATCACAAAAAAATATAAACTTGCCTGGCAACATTTCCCACATTGCTGAAGCATCAGAGGGTGGGCAGCAAGAGTCATTTTGCATTGCCACGAGGGCTTCTTCATAATGCCCTGCAAATATGACATCTTACCGATTATCATTATTATTATTTATTATTATTATACATTTTTATAGTGCCATTTATTTCATGGCGCTTTACATGTGAAAGGAGCAAATATAGACAAGTACAATAAACATGAGCAAAACAAGATGCACAGAAGTACAGAACGAGAGAGGACCCTGCCTGCGAGGGCTCACAGTCTACAGGGGATGGGTGAGGATACACAAGGAGAGAGTAGAGCTAGTCATGTGGCGGTTCAGGAGACTGAGGATCACTGCAGGTTGCAGGCTTGTCGGAAGAGGTGGGTCTTCAGGTTCTTTTTGAAGGTTTCTGTGGTAGGCAAGAGTTTGATGTGCTGGGAAAGAGAGTTCCATAGTATGGGGAAGCACAGGAGAAGTCTTGTATGTGGTTGTGGGAAGAAGAGATAAGAGGGGAGTAGAGAAGGAGATCTTGAGATTATCGAAGGTTGCGTGTAGGTAAGTACCGGGAGACCATGTCACAGATGTATGGAGGAGACAGGTTGTGGATGGCTTTCTATGTCATAGTCAGGGTTTTGATCTGGAGCTTCTGGACAAAAGGAAGCCAGTGAAGGGCTTTGCATAGAGGAGAGGCTGGGGAATTAATGGGGAGACAGGTGGATTAGTCAGACAGCAGAGTGCAGGATGGATTGGAGTGGTGACAGAATACTAGAGGGGAGGCCAGAAGGTAGGAGGTTGCAGTAGTCGAGGCAGTAGATGATAAAGGCGTGCACTAGTGTTTTTGTGGTTTCATGGTCAAGGAATGCACAGATCCGGGAAATATTTTTGAGTTTGAGTCGGCAGGAGGAGGCAAGGGCTTGGATATGTGGCTTGAAAGAGAGGGCAGAGTCAAGGTTCACCCCGAGGCACCGAGCATGCTGGACTGGGGAAAGTGAGCAGCCATTGACATTGATGGATAGGTCTGGTGGAGGGGTAGAGTGAGATTGGGGAAAGATGATGAATTCTGTTTTGTCCATGTTCAATTTTAGAAAGCGAGCAGAAAAGAAAGCTGAAATAGCAGATAGACATTGTGGGATTTTAGTCAGTAAGGAGGTGAGGTCAGGTCCAGATAGGTAGATCTGCGTGTCATCGGCGTAGAGATAATACTGCATACTGTGGGATTCTATGAGCTGTCCCAGGCCGAAGGTGTAGATCAGAAGAGTAGAGGTCCTAGAACTGAGCCTTGGGGAACACCACCAGACAGGGGGTGAGGTGAGGAGGTGGTGTTGGAGAGGGAGACACTGAACGTTCAGTCTGTTAGATATGACGAGATCCAGGATAGGACCAAGTCTGTGATGCCAAGAGATGAGAGAATCTGTAACAGGAGGGAATGGTCCACAGTATCGAAGGCAGAAGACTGGTCCAGGAGAAGGAGGACAGAGTAGTGTCGCTTGCTTTTGGCAGTTAGTAGGTCGTTGGTGACTATAGTTAGGGCAGTTTCAGTCGAGTGATGCAGTTTGAAGCCAGATTGTAACCGGTCAAAGAGGGAGCAGAAGGAGAGGTGGGAAGACAGTTCAAGATGGACATGCTGTTCCAGTAGTTTTGAGGCATAAGGGAAAAGAGATATCAGGCGATAGCTAGACACAGAGGATGGGACGAGGGAGAGCTTTTTGAGGATGGGTATAATCGAGACATGTTTGAAGGATGAGGGGAACACACCATTTGTAAGTGACAGGTTGAAGAGGTGTGTTAGGGTTGGAATCATGCCTTGTACAGTGGTGGTCAGTACCAGGGCCATCACAGATCAGCAATTTCCATCTGAGAGCAATTTGTACAGCATAGTCGTATTCCATCTCCAGAGTCACTGGGTAAGTCTCTCTCTCTCCTGTAGAGTGTAAGCTCTTATGGACAGCGGGGTCCTCTCTCTCCTGTAGAGTGTAAGCTCTTATGGTATTCAGGGTCCGGTCTCTCTCCTCTCCCCACATGTATTTTCTGAACAATTACAAGCTTTCCGATATTGAACTTTGCCCAAATGTTGTTGAAACAAATCAATTTTTTTGGGAAAATTTGATGAAGTTGACAAATTTCAATTTCAAAAGATCCGTGCATTTCTAGGTGGAAAGATGAAAAAGAGAAAGAGTTGCAGATCTACAAGCAAGGCAGATGTCTTGAACAGGTGATGAGTGGTTTGACTTCCAATTTTTTATTTACTGTCAATCTACATATTTGCTTAACTAGACTATACAATATTTGCTTCTAATATTATCAATCAATAAATAATTGCTTCCATTTATGATATTTTGTATGAACAAAGTACTGCAAATAGTAGTATGTAAAGAGACATCTACACACTTAAAATGATTAAAATGTGATATAAATATGTATAAGGCTATTGGTACTAAATATGAGCAAATGCATTTCAGTGGAATTAAATTCAACTTAAAATTCCTGGGAAAATCTGCATAATTAAATTTGCCAGATCCACTCATCTCTAATTGGTACCTCTACCTCTCGTTATGCCAATGTCTGTAAAATGCTGCGGAGTATGTTACCACTAAACAAGCAAGTGAAATAAATAGTACTAAATTGTAGCCTTTTTCAATAAATGTTACGTTTATATTAGATAAATACCACTTACAAATTATAATATTTATTAAACTAATAGACACAAGAAATCAAGATGAAGGAAGTTAAAGGGCTTGTTCACCTTTTGGGACAATTTTCTTTTCTTAAATGCAATAATTTGGGGGACTAAACATAAGTTTTGCAACTGGTTTTCATTATAAATTTTCCACCCATAGCCTTCTATAGTCTCTATATTACATTCTCTATTGCTGACTGCAAAATGTGTTAACTGAGAATCCATCAATAAGCTCATCACGATGGTCTGCACAAAATAATTTTATCTCTATCTTTCTGAACTCCTATATTCTGTTTTATGTCAACAGACAACTAAGTCGAATGCACTGGGAACCAAAAAGCCTGTAAACATTAAATGATGTTTAATATTTATTGAAACCCAATTGAAAAATGTTTTTTTAGCTTGAAATACATGCATTTAAATAAAAAACATGATCCCCACAATTGAACAAACCCTTCAGCACTTAAGCCCCGTCACACACTAGTTTTGTGACGCAACAGCGATCTCCCCAGCAATATCGCTGTGTGTGACATTCAGCGACGATCAGCCCCCCTGCTGGGTATCGCTGATCGTCACTGAATGTCCTGGACATTTTTTTGATCATTGGTCTCCTGCTAGCCAGCACGCATCGCTTCGTGTGGCAGGCAGGAGACCAACGATCAGCTGGTAACCAAGGTACACATCGGGTTTCCAGGCGCCGGGCGGCGCCTGGAAACATGATGTGTACGTTGGATACCAGCGCGCTGCTGCAGGGGAGCTGGTAACCAAGGTACACATCGGGTTTCCAGGAGCCACGCAGTGCCTGGAAACCCGATGTGTACCTTGGTTACCAGCTCCCTGCACCAGCGGGCTGGTATCCAACGTACACTGCGGGTAACTAAGCGACGTTACCAACAGTGTCGCTGTCCTGATTGCTGCCTGAGCTGCCTGTTTGGCAGCTCACCAGGGATCATGTAGTGACACACCAGCGATCCTGACAAGTGCATATTGTTGTCGGGATCGCTGGTGTGTCGCTATGTGTGACGGGGCCCTTAGACAACAAAAAGCTATTAGACTTGTAGTTAGGTGTCAAGTTACACTTTTCTGCCTCATAGCTTTGTCATTAACCCCTTAACGACCGCCCATACACCTTTTAACGGCAGCAGTTAAAGGGCCTTATTCCTCAGTGACTCTTTTTAATGACACTGAGAAATTTGGACATAGCGCCCCCAGTGTTGGAATATCTCCTTAGTCTCAGCTACTGGGGGTAGCTGAGACCCTGGAGAACGTGATCAGGGATGGTTTTTATGGTTTCCTGTCATTTAATCACCATTATTCACCGAATAATGGCGATCACGAACAAAGAAAGTCTGATTTAAAATTAATTTCTCTTTTCTCTCATATGATCTAGCATATCAGAGAACAGAGAAATGGAGTCCCTACAGCCCCCCCAATACTTCCGCCAACCCCAGACCCTCCTACTCCATTTCCCAGCCCTCCATGTCATCTTCCTTGGAAAAATGTCAGGCAGAGTGTCTGCCGAGATCTGCCGGCCGGTACCCGCCAACAGTAGGGAATTTTTCCTATTGGTTCCTTTTGATGACAGTGATAGGCCCTATCACAATGGTCCAAGTAAAAAAAATTGTAAATCAAATCCCCTTTGTCACCACATTAGTTAGAAAAAAATATAACATTTTTTTCCATTCTTTGCAGTTAGGGTTGGGGCTAGGGTTAGGGTTCAGGTTGAGATTAAAGTTGTTTTAGGGTTGAAGTTAGAGTTGTGGCTAGGATTGTGTTAGATATTAAAAAGAGACACCTCGAGCACACTCAAAGAAGAGAGGAAATCCAAACAATATAGCATTCGTTGAAAGTCTTTATTAAAGCATTCTGATAAAGCTCCAAGATGTAGAAAAAAGGAATTCACAACCCCAACGTTTCGGCCTGTATTTGGCCTTCATCAAGGGGGATTTTGTCTGTTTAAACAAGTATAACAAAAATACATCACAATATGCAAGATTCAAGACAAAATATTCGAGAGTCAAACATAATACATACAGAACATAGATTATAAACTATATCTTTTGACGCACCAATTAAATGTAATTTATATAATATTGTATAATATAATAAAGAAAAAAAGAGACAAATGCGTTAACATTTGGTTCAATAATATGATCAAAACATATTTTCACTTAAAGTGCTAGGGCACCCATATGTGGGCAAAGAACAATTACTACTAATGAATGAATATATTTCCAATGGTACACTTATGATCCATAACACAAGGTGCTGTATTTATTTTTTGCAACCTTCATTGCGTCAGGTTATAAAACAATAGGCAACAACACGGGACAATTCATATGCTATGCTGGAGTTTCAGAAAAAGTGCTGTGTATATTTGAACATCATGGTAAGGTCAATTGCCGTTTTTTTGTATATAAGAGACTATATGAGCATGTGGGGAAAACAAGGGGAAGGAAAGGGGAAAAAAACGGGGAAAGAAGGAAAAAAGAACAGAAAAGCAACTATATAATGTGACATGACCCAGAGGAGTATGGTCCAAAGGTGGTCCGGGACAGAGAAACCCACTCGCAGTCCCTCAGAAATCTCCCAACAAAGAGAACCAAAGGGTGCACATAGTTACCTGTGATGACCTGCAGAACGTGCGCGGTAAAGTCCGGTGGAGCTCTGTGCGAGTAATGCCCGGCGCCTTGCTTATATGAGCGGTGCGTTGTGCCATGTGATTTCGTTGCTAATTGGCCGTAAGTGAGGCTTCCAGGAAAGGTCGTAAGGCAATGTTGACGTCATGCGCATGCGCATTCATGTCTGAGGATCGTTTTACACTACTGAGCACCCACCGCTGTGCTGGACAAATGATGTGAGAGATAATTATTATTTGTGTAAAGGGAGCACGATAGGGACTTCCTAAGTCATCTGTGAATAAAAAGAACAGGAAAAAAAGGAAGAAAAGGAAAATGTTATATAATATAATATGCATCTTATGTTCAATATCCAGTACTTGTTCACCATATAAGGATCTAAGAGAAAGCCTCGTACTCCCTATTAAGGCCCAATGGTTCTAGGGTCTGCAATGTAAATATCCAGAAGGCTTCCCTAATTTTTAGTAACTTGATCCGGTCTCCTCCCCTGCGTGGGACGGGAACGTGATCTATAATCTGGTATTTTAGTTGGGAAATGTTATGTCCCATGGCTATAAAATGGGCTGGCACTGGTAACATTAATTTCCTGCATCTGATAGTGGACTTGTGCTGGGAAATGCGGTCCCGGATATGCTGGGTGGTTTCCCCAACATATCCGAGACCGCACGGGCACTTTATCAAATAGACCACATGTGTAGAATCACATGTAAAAAAGCCATTGATCTGATAAACTCTACCTGATCTTGGATGGGTAAAAGAACTACCCTTTGTAATATTTGAGCATTGTAAACAATGCAAACACGGAAAAGTGCCTTTCTTAGTGGTGGAAAAAGTCCTCTGTCTGTCGTGCATTCTACCAGACCCAATATCTGCTTTCACTAAGAGACTCCGTAAATTCGGAGGTCTCTTATAACACATAAGTGGACGATCTCTAAATTCTATGATATCTGGATATGCTTTATTCAGCAATGTCCAATGTCTATTGATACAATCTCGAAAAGCAGGTATAAAAGGGTGAAAGGTAGTCACAAAAGGTATTTTGTTTGAGTTCTGTGTGATGTCGCGTGTGGACATATCAGATGTAGTGGTAGCTGGTAATGCCAGTGACAAAGGATACCCCCGTTGCACAAATTTTTGGGTCATTTCCTTGTGTCTCTGTATTTTGATATCTGGGTTGGATACTATCCGTGCTACCCGATGATGTTGAGAACGGGGTAACGACTTCTTTATGTGTGAAGGGTGACAGCTGCTGAAGTGCAGCAAACTGTTTTTATCTGTAGGCTTCGTATAGAGATCTATATCTATAGTTCCATCCATGTTTAATTTGACAGAAGTGTCCAGGAAACTAATGTCAGTTTTATTGTATTGCATGGAAAATGACAAATTCGGTATAATGGAATTGATGTCATTGACGAATTCATTAAGAGATAGCTCATCCCCATGCCATATCATGAAGACATCATCGATAAAACGTTTCCAAAATATCGCATGTGTACGGAACAGATGGTGGCAATAAACGTGTGTCTCTTCGAAAATAGCCATATAAATATTAGCGTAAGGGCATGCCATATTCGAGCCCATGGCGGTGCCCGTGCGCTGGATGTAGAACTGATCGACATAAAGGAAGAAATTTCGATATAAGACAATCTTCATTAAATCCAAACAAAATTGTGTTTGTTGTTGGGATAATGTGGAATATTGTGTAAGGAATTGTTGGGCGGCTTCAATGCCCCTTTTGTGGTCTATACTGGTGTACAGGCTATTAACATCCAATGTGACCAATATACAATCTGACCGTATTGGACATATTTCCTTCAATTTGGCAAGAAAGTCGGTGGTGTCTTTCAGGTACGATGCAATATGGATCATTAATGGAGTTAATACGCGATCTAATGTGATTGAAAGGGGGGAGAGAACTGAATCAATCGACGCTACTATAGGGCGGCCGGGAGGGTTTTGGAGATTTTTATGCACTTTAGGTAAAATATAGAAAACTGGTGTTATAGGATGTTTACTGATTAAATAGTCACTTAATTTAGTGTCAATGATACCCATGGAGGTGTATTTATCAACCAAGTTCCTTATCTCATCCTTTACTGTACTGGTAGGGTCTCTATCAATAGGGGTATAAGTCGCTGAATCATTTAACTGATTTGTGATTATGTTCATATAGTGGGTTTTATCCATTATGACTATCGCTCCCCCCTTATCAGCGGGTTTGATTACTATATTAGTATTATCCTGGAGGGATCTGATGGCCGCTGTTTCGAGAGGAGATAGGTTCCTCTGGACCCGTAATAAACCTTTGTGAATATTTTTGGAAAGGACCGAAATATCATTTTTTACCAAGGAGATATAGGTCTCTATTGGGTGATAGAACCGTGGCGGTTGATAATTACTGGGTGTGTGCAACCCCAAATCTTTAAGTTTAAACTGAGACCTGTTGTCAGAGGTAACATTTGTGACTGACTCATTATCAGAGATGCTGTTAAAGTGTACTTTAAGGCGCAGCAATCTAAAGAAACGACTGAGCTCCTGGTCAAACCTGAAACTGTTGAAAGAAGGCGTGGGGCATAGAGACAACCCTTTCTGTAAGACATTATGTTCAGATGGTGACAAATTATAAGAAGAGATATTGTAAACAATCAATGAGTCTCTACCTGTGACCGAGTCCGTATTTGGTAGTTGTCCACATTTGGGGTGTCTCTGTCCCCTCCTCGTGATCCTCTTGGTTGTCGATTTCTTCGTTGGCCTAAAAAAGAAGGATTTGAAGAACGTGCATAGGAATCGTTTTCTGAACCCGATGAGGTTGAAGAATAACCACGGCGATAACCTCGCCTCTCTCTGTAAGAGCCCGTATCCCGCCATTTATACACTCGATCTCGGTGATAGTCCTCTGTGTCTCGGAGGAACTTGTTTTTCTTTCTCTCCTGCAAAAGGGCCTTGAAATCTTTAATTGACTTCTCGGTTTTTGATAAGAGTGCTTCGTATTTATCAGTGGACAAGGAATTGGTCAATTGTTGTTTAAGTGTCGTCACCTGGTCGTCTATGGTGGTTAACTCCTTTTGTAGAAATTCTATGGTCAGGACTATAATGTCCATTGAACATTTGTTGAGGATGCCTTCAAATTTGGAACAAAAATCCGGTTTATCTTGAAATAGGGTAGGGCGGAGGGAGACCCGAAGTCCCCTTGGGATCCTTTTGACTTTATGATACTCTGCTAGTGTGACGTAGTGGAGTTCCAAAGCTGTCTTGCGTCTGAGTTCTCGTTCCAGATCCCTGGACCTAATATCCTCAGCCGGGGTGTGGAGAAATTCTCCGGGAATATTCACACGGGAGATGATAGTTTCAATCTCCGAGGGCCCATAGGATATCGTATTGAAGGCCATGAAAAAAATGAAAAAAATGAACTAATGAAAAAAGCTAAAACGATAATCCAAAAAAATTATAATAAAAAATGAAAAATGAACAAAATATATTTTAAGTATACGTGTATATGTATATGTATATATATATACACCGGCAATAGTAGGTGCAAAGGGAGACAAAAAAAACTATAGTCCAACAGGGAAGGTCTCATGCACACTATGATTTAGGTGCTACTGAGGAAACAGTAAGTGTCAAATATTAAAAAGAGACACCTCGAGCACACTCAAAGAAGAGAGGAAATCCAAACAATATAGCATTCGTTGAAAGTCTTTATTAAAGCATTCTGATAAAGCTCCAAGATGTAGAAAAAAGGAATTCACAACCCCAACGTTTCGGCCTGTATTTGGCCTTCATCAAGGGGGATTTTGTCTGTTTAAACAAGTATAACAAAAATACATCACAATATGCAAGATTCAAGACAAAATATTCGAGAGTCAAACATAATACATACAGAACATAGATTATAAACTATATCTTTTGACGCACCAATTAAATGTAATTTATATAATATTGTATAATATAATAAAGAAAAAAAGAGACAAATGCGTTAACATTTGGTTCAATAATATGATCAAAACATATTTTCACTTAAAGTGCTAGGGCACCCATATGTGGGCAAAGAACAATTACTACTAATGAATGAATATATTTCCAATGGTACACTTATGATCCATAACACAAGGTGCTGTATTTATTTTTTGCAACCTTCATTGCGTCAGGTTATAAAACAATAGGCAACAACACGGGACAATTCATATGCTATGCTGGAGTTTCAGAAAAAGTGCTGTGTATATTTGAACATCATGGTAAGGTCAATTGCCGTTTTTTTGTATATAAGAGACTATATGAGCATGTGGGGAAAACAAGGGGAAGGAAAGGGGAAAAAAACGGGGAAAGAAGGAAAAAAGAACAGAAAAGCAACTATATAATGTGACATGACCCAGAGGAGTATGGTCCAAAGGTGGTCCGGGACAGAGAAACCCACTCGCAGTCCCTCAGAAATCTCCCAACAAAGAGAACCAAAGGGTGCACATAGTTACCTGTGATGACCTGCAGAACGTGCGCGGTAAAGTCCGGTGGAGCTCTGTGCGAGTAATGCCCGGCGCCTTGCTTATATGAGCGGTGCGTTGTGCCATGTGATTTCGTTGCTAATTGGCCGTAAGTGAGGCTTCCAGGAAAGGTCGTAAGGCAATGTTGACGTCATGCGCATGCGCATTCATGTCTGAGGATCGTTTTACACTACTGAGCACCCACCGCTGTGCTGGACAAATGATGTGAGAGATAATTATTATTTGTGTAAAGGGAGCACGATAGGGACTTCCTAAGTCATCTGTGAATAAAAAGAACAGGAAAAAAAGGAAGAAAAGGAAAATGTTATATAATATAATATGCATCTTATGTTCAATATCCAGTACTTGTTCACCATATAAGGATCTAAGAGAAAGCCTCGTACTCCCTATTAAGGCCCAATGGTTCTAGGGTCTGCAATGTAAATATCCAGAAGGCTTCCCTAATTTTTAGTAACTTGATCCGGTCTCCTCCCCTGCGTGGGACGGGAACGTGATCTATAATCTGGTATTTTAGTTGGGAAATGTTATGTCCCATGGCTATAAAATGGGCTGGCACTGGTAACATTAATTTCCTGCATCTGATAGTGGACTTGTGCTGGGAAATGCGGTCCCGGATATGCTGGGTGGTTTCCCCAACATATCCGAGACCGCACGGGCACTTTATCAAATAGACCACATGTGTAGAATCACATGTAAAAAAGCCATTGATCTGATAAACTCTACCTGATCTTGGATGGGTAAAAGAACTACCCTTTGTAATATTTGAGCATTGTAAACAATGCAAACACGGAAAAGTGCCTTTCTTAGTGGTGGAAAAAGTCCTCTGTCTGTCGTGCATTCTACCAGACCCAATATCTGCTTTCACTAAGAGACTCCGTAAATTCGGAGGTCTCTTATAACACATAAGTGGACGATCTCTAAATTCTATGATATCTGGATATGCTTTATTCAGCAATGTCCAATGTCTATTGATACAATCTCGAAAAGCAGGTATAAAAGGGTGAAAGGTAGTCACAAAAGGTATTTTGTTTGAGTTCTGTGTGATGTCGCGTGTGGACATATCAGATGTAGTGGTAGCTGGTAATGCCAGTGACAAAGGATACCCCCGTTGCACAAATTTTTGGGTCATTTCCTTGTGTCTCTGTATTTTGATATCTGGGTTGGATACTATCCGTGCTACCCGATGATGTTGAGAACGGGGTAACGACTTCTTTATGTGTGAAGGGTGACAGCTGCTGAAGTGCAGCAAACTGTTTTTATCTGTAGGCTTCGTATAGAGATCTATATCTATAGTTCCATCCATGTTTAATTTGACAGAAGTGTCCAGGAAACTAATGTCAGTTTTATTGTATTGCATGGAAAATGACAAATTCGGTATAATGGAATTGATGTCATTGACGAATTCATTAAGAGATAGCTCATCCCCATGCCATATCATGAAGACATCATCGATAAAACGTTTCCAAAATATCGCATGTGTACGGAACAGATGGTGGCAATAAACGTGTGTCTCTTCGAAAATAGCCATATAAATATTAGCGTAAGGGCATGCCATATTCGAGCCCATGGCGGTGCCCGTGCGCTGGATGTAGAACTGATCGACATAAAGGAAGAAATTTCGATATAAGACAATCTTCATTAAATCCAAACAAAATTGTGTTTGTTGTTGGGATAATGTGGAATATTGTGTAAGGAATTGTTGGGCGGCTTCAATGCCCCTTTTGTGGTCTATACTGGTGTACAGGCTATTAACATCCAATGTGACCAATATACAATCTGACCGTATTGGACATATTTCCTTCAATTTGGCAAGAAAGTCGGTGGTGTCTTTCAGGTACGATGCAATATGGATCATTAATGGAGTTAATACGCGATCTAATGTGATTGAAAGGGGGGAGAGAACTGAATCAATCGACGCTACTATAGGGCGGCCGGGAGGGTTTTGGAGATTTTTATGCACTTTAGGTAAAATATAGAAAACTGGTGTTATAGGATGTTTACTGATTAAATAGTCACTTAATTTAGTGTCAATGATACCCATGGAGGTGTATTTATCAACCAAGTTCCTTATCTCATCCTTTACTGTACTGGTAGGGTCTCTATCAATAGGGGTATAAGTCGCTGAATCATTTAACTGATTTGTGATTATGTTCATATAGTGGGTTTTATCCATTATGACTATCGCTCCCCCTTATCAGCGGGTTTGATTACTATATTAGTATTATCCTGGAGGGATCTGATGGCCGCTGTTTCGAGAGGAGATAGGTTCCTCTGGACCCGTAATAAACCTTTGTGAATATTTTTGGAAAGGACCGAAATATCATTTTTTACCAAGGAGATATAGGTCTCTATTGGGTGATAGAACCGTGGCGGTTGATAATTACTGGGTGTGTGCAACCCCAAATCTTTAAGTTTAAACTGAGACCTGTTGTCAGAGGTAACATTTGTGACTGACTCATTATCAGAGATGCTGTTAAAGTGTACTTTAAGGCGCAGCAATCTAAAGAAACGACTGAGCTCCTGGTCAAACCTGAAACTGTTGAAAGAAGGCGTGGGGCA
This sequence comes from Oophaga sylvatica, assembly GCA_033576555.1. Taxonomy (NCBI): domain Eukaryota; kingdom Metazoa; phylum Chordata; class Amphibia; order Anura; family Dendrobatidae; genus Oophaga; species Oophaga sylvatica. The sequence goes on from JARQOD010000005.1 coordinate 482,519,238, forward strand.
TAGAGACAACCCTTTCTGTAAGACATTATGTTCAGATGGTGACAAATTATAAGAAGAGATATTGTAAACAATCAATGAGTCTCTACCTGTGACCGAGTCCGTATTTGGTAGTTGTCCACATTTGGGGTGTCTCTGTCCCCTCCTCGTGATCCTCTTGGTTGTCGATTTCTTCGTTGGCCTAAAAAAGAAGGATTTGAAGAACGTGCATAGGAATCGTTTTCTGAACCCGATGAGGTTGAAGAATAACCACGGCGATAACCTCGCCTCTCTCTGTAAGAGCCCGTATCCCGCCATTTATACACTCGATCTCGGTGATAGTCCTCTGTGTCTCGGAGGAACTTGTTTTTCTTTCTCTCCTGCAAAAGGGCCTTGAAATCTTTAATTGACTTTTCGGTTTTTGATAAGAGTGCTTCGTATTTATCAGTGGACAAGGAATTGGTCAATTGTTGTTTAAGTGTCGTCACCTGGTCGTCTATGGTGGTTAACTCCTTTTGTAGAAATTCTATGGTCAGGACTATAATGTCCATTGAACATTTGTTGAGGATGCCTTCAAATTTGGAACAAAAATCCGGTTTATCTTGAAATAGGGTAGGGCGGAGGGAGACCCGAAGTCCCCTTGGGATCCTTTTGACTTTATGATACTCTGCTAGTGTGACGTAGTGGAGTTCCAAAGCTGTCTTGCGTCTGAGTTCTCGTTCCAGATCCCTGGACCTAATATCCTCAGCCGGGGTGTGGATATGGCATGGGGATGAGCTATCTCTTAATGAATTCGTCAATGACATCAATTCCATTATACCGAATTTGTCATTTTCCATGCAATACAATAAAACTGACATTAGTTTCCTGGACACTTCTGTCAAATTAAACATGGATGGAACTATAGATATAGATCTCTATACGAAGCCTACAGATAAAAACAGTTTGCTGCACTTCAGCAGCTGTCACCCTTCACACATAAAGAAGTCGTTACCCCGTTCTCAACATCATCGGGTAGCACGGATAGTATCCAACCCAGATATCAAAATACAGAGACACAAGGAAATGACCCAAAAATTTGTGCAACGGGGGTATCCTTTGTCACTGGCATTACCAGCTACCACTACATCTGATATGTCCACACGCGACATCACACAGAACTCAAACAAAATACCTTTTGTGACTACCTTTCACCCTTTTATACCTGCTTTTCGAGATTGTATCAATAGACATTGGACATTGCTGAATAAAGCATATCCAGATATCATAGAATTTAGAGATCGTCCACTTATGTGTTATAAGAGACCTCCGAATTTACGGAGTCTCTTAGTGAAAGCAGATATTGGGTCTGGTAGAATGCACGACAGACAGAGGACTTTTTCCACCACTAAGAAAGGCACTTTTCCGTGTTTGCATTGTTTACAATGCTCAAATATTACAAAGGGTAGTTCTTTTACCCATCCAAGATCAGGTAGAGTTTATCAGATCAATGGCTTTTTTACATGTGATTCTACACATGTGGTCTATTTGATAAAGTGCCCGTGCGGTCTCGGATATGTTGGGGAAACCACCCAGCATATCCGGGACCGCATTTCCCAGCACAAGTCCACTATCAGATGCAGGAAATTAATGTTACCAGTGCCAGCCCATTTTATAGCCATGGGACATAACATTTCCCAACTAAAATACCAGATTATAGATCACGTTCCCGTCCCACGCAGGGGAGGAGACCGGATCAAGTTACTAAAAATTAGGGAAGCCTTCTGGATATTTACATTGCAGACCCTAGAACCATTGGGCCTTAATAGGGAGTACGAGGCTTTCTCTTAGATCCTTATATGGTGAACAAGTACTGGATATTGAACATAAGATGCATATTATATTATATAACATTTTCCTTTTCTTCCTTTTTTTCCTGTTCTTTTTATTCACAGATGACTTAGGAAGTCCCTATCGTGCTCCCTTTACACAAATAATAATTATCTCTCACATCATTTGTCCAGCACAGCGGTGGGTGCTCAGTAGTGTAAAACGATCCTCAGACATGAATGCGCATGCGCATGACGTCAACATTGCCTTACGACCTTTCCTGGAAGCCTCACTTACGGCCAATTAGCAACGAAATCACATGGCACAACGCACCGCTCATATAAGCAAGGCGCCGGGCATTACTCGCACAGAGCTCCACCGGACTTTACCGCGCACGTTCTGCAGGTCATCACAGGTAACTATGTGCACCCTTTGGTTCTCTTTGTTGGGAGATTTCTGAGGGACTGCGAGTGGGTTTCTCTGTCCCGGACCACCTTTGGACCATACTCCTCTGGGTCATGTCACATTATATAGTTGCTTTTCTGTTCTTTTTTCCTTCTTTCCCCGTTTTTTTCCCCTTTCCTTCCCCTTGTTTTCCCCACATGCTCATATAGTCTCTTATATACAAAAAAACGGCAATTGACCTTACCATGATGTTCAAATATACACAGCACTTTTTCTGAAACTCCAGCATAGCATATGAATTGTCCCGTGTTGTTGCCTATTGTTTTATAACCTGACGCAATGAAGGTTGCAAAAAATAAATACAGCACCTTGTGTTATGGATCATAAGTGTACCATTGGAAATATATTCATTCATTAGTAGTAATTGTTCTTTGCCCACATATGGGTGCCCTAGCACTTTAAGTGAAAATATGTTTTGATCATATTATTGAACCAAATGTTAACGCATTTGTCTCTTTTTTTCTTTATTATATTATACAATATTATATAAATTACATTTAATTGGTGCGTCAAAAGATATAGTTTATAATCTATGTTCTGTATGTATTATGTTTGACTCTCGAATATTTTGTCTTGAATCTTGCATATTGTGATGTATTTTTGTTATACTTGTTTAAACAGACAAAATCCCCCTTGATGAAGGCCAAATACAGGCCGAAACGTTGGGGTTGTGAATTCCTTTTTTCTACATCTTGGAGCTTTATCAGAATGCTTTAATAAAGACTTTCAACGAATGCTATATTGTTTGGATTTCCTCTCTTCTTTGAGTGTGCTCGAGGTGTCTCTTTTTAATATTTGACACTTACTGTTTCCTCAGTAGCACCTAAATCATAGTGTGCATGAGACCTTCCCTGTTGGACTATAGTTTTTTTTGTCTCCCTTTGCACCTACTATTGCCGGTGTATATATATATACATATACATATACACGTATACTTAAAATATATTTTGTTCATTTTTCATTTTTTATTATAATTTTTTTGGATTATCGTTTTAGCTTTTTTCATTAGTTCATTTTTTCATTTTTTTCATGGCCTTCAATACGATATCCTATGGGCCCTCGGAGATTGAAACTATCATCTCCCGTGTGAATATTCCCGGAGAATTTCTCCACACCCCGGCTGAGGATATTAGGTCCAGGGATCTGGAACGAGAACTCAGACGCAAGACAGCTTTGGAACTCCACTACGTCACACTAGCAGAGTATCATAAAGTCAAAAGGATCCCAAGGGGACTTCGGGTCTCCCTCCGCCCTACCCTATTTCAAGATAAACCGGATTTTTGTTCCAAATTTGAAGGCATCCTCAACAAATGTTCAATGGACATTATAGTCCTGACCATAGAATTTCTACAAAAGGAGTTAACCACCATAGACGACCAGGTGACGACACTTAAACAACAATTGACCAATTCCTTGTCCACTGATAAATACGAAGCACTCTTATCAAAAACCGAGAAGTCAATTAAAGATTTCAAGGCCCTTTTGCAGGAGAGAAAGAAAAACAAGTTCCTCCGAGACACAGAGGACTATCACCGAGATCGAGTGTATAAATGGCGGGATACGGGCTCTTACAGAGAGAGGCGAGGTTATCGCCGTGGTTATTCTTCAACCTCATCGGGTTCAGAAAACGATTCCTATGCACGTTCTTCAAATCCTTCTTTTTTAGGCCAACGAAGAAATCGACAACCAAGAGGATCACGAGGAGGGGACAGAGACACCCCAAATGTGGACAACTACCAAATACGGACTCGGTCACAGGTAGAGACTCATTGATTGTTTACAATATCTCTTCTTATAATTTGTCACCATCTGAACATAATGTCTTACAGAAAGGGTTGTCTCTATGCCCCACGCCTTCTTTCAACAGTTTCAGGTTTGACCAGGAGCTCAGTCGTTTCTTTAGATTGCTGCGCCTTAAAGTACACTTTAACAGCATCTCTGATAATGAGTCAGTCACAAATGTTACCTCTGACAACAGGTCTCAGTTTAAACTTAAAGATTTGGGGTTGCACACACCCAGTAATTATCAACCGCCACGGTTCTATCACCCAATAGAGACCTATATCTCCTTGGTAAAAAATGATATTTCGGTCCTTTCCAAAAATATTCACAAAGGTTTATTACGGGTCCAGAGGAACCTATCTCCTCTCGAAACAGCGGCCATCAGATCCCTCCAGGATAATACTAATATAGTAATCAAACCCGCTGATAAGGGGGGAGCGATAGTCATAATGGATAAAACCCACTATATGAACATAATCACAAATCAGTTAAATGATTCAGCGACTTATACCCCTATTGATAGAGACCCTACCAGTACAGTAAAGGATGAGATAAGGAACTTGGTTGATAAATACACCTCCATGGGTATCATTGACACTAAATTAAGTGACTATTTAATCAGTAAACATCCTATAACACCAGTTTTCTATATTTTACCTAAAGTGCATAAAAATCTCCAAAACCCTCCCGGCCGCCCTATAGTAGCGTCGATTGATTCAGTTCTCTCCCCCTTTCAATCACATTAGATCGCGTATTAACTCCATTAATGATCCATATTGCATCGTACCTGAAAGACACCACCGACTTTCTTGCCAAATTGAAGGAAATATGTCCAATACGGTCAGATTGTATATTGGTCACATTGGATGTTAATAGCCTGTACACCAGTATAGACCACAAAAGGGGCATTGAAGCCGCCCAACAATTCCTTACACAATATTCCACATTATCCCAACAACAAACACAATTTTGTTTGGATTTAATGAAGATTGTCTTATATCGAAATTTCTTCCTTTATGTCGATCAGTTCTACATCCAGCGCACGGGCACCGCCATGGGCTCGAATATGGCATGCCCTTACGCTAATATTTATATGGCTATTTTCGAAGAGACACACGTTTATTGCCACCATCTGTTCCGTACACATGCGATATTTTGGAAACGTTTTATCGATGATGTCTTCATGATATGGCATGGGGATGAGCTATCTCTTAATGAATTCGTCAATGACATCAATTCCATTATACCGAATTTGTCATTTTCCATGCAATACAATAAAACTGACATTAGTTTCCTGGACACTTCTGTCAAATTAAACATGGATGGAACTATAGATATAGATCTCTATACGAAGCCTACAGATAAAAACAGTTTGCTGCACTTCAGCAGCTGTCACCCTTCACACATAAAGAAGTCGTTACCCCGTTCTCAACATCATCGGGTAGCACGGATAGTATCCAACCCAGATATCAAAATACAGAGACACAAGGAAATGACCCAAAAATTTGTGCAACGGGGGTATCCTTTGTCACTGGCATTACCAGCTACCACTACATCTGATATGTCCACACGCGACATCACACAGAACTCAAACAAAATACCTTTTGTGACTACCTTTCACCCTTTTATACCTGCTTTTCGAGATTGTATCAATAGACATTGGACATTGCTGAATAAAGCATATCCAGATATCATAGAATTTAGAGATCGTCCACTTATGTGTTATAAGAGACCTCCGAATTTACGGAGTCTCTTAGTGAAAGCAGATATTGGGTCTGGTAGAATGCACGACAGACAGAGGACTTTTTCCACCACTAAGAAAGGCACTTTTCCGTGTTTGCATTGTTTACAATGCTCAAATATTACAAAGGTAGTTCTTTTACCCATCCAAGATCAGGTAGAGTTTATCAGATCAATGGCTTTTTTACATGTGATTCTACACATGTGGTCTATTTGATAAAGTGCCCGTGCGGTCTCGGATATGTTGGGGAAACCACCCAGCATATCCGGGACCGCATTTCCCAGCACAAGTCCACTATCAGATGCAGGAAATTAATGTTACCAGTGCCAGCCCATTTTATAGCCATGGGACATAACATTTCCCAACTAAAATACCAGATTATAGATCACGTTCCCGTCCCACGCAGGGGAGGAGACCGGATCAAGTTACTAAAAATTAGGGAAGCCTTCTGGATATTTACATTGCAGACCCTAGAACCATTGGGCCTTAATAGGGAGTACGAGGCTTTCTCTTAGATCCTTATATGGTGAACAAGTACTGGATATTGAACATAAGATGCATATTATATTATATAACATTTTCCTTTTCTTCCTTTTTTCCTGTTCTTTTTATTCACAGATGACTTAGGAAGTCCCTATCGTGCTCCCTTTACACAAATAATAATTATCTCTCACATCATTTGTCCAGCACAGCGGTGGGTGCTCAGTAGTGTAAAACGATCCTCAGACATGAATGCGCATGCGCATGACGTCAACATTGCCTTACGACCTTTCCTGGAAGCCTCACTTACGGCCAATTAGCAACGAAATCACATGGCACAACGCACCGCTCATATAAGCAAGGCGCCGGGCATTACTCGCACAGAGCTCCACCGGACTTTACCGCGCACGTTCTGCAGGTCATCACAGGTAACTATGTGCACCCTTTGGTTCTCTTAGTTGGGAGATTTTTGAGGGACTGCGAGTGGGTTTCTCTGTCCCGGACCACCTTTGGACCATACTCCTCTGGGTCATGTCACATTATATAGTTGCTTTTCTGTTCTTTTTTCCTTCTTTCCCCGTTTTTTTCCCCTTTCCTTCCCCTTGTTTTCCCCACATGCTCATATAGTCTCTTATATACAAAAAAAACGGCAATTGACCTTACCATGATGTTCAAATATACACAGCACTTTTTCTGAAACTCCAGCATAGCATATGAATTGTCCCGTGTTGTTGCCTATTGTTTTATAACCTGACGCAATGAAGGTTGCAAAAAATAAATACAGCACCTTGTGTTATGGATCATAAGTGTACCATTGGAAATATATTCATTCATTAGTAGTAATTGTTCTTTGCCCACATATGGGTGCCCTAGCACTTTAAGTGAAAATATGTTTTGATCATATTATTGAACCAAATGTTAACGCATTTGTCTCTTTTTTTCTTTATTATATTATACAATATTATATAAATTACATTTAATTGGTGCGTCAAAAGATATAGTTTATAATCTATGTTCTGTATGTATTATGTTTGACTCTCGAATATTTTGTCTTGAATCTTGCATATTGTGATGTATTTTTGTTATACTTGTTTAAACAGACAAAATCCCCCTTGATGAAGGCCAAATACAGGCCGAAACGTTGGGGTTGTGAATTCCTTTTTTCTACATCTTGGAGCTTTATCAGAATGCTTTAATAAAGACTTTCAACGAATGCTATATTGTTTGGATTTCCTCTCTTCTTTGAGTGTGCTCGAGGTGTCTCTTTTTAATATTTGACACTTACTGTTTCCTCAGTAGCACCTAAATCATAGTGTGCATGAGACCTTCCCTGTTGGACTATAGGATTGTGTTAGAGTTAGAATTGTTTTTATTTCAAAAGTTAAAAATAAAGAAAATAACGATATGACAGCTAGTAAACACTAGTGCAAATGCTTTCTGCTTGAGTTTGAGTCAGGTTCTCGGGTATGCACGGAGTATCCCAGATCCCTGCATGTTTTTTTGGGTGTCTAACAGCTGTGAAACAGGTGGTGCAGGGACTCGAACATGCACTCAAGCACCTGCGATATTTGGTCCATACCCAAGCACCCGATGCAAACTGCAGTTGTGAGACATAACTCTCTGATTTAAGGGCACAAAAATTAAAAGTTTGAAAATTGCTAAATTTTCAAAATTTTTGCCAAATTTCATTTTTTTAATAAATAAACACAAGTCATATCGAATAAATTTTACCAATATCATGAAGCACAATAGGTCCCAAAACAACAGTCTCAGAATTGGTGGGATCCATTGAAGCATTCCAGAGTTATAACAACATAAAGTGACACTGGTCAGAATTGTAAAATTTGTCTTGGGTCAAAATTGGCTCACTAAGGTGTTAAATTCAACATCAGACACAAATGCAAATTTTGTAAAGTATCAAACCCACCCATCAAACCCAGTAGAAGATATTCACTGCACACTCAATTCATGCTGAAGTGTAAAGTTTATTCAAATGGTGCAAGCAAAATGAAGAATTCAGTAGTGCTCGCTGGTTTTGACAGTCGCACTATTGAATTCATCATTTTGTTTGCACCAGTTGAATAAACGTTACACTTCGGCATGAATTGAGTGTGCAGTGAATGTCTTCTAACTATATCCTGAGACTCCACCCCCGTTTCACTTGCAGCTCACCGACATTAGGTGTGTGCCCTCCAAACTTCGCCTTAAACCCACAACATGATGCTTTAATCAACAGAGATTTAAATAGTAAATACACTTTTATTTTTTTATAATTCAACAGTAAATGTGAAAAGACTTTTGCCTTATTACCTACTTATTAGTCACTTATTGTCTCTTGCTCATATCACTCACTCACAAAAACTGCTCAAATCTGTCTGCAAATCTGTCTGCAGCGAAAAAAAAAATTATACTTGCTGCCTATAGAAATCAATACAGTGTGGAGGGGAAAGAAGCTGAAGGGAAGAAAAAGCAGAAAGCTTACAAGGAAATAGTTCTAAAAAAGCAGGTTACAAGTCATATGTTAAATGTCCAGAAATAGTATTATTCTTTGCATGCACTCACATGACAGATTGTTTTAAAAATACATCTGAAAGAACAGTTAATTTAACGGATGGTGTAATTAGAACATACAAAACACATTTCCATTATTCTTTGAGGTCAACTAATATGGTCAGGTATAATATTTGTATTCCTAACATATCCTTTAGTATATAAATTTGCAAATACAAGCTATTTATTGCAGAATTTTAAGAAAAGCACATTGCATTTTTTTTTACTTATTTAGTTACACTTTTTAAGATCTTTGCTAGAATTTGTCCGGGTCATGTGACTGACATACAGGTTTTCCTTCTCCTTCCAGTCCAGTTATCAGAGCTCAGTCTTGTAGTAAAGCAAGCATCATTCTGTGTCTATCACACAAACTACAGATTTTTATCCTCTGGAAGTAAACAATGAAAATTTGCATTTTTCCCTCGTTTATTTGAGACAGTAAACTCTTGCAATCAGGATTGTGTCTCCTGTTGTTTTATTCTTATTAGGTTTCTGCTTTTAGAATAGTTTAATTCACTCCTTTAAGTTTGAGGTGCTGTAGGATGCATTGGCACGATAATACCGTTATTTTTACATGTAAAATAAATCTCTGCAGATACAATGACATAAAATTGTTTAAGAAAAAATAACAACATAAGGAAAAAAATAACCAACCAGTATTTGCATCTCCATGAATGAAGATTTTAATTATGTAAATATTTAAGTATTTTACATTATCTTCCTCTATATTCAAACTTCTTACTATGTGAACAGGTGCCTGAGACTTTACTTCCATCGTCAGACTGTTCTGGAATCCCTTGATTATGTGATATTTGCATCATCTTTAGACATAAAAAGTGAAGAAAAATGAATTATCTTCTCTTAACATAGGCATTACATATGCGACTATAACCAGTTCAGTGAGTATGATGAAGTATGCTACAATTCATATTCTGACTACTTTCTGTAATTAAATCTGTTCATTTTTACTTATTAATAATATTATGAAATTACACTTACGGAAAACCACCAAAGCATTAAAATGGGTGCACTCCATTAAAAGCGATTCTTCTGTGACGCGCATTGGTAGATTTAAACTGCATACTATAAAGTTATTAGTTTACTACAGGTTTAATGACCTGAATCTTCTTGGGCTCGCTGAACAGTATGAGTTCATGTTTAGATTTTCTGTGCAGAAAAAATGTACAAATCCCGGCACCTGTTACTTTTCTAATTTTTTACATTATATATTATTAGTATTGCCTATTGTCATTCATAGATGTGCTCATAAAATAGAAGTGTATATAAAATGCATAAAACTGTTTAATAGGTGGGAACAGTATCATTTTTGAATAGAGGAATTGATAAAATGGCTTTTAATGGCAGTTAGTAAAATTGTACCTAATATTTATGGACTTACAGCACATTTACCATTTAAAAATGTATGAAATTAATAGAAATTCTATATATTAATTATAACAATGTAACTTTATAATAAGGCTCATAAAATAATAGAAATATAGACAAAGAGATAAAAATAATACTAATATGACATATATATGTTATATACAGTATATACATATTATATATATATGTTCTGTATGTATATAATATGTATAAATATATATAATATGCATACACCTTCGGGAGATTCATATATATATATATACAGTGGGTACAGAAAGTAGTCAGACCCCTTTACATTTTCACTCTTTGTTTAATTTTTTGCCATTTGGTAAATTCAAAAAAATTAATTTTTTCTCATTAATGTACACTCTGACAAAAACCAAAAATGTAGAAATTTTGCAAATTTATTAAAAAAAGAAACTGAAATATCACATGGTTATAAGTATTCAGACCCTTTGCTCCGTATTGAGTGGAAGCACCCTTTTGAGCTAGTACAGCCATGAGTCTTCTTGGGAATGAAGTTTTTAACACCTGGATTTGGGGATCCTCTGCAATTCTTCCCTGCAGATTCTCTCCAGTTCCATCAGGTTGGATGGTGAATGTTGGTGGACAGCCATTTTCAGGTCTCTCCAGAGATGCTCAATTGGGTTTAGGTCACGGCTCTGGCTGGGTCAGTCAAGAATGGTCACAGAGGTGTTCTGAAGCCACTCCTTTGTTATTTTAGCTGTGTGTTTAGAGTCATTGAATGGGTGCTATCATCAAATATTGATTTAAGTTAGATTCATACTTTGTTCATTCCTCTAATTTTTACAAAGTAATGAAATGTAAACTATTAACATATTATATACAGTACTACGCAATAGTTTTAGGCATATGTGTAAAAAATGCTACAAAGTTAATAGTTTGAATTTTATTATTTGATAAAAAAATGAATAAACAAAATCTAAATCAAATCAATATTTGGTGAGACAGAGGTGTTAATAATTTATTTTATCAAATAAAAAAAATGCAAAGTTTCTGATTGTGTTTCAACCTACATTTGAAAATGATGATTATCACCTGATTATAATACTACAAAATCTCTCAATTTGCACAAGTGTACCCAGAAGAATTGATGATGTTTGAAAGCAAAGGGAGGTCACACCAAATACTACTTTTACATTTCTCTTTTGTCCCATTACTTTGCATTTTGTTAATTGATAGAATAAACTATTTACACTATTATTTATAGTACTGGTTGTATATACAGAATACATATATAATATATAATATATATATATAATATATATATATATATATATATATATGTGTGTGATATGTGAACATATGAATATAAATTCATATATATATATATATATATATATGCGTGTGTATATATATATATATATATATATATATATATATGCGGGTTATATATATATATATGTATACATACATATATTTATAAGATCGCTTCTATCTTCATGACATTTATTGTCTATTGTTATAGGCAGCTTTAAATGGTATATTTCAAATTGGCTGGCTCATCAGTCAATTTTCATATCCATAAAACCAAAAATATGCTTGTAGTCATTTTTTCTTGCCAGGCAAGGTAATCTTTCAAATGTTTATTCAAAAGTGGAGTGAGTCATGTAAACGACTCTATCCAAGATATTTAATATTTATTTATTGTGCTGTTACATGTGGCTTCAGACTTTTTGGTACAATGAGATCTTGCTGCCTTACCAAGAGTTCTGCTTTTTTTCTCTCCACCTTTGACATAAGAATTTCCAGTAAAGTCCCATCCTTACCTCAGACAGCCTGATTATATGACCTGTGTTTATACTTGATCTTCTTTAAAGCATCGCTCCGGCGTAACTCCCAAAAAAACATTTTGAAAGCTACATATCATGAGTCTAAGCTGTGAAAATAAATATCTAATATCCTTTAAACAAACATTTATTCACTTGATTTCTTTAAATGTATCATTGAAGCAGGCATCCTATAAAAAGTTCATGACAAATGTTTTCTGCAAGTCAGAAGAAGTAAAATCTGCACACATGTCGGCCTGTCTAATATTCTGCCAATAGTCATCAGTATGACATCACAGGAAACGGAATGTAAAGAGTCAAAGCCTCTTCCAGCGTTTGTTTATAGTGGTAGTAAACATTTTGTAGTAAAACTGATTGCAAGGCTATCTGTAAGTCATTCTCTACTATGTGTTTCTTCCAACAGTCAGGAACAGGATACTTGATTGGGAATAAATGTGTATTGCATCGTGCAGAAATCTGTGCTGCACGGACTTTACACCTTACAGCTTATTCTCATTCCTAATGTTCCTGCACTGAATTAAAATATGGCAACTTTAAAGGAGTTCTTCAACTGATGCAAAAAAATCTGAAAAATATATCTGAGAAGACATATAAAGAGTAAAATAGCAAATGAACCGGCTCTGATTGTTCTCCACTTGTGATTGGTTGATGTCCTGTTCTACACACCTGACTGCTGCAGCCAATCATAGACCTCAGCAGTCAAGTGCCAAAGAACAGATTGTCATCACATCTCCTGACCTTCCTGTCCCAGCGGAAAAATTCTGCACTTGAGCATCCAAGGATAAGACTAGTGGATATTCTGAGTATTATTATTATTAATTATTATTCTAAACTTTTACATGCTTTTGCAGACACATTTAAGTTGGACAGCCACTTTTCTAATGAGCATTTATATTAGAAAAGTCCTTTGCGTGATGACTGAGATGACATTTTTAGTGATACCATACTTTTTATTTCTAAGGAAAAGAATGGAGGTATCACTTATGCGCTGCTGAAATCGAACATAGGGTGAACATTCAAAACATCCCCCCTTTTTACCTTGCTGGTAAGAAAGTTAAAAAAGTTTAAAAAAAAACATGTTTAGTATCATAGCATCCAAAAATGACTGATCTATCAAACGATAGAATTAATTAATGCCATAATTGAATTTTTTTTACGGTCACATCACCTTTAGTGTTGAGCGATACGATACTGCAAATATCGGGTATCGGCCGATATTAGCTGTATCGGCCTTTCGATTCCGAATACCGATATTTTCGTCATATCGAATACCGGAATCGGATTTGTCACTGTCACTGTGAGTGTCCGTCGGTCGGGTCTGTCAGGAGTCAGCGGCACTTACCTGCAGAAGATCTCCGGCGGTCACGTCCTGGACTGCTTGATGGCCGCCATTATCTTCTCCCTGGCGGTCACATGCAGTTTTTCGCGATAACTGCAGTGACTGCAGGGTAATCCCGGCCGTAAACCAGTCCGATGACGTCACCGCCGGGGAAGCAGGTAATCAGCTGTGCTGCGCTGGGATGACAGGCTCTGCCTGTCATTCTGATGTAGCAGAGCTGGATCGTCGTGGGACACTCGTTACTATGGACTGCGTCGGTCAGGTGGTATACTTTTTTTTTTTTTTTCATTTTTTTACAGGAGATCGATGTCGTCGCAGGATGAGACTGTAATAAAAGTAATGAAAACTGTGTTTTGTTTTTTTTATTAAATTAAAAAACTTTTTATGAACATTCACCCGTCCGGGTACATCAACAATTTAACTATTTACATACAGGGACCCTGTCCGGGTTATTTATAATTCTTTGGCAGGGGTGTTCCAGGTACCACCTGGTACTCTTCTGATGCTTGCCAAACATCCGAGGCACCAAGGACCACCAGGACCTGATGACGTCGTGTGGCCTGTACAGTCAAGTCGTGACCCGCTATCTGGGTCTGTGTGGCCACCTCTTTCATCTCCCTCCGGGTCTGGAACCCTATGTCCCGGACTGAACGAACCCCAGGGGGCCTAACAGGCGCCGGGTACGGGCCAGCTATACTTATCATGTCCATAGCTGGGGCTGCTGAGGAGACCACTGAAGAAGGCTGGGGAGATTTACGGCGTGGGGTGGGCACTTTTGCAGAGGCCTGGATGTGGGAGGCTGAAGGCTCCGAGGGTCTCACAGGTTCCTGACACTCTGGGGAGTAGGGGTCGCACCTGATAACATTTAGGGCGTACCATCCATTGTAACCCCAGTGTCGGGTGTAAGTCACCAAGTCTCCTGGCAACAGGTCCCTCCCTGGGTGTCCTTCTGGGAGGTGAGCCTCCACGTCCCGCCGGTTCACAAAAACTTCTAAATAAAGTCCAGGCTCCTGGATGAAGCCCCAACCACCTTTCAATTTAAAGCTCCGTACTGCACCCTTACGCCGCGGCTCCCACAGGGTTCCTTTATCTTTTCTCATCCGGTCCTTATCTGCCCGGTCCTTCTCCAGCTGACATTGGCAAGCTTTTGGGTTTCTCGCTGCTCCCTTTGTCGCTCTGCTTCCCGCTCCCAACGTCTCCACTCTTCCTCCTGACGCCGGTTGAAATTCTCCTCCACCAGCAGCTCCATGTCTCCACCATCAAACTGCAGCTTACAGTGTCCGGTTTGCGGCAGCTCTCCTGGCGCCCCCCAGTCCTGGCGGCGCTCACCTGCGGAGGAAGCAGCCGGCTCTGGAACAGATGACAGTCGGGGCTCCGGTACAGGCAGGTAGACCTCTGGTGCCTGCGCGGCCTCCTCCATGAGGACGGGTGTCGCTTCTTCTGTCTCAGCGATGGGGGCAGACAGCGGGATCTGGGGTGCTGCCGGTGCAGAGTTTTTTGCAGGAACGGGTGCCTCCACTGCGACAACATCAACCGGATCACATTGCAAGGGCTCCTCTACTAGAACGGGTGCCTCACCTTCCGGTACAGACACTTCAGGTAAGAGGGATTGGCGCCGCTCCAAGTTTAGTTTTAGGGCACGCCAGCTGGCTTCCATCCTGGCGACCTCCTCCCGGTGCCGGGCCAGGCCTCTTAGGGTATCCTCCGCTTCTTGCAGCGTAGGAGGGTTTCCAGGCCGGGTGCCCAACGGTGGTTCCGTGGCGATCGGGTCGCTTCCGTGGGGGGAGAGCTCTGACTGCTCCATCCCTTCACACTTCTGCTCGTGTCCATTAGCCATCTCTGCCAAGTCACATGTGTCATTAGCATCTGGAGAGGGCCCCTCTTTTGTAGGGAGGCGGGACCTTCGTGTTAGTTTCCGCACACTGAGGAGATGAGGAGGCGGAACTGAAGAGCTGTGGGGCACGATGTTACATTGCAGTACCATTTACAGTGGTCGGCCATCGTTTTCGCGCCACTGAGTGTACACCCACGAAGAGCACGCCCTTCTTCTTCACCAGTGCCTCGTCGTGACGCAGATATGGCTGAAAAATGGCAAATACATTCTCTGATGATTTTAGCAATTCTCAAGCACAAACCAGTTCAATTCAGGCACACAGGACTCGCTTATAGCGAGCTACAGAATCCTGTTCGTGACGCCCAAGTTGAGTCGCACAGAGCCAGAGGTTTTGGGGGTACTCGGCACCGAGCCCGTCGACTTCTATGGGGTATGTCACGGCTTTACCCGGCAATGAATCAGAGTCTATTTTACTATGTAGAAGTGTATAAACTATAAATATATGTATATATATATGTCACAATGACATGTATATATATATATATATATATGTATTCTATGTGTGTATATTTTGTGTTTACAACGAAAGAAAGGGTTTTTTTTGTTGCGATATTTTGTTCCCATAGACTTACATGGGACTTCCGGTATCAGAATCGGATATCGACGATATTTAGTGATATCGGCGATACCATTTCGATACGATATTTTTAGATATCGAGCAGTATCGCTCAACACTAATCACCTTCCTAACAAAAATTAACTAAAAATCAATAAAAACTTTGTATGTACCCCATATTTGTAACATTGAAAACAAGGGCTCACCATGCAATAATCAGAACCCCACTCTATTCCATCAACAGAAAAATAAAAATGTTACTGGTTTTCAAAAATAGCCCAAAAAAACCTACATTTTTTACAAAATTCTGACATGTAAGTCGATATTGCTGTGATTGTAAGCTCTGACCCATCTATGCCAACAGAAAATAAAAAAATCTATGGTTCTTGGAAAAAGGTTGAGGAAAAGCAAAAAGGCAAAAATGAAAAATGCCCTTGGTCAATACAGGGTTATGCCAATTATTGTATAGAATAATTACTGTACATTTTGAATTTACTGGAATCCTATCCCCGACTTGCCACTTGAAGACAACTTGATTATAGATAGAAGTCAGTCTGATTAAAAACTTTGACTAAAAGCTGAAGTACAGCTTTTTACCATTGATAATTATGTTTGTCCACTGGGCTTCCTTTGGTTAAGATTCTTAAAGAGAACTTGTTTTATGCGATAACACTATTAACTTGCAGATATACATATATGACCCAGCACTTTGACTGACAGCTGGCTCTGCAGTGTATCAGTGTTGAGAAAAAAAGATGCACATTGACTGCCAAAGATTTGAGAAGAATAAAACTAAAAGTTACCAGGAACACACTATCTTCCAGTGCTGTCAGAACTGTAACCTAACAGGAGAGCCCAGAAGTGCAAGGTAATCAGAAATCAGAGACATGGCCAAGGTAAGGAAGACTGAACCTGACCACCACTGAATAAGACGCAGAAGTTGAAAAGTCAAGATTGGGCAAAGTAATATCTGAAGACTAGTCATGAGCTAGTATACTCGTTACTCAGGTTTTCCCGAGCACGCTCGGGTGATCTCCGAGTATTTGGAAGTGCTCGGAGATTTAGTTTCTGTTGCCGCAGCAGCATGATTTGCGACTGCTAGACAGCTTGAATACATGTGGGGATTCCTTAACAAACAGGCATTCCTCACATGTATTCAGGCTGTCCATCAGCCATAAATCATGCAGCTGTGGCAACAGAAACTAAATCTCCGAGCACTTCCAAATACTCGGAGACCACACGAGCAAACGAGTATACTCGCTCATCACTACTGAAGAATATTTTTCAAAGATTTTCTCTACTTATGAGATGAAATCACTCTTGATGGACCATATGGATGGGCCCTTGGCTGGATCAGTAACAGGCACAGATCTCAACTTCGACCCAGGCGCCGGAAAGGTGGAGGTGGGATACTATTATGAGCTAGTTGGACCTTTCAGGTTTAAGATGGACTTAAAATCAACTCTCAAACCTACTACCAATAGTTTTTAGAAGACACTTTCGTTAAGCAGTGGTACAGGAAAAATTCTGCATCTTTAAAGAAATTATTTTTTAAGCAGTACAATGATCCATCGCATGCATTGAAATAGTCCACTGCTTGGTTAACCAGTAGAGGCCTAAAAGATGGAAGAATAATGAAATGTCACCTTCATCGCCTGACCAACCCCTTACTGAGAACTTGTGGGTTCTTCTTAAATGGGAGATTTACAGTGAGTGAAAGTGAAATTAGTACACCAACAGTATCTGGGAGGCTGTGGTTGGTGTTGATAAAAAAAGTTGATCACCAACACATTAAGAAATGACATATTCCATTGATATGACTTATGGACGGCTTATGACTGTTAAGGTACTGTCACACAAAGCGATTGCACCAGCGATCACGACAACGACACGACCTGGCAGAGTTCGTTTGTACATCGCTATATGGTCGCTAGTAGCTTCCAAACAGGAAGATCTCATAAAAGACACATCAGCGATCAGTGATCTGTATAACGACCTCGGCGGTCGTTGGGACCTGTCACACAGCATATATTGTTAAAGATCCCAACCTCGATAGGCGTGATTGAGCGCAACCTTTTCCACGCCCCTCAGCACAGATTGGTGGTCACTGTATGTCATATGTCACAGCTCTCGCTTTGTGATTGGACGTCCACGTCATAAAAGACGACGTGCTTCTGCTTTGCAGCTACTGCGATCCAGTCTGTGCCGCTATTGCGCTTGCCCCGGATTCATTTTTTCAGTATCCCAAAAATGTCTTGTATAAATGACAAAGATGAAGCGCTGTAGCGACTCTGACGGCATCGCAAAACCCCCACAAACGATAGTATCCTCGTAACAACGCACAAAGGACTAGATGTTGTGGCCACCAATCTGAGTTGAGGGGCGTTAAAACCTAGTCCCGCCTGCGCCGCTGACATATGAGTCGCCAACGAGTTCGCTCGTCGTTCATAAAGGGTGTCAAACTCAGCGATTCAGGCTCACCAGCGGGACGCCAATGATCACAAATGGTCCAGAACGTTCGTGCACGATCAGCGACATCTAAGCAGGGGCCACATCGCTGCTACATGTCACACACAGTGTCATCGCTGACGATGTCGCTGCTGCGTCATAAAATCGCTGTCGCTTAAGCGATATCGCTAGCGATCTTGCCTAGTGTGACAGTACCTTTAGTGAAAAGAAAGGGGCTTATATTGGTCACTGATATTTGTTTTTAAATGTCAGAAATGTACATTTTGAGGAGTTTGGTTATTATTCTCACTTTCAGCACAAGATAATAAACAATTGCGATGTGAAAATTTAGGTTTTTCATTTAGTTGTATAATAATTCTAGACACTAATAGTTGCCCAATAATTCTGCAAACATAGATATTCTCCTAAGAAAGACAAAACTTCACTTTTATTTTCTTAAACATTCAGGCATCAGGTTTATTAACCGTTTGGATTGAGAGATTGCATCGTAGTTGTTTTGTAATAAAAATTAATCATTAAAAATTCTAATTTTGCGCACACAGTGTACGTGTGTGCCTAATGCGAATATGAATGTAGCTACAGTATGTGTTTGCATAATTTAGTGGGGCATGATGGAGGGGGGCTGTGCAAGGGCCCTTTACTATCAGTGCCTGCCGCTGCCTTAAACTTTAGTGTAACTGTAAAGAAGAGATTTTTTTTAAGTTCATCCTCTGCATCAATTTCATTTTACAAGTACAGATTAGCTAATCGATCCAAGGAGAATCGAGATTTAGACAAATTTCCTGAAATTCACTCAACTTTGAACATTTTGCAGTTCTTATAAAAGAAATAAACTTGCCTGGCGCCATTTCCCACACTACTGAAGCATCAGAGATTGAGCTAACATAATTCTGTGTTGCTGCGCGGGCTTCCCCTTATTTCCCTGCAGCTATGACATCTTACTTATCATACAGTACAGACCAAAAGTTTGGACACACCTTCTCATTTAAAGATTTTTCTGTATTTTCATGACTATGAAAATTGTACATTCACACTGAAGGCATCAAAACTATGAATTAACACATGTGGAATTGCATACTTAACAAAAAAGTGTGAAACAACTGAAAATATGTCTTATATTCTAGGTTCTTCAAAGTAGCCACCTTTTGCTTTGATGACTGCTTTGCACACTCTTGGCAGTCTCTTGATGAGTTTCAAGAGGTAGTCACCGGGAATGGTTTTCACTTCACAGGTGTGCCCTGTCAGGTTTAATAAGTGGGATTTCTGGTCTTATAAATAGGGTTGGGACCATCAGTTGTGTTGTGCAGAAGTCTGGTGGATACACAGCTGATAGTCCTACTGAATAGACTGTTAGAATTTGTATTATGGCATGAAAAAAGCAGCTAGGTAAAGAAAAACGAGTGGCCATCATTACATTAAGAAATGAAGGTCAGTCAGTCCAAAAAATTGTTAAAACTTTGAATGTGTCCCCAAGTGCAGTTGCAAAAACCATCAAACGCTACAAAGAAACTGGCTCACAAGAGGACCGCCCCAGGAAAGGAAGACCAAGAGTCACCTCTGCTTCAGAGGATAAGTTTATCCGAGTCACCAGCCTCAGAAATCGCAGGTGTACAGCAGCTCAGATTAGAGACCAGGTCAATGCCATACAGAGTTCTAGCAGCAGACACATCTCTACAACAACTGTTAAGAGGAGACTTTGTGCAGCAGGCCTTCATGGTAAAATAGCTGCTAGGAAACCACTGCTAAGGACAGGCAACAAGCAGAAGAGACTTGTTTGGGCTAAAGAACACAAGGAATGGACATTAGACCAGTGGAAATCTGTGCTTTGGTCTGATGAGTCCAAATTTGAGATCTTTGGTTCCAACCACCGTGTCTTTGTGCGACGCAGAAAAGGTGAACGGATGGACTCTACATGCCTGGTTCCCACCGTGAAGCATGGAGGAGGTGTGATGGTGTGAGGGTGCTTTGCTGGTGACACTGTTGGGGATTTATTCAAAATTGAAGGCATACTGAACCAGCATGGCTACCACAGCATCTTGCAGCGGCATGCTATTCCATCCGGTTTGCGTTTAGTTGGACCATCATTTATTTTTCAACAGGACAATGACCCCAAACACACTTCCAGGCTGTATAAGGGCTATTTGACCAAGGAGAGTGATGGGGTGCTACGCCAGATGACCTGGCCTCCACAGTCACCAGACCTGAACCCAATCGAGATGGTTTGGGGTGAGCTGGACTGCAGAGTGAAGGCAAAAGGGCCAACAAGTGCTAAGCATCTCTGGGAACTCATTCAAGATTGTTGGAAGACCATTTCCGGTGACTACCTCTTGAAGCTCATCAAGAGAATGCCAAGAGTGTACAAAGCAGGCATCATAGCAAAAGGTGGGTACTTTGAAGAACTTAGGTAATGGTGATCACAAAATAATAAGCTTTCATGTATCCTTTAATAAGATGTGTAGTCGAGGGGTTACAAGGACACTAAACTTCAGGAAAGCAAATTTCCAACGGATGAGAGATGATCTTGGTGCAATTAACTGGGACGATATCCTGAGACATAAAAGTACACAAAGAAAATGGGAGACGTTTATTAGCATCCTGAATAGGACCTGTGCACAATATATACCCTATGTGAATAAACATGCTAGAAACAGGAGGAAACCACTATGGCTAAATAGAGCTTTAAGGAGCGCAATAAGTGACAAAAAGAAAGCTTTTAGGGAATTAAAGCAAGCGGTAGTGATGAGGCATTAAATAAATACAGAAGATTAAATAAATTCTGTAAAAAGCAAATCAAGACAGCAAAGATTGAGACAGAGAGACTCATTGCCAGAGAAAGTAGAAATAATCCCAAAATATTCTTTAACTACATAAATAGCAAGAGACTAAAAAATGATAGTGTTGGTCCCCTTAAAAATAGTCTGGGTGAAATGGTGGATGAGGATGAGGAAAAAGCAATATGCTACAGTACTTTTTTTCAACAGTATTTACACAAGAAAATCCCATGACAGGTAACATGATCAGTGATAAGAGCTTTTTTCTATCTTCAGAGTAACTAGGTAAGGCCTCTTTCACACATCTGTTTTTTACAATCAGTTGCAATCCATCAAAGTGTGAAAAAAGGATCCTGTGCATATGGCAAAAAACTGATGCGATGGATCATTTTTTATGACGGATCCGTTGGAGCAGCTGTAGGTAGCTTGTGGTAGACTTTGTCCGGGGAGAAAGAGAGAGAGAGAGAAAGAGAGAGAGACAGAGAGAGAGACAGAGAGAAAGACCTGAATGGAAAACTACACATACCATGGAAAAAACGGAATCCGTCGCTGAATTCCGTCTAATGACAGACAGCGACGGATCCTGCGCCCATAGGCTTCCATTGTAGCCAACGATGGATGGTTCTGGATCCATCGCTGTCTGACTTTTCAACATCCAGAAAAAACGTTTCTATGTCCATTGTCTCCGTCCGACGGACACAGAATTTCTGACGGATCCGGATGAAACGTGCGGCCATCCATCGCAATCCGTCGCTAATACAAGTCTATGAGAAAAAAACAGATTCAGCACTGGATCCGTTTTTTTCAAAAAACGACGGATTGCGACTGATGGCAAAAAACGGACGTGTGAAAGAGGCCTAAGTCTCTCTCTTCTGTAATGTGTAAACTCTTATTGTCAGCATGGTCCTATTTCTTTTGCTTGTAGAGTGCAAGCTCTTATGGTTAATGGGTCCCTCTCTCTATGGCCTGTAGCGTGTAAGTTCTTATGGTCAGCATGTTCCTCTCTCACCTATAGCGTGTAAGCCCTTATTGGCAGAGGGGCCTTTCTTTTTCTTGCTTGTAAAGTGTAAGTTCCTAAGGTCAATGGGGTTATCTCTCTTTCTACTCTCCTCATGTGTATTTTCCAAGCAATTACATGCTTTCCAATATTGATATTTGAGCCAATTTATTCACCTTGATTTCCAAATTTTAAAGAAAATATGGTAAAGTTGTCAAATTTGAATTTAAAAATATCAACTGATTTCTAATTACAGACTTCCAATAATAGGCAATACACGGACTAAATCTCTATGTTGGCAAGGAGATTTCCAATTTCAATACAAATATCCAGTTTCAAGTCCAAAAAAATATATTTAGTTTGCAAACAACATATTTTCTTGTATGGTACAATACATTTGGCAGAAAAAAATCTCTGGAACTGGCTTATAGGTTTTGAACTGGAAAGTTGTTACTCAATGCCTATGGCGAAGAACCTTCCAGCTTAAAAAGGCCAGTTTATGGGAATTTTTTCTAAGATGCTTTAATACTATACAATAAAATATGTTGCTTTAAAGTAAGTATATTTCTGCCAAATATACAGTATATTTATTTTTTTACTTTCTATCTTTATTATCACTATATGATGATGCTGAAGTCTCAGTCAGTTTATGATGATGTAAGCCTGGGCAGATAAATAGCTATACTTTTCAGCAGTCGGGTCAAAGTTTCTGTTCACAGTCTCAGCCAAGATACAAGAAAATAAACTCTATGGTTCATCACCCAGGGCAAATGCCCAAGTTGTCCTCTGTTAGGTACACCCCTGGTCCTAAGTCTTCTGGATTTTTTTCACACAATGGCTGGTTAAATCTGACCACTTGTGTACTAGGAGTATAAACCTCAGAGATCCCTTTATGAATTATTGGGGTCCTTTAGAACCCACTTAGAAAACCATGAGCCTTGATAATATCTCCTTGAGTAATCACTATGGCACATACTTTATTCACTCTGAAAAAATATAAATTCAACCCCAAAAAGAAAGTCTGTCAACAACTTTCAGTTTGTTTTATATAATAATAGACCATATTATTCCTTTTATAGATCAAACTAGGCTGCAAGCTAAAAAAACTTGCAACCACAGTGCACTTAGGGAGAAGAGCTCATAGAAAACTGTCAAGGATGATGTGTTAACAGAAAATGAGCACAGACGAAGGGTAATGTGCAGAAAACAATTGTTTCTCCTCACAAATTAAAGGAAGATTTTAGCTTCAGGCAATGTTGATTATTATGTAGCTCACAACTGTTCTGCATTAGTTCCCATTACCATCCAGTTTTCTTATGCTCTCAAGTGAACCACTGATATCCTACGTGGCACATGGTACAGTGTAGCTGGAAAGCATTACTACATACAGGACATTTTATTTCTTGTGACCCTTGAACACGGTGAAATATACCGTAAAATATGATACAGTTTTTCATGCTTTGCTATTTTATGACTGTATAATTTTCATTTTAAAGCGATATAAGCCTAGTGTCCAGGCCTTGGAGACACTGCAGCAAACCGAAGCTGTGAATAATGTTAGTTCAATTCAACTTTTAAGACTTTTCATGGAAATAAAAATTTATATTATCATTATTATTTATTTATATAGCACCATTGATACAATGGTGCTGTTTATGAGAAGGGGTGACATAAAAATACAAATATCACTTACAGTAGACAAACTAACAAAGGTAGACTGGTACAGAGTGAAGAGGACCCTGCCATTGCGAGCTTACATTGTACAGGCTGATAGGGAAAGAGACAGGAGGTTGGGGGTTGCTGCAGCTCCGGAGGTGTTAAGGTGGCAGTGTGGTTATTGCAGGTTGTAGCCTTTCTTAAAGAAATGGGTTTTCATGTTCCGTCTGACGGATCGAAATGCAGTTGATAGTCGAACGTGTTGGGGTACAGAATTCCAGAGGATGGGGGATATTTAGGAGAAGTCTTGGAGGTGACTGTGTGAGGAGTGAATAAGTTTTGCAAAGGATTTGCAAAGGGGAAGCAGGAGTGTAACGAGGAGAGAGATTAATTAGTCAGGCAGCAGAGTTAAGGACAGACTGGAGCGGTGCGAGAGTGTTAGAAGGTAGGCCACAGAGGAGGATGTTGCAGTAGTCAAGGCAGGAGGTGATTAGGGCATGCACAAGCATTTTGGTAGAGTGAGGGTTGAGGAAAAGACAGTTTCTGGAAATATTTTTGAGCTGGAGGCAACAGGAGCTGGTGAGGGCTTTGATGTGCGGTTTGAATGACAGGGCAGAGTCAAGTGTTAGGCCGGGGTCAGACATGTGAGAAACTCGCACTAGTCTCGTATGTCAATACCCGGCACTGCCGCCGGCACTCGGGACCGGAGCGTGCAGCTGCATAGAAATACATGCAGCCGCACGCTCCTGTCAGAGTGCCGGCGGCACTGCCGGGTGTTGACATATGAGACTCGTGAGAGTTTCTCACATGTCTGACCCCGGCCTTATTCCGAGTCAGTGGATTTCTGGGACAGGGGAAAGTGTGATGTCATTTATTGTGATAGATAGATCAGCTATGGAAGATATGTGAGATGGAGGAAAGATAATTAGTTCAGATTTGTCTGCTGAGCTTGAGGAAGAGAGAGGAGAAGAAGGAAGATATGGCTGATAGACACTCTAAGATTCTGGAAAACAGAGAGGCAACATCAAGGCCAGAGAGGTAGATCTGAGTGTCATCAGCATATAGATGGTACTGGAAGCCATAAGACCTTATGAGTTGTCCCAGGCCAAAGGTATAGATGGAGAAGAGTGGGGGTCCTAGGACAGAGCCGTGAGGAACAACAACAGAGAGAGGGTGAGATGAGGAGGTAGTGTGGGAGTAAGAAATGCTAAATGTGCAGTTGGCAAGGTATGAGGAGATCCAGGATAGGGCAAGGTCTCTGACGCCAAAGGAAGAGAGGATCTGTAGTAGGAGACAGTGGTCAACTGTATCAAAGGCAGAGGACAGGTCTAGAAGGAGGAGTATAGAGAATTGTCTGTTAGCTTTGGCTGTAAGTAAGTTGTTAGTAAGTTTGGTCAAGGCAGTTTCAGTGAAATGGTGGGGACAGAAGCCAAATTGTAAGTTATCGAAGAGTAAGATGCAAAGTGAGAGGAAAGTTCAGCATGAACATGCTGCTCAAGGAGTTTGGAAGCAAATGGGAGCAACGATATGGGGCAATGGGGATGGCTTTTTGAAGATAGCTGTGATTGTGGCATGTTTGAAAGCAGAGGGGAAAGTACCAGAAGTTAGTGACAGGTTAAAGAGATGGGTTAGGACTGGGATAAGTGTGGTGATGAGATTGGGGAGGAGGTGGGATGGGGTCAAGAGCACAAGTGGTGAGATGTAATTTGGAGAGGAGATGAGTAAGCTCTCCTTCAGTGATTTTGGAGAGGGAAGTTATGGGGTTAGGGCATTGGTCTGGTATACAAAGAGTTTGTGGTGGTTGGACAATAAAGACTTGCCTTGTTTGGTCTATCTTATTTTTGAAGTGCGTGGCAAAGTCCTTGGCAGAGATTAGTGAAGTCATAGGGGGCAGAGGAGGGAGTTGAAAGTGTTGAATAACTGGAGTTATAGGATAAGGAAGATACGAGGAATGTAAAGTAGGCCTATTTAGCAGAGGTGAGGGCTGATTTGAATGTGAGTGTTGTTTGTTTGAATGCGGTGAAGTCTTCCTGCAAATGTGTTTTCTTCCAACGCCGCTCAGCAACCCTGGATACTTGCTGAAGCTTTTTAGTGATGCTATTGTGACAGGGTTGTCTATTGATTTGTCGCACTCTGCTATGCATGAGAGGGGCGACCGAGTCGATAGGTGATGTGAGAGTGGTATTGTAGAAACTAGTGGCAGTGTCTGTGTTGTGGAGTGAAGATATGGAGCACAGTGGTAGAATAGAGTCAGAGAGTGCGCGAGTGTGAAGATATGTGATTTCTGCGGGGGTGTTCTAGTTGTTGGACATGCGTAACAGGTGAGGAGGACAGTGATGGGAACATGAGTAGATGGTGGTCAGATAGTGGGAGATGTTGTGGAGTAAGATAGGGAGCAGAGATGGGTGAAGACCAGGTCTAATGTATGTCCGTCTGTGTGGGTAACTGGTCAATAAAGGCAGTAGTCAGGCCTGGAGGTCAGTGTACGACTCCCACTTGGAGGTTGCAGGGAGAGTAGATGCGGACAGAGTGAACTTCAAAAGAAGGGAGGATGAGGAAGGGAAGAGGTGGGATTGGGTTAAAGCTACAGTTGGTAGAAAGGAGAATTCTCACTCCTCCACCATGTCTGTTGCCAGGGCGAGGAGTGTGAGTTAAGTGAAGGCCAACGTAACATAGCGCAGCAGGGGAGGCTATGTTGGAGAGTGTGAGCCATGTTTCAGTGAGGCTCAGGAATGAAAAATTAGAAAAGGTAAAGAGATCATGATTTAAATAGAGTTTACTAAAGATGGAGCAGGTATTCCAGAGTGATCCATAGTGAGGGAGCAGGGGGGTGGGCATCAAGGGCACAGGTTTTAAGTAGGAGACATTTTGGATGTTTGTATTAGGTTGGGAGACATGGCGACAGACCATGCCACTGCTATGGTGCCCATATGCCAGCGGACGGTGTCAGCACCCGCATCGGGCATCCTTTTCACCCCTCAGTGCCTGCATCGGGCCCTCATCAGCCCCTCAGTGCCAGCACAGAATGATGGGGTTGGAAGCATCTGCTGACACTCCCTCCCCCATCATCATTGCTCACGCTGATGGCTGAAGGTGGGGTCCTGCCATCAGAGTGAACAATGATGATGTAGGGGGGAGCGTCCACAAACACTTCACCCCATCATTAGTCACTGGTGTCTGACGTGTTAGAGCAGCAGGCACGATAACGTCATTACAGCGCGCCCGCTGTTCTGACATGTCTGGAGATTCACACAACATGATCAGGAATTTGGAGCATCGGGTGAAATGAGGAAAGGTGAGCATATTTATTTATTTATTTTTTTAAATCTGTGACTGGTGACCGTAGTAATGTATGGAGGACCATGGGGGTGCATTATATTGTAAGGAGGATCATGTGAAGTGCATTATATTGTATGGAGGATCATGGAGAGAGCATTATATTATATTGAGGACTATGTGTAGAGCATTATATCGTATGAAGCACCTTGGGTGTGTGTGTGTGTGTATGTGGGTGCATTATACTGCATAAAGGATCATGGGTTGATTTATATTGTATGGAGCACCAATTGGGGTGCATTATATTGTATGGGGCACCAACGGGTTGCATTATGCTTTATGGCAGGCAATGGGTGTGCAGTATGTTGTATGGGGGACCATGGGGGGTACATTCTACTGTATAGAAGACCATGGGGGTGCATCTTATAGTGAAGATGATCACATGGAGTGCATTATATTGTATGGAGAACCATGGGGAGAGTATTATATTGTATGGAGGACCGTGGGGGTGTATTATATTGAATGGGGGATCCTGGGGAGTGCATTATATTGTATAGAGGATCATGGGAAGTGCATTATACTGTATGGAGGACCATGGGGAGTGCATTATATTGTATGGACAATCATGGGGAGAGCATTATACTGCATGGGGAACCATGGGGAGTGCATTATATTGTATGGAGGACCATGGTCAGAGCATTCTATTTTATGGAGGACCTTGGGGAGTACATTATATTGTAAAGAGGATCATGGGGAGTGTATTATGTTGTATGGAATACCATGGTGAGTGCATTATATTTTACAGAAGACCATGGGGTGCATTATACTATTTAGAGGACCATGGGGGTGCATTATATTGTATGGAGGATCATAGAGAGTGCATTATACTGTATGGCGAACCATGGGGAGTGCATTATATTGTATAGAAGACCATGGGGGTGAAATCTACTGTATAGAGGAGCGTGGGGGTGCATTATACTGTATGTTGGACCACGGGGAGAGCATTATATTTTATTGAGGACCATGGGTGCATTATATTGTATAGAGGACCATAGGGAGTGCATTATGTTGTATAGAGGATTATGGTGAGTGCATTATACTGTGTGGAGGACCATGGGAAGTGCATTGTATTGTATAGAGGACCATGAGGGGTGCATCATACTGTATAGAGTACCATGAGGGGTGCATTATATTGTGTGGAGGATCATGGAGAGTGCATTATATTGTATGGAGGATTGTGGGGGTGCATTATATTGTATGGAGGACCATGGGGTGCATTATATTGTTTAGAGGATGATGGAGAGAGCATTATACTGTATGAAGGACCATGGGTGCATTATATGTGTAGAGGACTAAGGTGGGTGCTTTATACTTTATAGAGGACCATGGGCGGTGCATTATACTGTATATAGGACCATGGGGAGTGCATTATATTGTATGGAGGACCATGGGAGGTGCATTATCTATATAGAGGACCCTGGGAGAGTATTATATTGTATAGAGGACCATGTGGGTGTTTTATATATATGCGACCATGGGGTGCATTGTATTGTATAGAGGACCATTGGGGGTGCATTATATTGTATGGGGGCCATGGGGAGAGCCTTATATTGTATGGAGGACTGTGGGGAGTTCATTATACTGCGTAGAGAACCATGGGGGGTGCAATTATATTGTACAGAGGACAATGCGATGTGCATTATACTGTATAGAAGACCATGCCGGGTGCATTACATTGCATGCAGGACCATGGGAGTGCATTATATTGTATAGAGGACCATAGGAGGTGCATTATATTGTATGAGGGGCCATAAGGAATGCATCATATTCTATGGAGGACCATGGTGAGTGCATTATATTGTACGGAAGATTATGAGGAGTGCATTATTTTCTCTGGAGGACCATGAGAAGTGCATTATATTCTATGGAGGATCATGGGGAGTGCATTACACCATATAAAGGATTATGGGGGCGCACTATATTATATGGAGGATTATGGGGGCCGCATTATACTATGTGGACAGTTATGTGTGGCCATTATAATATTTAGAGGGCTATGTGGGGGCCTTTATACTGTGTGCAAGCAAATATACAGTGTGAAGGTTTGTGTACAGGTCCATCATACTGTGTGGAGGGCTGTGTGGGGTCTATTGTAATATTTGGAGGGCTAGTGTGGGCCATTATACAGTGTGGGGCTATTATACTGTACTGTATATAGGCCCATTATACTACATGGAGGGCTGTGTGTGGCTCACAGTTGGAGGATCATACTGTGCTGGTGTCATAACTCTGTTGTTGGGTGTTCCGGAACCAGGGGAGAACTAACTCAAGAAGCGTCTTCCTGAAAACCTTACAATCCAAATGGCGTATAAAGTGAGGCCCTGAACAGCTGCAGCAATAGAAGATCAAGGGACTCTTTAGCCATGGACACCTGCACTCCCCTCACCCATTTGCCTTGGAGAAACAAGGGTTAATGTCATAATGGGCAGATACAGATTATTCTTTAGAGTCTGTTCTTTTACTATCCAGGGAATGTAGTGAAGTCACCATGGCAGCAGACCATTGGTGATGAGGACACAATAATCCCCTTGCTTCCCTGCACCAGAGACCCATCCAGATTTGTGGTCTAAGAAGATCCGAAGAGAAAAGATTTCTCCTCCAGGGGGGCAATTAGAACTTCTGCTATGGTGTCCCGTGATTACTATGTATTACCCTGTAAAGGGTTGGCCGAGGGTGAACTTACTGGGAACAGCTGCATTCTTTACTCCTGTCACCTCTTTTCTCCCGGGGTGTTCTTCTCCCATGGCAGAGTATACAGAACAATCAGAGTCAGAGTCCAGAATCACGTCAAACAGTTCTGCTTTATTTTCCTCCAGACACAGCACATCCAAGACACTATAAGCACGTTTTATATGCTACCAGCAATACATTTTCCACAATTCCGCTTCTTCTCCTCTGCTACACCAGAATGGACCACAAAGTGTTGACGGGATGAGGAGCCCGGTGAAAACGGCACTTCGATCTCTTCCCCTGGAGACACTTCAATCCAGTATAGAAAGACACAACTACTAGGTTGTCCACCCGTCTCTGGTTATCCTGCCCCGATACTTGCTGGTGGCCCACTCGCTACTGCGCTCATGTACGACCTCTTCTGCTGAGCGTTCCCACAGTGGATCTTCCACTGGACTACTGCAATGTAAACCCACAGACTTTGGGCTCACGCTACCACGGTGAATACTTCACCAGCTGCTCAGGGGTTGCTGGTCCCCTCACACTTCTTCTCTATGCCCAGGGCCCAGGAATGTGGACGTCCTCACACTAGCAAGGTCCACCCCCGACTGACTTCCACTTGGAGGAAGTATTCCTGACAGACCCCCGCTTGGAGGGGATCTTTCCCTGACAAAAAGTCCCTAACCATTTGTCCCTATTGGACTGAATATGCTCAATGCCCCCATCTAGCATCCTACCTAAGTACTGCATTGACATATTTTTATAACTTCCTAACTGGATCTCTAACATGCCCCCATTAGTGATCACTCGCAAACTATATCTAAACTCATATATATATACTACTAGTGTTGAGCGATACTGCTCGATATCTAAAAATATCGGATCGGAATGGTATCGCCGATATCACTAACTATCGGCGATATCCGATTCCGATACCGGAAGTCCCATGTAAGTCTATGGGAACAAAATATCGCAACTAAAAAAACACTTTCTTTCCTTGTAAACACAAAATATACACACTTAGAATACATATATATATATATACATGTCATTGTGACATATATATATACATATATTTATAGTTTATTCACTTCTACATAGTAAAATAGCCTCTGATTCAATTGCCGGGTAAAGCCGGCATTTGTGAAAAGACAGAAGCACCCGAGGGTCCAGTCGCCACAGAGATGTTGCATCGCACCCAGCGAACAGGATTCAGAAGCTCACTATAAGCGAGTCCTGTGTGCCTTAATTGAACTGTTTTTTTGCTTGAGAATTGCAAAAATCATCATAGACTGTATTTGCCATTTTTTCGTCATATCTGCGCCACGAGGCACAGGTGAAGAATAAGGGGGTGCTCTCGTGGGCGTACACTCACTCCGTGGCGCGAAAACGATGTCCGCACACTCTAAATGTTACTGCAATGTAAGATCGTGCCCCACAGCTCTGGAGTTCCGCCTCCTCATCCTCCTCAGTGGGCGTAAACGAACGCGAAGGTCCCGCCTCCCTACAAAAGATGTCGCCTCTCCTGATGCTAATGACACATGTGACTTTGCTGAGATGGCGAATGGACGTGAGCAGAGTGGGAAGGGATGGAGGAGTCAGAGCTCTCTCCCCACGGAAGCGACCCGATCGCCACGGAGCCACCGTTTGGCACCCGGCCTGGAAACCCTCCTACGCTGGAAGAAGCGGAGGATACCCTGAGAGACCTGGCCCGGCACCGGGAGGAGGTCGCCAGGATGGAAGCGAGCTGGCGGGCCCTAAAACTACAATTGGAGCGGCGCCAATCCCTCTTACCCCCTGAAGTGTCTGTACCGGAAGGTGAGGCACCCGTTCCAGTAGAGGAGGCCGTGCGGGCATCCCAGCCCTTGCAATCTGAACCGGTTGCCAGTATCTCAGTGGAGGCACCCGTTCCAGTACAGGAGGCCGTGCGGGCATCCCAGCCCTTGCAATCTGAACCGGTTGCCAGTATCACAGTGGAGGCACCCGTTCCTGCAGAAAACGCCGCACCAGCACCCCAGATCCCGCTGTCTGCCCCCGTCGCTGAGGCAGAAGAAGCGACACCCGTCCTCATGGAGGAGGCCGCGCAGGCACCAGAGCTCTACCTGCCTGTACCGAAGCCCCGACTGTCATCTGTTCCAGAGCCGGCTGCTTCCGCCGCAGGTGAGCGCCACCAGGACTGGCGGGCGCCAGGAGAGCTGCCGCAAACCATACATCGTAAGCTGGCGTTTGATGGTGGAGACATGGAGATGCTGGTGGAGGAGAATTACAACCGGCGTCAGGAGGAAGAGTGGAGACGTCGGGAGCGGGAAGCAGAGCGACAAAGGGAGCAGCGAGAATCCCAAAAGCTTCGGCAACGTCACCTGGAGAAGGACCTGGCAGAGAAGGCACATATGATAAAGGATAAAAGTACGGTGAGGGAGCCGCGGCGTAAGGGTGCAGTACGGAACTTTAAGTTAAAAGGTGGTTGGGGCTTCATCCAGGAGCCTGGACTTTATTTAGAAGTTTTTGTAAACCGGCGGGACGTGGAGGCTCACCTCCCAGAAGGACACCCGGGGAGGGACCTGTTGCCAGGAGACTTGGTGACTTACACCCGACACTGGGGTTACAATGGATGGTACGCCCTAAATGTTACCAGGTGCGACCCCTACTCCCCAGAGTGTCAGGAAACTGACAGACCCTACGAGCCTTCAGCCTCCCCCAACCAGGCCTCTGCACAAGTGCCCACCCCACGCCGTAAATCTCCCCAGCCTCCCTCAGTGGTCTCCTCAGCAGCCCCAGCTATGGACATGATAATGATAGCTGGCCCGTACCAAGCGCCTGTTAGGCCCCCTGGGGTTCGTTCAGTCCGGGACATAGGGGTCCAGACCCGGAGGGAGATGAAAGAGGTGGCCACACAGACCCATATAGCGGGTCACGACGTCACTGTACTGGCCACACGACGTCATCAGGTCTGGGTGGACCCTCCTGTCACGGATGTTTGGCAAGCTCCAGAAGAGTACCAGGTGGTACCTGGAAGAGGCCAGCCAAAGAAGTCTAAATAACCCGGACAGGGTCTCTGTATGTAAATAGTTAAATTATTGATGTACCCGGACGGGTGAATGTTCATAAAAAGAAGTTTATTGCCTTAATATACCCAGGTTGGGTAATGGTTTGATGTACCCGGACGGGTGAATGTTCAGAAGAACAAGTTTATTGTTGCCTTAATATACCCAGGTTGGGTAATGGTGTTTCACTGTAATGAAAATGTTGAACTTTGAAGCCATGAACTGTACTGGCTCACAAATTTTTCTGTAAATAGTTGGCACTTCGGTGCTCCATCTTGGTTTTACAAAAAACTTTACTGTGCACTATTTTCAACTACCTCAGAAACTAAAAACCCGTTTGGTGTGGCTGAAAGTGAGGTCTGCTCAAGGAAAGTCTTGCAGCCCACCCAAGACCACAGTTGGAGGTTTGGAGCGGGTCCTCCACAAGCACAAGTAAAGGACACTGTGAAGTTACCCCGGTGGGGTTGTAGTCCTAAGAAGTCTCCACGAACTTCGGCACTAATGCTATTTGCACTTTTGTTGAATATGTATTTATTAACACACATGTATAACACATATCAAGGGTATAAACAGTAACAAAACATGTCACATAATATAAGCCATTTGCACTTTTGTAATGTTATTATTAAAAATTTTATTATGCAACGTTTAACTTGAAGTGTTTCCTGCTTTCTTACTACGTCGCATAGTCCACTCTGCTACATCACTTTGCACCATTGCTCTATCTCACATCTATCTGCCCTGGAAGGATAGCATGTTACCTGTAGAAGACTTTTCACCTACCTGCACTACACCATCCCTTCCAGAGGACCTGCACAGCAGCGCTGGACACCCTGACCAGGTACTACAGGTGGCGTCACGACAAACTACACGAACATTCTATCATCCCCTGGAAATATCCCACATTCCAGTGATCACCCAGGTCACGGACCGAGCTGTGCTACTCGTGACATCCCCCATAGAAGTCGACGTGATCGGTGCCGAGTACCCCCAAAACCCCTGTCTCTGTGCGACTCAACTTCCCTCACTGTGCTGGCACTTTACATTTACAATGCCTCTGGGTTTTTTTTTGGGGGGGTGGGGAACATTCAGACTTTTGCTATGGGGCCCCATGATTTACATGTATGCCCCTGCTGCTGAGGCATGATATTTAAGGCTGTTAAGGAGCCAACATACATGGACCTTGCCAGCAGCGTCGGACTGGAGTACCTTGGGCCCACCAGAGAAAATATATTCTTGCGGCCCAACATCATACTTCCCAACCTTTGAATAAGGGAAAGAGGGACAAAGGCTGTGGCACGCTGTGCATGCTGCAGAAAATTTTAGGCCATGCCACGTTGCACCACAGACTGTCCAGGAGTTGGTGTATGCTTTAGTCCAGGTGTGGGAGGAGATCCCTCACGAGACCATCCGTCGCGCTCATCAGGAGCATGGCCAGAAGTTGTAGGGAGGTCATACAGCATACCTCCCAAATTTGGAAGACAGGAAAGAGGATTAAAGGCTGCGGCGCGTGTTGCGCGCCACTGAAAATTTTAGGCCACGCCCCGACAACACCCATTTCACAGCTAATCACACCCATATCCTCGCCCCAAGCGTAACCATTTAGCACTGCTGATCACACTGACTGGTAATGAGGGCACAGTGGCTGGTACTGAGGAAAAGAAAGAAAGAGCAGCGAGAGAGAAAGAACAAACAGAGAAAGAAAGAGAGGAAAGAAAGAAAAGAGAGAAAGAAAGAACAGAGAGAAAAAAGAACAGAGAGCGAGAAGGAAAGAACAGAGAGCGAGAAAGAAAGACTAGAGAGAGAGCCATAGGCGTAGCTAGGGTTTTGGTTTAGTGGGGGCAAAACTTCTGAGTGGGTCCATCATCAGAGAACCTC
Source organism: Oophaga sylvatica (assembly GCA_033576555.1). NCBI lineage: Eukaryota > Metazoa > Chordata > Amphibia > Anura > Dendrobatidae > Oophaga > Oophaga sylvatica. The sequence goes on from JARQOD010000005.1 coordinate 482,553,848, forward strand.
AGCAAATGACCGCGCTGTTGGCCAAAATAATCTCTATATAAAAAGACCAATATTGATATTACCGCCATATGGTCTGTGTTAAATAATACCAGTCCTACAGAACATATAATAGATTACAGAACAGGTACAGATAATGACTTACCGCTGATGTTCTTTCTAATGGAATTGTTCACTTTTCATGTCTTTCCATCTGGCCCACACCGACATGACGACTTCTCCAGCCAGGACTCGACTGCACCCCCATTAAAAAAAAATCAAAAAAAAACTCACCTCCCGGCTCCTGTGCTGCTCACTGTTCTCCCTCTCAGCGTCTGACAGCGGGCGCCGGCAGGTGATGTTATTGCGCCCGCTGTCATACGCTGAGAGGGGGATTATGGGAGAGTAGGAGCGCTCGCTCCTTCTCTCTCCATGCGGTCAGCTTTATCGGCTGGATGCCGATACAGCTGACCCTCCGATGACGGGTGGGCGGCCCACTGCTGGCACCGGGCCCCCCCAACGCCTGTTCAGGCCCCTTAGCTTCCGGGCGGCAGAGCAGGGAGAGCGATTCTCCCTGCTCTGCCGCAGAATGTAACTGTATCGTAGCTACGGGTGGGCCCCCTCAGAGCGTGGGCCCCGGGGCCACCACCCCCTCTGCCCCGCGACCTATCCTTTCAAATCAGGGCCCACCACGCAGGAGCTGGGGCCCACCGTAGGTTTCTCCGGTGTCCCGGTGCCTCAGTCCGACCCTGCTTGCCAGCCTGATAATACCAGGCCACAGCAGTTTGCTTCGCTTGGCTGGTTAACAAAAATAGGGGATCCCCTCGAAAAAAATTTGGCGTGGGGTCCCCCCTATTTTTGTTAACCAGCCAGATGAAGCAGACTGCTGAGGCCTGGTTTTTCAGGCTGGTAAGGATCCAATATCCATGGACCTTGCCAGCCTGATAATACCAGGCCACAGCAGTCTGCTTAGCTTGACTGGTTAACAAAAATAGGGGATCCCCTCGAAAAAAAAACGGCGTAGGGGTCCCCCTATTTTTGTTAACCAGCCAAGTAAAATGCAGACTGCTGCGGCCTGGTATTAAAAGACTGTCAATGTAAGGTTCTGTGTACATGTTCCTGAAACTCAGTTTGTTCGTCAGCCATTTTACTTTCTGTCTTGCTGCAGCTATCTTGCCCTCAGTCAAAATGGAGTTTCCAGCTTGCATGTTCCCGCCCTGATTCTCTCCTTTTGCTTCTTAAGCAGCCACAGCTGAGCAATCAGTGCTTCAGAATCTAGCCTGCAGTGAACCTGTGACCTGACCCCTGAAGCCTTGGACCTTGTACTCCAGCTATTCCTACTGAGGAACTCTGAAGCACTTGTGGACTCTGAACCCTGCTCTTTGAAAGACCCACGTTTGCATGGACTTACGGTAACAGAGAAGAAGATCCTGAACCTGGATTGCTCTGGCCTGCTGTGTCTCCTGCTTCTGTGTCTGCAAACTGTGTGACTATTTTTGCCAACTTGTATGAAGTAATACAAGACTTTCTATATCAAACCTGTGTCTCATGTATTTTCATCGCACCCAAGCACAAGACGCTATATGAACTGTACTACATACATTACAAGATTCTGAAGCCAAACGTTAGTGTCTGCTGGGTCTGGAAAGGCTGTGTCTGCTGTAACTCTGGATATCGGATGTCCGGTTGTACTTTCTGTGATGACAGTGGTTGTGACTTCTCACAACCATTCCAGGTGAGCAATTCCCTTAAGTGTTTTTTTTTTCTGCAGTGTTACCACAGGTAAACACTATTGTTTTTTTTTCTTTTCTCTTTTTGTCTGCTGTAACTGTGGATATCAGATGTCCGGGTGAACTTTCTGTGATGATAGTGGTTGTGACTTCTCACAACCATTCCAGGTGAGCAGTTCCCTTAATGTTTTTTTTTTTTCTGCAGTGTTACCACAGGTAAACACTATTGTTTTTTTTTTTTCTCCTCTCCTCTTCTTCCAGTACTCCTGTCCTAAAAGATCTGGAAAATGGAGGCCCGCATAAAGGAACTTTGCGGAGTGACTGATAATATCCTTGCAGATTTGCAGAATATAAAGACCCGTTTTACAAACCTACAGGACCTCACTAATCACAATTTGCAAGTGTTTGGACAGACTGCCCAGGATTTGCGAGCCAGATTGAGGTTCTAGAGGAGCGAGTCCAGGCTCCTGCCGTAGCCCCGAGTTCTGGGATTCCCAAGTTGCCCCCTTTTCGTTTTGGCGGTGAACGTGAGAAATTCAGGGGATTTATTAATCAATGCAATCTTTTTTTTTCTGCACATGCTTCACAATTTCCCACTGAACGATCTAAGGTGCTTACTATAATTATGTTGCTTACCAACAAGGCTTTGATGTGGGCAAACCCTCTGATTGAGACTGAGGATGATTGTTTGAATCACCTTAATGCTTTTATTTCAGCCATGGGGCAGGTGTTTGATGACCCCAATCGAGGTGCAACAGCTGAAGCAGCCATGTTAGCCTTGCGCCAAGGTAAGCACTCGGTAGCTGAATATGCCTTGGATTTCAGGAGATGGGCCCTTGATACCACCTGGGACAGTTCCGCCAAAAAATCTATTTTTCGAAAGGGGTTATCTCCACTGATTAAGGATGAACTTGCTCGTGCCGACCCTCCCACTGCGTTAGGTGACTTTATTAACTACTGCATCCGTATTGATACTCGTCTGACTGAACGCAGGCAAGAGAGATGGTTCGAAAGCAATCGCACTAACCTTTTCCTACCTTCCTCTCCAGCTAAGGAACCTTTGAGTAGGATTACACGGGAACCTGAACCTGAACCCATGCAGGTAGACTCTTTACAACGACGGGTTAGTGATGCACGCAAGGAACATCGTTTTAAGGAGAATCTATGTTTCTATTGTGGTAAGTCAGGGCACTTCATTATAAACTGCCCCAGCCGTTCTCGTAAGACTACTGCAGCACTCATTCATTGTGAGTAGAGTTGAGCGATACTTTCCGATATGCTAAAGTATCGGAATCGGAATGGTATCGCCGATATCACTAAAATATCGGCGATACCCGATACCGATACCGGAAGTCCCATGTAAGTCTATGGGAACAAAATATCGCAACTAAAAAAACCCCATTCTTTCCTTGTAAACACTAAATATACACACATAGAATACATATATATATATATATATACATGTCATTGTGACATATATATATACATATATGTATAGTTTATACACTTCTACATAGTAAAATATCCTATGATTCAATTGCCGGGTAAAGCCGGCTTCAGTGAAAAGACAGAAGCACCCGACATGAAATGACACTTGGTGTACATAGGGTTAAACATTTCTTTTCATGTCCTTTGCTATCTAATTTGCACAAACAATTAAATCAGACTATGTGTGCAAAATTTCACACCTGTAGGGGTTAATTAAAGGTGTAAATTCGTTGTAAAAAAAACGGACTTTTTTGCTACGAATTTACACCTTTAATTAACCCCTAGAGGTGTGAAATTTTGCACACATAGTCTGATTTAATTGTTTGTGCAAATTAGATAGCAAAGGACATGAAAAGACATGGTTAACCCTATGTACACCAAGTGTCATTTCATGTCGGGTTCTGCATTTTCACAAAAGCCGGCAATTGAATTAGCGGCTATTATACTATGTAGAAGTGTATGAACTACAAATATAAATATATATATATATGTGTCACAAATTCAATGACATGTATATATATATATGAGGTGTAAAATTGCTGAAAAAAAAAATGCGTGGGTTCCCGCCCTATTTTCGCAACCAGACAGACAAAGCCAGTGAGTGGGGCAGATAATAATAGCCCAGAGAGGGACCATTATTTTTGCCCCCCCCGGCTACTAACATCTGCCCCCAGACACCCCAGGAAAGACAAATCTATAATTAGATTCGCCCTTTCTGGCACTTTGCCCGTCTATTCCCATTGCCCTGTAGCGGTGGCGAATGGGTTAATATGGGGTTAAAGCCACCTTGCTATTGAAAGGTGACCTTAAGCCAGGTTAATAATTGAGAGCTGTCAATTAGACAACTATCAATTATTAATCCTATTGCATGAAATAAAAATAAAACACACACACTTTAATTAAAAATCATTTTAATGAAATAAAGACACATGTTTTTGACCATCTTTTATTTTACTGCAAAAACCATTTCCTGTAATAAAAATAAATAAAAAAGCAAAATTATTCTTACCTATCCCATGCACAGTCAGGTCCCACGGTGTAATCCTTCAGAAAGGGTTAATGTTTACTGCAGGGACCGCAGCTAATGCTGCAGCCTCACAGTAAACCCCAAATGAATGAGTTCCTCTCCTGCCTGACAGGAGAGTAAAGGCTGGGTGTCACATAACGATACACCAGCGATCCCGACAACGATATGCACTTGTCAGGATCGCTGGTGTATCGCTACATGATCGCTGCTGAGCTGCCAAACAGGCAGCTCAGGCAGCGATCTGGGACAGCGACACTGCGGGTAACATCGCTTAAGGGCCCGTCTCACATAGCGATATCGCTACCGAGATCGCTGCTGAGTCACTAGTTTTGTGACGCAGCAGCGAGCTCACCAGCGATATCGCTGTGTGTGACATTCAGCGACGATCAGCCCCCTGCCGGTATCGCTGATCGTCGCAGAAATGTCAGGACCTTTTTTTGATCGCTGGTTCCCTCTGACAGGCACGCATCGCTGCGTTGTGACAGGGGGGGAAACCAGCGATCAAAGTCCTGACATTTCAGCGACGATCAGCGATACCCGGCAGGGGGGCTGATCGTCGCTGATGTCACACACAGCGATATCGCTGGTGAGCTCGCTGCTGCGTCACAAAACTAGTGACTCAGCAGCGATTCGGTAGCGATATCGCTATGTGAGACGGGCCCTTAAGTGGAAAGCTTAGATTGATTGCTTTCCACTTTCACTTCAGGTCACCAGGGACACAATCAGTGACGTCAGAGGAACTGATTAACAAAAATAGGGGTTCCCTTCGAAAAAAAATGGCGTGGGGTCCCCCTATTTTTGTTAACCAGCCAGATGAAGCAGACCGCTGAGGCCTGGATTTTCAGGCTGTTAAGGAGCCAGATCCATGGACCTTGCCAGCCTGATAATACCAGGCCACAGCAGTCTGCATATCTTGGTGATTAACAAAATATGGGGATCCCTCGAAAAAAATTGGCGTGGGGTCACCCCCTATTTTTGTTAACCAGCCAGAGAAGCAGACCGCTGAGGCCTGGATTTTCAGGTGTTAAGGAGCCAAGATCCATGGACCTTGCCAGCCTGATAATACCAGGCCACAGCAGTTCTGAATATCTTGGCTGATTAACATAAAATAGGGATCCCCTCGAAAAAAATTGGCGTGGGTCCCCCCTATTTTTGTTAACCAGCCAGATGAAGCAGACCGCTGAGGCCTGGATTTTCAGGCTGTTTAAGGAGCCAAGATCATTGGACCTTGCCAGCCTGATAAACCAGGCCACTGCAGTCTGCATATCTTGGCTGATTAACAAAATAGGGGATCACCCTCGAAAAAAAATTGGCGTGGGGTCCCCCCTATTTTTGTTAACCACCAGATGAAGCAGACCGCTGAGCCTGGATTTTCAGGCTGTTAAGGAGCCAAGATCCATGGACCTTGCCAGCCTGATAATACAGGCCACAGCAGTCTGCTATCTTGGCTGATTTAACAAAATAGGGGATCCCCTCGAAAAAAATTAGCGTGGGGTCCCCCCTATTTTTGTTAACCAGCCAGATGAAGCAGACGCTGAGGCCTGGTTTTTCAGGCTGGTAAGGATCCAATATCCATGGACCTTGCAAGCCTGATAATACCAGGCCACAGCAGTCTGCTTAGCTTGGCTGGTTAACAAAAATAGGGGATCCCCTCGAAAAAAAAAACGGCGTGGGGATCCCCCTTTTTGTTAACCACCAAGTAAAATGCAGACTGCTGCGGCCTGGTATTAAAAGACTGTCAAGGCCCAGGATTTTGGCCCTCAACAGCCTGATAATACCAGGCTACAGCAGCCCCACATTTGGCGCATCAAAAGATGTGCCATTGTGGCACTTTACCCGGCTCTTCCCACTTGCCCTGTTAGCGGTGGCAAGCGGGGTAATAAAGGGGTTATTGTCACCGTGATTGCACGGTGACAATAGCCCGGTTAATAATGGAGAGGTGTCAATAAGACACCGATCCATATTAATCCCAAAGTTATTAAATGTGTAAAAAAAAGACAAAGCAAGAAAAAGTATTTTAATGAAATAAAAGAGACAACACAGTTTTCATTTCTTTTATTATACTCTCATTCCTGCACGCCATCGATCTCTGTATAAAAAGAAAAAAAACAAACCAACGTATACCACTGTCCGACGCAGTCCATAGTAACGATTGTCCACGACGATCCAACTCTGCTACATCGCAATGACAGGCAGAGCCGTCATTGCAACGCAGCACAGCTGATTACCATGCTTCCCCGGCGGTAGACGTCATCGGACTGACTGCTTTACGGCCGGGTTACCCAGCAGTCACTGCAGTTATCGCGAGAAACTGCATGTGACCGCGGGGAAGAGGATGGCGGCCATGAAGCAGTCCAGGACTGTGACCGCGGAGATCTTCTGCCAGGTAAGTGCCGCTGACTCCTGACAGACCCGACGACGGACACTGACAGTGACAGTGACAATCCCGATTCCGGTATCCGATAAGAAACGAAAATATCGGAACTCGGAATCGGAATTCCGATACAGCTAATATCGGCCGATACCCGATATTTGCAGTATCGGAATGCTCAACACTAATTGTGGTGTTGCGAAGGGGATCTGTCAGGTCCGAGCCTCAGGCTCCAGAGAGATCTGCAGTAACAGATCTTGATTTTCTCGGACTTAAACTCCGTTACCTCTGAGGACGTTGACTGTGTAAACGCTGCCATTTTTAAGTTTCCTCAGCGGTGTCCCAGCTGAGTTGTAAGAAAAACAATTCTCATTGCTTTCTTTCCATCAACCTGGGTTGACTCAGCTTGGGTGTCTAGCTCTGCTATGATAGACTCAGGGGCAAGTGGAAATTTTATGGATGTCTCCTTTGCTCTGAAACAGGGGATACGTTCAGTGAAGAAGGCTACTCCAGTACAGATGGAAACTGTGGATGGCTCCCTGCTGACCTCTGGACAGTGGATCAGGAAACAGAGCCTTTGAGGGTTCTTATGGTAAAGATCATCAGAGAAACTGTCCTTTATGCTTATCTCTTCTCCCCACTTTCCCATTATTCTAGGGCTACCATGGCTGCAGGCTCAGAATCCTACCATTAACTGGGAGACCAAGAATTACACTTTCCAGAGAAACAGATGAGTCCAAAAGTTTCAGCTTGCTCTGTTCCTAATGGAGCCATGTCAGTCCTGAACTACCAGCTGTATACCAGGACTATGTGGATTTATGTGACAAGAAGAACGCTGACCAGCTTCCCCTCACCGTCCATATGATTGTCCAATTGTATTATTGCCTGGAGCAGAGATACCTTTTGGTAAGATCTACCCCTTCGGGGCCCGAGCAAAGGCTTTAAAGGATTACATAGACGAAAATCTAGCCAAGGGCTTCATACGCCCCTCTTCATCTCCTGGGTGCACCCCTCTTTTTGTAAAGAAGAAAGTGGATCTCTGAGACCAGCGTGATTTTAGGGAACTAAAAAAAAGGGTTTCTTTAGAAACCGTTTCCATTGCCTTTATTCCCTGAGTTATTGGAGGAGTGCGACATGCCAAAATTTTTCTAAACTAGATCTTCGTGGGGCCTATAACTTAGTCCTATTAACCTGGGGTATGAATGAAGATGCTTCAGGTCACGTATGGACACTTTGAATATCTAGTTATGCCTTTTTTTTCTGGGTACCGCCCCAGCCCTTTCCAACACTTGGGAATGACATCTTCAGGATCTCCTAGATAATTGTGGTAATTTATTTGGATGAATTCAATTTTTTCTAATCCACCCGAGGGAACATCATGGAATGTGAGAATGGTCTTGAACTCTAAGACAAATCTCTTACATCAAACTTGAAAAATGGAATTCCAAGACCGAAATTCAATTTTCTGGGTATGTTCTGTTACACAAGGAATTAGTATGGATGGAAGCAAAAACCCCAAACCATCAAGGATTGGCCAAGTCCTAGAAATGTGAAGGAGGTACAGCGCTTCATCGGGTTTGCCAACTTCTATAGACGTTTCATTAGAAATTTCTCTGAGGTAGTGTCACCTATCACCCAACTTACCCGGAAAGAGTCTAGGTTCTCCTGGACTCCCCAAGCCCAGGAAGCATTTTCCCGTCTAAAAGATAAATTTACCACTGCACCTATTCTAGTACATCCCAACCCCGAGCTTGCCTTCATAATAGAGGTGGATGCTTCAGACTGTGCCGTTGGAGCTATACTCTCTCAGAGAACAGGTGAGAAGAATGTCTTGCATCCCTGTGCCTTCTTTTCCCAGCAGTTGTCTTCGGCTGAGAGGAACTACGATGTGGGCAATAGAGAGTTGTTGGCCATTATTGCCGCCTTCAAAGAATGGAGACACCTTCTTCAGGGCGGTGCACAGCAAATAGTCGTCCTGACAGACCATCGTAACCTTGAGTTTATCAGGTCGGCTAAGTGCCTGACTCCTCGCCAGGCTCACTGGAATCTTTTCTTAAACCAATTTAATTTTATCATTTCTTATAGACCAGGATCGCGCAATGGAAAGGCTGATGCACTCTCTAGGATTTACTCAGCAGAGACACGTCCAATTACTCCTCCTAAGACTATTCTTCCTGACTCTAGATTCCTAGGAGTAATTCATATCAAGACCTACTTAAGGACATCAAGGAAGCATACCATGCGGATTCCTTTTTGGCACAACCCCCAAGGGACGTAAGTCTTGTCTTTAAGAATGGTGTGTGGATTCAGGGACAACGCCTGTATATTCCTGAAACAGTCAGATTGAGAGTATTGCAACTCATTCACGATTCCAAGATAGCTGGGCATAGAGGAATTCTAAAGACACAGGAATTTCTTTCTCGTTTCTTTTGGTGGCCCACTTGCAGGAAGGATGTTTTAAACTATGTCACTTCATGTGAAGTTTGTGCAAGATGCAAAACACCTCGCTCCTCACCAACTGGTCTGTTACAGCCTCTTCCCACCCTGTCCCGCCCGTGGGGATCCATTTCTATGGACTTCATTGTGGAGTTACCAACCTCTCAAGGGAAGAACACCATTCTAGTGGTGGTTGACCGTCTAACAAAGGCAGCTCATTTTATTCCTTGTGTCGGCTTACCCACTGCAAAACAGACATCAGATCTGATGATTAAAGATGTGTTTCGCTTACATGGAGTACCGGATGAGGTTATTTCGGATCGAGGGGTGCAATTCACTTCTAGGTTTTGGCAAAATTTCTGTGCAGCATTGGACATTAAAGTAAACCTTTCTTCTGCTTTTCATCCCCAGACTAATGGACAGACCGAACGAACCAATCAAACCCTGGAGCAGTATCTCCGCTGCTTTATCTGCCACCTACAGGATGATTGGGTGGATCTACTTCCATTAGCTGAGTTCTCGTATAACAACTCTCAGAGTGCCTCCACTAAGCAGTCTCCTTTTTACTCTAATCTAGGTTATCATCCTAACATTCTACCATGCTTTCCCATAGAAACGCCTTTACCAGCAGTGGCTGAAAGAATCACGTCTTTACAGAAGAATATGGATCTTCTAAAGGAGAATCTGGAATCGGCTCAGGAAAGGTACAAGAAAGCAGCAGATAAATTTCGTAAACCTGCACCAGCTTTCAAGGTAGGAGACTTGGTCTGGCTGTCAACCAGAAATCTTAAGTTAAGGATTCCATCGTCTAAGCTGGGACATAAGTACATTGGACCCTATAAAATCAGTAAAATTATAAGTGCCGTTGCTTGTCGTCTTCAACTGCCCAGAACTATGAGAATCCACCCTGTCTTTCATGTATCCCTACTAAAGGCTGCGACACCCAATACGTTCCCTGGACGTTCTTCTCCTTGCCCTGACCCAGTGCTAGTCGATGGTCAGGAAGAATTTGTGGTGGAAAGGATTTTAGATTCCAGGTTGTATAGAACATCAATTACAATATCTGATTAAATGGCAGGGCTACCCAGTGGAGGACAATTCATGGGAACCAGTCAATAACGTTAATGCTCCTCGCTTGCTCCGTCAGTTTCATCAGAGGTACCCACACAAGCCTGGTCTGAGGTCATCCGGAGGTTGTCCCTAAGGGGGGAGTAATGTAAGGTTCTGTGTACATGTTCCTGAAACTCAGTTTGTTCGTCAGCCATTTTACTTTCTGTCTTGCTGCAGCTATCTTGCCCTCAGTCAAAATGGAGTTTCCAGCTTGCATGTTCCCGCCCTGATTCTCTCCTTTTGCTTCTTAAGCAGCCACAGCTGAGCAATCAGTGCTTCAGAATCTAGCCTGCAGTGAACCTGTGACCTGACCCCTGAAGCCTTGGACCTTGTACTCCAGCTATTCCTACTGAGGAACTCTGAAGCACTTGTGGACTCTGAACCCTGCTCTTTGAAAGACCCACGTTTGCATGGACTTACGGTAACAGAGAAGAAGATCCTGAACCTGGATTGCTCTGGCCTGCTGTGTCTCCTGCTTCTGTGTCTGCAAACTGTGTGACTATTTTTGCCAACTTGTATGAAGTAATACAAGACTTTCTATATCAAACCTGTGTCTCATGTATTTTATCGCACCCAAGCACAAGACGCTATATGAACTGTACTACATACATTACAGTCAAGGCCCATGGATTTTGGCCCTCAACAGCCTGATAATACCAGGCTACAGCAGCCCCACATTTGGCGCATCAAAAGATGTGCCAATTGTGGCACTTTACCCAGCTCTTCCCACTGCCCTGTAGCGGTGGCAAGCGGGGTAATAAGGGGTTAATGTCACCGTTGATTGCACGGTGAGAATAAGCCCGGTTAATAATGGAGAGGTGTCAATAAGACACCGATCCATTATTAATCCCAAAGTTTTTAAATGTATAAAAAAAAAGACACAGCAAGAAAAAAGTATTTTACTGAAATAAAAAAGACAACACAGTTTTCATTTCTTTTATTATACTCTCATTCCCGCGACGCCATCAATCTCCTGTAAAAAAAGAAAAAAAACAAACCAACAGTATACCACCTGTCCGACGCAATCCATAGTAACGAGGGTCCCACAATGATCCAGCTCTGCTACATCGCAATGACAGGCAGAGCCTGTCATTTCGACGCAGCACAGCTGATTACCTGCTTCCCCGGCGGTGACGTCATCGGACTGACTGCTTTACGGCCGGGATTACCCAGCAGTCACTGCAGTTATCGCGAGAAACTGCATGTGACCGCCGGGGAAAGATGATGGCGGCCATCAAGCAGTCCAGCCCGTGACCGCCGGAGATCTTCTGCCAGGTAAGTGCCACTGACTCCTGACAGACCCGACCGACGGACACTGACAGTGACAGTGACAAATCCGATTCCGGTATCCGATAAGACGAAAATATCGGAACTAAGTATCGAAAGTCCGATAGAGCTAATATCGGCCGATACTCGATACTTGCGGTATCGTATCGCTCAACACTATATACTACCCTTCTAGTTCCCTCCTCTAGTGACCCCAAGGATGCACAAGGATGCACTATCTACCTATATCTATACCCCCACATATCATACATTACACTGGTAAATGACATCATACAGTACATAACAGACATACATTAACATACCTAAAAGAATGCAAACATTTCAAGGGTTAAAACTTTGACCTGCAGTCTCTGTGCTGCCTCTCTGATTAATGCCCGCCTTGCTCGTGCTGAGAGTTTTGATGGGTGACCCTCTTTTGGCAAGTTTATTGTGGTACCATATTCTTTCCATTTGATTATAATGGATTTGATGATGCTGCAAGGGATTGTCAGACATTGGGATATTTTTTTATAACCCAACCCTAACTTGTACTGTTCAACAACTTTGTTTTGACTTCTTTAGAAAGGTCTTTTAAAAGTCTTTTGGAGAGAAATAAAGGGCCTAAGATGGCATCAAGTCCTTATGGGGTGGTGTCTATCAGCAAACAATCTTCAGCTGCCATTATCTGAGTCATCCTTGTGGGCAGTAATGAATGACCTATGTGTCCTCAAACTTGCTGAGTTAATGACCTTTATGCAGTCAGATTTGGACCTCTTACCTATCTACTTCTCCGAACTATGGCAGAGACCTAGAGACTCTGAATCCATTGAATCGTCACCAAGAACTGTCAACATCCGGAAGTTTTATTCACCTATACCCTGTGATGGTAATAAGACATCGCTATTTGGAGAGGGACAATTTCCGATTAATGATGTCAGACATAAGCTGAAAAAAAACTTTCTTTGTAATCAAAAAAGCTCATTATTCTCATTATACATTAGTACATCATAAGAAAGCGCACGTTTACAGGCAGAGAGAGAGGCCGAAACTGCACGTTTGCAAGCAGAGCTAGAAAGACTTACGGCAGACAAAGAGACAGCAGCTGCAATTGCTAAAGCAGAGTATTTGGAAGCTATGAAGGATCCTGATTGTGAGAGACGCAGCAACATTCGCGGACCAGATCTAGGACAGCAAGATCCAACGCAGCGCGTCGCAGTGTACGTCCATCAACATTCCGGCATGGATGACAGCTCTGATGCACCACATCGACCAGCAGGGCCGGCGTCAGCACCCGGCACACCCGGGCAAGTGCCGGGGCCCTGAGCAGGCGGGGGGGCCCACTCGCCGTCTGGCACCCCAGCGCCCGTTAGCGGTGTCAGCGCCGCCACTGGGCCCCCATCCGCTTGCTCAGGGACCCGGTAACGGCCGGCTCAATACTCACCTCTCCCCGTGCCTCCGCTGCTGCAGCTCCGCCTCTGGGCTTCAGGGGCGCCTGCAGGACGCCGGCGCTTCCTCTCACAGCAGCGCCGCTGAATGACGTCATCATTCAGCGGCCTGCTGTGGCAGTGAGCGCGCGGACGCCAGACAGGTGAGATGTTTGTGTGTGTGTGTCTGTGTATGTGTCTCTGTGTGTATGTAGTGCAATGCTTTGTGGTGTGTGTGTGTCTGCTGTATGTGTGATGGTGGTGGGGGGAGGGCAGTGATGATGATGATGGGGAGGCAATGATGATTGATGATGATGGGCAGGCAATGATATTGCTGTGGAGACAATGATGATTATGGGCAGGCATTGATGATGATGGGCAGGCAGTGATGATGATGAGCAGGCAGTGATGATGGGCAGGCAATGATATTGATGGGGAGGCAATGATGATTATGGGCAGGCATTGATGATGATGGGTAGGCAGTGATGATGATGGGCAGGCAGTGATGATGATGGGCAGGCAATGATATTGATGGGGAGGCAATGATGATTATGGGCAGGCATTGATGATGATGGGCAGGCAGTGATGATGATGGGCAGGCAGTGATAATGATGGGGAGGCAATGATGATTATGGGCAGGCATTGATGATGATGGGCAGGCAGTGATGATGATGGGCAGACAGTGATGATAATGAGCAGGCAATGATGATTATGGGCAGGCATTGATGATGATGGCAGGCAGTGATGATGATGGGGAGGCGATGATGATGATGGGGAGGCAATGATGATGATGGGGAGGCGATGATGATAATGGGCAGGCAATGATGATGATGGGCAGGCAATGATGATGATAATGGGCAGGCAATGATGATGATGGGAGTCTTTCCATGGCGCCCTTTCCTGAGCCGTAACAGTGCAGAACGCAGCACAGTGTAGAGGAGAGCTCCATATTTTGTATGGAGATTTATATGGTGACCAGTATCCTGTATGGAGCATTATATGGGGGATGGAGGGGTGACATCCTGCATGGGGTATTATATGGGTGATGAGGGGGAGACTGTGGTGCCCATAATATTGTATGGAGGACTGTACTGTCCAGTCTGTACTGTGCGCTGTGAGGATTTGGCGGTTTTGAACTATTGTACAATTTACAATAGATATCATTCATGTAATGGAAGAAGAGATGTGTTTGGCATTGTACTATACTCATATTTCTCTGCAGTATCTGTGCATCATGAATCGTGGTCTGTGTTAAAGGGGCCCACTGAGACTCTTTCGCCCGGGGCCCATGAAAACCTGGAGCCGGCCCTGTCGACCAGCCTATGCTGGCTACCAGAGATCCAACCATGTACTTCGTTACCACAAACAAGGAGTCGTCAAGCGCAGAGATGTCAACCACAGCGGCTGTTCCACTGAGCAGAAGGTACAGCACCCATCCCGCCTTAAAGAGACACCTCTTTCACCAAGAAGGTACTTCACAGACTATACGAAGTCAGAAGCGACTCACAGGTATGGTGATACACCACACACTAGATATGACTATAACACACCAGCTTGTGCCAGCACTGACCAAGCCACCATAGACTTTGCAAAATTCCTTGCCCGCCAAGAACTGGTTACAAAAGGACTTGTAAAGTTCACTGATAAACCAGAGAACTATAGGTCATGGAGAGCCTCGTTCTGGAACGCCATCCATGGTCTGGACCTTTCTAATAGTGAGGAGTTAGATCTCCTAGTAAAGTGGCTCGGAAGTGAGTCGGTCGAGCATGCCAAAAGACTAAGAGACATCAATATAAAGTATCCAGATATAGGTCTATGCAAAGTGTGGGAAAGAATTGATGAATGCTGTGGGACAGTAGAAGTCATAGAGAATGTTTTATACAAAAGAATTGATGATTTTCCTAAGATAGGACCTAAAGGTTATCAAAAGCTTAGAGAATTGAGTGATTTATTGATAGAGTTACAGGTTGCTCAGGAGGAAGGAGGCTTGCCCGGATGGCATTCTTAGACACCGCTAGGGGTTTCAATCCGATAATACAAAAACTTCCTTACAACCTACAAGAAAAGTGGGTTACATATGGTTCACGGTATAAACAAAATCATAATGTACCATTTCCTCCTTTCACTGTATTCGTAGGATTTGTCACCCAACAAGCTAAGATCAGAAATGACCCTAGTTTTGACTTCACTCTGTCATGTTCCACTGCCCCCGGTGTCAAACCCAGTAGGACACCCATGGCAGTCCACAAAACTAACACTGTCTCCACAGGACCTCCTCACAATGCGAGTAAACCCCCTCCAGACGAGAACGAGCCTCAGGATGTCAGTAAACAGTGTCCTCTACACAAGAAACCACATCCTCTACTAAAATGCAGAGCCTTCAGGGAGAAGTCTTTGGAGGATCCCAAAGGTTTCCTCAAAGAGAACAATATCTGCTTCAAATGTTGTGCCGCAACCTCTCACCTCACCAGGAACTGTGAAGCTAGCGTGAAATGTGCAGAATGCAGCAGCTCGGATCACAATACAGCCTTGCACCCTGGACCACCTCCACGAGTGTTGTCACAAGCAGAGGCGCTCAATGGGAAGGAGAAGAACACTGATGAAGATACCCCTGTGGTCAGCTCTCAATGTACAGAGATCTGTAAGGGACTCACAGGAGGAAGATCCTGTTCAAAAATCTGCCTTGTCCGATTCTACCCTGCAGGCCGCAGGACAAAGTCCTCAAGATATATGCAATCCTGGATGACCAAAGTAACAGGTCTCTAGCCAGGTCCATCTTCTTTGACAACTTCAGCATTGTAGGTCCTGGTTCTCCCTACTCTCTGAGGACTTGTTTAGGTACCATTGAGACGGTGGGGAGAAAAGCGACCGGATACAAGGTGGAGTCCATAGATGGTCAAACCTGCCTATCTCTACCAACCATCCTAGAGTGCAACCAGATTCCCGACAACAGGTCAGAGAAACCATCACCGGAGGTGGCAACACATAACCCCCATCTGAAGCGTATAGCCAACCTGATACCTGAATTGGATCCAGAAGCCCCAATAGCCCTACTCCTGGAAGAGATATACTACGAGTCCACAAGACTAGAGAATATTAGTGTTGAGCATTCCGATACCGCAAATATCGGGTATCAGCCGATATTCGCTGTATCGTAATTCTGATTCTGAGATCCGATATTTTTTGCATATCTGATACTGGAATCGGAATTTTCCTGTAAAGTATATGGGGAGTTCCTGTGTCACAGAAGGAAGTATGTGACACAGGAACTTCCCGAAAGTGTCACTGTCAGTGTCGGTGGGGTCTGTCAGGAGTCAGGACTCAGCACTTACCTGTCAGAAGATCCCCGGTGGTCACGTCCTGGATGGCCGGCCATTACCCTCTCTCTGGCGGTCACATGCAGCTTCTCGCGATAACTGCATGTGACTGCCAGGTACTGGGTAATCTCGGCCAGCTGTACTCTCGCGACAGCTGGCCGTAAAGCAGTCCGGATGACGTCACCGCCGGGAATCTCCACCGGTAAGCAGCTCTGCTGTGTCTGGATGTCGGGCTGAGACTAGCATCCAGATGTAGCAGAGCTGAACTCGTCGTGGGACACTCGTTATCTTGGACTACGTCGGACAGGGAATATTTGTGTTGGTTTGTTATTTTTGTTTTTTTACAGGAGATCGATGGCGTCGCAGGATGAGAGTACAATAAAAACTAATGAAAACTGTGTTGTGTATTATTTCATTAAAAGACTTTATTCTGGCTGTGTCTTTTTTTAAAAATTTTCAAACTTTATGATTAATAATGGATCAGTGTCTTATTGACGCCTCTCCATTATTAACCGGGCTTATTGTCACCGTTCAATCAAAGGTGACATTAACCCCTTATTACCCCACTTGCCACCGCTACAGGGCAAGTGGGAAGAGCCAGGTAAAGTGCCTCAATTGGCGCATCTTTGGATGCCCAATTGTGGGGCTGCTGCAGCCTGGTATTTTTAGGCTGTTGAGGGCCAAAATCCATGGGCCTTGACAGTCTTTTAATACCAGGCCGCAGCAGTCTGCCTTTTACTTGGCTGGTTAACAAAAATAGGGGACCCCCACGCCATTTTTTTTTCAAGGGATCCCCTATTTTTGTTAACCAGCCAAGCAAAGCAGACTGCTGTGGCCTGGTATTATCAGGCTTGCAAGGTTCATGGATATTGGATCCTTACCAGCTTGAAATACCAGGCCTCAGTAGTCTGCTTCATCTGGCTGGTTAACAAAAATAGGGGGGACCCCACGCCATTTTTTTTTCGAGGGGATCCCCTATTTTTGTTAACCAGCCAAGATAAGCAGACTGCTGTGGCCTGGTATTATCAGGCTTGCAAGGTTCATGGATCTTGGATCCTTAACAGCCTTAAATACCAGGCCTCAGTAGTCTGCTTCATCTGGCTGGTTAACCAAAAATAGGGGGGACCCCACGCCATTTTTTTTTTCGAGGGGATCCCCTATTTTTGGGTAATCAGTTCACTTCAGGTCAGCCGGGATTCCCTCTGACGTCACTGATGCTGAGCGGTGTCCCCGGCTGACCTGAAGTAAAAGTGGGAAGCAATCAATTAAGCTTCCCAGCTAACCACTTCTTCTCCTGTCAGCCAGGAGAGGAGATGATTCATTGGGGGTTTACTGCGAGGCTGGCAGCATTAGCTGCGTCCCTGCAGTAAACTTTAACCCTTTCAGAAGGATTACATCGGGGGACCTGACTGTGCGTCGGATAGGTAAGAATAATGTTGCTTTATTATTTTATTTTTATTACAGGAGAACAAGGGAATCGAGGACTACCAGTACAATAAAATATGGTCAAAAACTGTGTATTTATTTCATTAAAATGATTTTTCATTAATGTGTGTGCGTTTTTTTTTTATTTCATACAATAGGATTAATAATTGATAGTTGTCTAATTGACAGCTCTCAATTATTAACCTGGCATAAAGTCACCTTTCAATAGCAAGGTGGCTTTAACCTATTATTAACCCATTCGCCACCGCTACAGGGCAATGGGAATAGATGGGCTAAGTGCCAGAAAGGGCGAATCTAATTATAGATTTGCCTTTTCTGGGGTGTCTGGGGGCAGATGTTAGTAGCCAGGGGGGCCCAAAAATAATGGTCCCTCTCTGGGCTATAATTATGTGCTCCCACTCGCTGGCTTTGTCTGTCTGGTTGAGAAAATAGTGCGGGAGCCCACGCACTTTTTTTCAACAATTTTACACCTATATATATATATATATGTCATTGTGACACAAATATATATATATTTTATAGTACATACACTTCTACATAGTATAATAGCCGCTAATTCAATTGCCGGCTTTTGTGAAATTACAGACCCGACATGAAATGACACATGGTTTACATAGAGTTAACCATGTCATTTCATGTAGTTTGACATATGGTTTTCACTAACAATTACATGAGTGTATGTGTGCAAAATTTCACACATGTAGGGGTTAATTAAAGGTGTAAATTCGTTGTAAAAAAACACATTTTTTTCTATGAATTTACAACTTTAATTAACCCCTACATGTGTGAAATTTTGCACACATACACTCATGTAATTTTAGTGAAAACCATATATCAAACTACATGAAATGACTTGGTTAACTCTATGTAAACCATGTGTCATTTCATGTCGGGTGGTTCTGTAATTTCACAAAAGCCGGCATTGCCCGGCAATTGAATTAGCGGCTATTTTACTATGTAGAAGTGTATGAACTATAAATATATATATATATATGTCACAATGACATGTATATATATATATATATATAATATATATATATTGTAAGCTTTTCAGGGGATATAGCTCTGAGATCGCCGTCCGGGTAGACGGAATGGCATAGAAACAGTTCATTCAGAGACAGCAGTTCTGGTAAAAACTGGCCGCAACCAGCTTTATTAAAGTCCACAGCAAACAGATAAAAACAAATCATAAACATAAGACCTGGGCTTGTCCAGCCACTTACTACACTTAGATAGATTTCCCTATCTATCCGGGTCCCGACTCTAACAGCCTGGGCCAAAACAACACATATGTTCAGCATTTACCAGCATGGAGTTTCACAGAGTCTCCTCCTTGTGTCTGAAGGCACCTTCAACGTCCAGACTTGAGAGAGCTCCCCTCCTATTCAGCAGCTATCCGCATGGATTCTCACAGACTACTCCTGTGTCCGGGGTACATCGAGCACCCAGACTGAGACAGCTCAAACTCCTGGAGACTCCTTCTTGTGCCTGGACTCCCTGTCCAGACTAAGCGAGCTCTCTGACTGTGTTCGCAGACACCTACTTCTGGTCTCCTAATTAACAGCTGAATGGTTTCAGGCCTGAGCTGCAAGTGTGTACTGAATGTAAGATGTAGTGACCTTTCTCTACCACTAGGTTTACAAAGCCACACATTTCCCTTATACCATACAGCACAGTACCTAGGTGAAATGTACACCCCATTCGACACATATTCCTTCACTGTCTCACATATCCCCCCCCTCTTCTCCAGACCGGAGGGCTGGTCATCCAGACCGGAGGGCTGGTCAACAATCCAAAAGAGACAGTGAACTCTGGACCAGTCATGGCCTTCATCAGCTTCATCTTCACTACTGTCATCTGTCTCTTCACCTGAGCCATAGCCAACATCAGCTTTCTCTTCATCTGAAGCATCCGCACTACCCTGTACCCTCCCAGGCCTATGCTCTCTGCGGCCTCGGGTATCCTGCACGGTTTCATCTTGACCTTAGGGCCGGGCTCAGTTTCGATATAGTGCCTGGCCAGAGAAGTACGACCCGGCACATCAGAACACTTCTGCTGACTCTTCCTCAGAAACTCACGTACCTCCTGTCCTTGGTGCACTGACCATGTGTCACCAACTATCACAGAAGGTATGGTTTTTTTTCACTTTTCTCTAGTTCCCCTTGAACCCTCTTTAGCACATCTATTTTCTTGAATATCGGTTGACTCATAAAGTCTATTTCACAGACCTTAAGCTCCTCTGCCATGGTCTCTGACCATTTTAAGCTACACTGTTCAAATGATTGGGACTGTAGAAGGAGCTGATCGTTTTTCTTTTGCAGTACACATAAATCATCCGCTAAGTCTCCAGCTGAATTGTAATGTTCTACCGTGACAACAGCATTCTTATATAGAGCCTTAGACTTATTGAGCAGCATTTGCTCTTGCAACGAAGAGATTCCCTGTATCCTTCCTTTTACTTCATTGACCTTCTCACGAAGATGCTCATGGCTTTCATCACACTCCTTCATCACAGTTTGAAGTTTTTTCTGAGAAGTCATCAATTCATCTGGTACCTGTTGGACGTCTTTTATGTCTTCGGCCCCTTCTTCAGGCTCTTCTGGTAGAACATGCTCAGAAGCCCTACCGTCAGTCTTACATTCTACCTCTTCAGTCACATCATTATGGTCTCCAATATTTCCATTTATTCCGGCTTTCAAGTTCTCCTTGATAGCTGCATCTGTATACTCAGAACCCGCCGGATTCTTCTCTTCCACCATGTTCTGCATCCCATCTGAGCTCCCGTGTGTCTGCAGCGGCAACGGAGTGACACATCGCTTTTCCCATTTGTTGGGACGTGGCTCCGATGTAGACTCCATGAAAGTGCGCTTGAGCTCACGAATGCCAGCCTGATGTCTCAAAATCTCATCTTGTGATTTATCCAGATCCTTGGTATCACTGGGAACACTGCTGGGGCTCCGGGCGCCGAACTTCCAGCCTGAGCTTCACGAGTTGCAGCTACTGATCCGGACCGTAACCTGTCCACGCCGCTGTCTTCGGCAGAAACAGATTCCTGGACAGAGTCAGTCCCCATATCTTCAGTCTTGTTCCTCACAGCTTCACTTGAGACCTCAGCTTCTGATGAGGCATCTGGCTTGGTGACCACCACTTCCATGGCTTTTTCCACCTCTGCAGCATTACCTTCAGAGTCCTGGGCATGATGCAGCTCCATACCATACATTGATAACTTCTCATCTTCAACAGCATCCACTTGTGCTGTGTTCAGTTTCAGAGTCCTGCCTTTAAAGCTCAGCTCTCCTCCTTTCACCTTAGTCTTCGCCAGGGAACCGGCCAACTGTAAAACATCTTCAGATGCCATCTTCTGTCCGGCTGTAAGGTCAGCATCAGCTTTCTTCTCAGGACTCTCAACCTCCTCTGCTACCATGCCTTCCTCATTTGCACTGGTTGCTTTATGGTCATCAGATGATTCACTATCCCTGTCTGACCCCTTTTTCTCAGCCACATCTGGCTCACTTTCAGGTTATACACTTCATTTTCATTCACATCCGGCTCACTGTCAGGGCTATACAATTCATTCTCATTCACATCCTGCTCACTTTCAGGGTTATACACTTCATTTTCATTCACATACTGCTCACTGTCAGGGTTATACAATTCATTCTCATTCACATCTTGATCTGGAACCTTAGTTAACATGTCATCCACAACATTAACTTCACCATCTGGTCCCTCAAGTATGTGACTATGTGACAACCCCAGCACTATACTTCTATATAGCTCAGGTACTAGGAGCTGGCTCACGACCTCTCCCTGGACTTCAGTGTCCCTATACAACAGGTGAGTGTTTATGGCAACATGAGGTAACCTCTTCTCAGAGCCAGGCTCTTGGGAAACCTCATTTAGAACACTTATATTTTCCTGTGCCGTTTTAAGAGTGGGGTCTCGCCACTGCTCACTCTCAAAATTGTCACAGGACACAGGTAAGTCAGGGACACTCGGTTCCCGAGAACCACCATCCTCGTCTCCCAACATCACCTGCAAAGGAATTTCATCACTATCACAGTCATCATTATTATCAATATCATTATCATGATTATGATCAGTATCATCATCACTATCATGATCATCATCATTATCATTATCAGCATCAGCATCATTATCATGGTCATCATCATTATCATGATCATCATCATCATTATCATTATCATCATCATATAAGTTTAACGGCCCACTAGCATTGTGTTCCGCCCCTCGGGACTGCGCACCCTCAGTAGGAGCTTCATCACACTGTCCATCAGAAACACTTTTCCCCCAGAGATCCTTAGACCGGGGAAAGTCATTACCCAATATAACGGGTTGCACCAGGTTCTTCACTACCCCCACTTCACATGAAACCTCCCCGCGTTTGGGGATCAAGTCCACGACAGTCTCTGGGTAGACTTTGGTGTCTCCATGGACGCACACCACACTCAGGTGCTTATCAGGGAAGAAGTCCCTATCAATCAGGCTGTCACATACGGAAGTCACTGGACTCTCTGAGTCCAAGAGGGCCTGTGCTGGGCAGTCATTTACAACCACCGGGGACACCTGTGGTCCAGTCTCTTCGGCTGAGGTGGACACACACACAGGTTCTGCGCAGAGAGAGAGGGATCTGCCAACATCACAATACATAGGCTCCCCCTCTATTGGACAGTTGGCTGCAATTTCACGACATCTCCAACACTGTCCATCACACTTTTCCACCCACATGTCCCCTCGGGCCTGAACCCGCTTATCAGCATACCCCATGTCCCCAACAGCTGGAACGCTCTTACCGCGAGAGTTCAGCGTCCGGGAACTCTGAAGTGACGACCTCTCAGACGGCTGGTCACGGAGACAGTCTTTGCTGGCGAAGGCCTTCTCCATCAGGCTGACCAGATGATTGGCGTCCTGGTGGTCTCCTTGTCCGACCTCTGGCTGTACCTCAGGAGGACATGCTCGGGTGTAGCGGTTCACTATCACCTTTCCAACTCCATAATCAGGTTTGCTGACTGCAGACTCCCAACTGCATCTCCAGTCATGAACTCCCCTGGCACGGGCTGTCACCGTAACACCCAGCCGGGTAAGAATCTCCGCTTTCAGCTTGGCATAGTCTTGGCTGTCCTGCTCGCTCAGGTCAGCATAGGCCCTTTGGGGTTCTCCAATCAGATAGGGTGCGACCATCATGGCCCATTCAGATAGGGGCAGATTCTCCTTCTCTGCCAGTCCCTCAAACCTAGTGAGATATACCTCCACATCGTCACGAGGTGTCATCTTTTTCAGGGACCGTCTTACCGCCTTCTTTACAGCGGACAATGCAGGCGACTTTGCAACATTACTTTGGGACGATGCGCTGCAAGTCTTTTGTAGTGCTGCAACCTGCTCAAAAAACAACCGGTTATTCTCCTGCTGCTGCTTCAGGAATTGCTGCTGGGCCTGCTGCAGGTACTCAACGAGCTCCTCCATACTGCCGGACTTATCTGTCTCAACCACGGCAGTCTTATGTTGCACATTAACTTGCGCCATTTGTTCAAACAGCGCCTCCATGCTGTCATCCATGCTGTCAGACTTCTCTGTCTCAACAACGGCAGTCTTCACTCAAGACATACACACTCCACAGTCTTTTCCACAGAAAATTCAGCCTTGCTGTGCAGACACCCCCTTTTTTTTTTTTTTTTTCTCTGCAAACTCTATTAGGGCCACTGTCTCTTTAAGACTGCTCCAACAGACTTTTCCTTTGCTGCTGCACACTCCACAGTCTTTTCCACAACAAGTTCAGCCTTGCTGTGCAGACACACTTTTTTTTTTTGCAAACTCTATTAGGGCTACTGTCTCTTTAAGACTGCTCCAACATACGTTTCTTTTGCTGACACACTTTTTTTTGCTCTGCTGCTGCTTCAACAGACTTCACCTTTTATTGCTGTCTCTCGCCACTGTGCTGCACGCACATTCTAGCACCAATTGTGCCAGCCACTGTGCTGCCCCAGCATTCTCCGCCAATTGTAAGCTTTTCAGGGGATATAGCTCTGAGATCGCCGTCCGGGTAGACGGAATGGCATAGAAACAGTTCATTCAGAGACAGCAGTTCTGGTAAAAACTGGCCGCAACCAGCTTTATTAAAGTCCACAGCAAACAGATAAAAACAAATCATAAACATAAGACCTGGGCTTGTCCAGCCACTTACTACACTTAGATAGATTTCCCTATCTATCCGGGTCCCGACTCTAACAGCCTGGGCCAAAACAACACATATGTTCAGCATTTACCAGCATGGAGTTTCACAGAGTCTCCTCCTTGTGTCTGAAGGCACCTTCAACGTCCAGACTTGAGAGAGCTCCCCTCCTATTCAGCAGCTATCCGCATGGATTCTCACAGAGACTACTCCTGTGTCCGGGGTACATCGAGCACCCAGACTGAGACAGCTCAAACTCCTGGAGACTCCTTCTTGTGCCTGGACTCCCTGTCCAGACTAAGCGAGCTCTCTGACTGTGTTCGCAGACACCTACTTCTGGTCTCCTAATTAACAGCTGAATGGTTTCAGGCCTGAGCTGCAAGTGTGTACTGAATGTAAGGTGTAGTGACCTTTCTCTACCACTAGGTTTACAAAGCCACACATTTCCCTTATACCATACAGCACAGTACCTAGGTGAAATGTACACCCCATTCGACACATATTCCTTCACTGTCTCACAATATATATATATGTATTCTATGTGTGTATATCTAGTGTTTACAAGGAAAGAAAGGGTTTATTTGAATTACGATATTTCTATCCCATTGACTTGCATTGGTTTCCAGTATCGGAATCGGCGATACCCGATACTTTTTGGGTATTGGTCCGATCCAATCCGATCCGATACTTCTTGATATCGGGAAGTATCGCTCAACACTAGAGAATATATAAACGGCTCCAGAAATGCTCCATACGCTCAGAGGCTCGACCTTGGATGGGTCATCATAGGAGACGTCTGTCTAGGAGGAGCACACAAGCCGGCCTCAGTCAACAGTATGCTCACCAGCACACTAGAAATTGGACGTCCGTCTCTCTTCCGGCCATGGCACAATAGTCTGCTTATAAAGGAATTGCCAAACAGCGCTCCCCTACCTTGCCCTTTCTCAGTACCTAGCAACGAAGACCACGCCTGTGAAGGTGAACAAGACCACATGGGATATACAGTCTTCCACAGGACAAAGGAAGACGACAAGGTAGCGATGTCCATAGAAGATAGGATGTTCCTGGACATCATTGATAGACAAATAGTCAAAGACAAATCGAACAGTTGGGTCGCACCTTTACCATTTCGACCTCAGAGAAGGCACCTACCCAACAACAGGGAGCTGGTCTACAGCCGATTCATCTCCCTCAGAAACAAGCTTAAGAAGTCACCTGAGATGAAGGAACACTTCTTTACCTTCATGGGAAGGATATTCCAGAACAACCACGCAGAGATTGCATCTGCACTTCGGCCCTCAGAGGAGTGTTGATACCTGCCCATCTTCGGAGTAAACCATCCCAAGAAGCCAGGTCAAATAAGAGTGGTATTCGACTCAAGTGCCAAATGTGAAGATGTCTCATTAAATGATGTCCTACTGTCGGGCCCAGACTTCAGCAACAGACTGCTGGAAGTACTACTCTCTTTCCCAGAGATACGGCGGCATTTATGGCTGACATACAACAGATGTTCCACTGTTTTCTCATCAAAGAGGAACACAGAAACTACTTGAGGTTCTTCTGGTACCGGACAACGACCCAGACAAAGACATCACAGAGTACCGGATGAGGGTACACATCTTCGGGAACAGCCCTTCTCCAGCAGTCGCTATCTACGGCCTCCGTAATTCTGCCAAAGAAGGCGAAGAAAGGTATGGGTCATAAGTCAGATCTTTCGTAGAAATGGACTTCTACGTAGACGACTGTTTGAAGTCCACTCCAACAAATGAGGCTGCAATTAGTCTACTAAAAAGGGCTCAAGAAATGCTCGCTCAGTCTAACCTAAGGTCACACAAGATTTCCTCCAACAGTCGAGAGCTGATGGAAGCATTTCCCTCTCAAGACTATTCCAGTGATCTAAAGGACCTAGACCTAAGCATCGACACTAAGCGGAGTCTTGGATTGCTTTGGGATCTGAAGACGGATGCCTTCACCTTTCAGATCAGTAAAGAAGAGAAACCCTTCACGCGCAGAGGAGTTCTTTCTTTCGTGAATAGTCTATACGACCCCCTGGGATTCATAGCTCCAGTTACTGTCCAAGGGAAAATGATGCTAAGAGACTTCACCGAAGACACATCTGATTGGGATGATCCACTGCCAGCAGAAAAGGCAGACCTGTGGGCAGAGTGGAAGAGGTCTCTCGAGGCCTTGACCGACCTTCGTGTGAAAAGACAGTATGCTCTTGTGCCATCCACAGAAGTTAAGACACAAAGACTTTGTATCTTCTGCGACGCATCAGTCAAAGCAATCGCAGCAGTAGCATACCTCAAAACCATAGATGTCAATGAACAGAGCCACATCGGATTTGTCATGAGCTGGACTAAACTGGCACCACTCCGCGAACACACGGTACCCAGACTGGAACTCTTCGCTGCCGTCCTCGCAGTTGAGTTGGCCGAGCTTATCTCAGGTGTGATGAATCTGGAGACCAAAGAAGCAGAGTTCTACACCGATAGCAAGGTGGTACTGGGATACATCTGCAATGAAACGCGGCGCTTTTATGTCTATGTCAGCAACCGGATACCGAGGATAAGAAGATCTACCTGGCCTAGTCAGTGGCTCTGTGTACCTACTCACCTCAATCCTGTGGACCATACGACTAGATCCGTTGCTTCAAGTCATCTTAAGGACACTACCTGGTTCACAAGCCCTGCTTCCTTGTACCGTTCGATGCCCCACATCGACAGGCCTGAGACGTTCGAACTGGTAGATCCAGATGTCGACGGGGAGCTCCGTCCTCGAGTGTCTGCTCTGCATACAGGGATTTCAAGTCATTACCTGGAATCTCATTGGTTCAGCAGGTTCTCAACCTGGAAATCACTTGTTCGAGCCGTTGCTTGTCTACTTCATGTGGCCCAGTCCTATAAGTCAGCATTACCTGCAAGCCAGAGATCTTGTAAAGGTTGGCACCACTGCAAGCATGCTTTTACCGCCCTCATCTTGGAAAGAGCCAAGGTTACAATACTTCGTGTTGTGCAAAAGGAAACCTACCAAGAGAAATAGACAACCTCAACAAGGGACAACCCATTTCTAGAGATAGTGTCTTGAAAAAGCTTGATCCAATCATTGACCAAAACGAGCTGTTAAGGATTGGAGGTCGTCTTCAGGAAGCTAAGGTGGAATTTGTGGAAAAACACCCTGTAATAATTCCTGGTCATCATCATGTCACTACTCTGCTCGTACAGCACCATCATGTTTTGGTAAAACATCAAGGCCGATCGTTTACCGAAGGGAATCTATGAACTGCTGATCTATGGATAGTCGGAGCAAAGAGATGTGTGAGTAAACTCATCTTCAACTGTGTGACTTGTCACAAACTCCGTGGCGTGACTCAAAAATGGCTAATCTCCCATCAGACAGACTTAGTATGGATCCTCTTTTTACCAACGTCGGACTGGATGTATTTGGGCCGTGGTCTGTGGTTGCACGGTGTTATGGGTCTGCGGAACACACCAAAATATAATGTAGAAAGGTGCGTTCGCAGCCCGGGGTCCACCGTGCAAGCGGAGCCTGCTGCTAGTAAAAATGGCGCGAGAAGCAAACTCTGTTATCCCGCAGAGTCGCCAACATAAACGCCGTAATGCGCTGTGGCAATGAGTGCGAACTCTGTTACTCCACAGAGCCGCTAGAAAGAGAGCCGCAGCGCTATATGGCGATGTGTGCGCACTCACTAGACACAACTGAGTGGCAAAGAAAACACGCTAGGGCGCTGACTAGCGTTGAAAGCGAACCCTGTTACGTCACAGGGCCGCTGAGAAAAAGCACTGTGTCCTGTAAGGCTCTCAGGTACACAGTTAGGTGCTAAGCGTACATAAAGCATGATCATGTGCTAATGTCCTCGCGGGAGTCACCCGCAATCTATGGCGTCTGAACGCCAGACCCTGAATACGGCAATCAAAACTCCTCACCGGTTATGCCGGTAATGTAGGGCATCTAGGACACCGACCCTAACCAGCTTCCATACCAAACTCCTCACCGATTAAGTCGGTATTCTAGTGGCTTATTTCAGCCGGGTCCCTATCCACACATACACATGACCACACTGGCGCATAGCATACAATGGTTGATATTAGCGCATGGCGGCCCAGCCATGCTACCCTTTTATAGCAACAGCTACAGGACCTTCCAGGAACAAGGACCAATGAGAAACTGTTACAAACACATGTAGCTACATGACCTTCCTGGCGGACCAATAGGAGCCGCTGCAGCACCTGAACATGTGACCCCTGATCTCCAACGAGAGATCTCACTCTGGGCATGCTCAGAAGGGAAAACGCAGGACTTTGTCCCAAAGACGTCTGCTCCAGCACTGGCTATAATAGCAGATCCAGGAAAGGCAGCAGCAAGTCACTGCACAGTAGTGGAGTGGGCAAGACGCTTGGACCGACGTCTCTGCTGAGCAGGCTCCACTGCGGCCGGAGATGAATGGGAGACCGCAGCGGGACGGGTTCGAGACTCCCCTTGTGCAGCAGCGGGAAATCTAACACACGGCACACTAGAAGAGCCCAAGCCAACGCAAACGCTGGGCAGTTATGTTCACTTGTATGTCCATCAGAGCGGTCCATATCGAAGTAATTGAATCCATGGACACTTCAAATTTCATAAATGCACTCCGACGTCTCATTGCCATCAGAGGCACTGTGAAACACATTTGGTCTGATAGAGGCTCAAATTTTGTAGGAGCAGTGAAAGAACTTCAAATTCCTTCCAATCTAGACACTATCAATGTGGAAAGATACTTAAGTGAGCAGGGATGCACTTGGACCTTCAATTTACCACACTCGTCTCACATGGGAGGTGCTTGGGAGAGGATGATAGGAATAGCATCTTAGACTCTATCTTCTTGCAAGAAGATAGCACAAGACTCACACACGAAGGTTTGACTACATTCTTGGCAGAAGTTTCGGCCATCATAAATGCCAGACCATTGACTGCACTCTCCAGTGACGCTGAAGATCCAACCATTCTCACTCCCGCCATGCTACTCATCTGGAAAACCAACACTCTCAGTGCTCCACTGGGAGAATTCAGCAACAAGGACCTCTACAGACGTCAATGGAGACAAGTTCAAAGTCTCTCCGATACTTTCTGTAGCCTAGGAAGAAGTGGCAGATCGACAAGCCGAACATCAAACCAGGTGATATTGTGCTCATGAAGGACAGCCAGTCTCACCGAAATGAGTGGCCACTAGGCCTCATCACCAAGGAATTCCCAAGCAAGGATGAGAAGGTGCACAAGGTCGAGGTCAAAATGTGGAAGGCTGGGGAGAGTAAACTATTCCTCAGACCAGTTGCGGAACTAGTTTTACTACTTTCACCAAAAGAGCCTGTATGTGGCATTAGTTGATGCCAAGCGGGGAGTGTTCTGCCCATCTGAGTACAGAGCAGTATGTTTTGTATTGTGTGCTGGTTTGTTTGTTATAGCATCATCTAGTGGTGGCTGAACTTATAGCCTGTGCCTTTAACAAGCAGATAGAGTGTTGCATTGTGGGATTGAAGCAAGGTATGCTGGGAAGAAGACGCTCCATTTTCTTCCATGTACTTCAGGGAGCACATGTGTTCATGTGCTCTCCTGTAACCTCTCCAACTTGAGTTTGCTATCCTGGTAAAGCATATCTGGTAAGATCAATATCTTCTCTAGCAGTGCAGTGTTTAGGAGGCTATTAACTGTATAGCAGCCAGTGCATAGGAGATGTTATTAGAATCCTGTGTTTTTCATGTTAAAGTTGCATCATACTGTATACTTTCCTGTTAATTGTAAAGTGTCAGCTGTGTGCCCAATACTTATCTGTCATTTGTATTTTTATAGTTTTACTGTGCATGTTCTATACTGTTCACCAATAAACAAGTTAGACTACAGAGGACAGTCTGCTTATTTGGAAGATAGAATGGTGGTTTATGCTGTATGCTAGATTGCACACCGTGTCAACGTGTATGAAGGTAGAACAGCATGTACAATGTTCTGATTGCCTCTTAATCATGATTTTTTGCAGTGTTACAGTGGGCAAAAAAATGTAATTCTAGCATTTGATTTTTTTTATCATTTTGTCATTTACCAGTTGGGTTAGATAATTTTATATTTTGATAGCTAAAACTTTAATAAATGTAACAATACCACATATATGTTTTTTTCTTGATTTTTAATTTTCATTTTTATTGTAAAAAAGGGGGGTGATTTGAACTTTAACTTTTTTCTTTTTATCATATTTTAAAAAACTTTTTTCACTCTGTTATAGTTATTAGTCCTCTTAAGGTACTTCAATCTGTGATCATCCGATCACTTGTACTGTACACAACAATGATATAGTACTGCTATGTATAGTGAAAATCATAGTCTGCTATGAATGTCATCTACAGTGCTCATTCCCACTTGCGATGCAATCGGACGAGTGCAATACTATAAAACTCAGATTGTACTCATCCCAACGTTTCTCTGTGGTGCAGTTCACATCTGCTATTATTTCATCATGCTGATTCGGCATGCAAAAACAATCACAGCATGCTGCGTTTGTACCTGAGAATCGTATTACATGCACCCATACAAGTCTGTGGGTGCGTGTGAAACATCGCATTGTACTGTGATATCACCCAATTGCGATTCCCACTGACGCCAGCAGCAGAGGAAATGGAGAAATTAATTTCTCCATCTCCTCCACAGTTATGCTCCGATCCTCTTATGCAAGAGGATCGGAGCACAGAGGACTGACACTCGACTCACGCTGGCAGCCAAGCAGGAGCCGAGTGTCATTAGCATATAGCATCCGATTCTCTCTTATGAGAGAATCATAAGATGCCATATGCTAATGGGACCCCGGCCACAGGCTGGCTATCACAGGAGTACTGTCATGACAGGAAAGGGGGTCTTCAGCAGATCATTGGCTATCATGGCAATCCATCGGCACCTCATGATTGCGTCATGGTTTTCCAGGTTGAATTCTTCATTTGCAATGTAAAAATAACTAAATGAGCCACACGTACTGCAGCGCTGCCTCTTTGAAATTCCCCTGATCTGTGTTTTGACATTACTGCAATGGTAGTGTTACAACTATAACATGTGACCACTGCAGCCAATCACTGGGTTCAGAGATAAAGCTGATGTAGTTGAAACAAGGCCATGAGCCCAGTAATAGTGAGAGATTGCTATAATTTATCTAAAAAATAAAATTTAGCCTAGAAAACTCCTTTGACATATTTTTCATTCAACACTGCATAAAACCCCAAAGACATATAATGAATTTGTTATTTTTAACTACCTCTTCCATTGTAATATAATGTAATAAAAACCAATCAACAAATGAAATGATATCTTAAAAACATTAAAAAAATAAATCTTTATGCTATTAGGTCAATAGTAAAAGAAAAAATACAGCTTTTGAAATGCTACTATAAAAACACTGCATTCTGGAGGCAAAAAAATAGAAAGTTAATTTAAGGGGTTAATGACAGCTTAATGTAAACTAAAATATATTGTTGGGTCTGTCCAAAAATAATATACTGCATTTTTTCTAGTATACAGTAGGAGAAAAGGAGATGCCTGATACGGGGATTCACCATTTGATGATACTTCTTCAATCCCTGTGATTCTGCACCATGGTCATAACTGTAAAACCTTCAGCATTCCAGCTGTTGTAAAACTACTACTCCTCGCTTTCCCTGTCACCTAAAGACAGGTTATTTCCAGGGTATTTTGGGAGTATTACAGATTGTTGATCCTACAGTAGAAAGTGTAGAGGTTGCACCCAGCTCCTGGAATCTGAAGAGACCCAATAGGTCAAGATGCCCCGTTATAGGAGACCAGTGCAGTGAACTTCATATGGTTGTTGGGGCATCATGTTCCAGATTTTTCATTGGGCTGTACGACCTCCGATTTACACCTCTGCCATTCACAACCTGCTCACGATCCTCTATGAGATGTAACACAGTATATCAGTTTTGCCTGGGTTCCAGAAAAAAACAATTTTGCGGTTATTGCAAATGAAGCATTAGGCAAAAAAGGGCAATGAAATAAAGTAGTAAACAAATTGGTTTATATTGGCTCAGCAACTAGATGTCCAGTCTGTGTTTAGTTTGAGAACAGCATCCACTCCTGCTTGTTGTGAATATATAATTGACTTTAATAGGAATATTCTATGCTTGTCAATGGACTATTTTCCGCGTTTCGCAATTCCCAGAATATATCTCTTGATTAATGTAAAATTAGAAAAATGTGTGGCCGAGATTTTTTCTTTTGGCGAAGAATGCTTTATTTTTTTCCATTCAACAAGCCTGTTTTAGTTTAATAGTCACTGAAGTACTTTATCATTTTTACAGTGTTTTTTGTCGCTCGTTTCTACCATATTTCACTTTCTATCAGTGTATTTTTCCAGCGTTGAATCTATGCTTTTTTAGGTCTACCTAGAAGATTTTCAGTGACATCATTTGAACAAATATGTTGTTGTTAACATTGAGAAACCTCTTTGCTTGCAGTTGTATATTTTATTTGGCTAAAGATGGACTCATTTCTAATACATCACATGTCCATTGGTGATACTATTTAAGATGGAAATTCCAAAACTCACAAATACCGAACAGCCAAATGTTCCAATGTTGGACTAGTATACTAAACATGCAATATATCTCCTCCTTTTCCAAACAGAAATAGATTTCTTTTAGATTTGTTTGATAAATTTGACCTAAGATTTCCATTTGGAGTTATTGGAGTTCCTACTGTTTTTCTGTGTGTTGGTGGGCCAAGGCCTAATCACCCAAATCTCCCAAGGAGGTAATAAATTGCAGCAATGAGATGGGTCTTTGTATTTCTACGGCTGTGGAATAAGGCGAATTCGCAGCAGTAATTTTTGACAGGCATGAATTTAATTCATTGTTTTATGACAGATGGTTAAAGTGTACATGTTCCCTCAGCTGATTTATGATCATTTGGGTCTAGAGGATTCTATAATTTACAAGTAATGTGAAAACAGATGGATGGACAGACACTAAAGTGTTGTCTGACCTATGTGTTCTCACCGCTGCTTACAAATGGCATCCATATGCGAGGTAGTCTGTTAAAGAGAGATCTTCATTAACACAGTCTTAAAATCTCATGACTCATAGAAATATCTCTATTTGATATACACAAAAAAGTATATAGATTTTTTTTTTACCATTTTCCAATAATGATTTAATAATTAAAGTTTCAATAATGTAACACGTCTTTTACTTAAACCTGACTATAAGTATATTAGTAGTGTTATTAATAGGTTTAACCAAGTTTGAGATCACCTCAACCCATGGTGAAGCTTTTTTTCTAAGCAAATCAATGCAAATTTATTGAAAGGTGATATTTTGGGTAGTTAAAAATATCTTAGTTTTGGATTGGGGCAGGATAACATTTCTGGTGGGTTAGGATTAGCCATGGACTGTGATTTTTCTGACCTGAGCAATGCTATTCTAATCATCTAGAATAAATATAAGATCCAGACTTTGCTTCTTAGGGCTCAGAGCCATGTGTCATCAGCTGTGAAACATCTGAGTAAAAACCACATTTTATGCCCATACTGTAAATATGCTCATGTGAGAAAAAAATATAGATTCTCAGAGAATGCTATGTCATAGTAAAGCTTGAAAAATGGCACTGTACTCCACCATTATCATTCTAATGACCTTTTTAATGTGCCGATTTATTATTCACTCTTTAGTTAGTTAATTTCTTGAACATTTCAAATAAAATAAATATGAATCCAAAATTATTTCCAATTTCTGTTTTTTTAAGTTAAAAAAATGCATCTCAAAAAACTTTTTTTGTTTTTTTAGGTAAGAGTCTGTTCTCTTTTGTTGGACAAACTATTACTAAATTGACTCAAAAATTTTTGTTTAGATTTGCATCATTATTTTATTAACATAGTGCAGTTTGGAACAAATAGAAAACAGAAAAAAAGGATTTTTTGCTAGTTATTTATTAGTTATATGTCCGACCTGGAGCATGCCGAAAATGGTCACAAAAATCTTTGTGAAAACGGGCATACAATTTGGCAATTGAAATTCTTCATTAAATAAGTGGACACAAATGACAATTGAGGCACAAAGGAAGACATAAGGAAGTTAAGGGAAAGTAAACTTTAATTAAATGAACCCCATGAAGATCAGTGTCTTCTTCCTCCTCCAGAGTTGGTGCAGGGGGATGGGGGCAGTGATGTGAGGTGTCGCCTATGACGATCACGCCGACATCAGCTGGCAGCCTCTGATAGGCCAGTGGTGAGTATAGCTATTGCAGTGCAGGGAACCAGTTGCTATCTGTGTCACAATACATTTCAACTGAATGTGAATGTGTGTCACATTCAGCTGAAATAGATGTCAGTTGGCCTCCTTCCTTTGTGAGCCTGGTCCTGGTTAGAGATGAGCAAATCTTTCAAGGTTAGTTTTGGTTCAGATCGGTGAATGTGCTGATGTTCGCCAAACAGTTAGATGAACATACCCGAACCCCATTGACTTCAATAGGATGGAAAACCAAAAGCATAGACAACACCTTCAGGGGGGCCAAAAAGCAGCGAAATTAGCTAAAATTAGGGAAGACACCAGGAAAAGTGTCAATAATTGATTCATCAATTGCATTATAAATAAATAATTAGAAAGAAAATTACGTGGGTTCCCCTGTATTTTTGATAACCAGTCAGGCATAACTGACAGCTGTGGGCTGCAAGCCTCAGCTGTCCACATTAGCAAGACTGGTTATCAAGAATAGAGGGGTCCCCAAGCTGATTTTTTAAATAAATATTTTAAAAAATGGCTGGGGGTCCCCCATTTTTGACTAACAGCCAACCTAAAGTTGACAACTGGGGGCTGGTATTCTCAGACTGGTAAGGGTCCATAGATAAAGACTACAAACATGGCAGTCCGCGCCGCCCCAAAAAAGGCACATCTATTAGATGTACCAATTCTGGGGCTTTGCCCTGCTCTTCCCACTTGCCCTGTGGTGGTGGCAAGTGGTATTCTTATTTGTCATGTCACCTTTGTATTGTCCGGGCCTCTCGGCAGCTGTGAATCCCAGAAGCCTCATTCAAAACTTTCTGGGACATTTTAAGGTTACTGAAGTTTCCAGCTCCTGTGTCAGTGTGAGCCTTCTATCCTTGAGAGCAGTCACATTAGTGACTGCTCTCAAAGTCATCAGGATCATTGTGGGGTATTATGGAGTATCTCTTCATTTCGGACAGGTGAGGAATATGATTGTTTATTATTTCAATTCATTTACGGGTGACATTGGCTTCAGTGGACTGGGCAATGAAGTGAGTAGAGTTTAATTTAGATTTAATAAAGAAGCCTGGGTCATTATTTCAAATAAAGGATTTTATTCTGTGTGTGTTTTTTTATACAATATCACTATGGGTCTTGAAATGGTGGCATCTAATAGACACCTCTCCATTACTAACCACTGGGCTTGATGTCACTTGACAATACAAAGGAGACATCAACCACCAACTATAACCCCACTTGCCACCGCACCAGTGCCAGATTTGTCGCATCTGTCCACTTTCCCTATGCTGGTTAATAAAATTTTGTGCAATCCCACTCCATTTTTTTCAGAAAATAATTTATTTAGTAATAAAATACATGTACAGTAAGCTACACAAGCACTGCACTAATTATAGATGTGACTGACATCTTTATATGTGTATATATCTATTCTATTTATTCTATTCTGATGAGTCACGCTGTGATTTTATTATACGCGGCAGAAGAAATATCGGATTTTCAAGGACATGGCTGTGTAAAAATCAGAAAGCACTTGCATAGTCTAAGTGACGTGCAATTTTTTTCTCGCACCCATTGACTTGCATTGGTGAGTCTCATACGAGATATGAGGACAATCGCAACATGTTACAATTGTTTTCTCAGTCCGAATTCAGCTAAGAAGAAAATCGCAGATGAGCATGGACTCAAATTTCCATTGGTCATAGTGCAATCTGATTTTTTATTGGATTGTTCTCATCTGCTTTTCTTGCAGATGAGTATGAGCCCTAATAACCCCACGAACGTGACCGCCACCAGATATCACAATATGCATAGAGTTCTTCCAGTTGCCATTTGGTTGCAGACTATGTAGGTTCATTTTGTGAATGCCCCAATATAGACTGGTGACAACATGGGACATCGCTTAACCCTTGGATTACTGTTGGACCGGGGTGAGTGTATTGGGTTAATTTAAATTATTGAAGAATGTGTCTGTTTTATTTCAAATAAATTGTTTTATTCTCAGTGTGTGTATTTATTCAACTCTTTACTTACAAGTTTAGTAATGAGGGAGTTTGGCTGACAGCTGCTGACATCAACCCGTAATCCCACTACCTTGATGTAACTGCACCAGAGCATCTTGAAGAGCCTGGGCTAAATACCAGAATTGGCACTTTAAATATGATGTCATGGAAAGGTCTCTTTAGGCCAGCATCCATTCCATGTTTATGGATATTCCTCCCGACACGTTTCCTCTTATTAGATTCCTCAGGGGAGACTATATCATTGGTGCAGATTCATGGCACCATGCAAAAAAGTGCATAGGTGTGCAACAGGTCAAAAACATGACCAGCAATTTTCATACATAGTGCCATAAATCTGCACCAACTATATAGTCTCCCCTGAGGAATCTAACATGAGGAAACACGTCGGGAGGAATATACATAAACATGGACAGGATGATGACCTAAAACAGGGGTCTCAAACTCAATTTACCCAGGGGTCGCTGGAGGTAGAATCTGGGTGAGGCTGGGCCGCATCAGGTTTTCCACAAGAAAAGTTCTTACAAAAACATTCCAATGTTATCAAATGTCCCAATGGGGACAGTGTTGATGATGTATGTAAAGTGCTGTGGAGTTAATAGTGCAATAGCAATGAATAAATATTATTCTTAATATTATGTTACAATACCAGGATCTGAGGATTTTCTGTTTCGAGGTCAAGAGCTCTCTGATGCGATGTTGCCGCCTGTTTCGCTGTCTTCCTCTTTTGACACTGCAGTGTGGTGGACAAGAAAACACTAACTGGTTAACAGCAAGAAGTCATTCCCCCAGCGCTCATTCTCCCCCAGCGCTCATTCTCCCCCATTGCTTTTTCCCCATCACTCCCATCATTGCTTTTCCCCCATCACTCCCATCATTGCTTTTCCCCATCACTCCCACCATTGCTTTTCCCCATCACTGCTTTTCCCCCATCTCTCCCATCATTGCTTTTCCCCATCACTCCCATCATTGTTTTTCCCCATTGCTTTTCCCCATCACTGCTTTTTCTCCATCACTCTCCTCCACCTACACACACACACACACACCACCTCTCACCTGTCCGCAGCATCACCGGCGCCCGCGCTTCCTCGCTCTGACACAGCCGGCCACTGAATGATGACATCATCCAGCGACACTGCTTTCTGTGTCAGAGACAGGAAGCACGGGCGCCGGGCAGGTAGGATCCTTGCAGCTCTGCTCCTGCTTATTTTGTCTTGCAGGCTGTGGAGCTACTGGGATCGCTCTTTGCCCGCCGCACATGATGGCTAGACTCTAGCCATCATCATACTCACCTCACCTCCTCCTGCTGCAGCCCGATGGTCCAGCTCCCGGAGCGCCGACATCTTCTTTCTGAGGTACCGCTCATTAAGCTCATGAGTATGGGCGCCACGCCTATGAGAATGGAGTGGTGTCCATATTCATGACCTTAATGAGCGGTACTACGTGTGACTGAGATTTCACATGCGAGACTCGGCCGTGTTTCTCGTATGTGTGATCCTGGCCGATGTGAGGGCCGCAAAGTACTGTCCCAAGGGCTCATGAGGTGAGGGCCGCAAACTATTGTCCCGAGGGCCGCTGTTGGCCCGTGGGCCGCGAGTTTGAGACCCCTGACCTAAAGGGACCTATCCATGCTATCAGGGATAAGGGGCACCAGGTGTTCTAGACTTTTAATGGTCAGAGCGTTCCTATATAGTATGTGTGACCGCTAATGAATACCATGTTTTGTGCTGCTCCCTATCATTTTTTCTATATTAATCCTTTAGTATTGTATTTGCTTGCTTGTGACCTGACTCAAATATCTTTCGTGATACTATTTGCTGCCATAATATGACTAGTTCCTTTTAGGGAGCATAGTACACTTATTGTGTTTCAGGCATATTTATAGTTTTTTGCTTTGTTTGCAGAATGAATATCCCTAGGGTCTTACTTGTTTGTTAGAGTTTAGGGTTTTTAGCAATATTGATTTAATTTTTAATATTACCACTTTTGCTAAACATTCTCTAACATACCAGTGGTCCCTTACATCTATACCCATCTATTGCCTATAAGTTAATGCTATATTAAGTCGCCACACAGCCCCTCAGGGCATAATATTAGGTCCCCACACATGCCACGTAATGTCAAAATATTATGTCTACACTAGAGTTGAGCGATACTTTCCGATATCCAAAAGTATCGGAATCGGAATGGTATCGCCGATACCATTAAAATATCGGCGATACCCGATACCGATACCGGAAATCCAATGTGAGTCTATGGGAACAAAATATCGTAACTAAAAAAACCCCATTCTTTCCTTGTAAACACTAAATATACACACATAGAATACATATATATATATTTTATATATATATATATATATACATGTCATTGTGACATATATATATATACATATATTTATAGTTTATACACTTCTACATAGTAAAATAGCCTCTGATTCAATTGCCGGGTAAAGCCGGCTTTTGTGAAAAGACAGAAGCACCCGACATGAAATGACACTTGGTTTACATAGAGTTAACCATGTCTTTTCATGTAGTTTGATATCTGATTTGCACAAACAATTACATGAGTGGCTGTGTGCAAAATTTCACACCTGTAGGTGTTAATTAAAGGTGTAAATTCGTTGTAAAAAAAACTGACTTTTTTGCTACGAATTTACACCTTTAATTAACCCCTACAGGTGTGAAATTTTGCACATTTACACTCATGTAATTGTTTGTGCAAATCAGATATCAAACTACATGAAAAGACATGGTTAACTCTATGTAAACCAAGTGTCATTTCATGTCGGGTTCTGCATTTTCACAAAAGCCGGCAATTGAATTAGCGGCTATTATACTATGTAGAAGTGTATGAACTATAAATATATATATATGTGTCACAAATTCAATGACATGTATATATATATATGAGGTGTAAAATTGCTGAAAAAAAATGCGTGGGCTCCCGCCCTATTTTCGCAACCAGACAGACAAAGCCAGTGAGTGGGGGCAGATAATAATAGCCCAGAGAGGGACCATTATTTTGGCCCCCCTCCCTGGCTACTAACATCTGCCCCCAGACACCCCAGGAAAGACAAATCTATAATTAGATTCGCCCTTTCTGGCACTTTGCCCGTCTATTCCCATTGCCCTGTAGCGGTGGCGAATGGGTTAATATGGGGTTAAAGCCACCTTGCTATTGAAAGGTGACCTTAAGCCAGGTTAATAATTGAGAGCTGTCAATTAGACAACTATCAATTATTAATCCTATTGCATGAAATAAAAATAAAACACACACACTTTAATTAAAAATCATTTTAATGAAATAAAGACACATGTTTTTGACCATCTTTTATTTTACTGCAAAAACCATTTCCTGTAATAAAAATAAAATAAAAAAGCAAAATTATTCTTACCTATCCCATGCACAGTCAGGTCCCACGGTGTAATCCTTCAGAAAGGGTTAATGTTTACTGCAGGGACCGCAGCTAATGCTGCAGCCTCACAGTAAACCCCCAAATTAATGAGTTCCTCTCCTGGCTGACAGGAGAGTAAAGGCTGGGTCTCACATAACGATACACCAGCGATCCCGACAACGATATGCACTTGTCAGGATCGCTGGTGTATCGCTACATGATCGCTGCTGAGCTGCCAAACAGGCAGCTCAGGCAGCAATCTGGGACAGCGACACTGCGGGTAACATCGCTTAAGGGCCCGTCTCACATAGCGATATCGCTACCGAGATCGCTGCTGAGTCACTAGTTTTGTGACGCAGCAGCGAGCTCACCAGCGATATCGCTGTGTGTGACATTCAGCGACGATCAGCCCCCCTGCCGGGTATCGCTGATCATCGCTGAAATGTCAGGACCTTTTTTGATCGCTGGTTTCCCGCTGACAGGCACGCATCGCTGCGTGTGACAGGCGGGAGACCAGCGATCGCTGGTACCAAGGTACACAGCGGGTTTCCAGGCGCGGGGCTGTGCCTAGAAACCCGCTGTGTACCTTGGATACCAGCTCCCTGCATCAGGGCGCTGGTATCCAAGGTACACTGCGGGTAACTAAGCGATGTTACCCGCAGTGTCGCTGTCCCAGATCGCTGCCTGAGCTGCCTGTTTGGCAGCTCAGCAGCGATCATGTAGCGATACACCAGCGATCCTGACAAGTGCATATCGTTGTCGGGATCGCTGGTGTATCGTTATGTGAGACCCAGCCTTTTGTTACCCGCAGTGTACGTTGGATACCAGCGCCCTGATGCAGGGAGCTGGTAACCAAGGTACACAGCGGGTTTCCAAGCGCTGCGCGGTGCCTGGAAACCCGTTGTGTACCTTGGATACCAGCTCCCTGCATCAGGGCGCTGGTATCCAAGGTACACAGCGGGTTTCTAGGCACAGCCCCGCGCCTGGAAACCCGCTGTGTACCTTGGTTACCAGCGGATCGCTGGTCTCCCGCCTGTCACACGCAGCGATGCGTGCCTGTCAGCGGGAAACCAGCGATCAAAAAAAGGTCCTGACATTTCAGCGACGATCAGCGATACCCGGCAGGGGGCTGATCGTCGCTGAATGTCACACACAGCGATATCGCTGGTGAGCTCGCTGCTGCGTCACAAAACTAGTGACTCAGCAGCGATCTTGGTAGCGATATCGCTATGTGAGACGGGCCCTTAAGTGGAAAGCTTAATTGATTGCTTTCCACTTTCACTTCAGGTCAGCCAGGGACACAATCAGTGACGTCAGAGGGAACTGATTAACAAAAATAGGGGTTCCCTTTGAAAAAAAAATGGCGTGGGGTCCCCCCTATTTTTGTTAACCAGCCAGATGAAGCAGACCACTGAGGCCTGGATTTTCAGGCTGTTAAGGAGCCAAGATCCATGGACCTTGCCAGCCTGATAATACCAGGCCACAGCAGTCTGCATATCTTGGCTGATTAACAAAAATAGGGGATCCCCTCGAAAAAAATTGGCGTGGGGTCCCCCCTATTTTTGTTAACCAGCCAGATGAAGCAGACTGCTGAGGCCTGGTTTTTCAGGCTGGTAAGGATTCAATATCCATGGACCTTGCCAGCCTGATAATACCAGGCCACAGCAGTCTGCTTAGCTTGGCTGGTTAACAAAAATAGGGGATCCCCTCGAAAAAAAAACGGCGTAGGGGTCCCCCTATTTTTGTTAACCAGCCAAGTAAAATGCAGACTGCTGCGGCCTGGTATTAAAAGACTGTCAAGGCCCATGGATTTTGGCCCTCAACAGCCTGATAATACCAGGCTACAGCAGCCCCACATTTGGCGCATCAAAAGTGTGCCAATTGTGGCACTTTACCCTGCTCTTCCCACTTGCCCTGTAGCGGTGGCAAGCGGGGTAATAAGGGGTTAATGTCATCGTTGATTACACGGTGACAATAAGCCCGGTTAATAATGGAGAGGCGTCAATAAGACACCGATCCATTATTAATCCCAAAGTTTTTAAATGTTTAAAAAAAAGACACAGCAAGAAAAAAGTCTTTTAATGAAATAAAAGAGACAACACAGTTTTCATTTCTTTTATTATACTCTCATTCCTGCGACGCCATCGATCTCCTGTAAAAAAAGGAAAAAACAAACCAACAGTATACCACCTGTCCGACGCAGTCCATAGTAACGATTGTCCCACGACGATCCAGCTCTGCTACATCGCAATGACAGGCAGAGCCTGTCATCCCGGCGCAGCACAGCTGATTACCTGCTTCTCCGGCGGTGACGTCATCGGACTGACTGCTTTACGGCCGCGATTACCCAGCAGTCACTGCAGTTATCGCGAGAAACTGCATGTGACCGCCAGGGAGAAGAGGATGGCGGCCATTAAGCAGTCCGGGATGTGACCGCCGGAGATCTTCTGCCGGGTAAGTGCCGCTGACTCCTGACAGACCCGACCGACGGACACTGACAGTGACAGTGACATTCCGATTCCGGTATCCGATATGACGAAAATATCGGTACTCGGAATCGGAATTCCGATACAGCCAATATCGGCCGATACCCAATATTTGCAGTATCGGAATGCTCAACACTAGTCTACACACATGCCTCATATGGCACAGTATAATGTCCCCACACATGTCACTTAAGCACAATAGTATGTCCCCACATATTCCTCATAGGGCATAGTATTATGTTCCCACAGCCCCCTAAGGGCACAGTATTATGTTCCCACACATGACCACTTAGGACAGAGCACACACTTGCTCCTTAGGGAACAGAATTATGTCACCACACATGCCCTTTATGGTATGGCATTACGTTCCCACTCATGCCTCTTAGGGCACAACATTATGTCCCCACACATGCCTCTTAGGGCATAATGTTAAGTCCCCACACAGGGACTCCCCATAGCAGAGGGAAATATGCATAAAATTACAAAGGTTCAGACTGATTCCCTGACACATAAGGATGGATACTGGTCCCCTGTTGTCTCCTGGACCCACTTAAATGATTAAGCTAAGTCTGAATCTTTGTATGTTTCTGCATGTTTCCCTCTGCTATGAGCAATAAGCTAGTATGTTCTTTTGATGAACTGATTAGAGGGGAAACGCGTCGAGAATATGCATACTTGGCTTTTAGTGTGCATAACTGTCTTGATTAAGGAATATGCACACCTTCTATACATATTTATTTTTTATTTTATTCGGAATATGTGCAATATTGGATCCTGAAATGTATTAGATATTTGGATACTTTGCATATACCTCGCATACCTCCATATGTAGTATGCTGGTACATTTTTTTTGGTGTTAAAAGGGTAATATACCCTGCACCAGTAAGGGATATCTAGAGCCATAGAAATCTACTCCTTCTTTTGGGAATTTGAATCTAGTGACCCATGAGAACAAATCCAGGTATATATTCAGTCTTTTAATATTTGTGGTATCCTTAAACCTATGATAAAAACAAACTTTTGGCTAAAAAAATTTTTTGGGCCGTAGCTACAAATCATACTGCATTTTGTTGTCTGTCTCTATTATTTCATGCACCATATGGTGCTCTATTGTCTGATAAATTTCTCGTGCCATATCATACATCAGACATATGATATTGTCTAATTTCATGCGACATGTGGTACTCTACTGTCTGATATACTTCTTATACTTCATTCTCCTCTTTATTCAGGGCCATATAGGGCTAGGGAGGGATAGCTGACGGTAAGCGGGGGGCGCCACTGCACAGGTTAAGGGTGCCAACCTCCGCAGTAAGACAGGGAGACATTAGTGACTTACTAGGGTAAACTCTATACTGTGGCATCCACATGAGTGAGTCTCATCCAATTTACAAAAGAAACTAGTGCAAGCTGCAATTTTTTTTTCTCACACGCGGATTTCGTCAGTGAAAAAAAATCACTCAACTGCACTGCCCCATTGAATAACATTGGTTACACTGCTGTCCGTTTTTTTCATGGACAGAACTCGGAACGAAAATATGGTTGCGTGAATGAGCCCATATAGTAATGACTGATGCAGTCATCATATAATTATGCAATTATATGATGACTTCATAAATAATAGTGCCTGCAATTCTGTGTATGTTTCTTTGCATTTCACACTGCTATGTAGCATTTTCTTAAAGAGAATCTTTCAGCAGGCTTTTTCTATGTAATCTGAGAACAGCATGAGGTAGGGGTTAATACACATATTTCAACGATGTGTCACTTATCAAGCTGTGTGCTGT
Organism: Oophaga sylvatica; assembly: GCA_033576555.1. Taxonomy (NCBI): domain Eukaryota; kingdom Metazoa; phylum Chordata; class Amphibia; order Anura; family Dendrobatidae; genus Oophaga; species Oophaga sylvatica. The sequence continues at coordinate 482,597,585 of JARQOD010000005.1, forward strand.
TGTTTCCTTTCAATGAAGGTTTTATCACTAGGACATTATCATTGCTCTGAATAGCTGGCTGCCTGAGCACTGGTCCAACTCCAATCCCTCCTGTGATAAGCAGCTCCCTGTCTATAGACAATGTACATACAGTGCCTGGTGTGGGCCGGGGCAGCTTTTTCAGCTCTGCTGCATGTTACATCTAAGAAATCGGTGCCATGATTGTTGCACCAGTAAACTAAGTGATACATCTTTGAATTTAGCTTCTCTTTGCCTACATTATGCTGCTCCAGATGAGGTAGCAAAAATCTGTTGACAGATTCCATTTAAATACATATATATAGATAGCTATTGAAAATTGTTTTTATCAGTATTATTTAGATTTTTTCATAAATGAAATTAATCATGTTCATGCTGACAACACTGGTCAACGTGCAAATGTGCTCCAATTAATTTCTTGCCATCTTTCTATTACAATTTACATAACTATTTTTATGGGCAACAACATTTCTATGCAGATGTCAAACACTTGTCGTACTTGTCCCAAATTGAGTCACCAGCATATTTTGCTCTAAAATCAACAAAATCTGTCTAAGGCTTGTAACCAAGTCTGCCATTTCCAGCCATGGTAAATAAATATATCTCTTCCCAAGTGTAAACTCACAGCGCTGAAACCAATGATCAAAGTAACCAAGTCTAAACCTCAAAACCTCAAAACTAGGAATGTTGTCCAAAATACCTTGCTCACTATTAATAATCATTAACTCATCAACATCTTCAGCAAATGTAATTTTTCTTTGTCAACTTCTTTCATTAGCTTCTTTTTATTGGCTACTGCAACTACAAAACAAGCTCCCACTGTGATTATTACAATACAACAATGTGGTATTAACCTTAACCTCTTCCTGCCTGCTGACGGTAAATAAACATTGGCGCTTGCTGGGCTTTGTGCAATGCCAATGCTTGATTACAGTCAGCGGTCTTGTAATGATCAGGACCCCCACAAACCTCCAAACGCTGGGATTCCGGTGCAGAATGCTAGCTCTGCACAGGTGACATCATCGGGACCTGATTGGCTCAAGTCCTGATGATGTTATCCCTGTGTTATCTTTTAGACTCCGCAATCGTGGCATTTAGAAGATTGTGAGAGGTAGCAGGTTCCCTTTCTCACCCTTCCGTCACCCCTATGATGTGATCATGGGTAGCCGAGGGTTGGCATGGCAGCCCGATGTCAAATGATGACCGCTAGGTCCGCCAGATATGGTGGCATATTAGAACCATGTAGAAAATAGTGCAGAGGGTGCACCACCGATAAAAACTAATAAACCCAAACCATAATCACGGGGTGCATCACCTAGTCTGGATAACCAACATGCAATGTACAGAGAAAAGACCAAACCAAAATAGTGTGCACATCCACATAATGAAAAAATGGAAATCTTTATTACACCTAGGACACCACAAACATCTAAAAACATTTAAAAATACATTTAAAATCTGGCAATACACCAACACCCCCCAGGCAAAGAGCCATGTGAAACAAACACATGGAAATCCACCATAAACTTAATGAGCCAGCAAGTGAGGAGGCATGTACAAAAACCGGATCATAACTGACCCAAACAAATCTTAATAAAGCATGATTTATAATATGTATTCACAGAAAATAGCAAGTACATACTAGAAATAGACCGCACTACATCCAAATATGACCAAGGGATAATGATTAGCTGTAACAGAAATATTGTTATACAGAATAATACAAAGCATGAAACAAAATATATATGTGTGTGAACATGTAAATGTCCATATAAAAGTAGAGAACATGTATGATGCCAAAAACACACAGCAACCCCAAAATGACATTTGCCCGTTCCCAGTTGTAACAGACCTAGTTGGTATAAAGAGCCAAAGAGGCTACATCAGTTGTCCCAGGGATATAACAAGACAAAAAAAAAGGTGAGCATGCTATATACAATCTGATGATCTGCAACCTAGCATATGAAAGGGTGCAGAAAAGCTTAATAGCTTAAGGGATGAGAAAATGCGGCCAGATGAACCAGCTCAAAAGAGGCTCATTTAATGGGCAATGTGATAGTAGAGCCCAAATGAAAATGAGAGGTGTGGGGAAACAACCCCACTTGTATCGCTGCTAGAGCAGCTTAGTCAGGGGGTACTGCTAATGCTAATGCAGCCACTCCGACTGTAAACTACTGGGAATGAATGGAGGCTCAGTGACAAGCGGTGACGTCACTGAGCCTATGCTCGCTGACAGCTGAACTCCTGTAACCTCAGCACCGTCATTTTCCCACGGTGCTGAGGTTACAGGAGTTCAGCTGTCAGTGAGCACAGGCTCAGTGATGTCACCCCCAGTCACTGAGCCTGTGCGCGCTGCTTCCATTCATTCCCCTGTAATTTACAGTCGGAGCGGCTGCATTAGCAGTGCTCCAACTGTAAACTGATTAACCTCCAAGATAGATTGCGCTGAGGGACTTGACTGTACACGGGACAGGTAATGGATATTGTTGGTTTATTTTTTTAACTTTTTTTCCAGGAGATCGAGGGCTTTGCTATGGGATTAGGAGTATAATAAAGATTTTAAAACGGTGTAGTGTATTCTTTCATTAAAATACTTTCTTCTTATTGTGTGTGTGTATATTTAACCCTTGAATAACTCTAGGGTTAGTAATGAAGAGGTGTCTTATTGACACCTCTTCATTACCAAGCCAGGTTTAATGTCACCTTACAATAGAAAGGTGACATTAACCCCTTATTAACTCTACTTGCCACCGCTACAGGGCAATTGGGAAGAACCCGACAAAGCTCCAGAATAGGCACATCTAATAGATGCGCCTTTTTTTGGTAGCTGCGTGCTGCTGTTTTTAGGCTGGGGGCCCCATATTCATGGCTCGTTTCCAGCCTGAGAATAGCAGCCCGCACCTGTATAGTTTTGCTGGGTTGGTTCAAAAACTAAGGGGGACCCCACATCTGGTTTTCTTTCATTCATTCTCCCTGCTCGCTGTTGCCGGCAGAGCAGGCAGAATAATGACAGCCGACTTCAGCACCACAAGCAGGGGAACAGCACTGTAGCGCTTCTTCCCCTGCAGCCGTCCGTGTGGTCCTCATGCGGCACACATGTGCCACACATGTGCCACACCAATATACCACGTATTTACATGGACACACGGACACAGATATCTCCGGTACCGATTTTTACGCTACCGGAAATATCTGGATGTGTAAGACTGGCCTCACAGCTAATCATTGTCCCTTGGTCATATTTGGATGTATTGCGGTCTATTTCTAGCATGTACTTGCTAATTTCTGTGAATATATATTATATATCATGCTTTATTTGGGTCAGTTATGATCCGGTTTTTGTATATGCCTACTCACCAGCTGGCTCAATAAGTTTATGGTGGATTTCCATGTGTTTGTTTCACATGAATCTATGCCTGGGGGTGTGTGGGTGTATTGTCAGGTTTTACATGTATTTTTAAGTGTTTTTAGATGTTTGTTGTGCCCTAGGTGTAATAAAGATTTCCATTTTTTCATTATGTGGATGTGCACACTATTTTTGGTTTGGTCGTTTCTCTTTATATTGCATATTAGAACCAGGCAGCAGCAGGGTCTAACAGGCGATCTGCCAGTGAAAAACTGACAGGTCTCATGTATTGAAAAACATGAGTATTGCAATGCATGAGACCAGTGATCAGAGAAAAAAGTTGAACTCCCACAGAGAGACAAAGTAAAAAAGTAAAACAAAAGTTATAATTAAAAAAAATATGTACAGTATTTTCTGGATTATAAAATGCACTTTTTTCCCCAAACTTGGGAGGGAAAATGGAGGTGTGTCTTATAATTCAAATGTAGCTAACTGGAGAAAGTGGTTGCAATGGAATGGGGTCCCCGGAGGCAGGGTCGCTGCTGCAGGAAGCTGATGGCATCAGGAATGGGGCATTGTTGCGGGCTCCTGGCTGGTAGGAGGGGATGTTCGGCGGTGCAAGGCTGCAGCGGGACCCGGGCTTTTAAAAATGTTGGGAGTCACTGCAGCGCATGCGATGGCTATTTTCCCTAAGTCCACGGCAGTGAAAAGGATGGGAAGTGTTGGGACTCCAGCATTTTGTAAAAGCACAAGTCCCGCTGCAGCCTTTCACCGCTAAACACCCCCTTCTCCCAGCCTGGGGCCCGCAATACTGCCCCACTCTTGCCGCTGCCACCAGCTTCCTGCAGCAGCTACCATGCCTCCAGGGATCCCGCTCCACCCCATCCACTCACCCCCCCGATAAGCTACCATAAAAGCAAAGTATAAGACGCACCACCATTTTATTAAAAAACATATTTTCCTATTTTCCTCCCCAAAATTCTGGTGCATTTTATGGTCCGATTCGTATGATAGTCTGCAAAATGCAGTATATGAAAAAAATCAATAAATAAAAAAAAGAAAAAAATGTTATACCAATAAATACGTATGTTTATGTAAAAAAAAATACACATATTTGGTATCATCAAGTCCGGAACGAGCCGATCTATAAAACTATCACATTAGTTAACCCCTTCAATGAATACTGTAAAATAATTAATGAAAAAGCGTTACAAAAATATGTGCTTTTTTGTCAAATTGCTGAACAAAAAATGGAATAAAATGCTATCAAAAAGTCAACTATAAATAAAAATGGTATTGCTGAAAATGTCATCTTATCCTGCAAAAATAAGCTGCCATATAGCTTTATCAGTATAGAAATAAAAATCATATATCTCTCAGAATATACAGTAGCAATGTAAAAACAGTTCTTTTTTCTATAAAATAGTTTTTATTGTGTAAAAGCGCCAAAACATAAAAAAGATATACATGTGGCATTGCTGTAATCCTACTGAGCAGAAGAATAAATCTTATCACTTTTGCCACACGGTGAACTTAATTAAAAAAAAAACCACAAAGCACAATTCCTGAATTGCTAGGTTTTGTTTATTCTGCCTCCAAAAAGTTAGACTACAGAGTGTTCAAAAAATGTCTTATGCCTGAAAATGGTACCAATAAACGTGTCAATTCACACTGCAAAAAGCAATTCCTCACATGACTCTGTCGGCAGCTCTCAAAATATGGCCATGCAAAAATTATTTTTTGCATAAAAAGTGGTTCTTAGTTCTTAAAAAGTAGCCAAACATAAAATACTGTAAATCTGGTATACCTTTAATCGCACTGACCCAAAGAATAAAGTTGTCTAACCACTTATAGTGCACAAGGAATGGTATTAAAATATATAAATAAAACCTTCTCTTAAAAAATTCTTGACCTACTGTTGATTTGTTTATTCTGCCTCCCAAAGATCACTGAAAGGCTCTGTGTACATTTATCCTGCGCTCTGCGCTGAGCGCCTACGCCGGGGTTTCCATGTAAATTTCTGAAATACATGATTCAGACGGAACCCCTAAAGGAAGATTCTCTATAATGAGGCAGATGGAAACACCTGGGATCCTGTTTGGCCTACGATCCCTCTGTGTCCGTATTAAGCGTGCATAAAAGCTTATTCGACCAGTTTTGTGCACTTCTGAAGAGACGGACGTCACTGAACAGAGGCCAAATGAAGTCCAGAGTAACTCTACTGCCTCATTTTAGTGAATGGATCTGCCGGGGTTTTCATCTGAATCACGTCATTCGGAGATTTAGATGGAAACTCCGATAAAAGTGTTCAGCGTAGAGCACAGGATAAATGTGATCCAAAATGTTATGTAAAATGTTCCTAATAAAAGCTTCAATTCAATCCACAGAAATATAGGGGTCTTCCATGTTACAAGTAGTTCAAAGACTCTAGAAAAGCACTATGGTTCCCCCTCAAGAAAAGAAATGAAATACAGCAAAATCTGACCTCGCAAATCAAAATGACCCTCTCTCTTCGGAGCACCACAGTGTGCGTAAACCACATTTATTGTCCACATGTTTGGCATCTCTATAGTGGTGATAGCCCACCTAATTTACCAGGTGCTTGTCTTCAAAAGCAAGAACTTGGCACAACATATTGGGATCTGCAATGTATGGGCACTACAATGGCAAATTTGCAATTTTTACTCAGCAACATCCATTGTTGTTTGTTTCTGGAAAACACCCATGGAGTCAAAATTGTAACTACACCTGTAGATAAATTCCCAGAAGGGTTTAATTTCCAAAATGGGGTTACTTAAGGGTGTATTCTGCTTTTCTGACAATTAAGGGCTCTGTATATTGAGTCTGCAAACTATTCCATGAAGATTTGTTCTCCAAGAGTCAAATAGTGCTCTTTACCTCCCAAGTCTCGTCGTATGGCTAAGCAGTACTGTACAGTTGCCTATGGGGTATTGCCACATTTAGCAGAAATTGTGTACATTTTAACAATGGTTTTTGATACATCACGGCAGTATTTAAAGCTCAAGAAAAGTTCCAAAATTTTTTATGGATTCAGTTATTCATTTGTACAGTTTAACATGGTTTAAGCTACATTACGGCAGTATATAAAGCTCAAAAAAGTTCCAAATTTTTTTTATGGATTCAATTAGTTATCCATACAGTTTAACACAGTTCTTGTTGCATGAAGGAGGTTTATAAAACTCAAAAAACCCTTCTAAAATTTTTTAGAGATTCAATTATTCATCCACACAGTTTAAAGCAGTTATTGTTACTTTACAGTGGTATATAAAGCTCCCAAAAACTTCCAAAATTTTTTATGAATTCAGTTAGACATCCATACAGTTTAACGTACTTTGTGTAAAATTAAGGAGGGTTAAAATGTTTAAAAACCACTTGACCTGGTACAGTTCACAAAATATATTTGTTAAAAAAATTAACTATTGCCATTTATACTGTAGAACTTGTTTTGTGTGCAATTTCATTGGTTTGAAATAAAGACCAAAATTGGACTGCTACACATGTACAAATTTGGTTGTTCAAAAACTGACTATTGTCATATATACCATTGAACTTGGTTTGAAGTCAAATTTCATTTGAAATAAAAAAATACCCTGCTATAGGTGTACAAATTTGGTCCCCAGATGCCATTATTTCTCCTGGTGTGGCATCCCCACCTTGTACCAGCACGTGTCCAGGAACATCACCCATATCCTTATCAACACAGTTACTAAGATTGTACACTTAACGACTGACACGTGGACAAGTGCTTGTGGCCAGGGACCCTAACTTTCCCTGACAGCACACTGAGTGAATATTGTGGAGGCCGGGGCTGAGTCCCTCCCTGGTATGACATATATGCTACCAACACCGAGGATTGCTTGCCCTACTTTTATCAGGACTTCCTCCACCTCCTACAACCCTTCCTGCACACCCTCCTGCTCCTCCTTATCCTCAATCTCTGATGTGCTGTCTCAGAGCACGTCGAAGCTGGAAGCTCTGCAGCACTACCTCAGCAAAGAACAAAAGGCTATGTTGAAGCCAAGTTGCTTAGGAGACAAACCACACACCATGGCAGAGTTACTTAAAGGAATAACAGACCAGACAGATCTGTGACTCTCGGTGCTGAACCTACAACCAGGCATGATTGCATGTGATAATGGCCGTAACTTAGTGGCATGTTGTGAATGTGCTAGAGATGGTTTCTGAGCAGAGGCTCCCTCTGGTGGTTACAGACAGTACTGAACTTTCCAGCGAGGAATGGCAATCTGGGATCACTGACTGGACTGATATAAGGGAGGTTCCCTCCCATGATGGTTGCCGGTGATCAATTGTTCTTGTCTCAATTGTGGTTCCTGGTTCATTTGGAAGTTTGCTGGAGTCTTGCCTGCGTCTGCTGCTTTCAGATAAGATATTTTTGCTTTTCTTTTTGTGCTTGCTTTTTGCATAGTTCTCTGCACTTTTGGAGTTCAGCCTGTGCTCCTCTCAGTTTATCTGTAGCCACTGTTGTTTGTTCATTTGCTTTTCCTGTTTTTTCAGTGGCTGCGGCTTGGTTTTGTTACACCAGAGATCTGATTTAGATGGATGAGATCGTGTGATCTCAGGTTTTTTGGCAATCAGAAGTGTTGGTATTTTTTAGGGTTTTTTTGGATTGCAGTCAGAATTCTTTCCTGTACTTTTCTGTCTAGACAGATTGGGCCCCAGCGTTTGCTTATTCTATTTTCTGTCTGTGTCCGTGCTTTCTTCTTGTCTAACCGCCATTACATGTTTGGGGGCTTCCTATTTTCTTTGGGGATCTGCTCCGGGGCAGATAGCTTTCATCTTTCTGCCTTTAGGTGTAGTTATCTCTCAGGCTGTGACGAGGCGTCTAGGATCAATGTAGGAACGCTCCACGGCTACCTCTAGTTGTGTGGTTAGTTCAGGTTACTGCAATCCAATAGGTTCCAGCCTCTCTGGTGTATTACCGTTTTGCTATTTCTCTTCAGCTACCTAAACATAACAGTGGCAGCTGTGAAGCTTGGTAAGCTCACACATGTACCATGCTTGACCCATGTACTCAACTTGGTAGTTCAACGTTATCTGAAAACCTACCTAGATTTTTCAGAGCTTCTGGTCAAGGTGTGCCACGTCAGCGACCATTTACGAGTGTCAGCTATAGCTGCAGCCGCTCTACCAGTGCTGCAGCAGTGAATGCAAATGCCGGCTCCACGACTGGTGTGTGACATCACCATGCACTGGTACATGCTGGCAAGGCCTTGTGAGCAGCAGAGGCCAGTTGTGGAATACCAGCTCCAAAACGCCCGTCAATATTCTGGTCAGCCTCTGCACCTAACAACTGAAGAGTGGGCATGGATGTCTGACATTTGCGCAGTTCTCCAAGACTTTGAGGACTCCTCAAAGATAGTGAGTGGCAATGATGCCATAGTCAGCGTAACGATTCTGCTTCTGTGCCTACTTAAACAGTGACTGCTCACAATTAAATATGAAGCTACTGTATGCATGTGGACCAGGAGAAGAAAGACATGAGAGAAGGAGATACTACCCAGCCCAGCTTCATCTCATCTGCTCAGCATGGATTGGATAATAATGAGGAGGTGGAGGAGGAGGAGGAGGAAAAGGAGCTGCAACAAGGGTTTGTACCCACACAAGCTTTGTCCCTTTTCTCATACAGTTGTTGCCTTCAAGGGTCTATCGATGACTGGATAACCCTACTAATAATTTTTGCTGGATTTGTACTTTGTGCTAAGCCTTCATGAGTGTAGGAGTACATCAACTACACTTTCAAAATATGAGGCTTGCAGGTTGTTGCCTTCAAGGGTGTACGGATCACCCTCCTTATATTTATTTTTTTTTACTTTGCACTGTGTGCAAAACCTTTATGAGTGTAGAAGTGCCACAACTACACTTTCTTATTTTTTTTAGAAGGCACTCCAGTTGGTGCCTTCAGGGATGTATGGATGATGCTGCATGTAATTTTTGGCAGGCTTTGCACTGTGTACAGAGCTTTTATGTGTGTAGAAGTACCATACACTTTGTTTACAATATTTGAATGAGATACTACAGTTGGTGCCTTCAAGTGTGTATGTAACACTGTGCTTGTAATTTTTGGCAGCCTTTCCATTTAGTGCATAGCCTTTGAGTCTAGGAGTACCACTACAAGACAATTTGAACAGAATATGTATGAGGCCCTCCTTTATCTCTAATACAGGGTGTATCTGATTCCCTCTTTCATCATATTTTTGGCAGTTCTAGCTTGCTTCTGAAAAATTACACTGACATTTCTAATGTTTTAATAAAAAATTCAATTTTTATAGTGGGCCCACTATATTGTATGGAGGACTATGTGTTGTTTATAATAATACTGTATGGAGGACTATGTGGTACCCATAATATAATACTGTATGGTAGACTATGTGGTGCCCATAATACTGTATGGAAGACTATGTGGTGCTCATAACAATGTATGGAGACTATGTGGTGCCCATAATACTGTATGGGTGACTATATCGGTGGAAAATTACTTTGGAAGTTGTGAGTTATGCTCTTCGGTGATCCCAAATAGAACTACTGTTATGGGCCCCCATTATTTCTATGTACGCCCTTAGCTCTGTGGTGTGAGAGAAAATCTTTTAATTTCCTGAGAAAATCTGCACGATTTGGTTACTTCAAAGTTTGTCCAATCCACTCATCTTTTCTAAACAACTTTTTCTAGCTATTTCCATCTATAATCGTACAGTTGATGCTTAATTGCTTCAAACTGTGACTTACCTCTGCTGATATTGATAACTTGAATTAAAACCAATTTAGATATTAAAAACAAAACATATGAGGACATTTTTTATAAATCAAATATTGTAAAATCTTTAAACAGATGATATTTATAATGCACGCGTAATGTATGTGGTTTTAATGATTTATTACGAGTCTGTAGAGTAAGCCCTGTTAACATGAACTTGAAAAGCTCAACTTTTTGAATCTCAAAGCCTTGGAGATTCCTAATAATGTAAGTTCATTTTGAAATATTGCCAAGCACTATACAGCTGGAAATGTGCCCTGTATTGACGAACAGTTTAGCTATGTATTTAAGGCAATAGACGCTGTGTGTTTGGTTTTGTTAAAAACTTTTGGAAGTACAATCATTCCCATGTTCTTTTATACAGGTTTTAGTCGCTTGATATCCTGAGACAAGGCCAAAATGAAATACACATTTAAAGGAGGTGAGGAGCAGGAAAGGCTTTTATTATTGTGCAAGGCACACGTCACCAATCTTTCTCGAATGTATTAAAATGTGTTAATCATAAGGGCTTCCTTTGGACAGTATTCTGCAACTTGTATATCCCAACACCCCTGGTACTCTTCAATAGGGTTTGGATGCTTAACCCATTTTCCAACCTTAAATGAATAGGTACTCCTAAAGTTGCCTCCCCCTATTTGCTGCGGACTCCAGCAATGAGCCCGCAACTTTTCCGACACTTGTCAGCTGATTTAATTAGCTGACATGTGCCCCTAACAGCCGCAGGTGGAATTATAATCTACCTGTGGCTGTAAACATGTTAAATGTCGCTGTCAATCTCTGACATAAGCGTGTCACTAATCCAGCCCATAGGCTGTGTCACATGACTGAGGTTCGCAGATGGGTTGGCATGAGAAACCCATGTGGTTGTCATTGCCGGATAGCCCAGTGGTCGGATAGCTATGAGCACCGCCCAGTGGTCGGATAGCTATGAGCACCGCCCAGTGGTCGGATAGCTATGAGCACCGCCCAGTGGTCGTTGATCATAGCAAGGGAGCATTTCTGCTACACAGAGCAGAGCTGAAGCCATGCTATGTGTAGCACAAGCGATCAGATGACCGCAGCTTCTAGTCTCCCATGGAGACTATTGAAGCAAGTGCAAAGAAAAAAAAAGTTTAAAAAAAAATAAAAGTTTAAATCACCTCCCCATTCAGCCCATTCAAAACAAAACAATTAAAAAATTCACCTATTTGGTTTCGCCGTGTTCAAAAAAGCCTGATCTATCAATATATAAAAAGAATTAATCTGACTGATAAACGGCAAAACAATCAAAAAATCAAAACCCCAGAATTATGTTTTTTTGATCGCCGCAACATTGCAAATGCAATAATAGGCAATCAAAAGATTGTATCTACACAAAAATAGTATCAATAAAAATATCACCCTAAATTGGTGGGATATTTAAATGATGGCAGTCAGGTCAGATGGGCGGTGTTTTGGGTACTTGCCTTAACATGTTGTTAGCTTCTGTCTCCATTATTTCTGGGAACTGTAGTCGTTGCCCACCATATAACGTGCCTGCGCATTGCAATCTTGAATTGCGCACGCACAGTATGCTTTGCCTGCAGATTGCAATGCGCAGGCGCGTTATATGGAGGGCAACGACTACAATTCCCAGAAATAATGGAGACAGCGGCGAACAACATGTTAAGGCAAGTACCCAAAACACCGCCCATCTGACCTGACGGCCATCATTTAAATATCCCGCCAATTTAGGGTGACAGATTCCCTTTAAACAGGCAGTAAAGATGAAGAAAAGCCAGGTGTGTGGATACACATAGGAACATTTACTGTATGGTAAATTGGTAACTTCCTGCAGAAAAGTAATTCATCACAGGGGCATCAGATAACTAAATGCAGTCTGCAATCCTCCAGGAAAGCAATTACTAATAGCAGTGAAGTAGTCAAACTGTTATTTGTAGTAAACAAAAGGTTGATCACAGGAAAGCAGTGAAGTAAAGTAATTTTAGAGACGCAGTTGAAGAGATGTGTTACCATGATTGCAGAGGTCAAATATGAACAGGATCCTTAGCAGTTGCAAGGAGTTAGAAATGTATAATTAATGCTGAAATGTAGATGGGAACAACACCTATCCAACTGGACTGAGCTTGGGAAAAAAACATGGATGTAGCAAGGAAGTGTAAAAAGAAGGACCGAACCGGGGATACCTCTCTTGCGCCGGGTCCGGAACTGTCGGGGCTGTCACCTTTGTTGTCTGGGGGAAAGCTTAGAGACCCGGACTGACCTTTGTACTCAACAGCAGGGGGTGTGACTAAGCTAAAAAGGGAGAGCGTGCAAAAGACAGGAGACTCTTGGCGGGAACACGTGGCGCACAGCAGGGGAAGTTTGGTGCTCCGTCCTCTGAGCACCGTGACAGCACAGGCCCACACTATAGAATCCCCGCTGCCACGTACAGAGACTGTGACCAGAGACTTGCCATGTGGCCATTGGCTCCCGCAACTGAAGGTGCCAAATGCTCCGGGCTGTTAGCGACAGCACGCGTGCCGCCTAAGAAAGACTGTATGACTCACCGAGAACTGTCCCCTTTCTCACCCACATATGTCTGCCGAGCTACGTTAGGCCCCGGCCCACGACGGTTCTGGAGACTGCGCTTCACTCTTCATCAAGAATCCTGATCCCTGGATCCCGCACAGGACGCCTAGGACTCTGGGTCACCGCCAGGAACCAGATCATCTACGCATTCCGGACGACACCGGATTCATCACATGCTGACTGTGTTGGCGCCATCATTTTGAGCCTAGGACTCACTCCAGCAAGGAAGCCATCGGACTGATTCCAGACTAACTGTCTGGAATTAAATGTGAAGAAAACCAAGGAGATGGTGGTGAATTATAGAAGGAAAAAGGATGATTACTTACCAATCACTATTGCTGGCCAGGAGGTGGAGATGGTAGAGAGCTGCAAATATTTGGGGGTTCACCTTGACAGCAAACTTGATTGGAGGTGTCATACAGAGAAGGTTCACAAGAAGGGAATGGGCAGACTGTACTTTCTGCGGAAGCTCAGGTCTTTCAATGTGTGCAGCAAAATGTTGGAAATGTTCTACCAGTCCGTTGTAGCAAGCGCCATCTTTTTTGCTATCATTTGCTGGGGCAATAGTGTGCAAGTAGCTGATGCTAATAAGCTCAACAAACTTTTCAAGAAGGCAAGTGCAGCTGTTGGCCTCCATCTTGACTCTTTTGAGGAAGTAGTGGAGGATATGATTCAAAAGAAGTGCAGGGCTATAATGAACAATAATACACACCCTCTATATGAGCTGTTCTTGAAGCACCTATGCTGTGAGAGGGAAGCAGAGAGCAGAGGCACCGGAGACAAAGCAGGAGGCGGAGTGGGAGGTGCAGAGACAGCAGTGTTACAGTACCCCCCTTTACGCCCCCTCTATTTCAAGCCAGCAAGGAACCTCTCCAGGAGGAGAGGGGCATGGATGTTCTCCCTGGGCTCCCAGTACCTCTCCACCGGGCCAAACCCCTTCCAATCAACAAAAATAAAAAGGTTTTACCTCTTACTGTCTTAGTAGCCAGAATCTTCTCAACCTCAAAAATGTCCTAAGTGCTGAATGGAGCATGAGTGATTATATGATCTCCAAAAAATGTACTAATGACAACAGGTTTGAGAAGAGACACATGAATAGAATTGGGAATTCGTAAGAAGCCTTGAAGTTTGAGCTTGTAGTCCACCGGATTGATTTGTCTCAGGACTTCAAATGGACCAATGAAGCAAGGACCCAATTTATAGGATGGTACCTTGAGACAGACGTACTTAGATGACAGCTAGGCTAGACCTTGTCCCCCAGAGAGAACTGAGGTGGATACAGACGTCTCTTGTCTGCATGTCTCTTCATCCACTCCAAGGACCTCAATAAGGTAGTCCTGGTGTCTTCCCAGATCTCAGGAAAACCTTTGATGAGGTAATCAGCAGCAGGTATATCAGAGAGTGGAAATAGGAAATTGGATATTGGGGTATTACCCTGTAGCGGTGGCAAGTGGGATTCATATTTGTAGGGTTGATGTCACCTTTGTATTGTCTGGTGACATCAAGCCAGCGGCTTAGTAATGGAGAGGCATCTATAAGACATCTATCCATTAGTAATCCTATAGTTATATTGTAAATAAACACACAACCAGAATAACGTCTTTTATTTGAAACAAAAACAAAACACACTTTTACTTTTTTATTTCAAAATAACAAACACAGTTATACTCACCTAACATCCATTACATTGAATCCCTCGTCTCCTGTAATAAAACAAAAATAAAAAACAACAATATCCCTAACCTGTCCGATGTTTTGTCCCATATCCCAATCCATGTCACATGAAAGCGTGGCACACTGGATGTTCGGGCCCCTCATTGAAGTGAATGGGGTCCATGTTTTGGGATCGGATCCATGTAATTTTCTGGTACCCGAACCCAAACATTTTTTAACTGTTCTGCCGAACCCCCAGGACTCGAACATCCAGATGTCCACCGTTTTCTAATAATAAATAAGTACACTATATACTAAGGGATTGTGCTTTACATAATAAGTGAGTACATTTATAAACTGAGGGACTGTGCTATACATAATATGGTTACATTTCTGTATCCGTCTGCAGTGTTGATGTGCTGCTCATTTTTATAGACGCATTGAGAATGTCCTATTCTGGTCCTCAAAATTGGATCAGAACAGGACATTCTCTGACCCTCATGGATCTCATTCATGGATCCGTGATTTTCACGAATTTCTGAATGGATCTATAAAACTCTATGACTCTGTGTGTTATCCGATAAAAAAATCTGGCAGCACATGGACATTTTACACAAATGTGAGAATGTGGCCTAAGGGATCTTACAGATAATACTAAAACTCACACACTATAGGTCACGGTGCAGATACAGAATAATATTTATATTTAGGCACTTACCGCTGACGTCTCGTCTGATTAGAGTCATTTTCTGCTGTTTCTTCTTCATCTGGTCAGACCCTCATGTTGACATCTTCCAGTCACAACTAGTCTTGTCATGATGATCGTTGCAGCCCTGAAAATAACAAGGTCACATACATTGTATACATACATGTGCCTCCCCGCACTGCGCCCCTGAGTACAAATATGTACCCCACCATCAATATGCTATTAGCCATGCATCAATCAAAATATAAAGTGATAAGCTACAAGGTTTTACAGTATAAGCAAAGTGAATGAGATACCTGAAGTCTCATGAACACGTTGCTTATTTTTTCCTTGCAGATTTGCAGCATATGCAAATCTGCATAAAGTCAATTCTTGCAGCATATTTCACCCATATTAATGAGTGGGGGGAAAACGCAACAAAACTATGTAAAAAAATGTGGAGAAAATTTATTTTATGCAGCGTTCTTCCTACCAACACATTAGAACATGCAGTAGAATTTTCTCTGCAAATCCTGAACGTGTGCACATAGCTCTAGTCCTTGTCCTGTACCCACCCATTCATTATGAGTACTTGATATCATCATAATGAATTTGAGGGTGGGAGGAGATATAATCAGGTGCTTAACATTCTCCTCCACTTCCCCATTCATTACAAGTGCCTGATAGCCTCTTCTCCCACTTTCAATTCATTATAAAGTGTCCTATGCACCTTACCGTCTCCTCTCTAACTCTCTAATAAATTTTAGGTCCCTGATAGTGTCATAATGAATTGTGAGATGGGGAGGATGCTTACAGGGACTTAGCACCCTCTCCACCACCCTATTCATTCTTCATCCATATCTAATGTCTTCTCCCCCTCCCCTGTTCATAAGTCGATTTTAAGTCCCCCTTACTCCCATCCCAAACCACACCCCCCTCAACAACAACAACACTCACCTCTCTGTCCGTTCCCCCACAGCATCTTTGTCGCCGACAATTTTGTCTCTGACACAGCTGCACGCCTGTGTCAAAGAGAAAGTACCGGGCAGGAAGCTGAGGACTGATTCCTGCAGCTCCACTGCCATTTTCTCCTGTAGGTAGCGGAGCTTCAGGGATCGCTCCCTGCCCACTGCACATAAGGACAATCTGGCCATGATGGCCAGATTGCCCTCATTATTAGCCGCTCTGCACCTACGGTATGTCCGCCCCTGATCCACAGATATTCTAGTGGAAAGAAGGAAAATTGTTTTTATTGCTTAAATTGTTTTTATTTTATTAAAAATAGTAGGATTTACAAAAATTAATGCCATTTACCTGTTGCTATACACCATAGAATGCAATAACCCATGATTAGTTCTGTGCAAAGCATTCATGGGTTTACAGATTCAGATTGAGCATCTGTCATGTGATCCCTGTCATTCAGATAAAAACAGGGTTATGTGACAAACATGTGCTGACTAGAGTTGAGCGATACTTTCCGATATCCTAAAGTATCGGAATCGGAATGGTATCGCCGATATCACTAAAATATCGGCGATACCAGATACCGATACCGGAAGTCCCATGTAAGTCTATGGGAACAAAATATCGAAATTAAAAAAAACCCATTCTTGCCTTGTTGGTTAATTGTACATGAAGGAAAACAACAAAGAGTAATGTAGAATGTATTGGGGAAGGTTGAGGAGACATTAAAGGCATAGATGTTTAACCCAATCAAATGGAATAGCATAAATATTTTTTTTTTTTAAAGATGTTCGGATTGACGAAGAAATTGACAATGTTGTTCACATTTTTTTATTTTGGCAAATATGTATATTTCACAACTTCCATGCTCTTCATCTTCACCTTTTTAACTTTTCACACACTTTCTCCTTCATAATCTTCTGCAGCATCATCTTTTTCATCAAATTATTCTTCATCTTCACCTTCTTTATCTTCTTCTTAAACTTCTTGCTATTCATCTTTGTTAACATTACTCATATTCTTCTTATTAAACTATTATTCTTATTCATATTCTGCTTCATCTTCTTCATCATATTCTTATTTGTGACAGAGAATCCTGTACTTGTAATCTGTCAAAGTATGAATTTTTCATCCTTCCGTTCTTGCTGTCACAAAAGATTTAAATTACAACAGTATTTGTCCGTGTTCAGTTTAGCCTGCAGCAGCAGGCATTTTCCAGGGGCACCACGAGGAGGAACGGACTCACCCCCATACACTGCTTAGTCTTCTTCTGCTTAGAATTTAGAGCATATATTTTGCTCTTCATTTTGGTCTTATACTTCATGTTCTTCTGCTTTTAGATCTTCTGCTTATTGTTCTTGTGTCTCTTGTTCCGTATCTTGTATTTGTAGCACAATCTTGTACCAGCTGATGTTACTGGGACACGGTTACTAAGCAGGAGGTACCTGTGCTCCAAAGCACTACCAAGGACCAGCAGACGTTGCTGGAACTCGGATACCGAGATGGAGGCACCTAGACCAAAGGCACTGCGGAGAACCAGTTGACGGTACTGGAACCCGGAGGGGCAGCAGAAGGAAAAGAGCCAATGGCACAACCGAGGACCAGCTGACGTTACTGGGACACGGTTACTAAGCAGGAGGTACCTGTGCTCCAAAGCACTACCAAGGACCAGCAGACGTTGCTGGAACTCGGATACCGAGATGGAGGCACCTAGGCCAAAGGCACTGCGGAGAACCAGTTGACGGTACTGGAACCCGGACGGGTAGCAGAAGGTACAAGAGCCAATGCAAGTAACGAGGACCAGCTGACTGTGCTGGAACCCGGAGGGGCAGCAGAAGGAAAAGAGCCAATGGCACAACCGAGGACCAGCTGACGTTACTGAACCCCAGTAACACAGGAGCAAGTGTTGACTGTGCTAACAGCACTTCCGAGCAACAACTGGCGGTGTTGGAGCCCAGGGTCAAGGAGGATGTTTAAATACTAGATCAAGTAATTTCCTTGTTACCTGTCAATTTTAAATGTCTATACTTCAAACAAGAGAAAGATAACCTTTACTACCATAAGATGATGATTTCATTTAAACTAATATCTAGATAAATAAAGAATTGACAAACATAAACACATACATTAACATGTTGAACAGCAATGCAAACCACAAAATAAATTAGTTAAGGAATCTGCTATACGGTTGTACATAAAAGCATACAAGTACATATCTGAATCCATTAATGATGGATAAGTAACAGTATGTACACCATTTTTATTGTATAGACAATGAATGTCTGACTTCAAAACATCATCAGCATTACAAGTTATCTGTGACATTACTAAAATGTTACATTTGCTGAATAATGTCACTAAACAGTTTATACAAAATTATACAATTTCCATCATGTAATACTCATAATATGTGGCAATAATCATGTTTATTAACAAACATAACCTTTAAAAAGTGCATAGTGCATAGTGAAAATTGCTATTTATGCCTGACTGTCGACTTGCAAGCATGACAACGGATAGATAAGGTATATATAGATGACACTGCATAGCCACAGATGGTGAATGGCGATGTAATACTGTACCTCAATAAAGTGTGCGTCACTACTACATAATTTTTTTTATATAGCTTTATAAACAGGGTACGTGGATGTATGCTTGCGCCTTTGTTTTGACGCACAGACTGCCTTCCTGCTGAGACGCGTTGGGTAGTGAACAGTTGTGTGCAGTGTTCACTGTAGTCTGAGGTTTTCCTTTTTGGAGTGCAGATCACGCTCCAGTTAGTTCTTCAACCACTGCTGGTTGTAGTCTGCTGAGCGTGTGTCACTGGCACATCCTTGAAATTTTTCTCTAATTGTTGCTGCTCCATTCTATTACAAATAAATAAAATCTATTAGTGTGACGCGCTTCCATCCGTATACAATACATTGGTTGCAAACACTATAGAAGTACACAAAGGGGCCTTTCACACCTACTGAACAGTTGTGTGCAGTGTTCACTGCAGTCTCTGCGGAATAACCACACTTAGGCCTTATAACTTTTCAGACTTTCTTTATCAATCTACCAAGATGAAGAAGGCAGGGAGTAAGGCACGTGGTCGTGGAGTTTCTTCAGGGAGAGGACGTGGGGATTCTGTGGCTGCTGCGGCCCCCAGTGACACAGCATCCACCAGTTTTCCCCGGGCCGTGAGCGTTCCTTTATGCGCACTTTTGTAGGAGCTCGGAGTACCCCCCTGCTGCGGGAAGAACAAATTGAAGCCGTTGTTGTTTGGATCTCAGCCAATGCATCGACTTCAATTGCTTCCACCTCCTCTCAGGACCACAGCACTGTTGGGCAACCATCTGTCTCTTCACCGCCTGGCAAATTGCCCAGGCAGTCAGAGAGTTCTGTACAGGAGCCAGCTGAGTGTCTGCTTCTGTTCTCAGAATCTATTGGCTTGCAAACAGGGGCCCAGCCAAGCAGCATTCTGTAATGTGAAGAAGAGGGAGTATGCAGTGATGCGCAACAGCTGTGTCTCTCTGAATCTGAAGAGGCGGGTGAGACAGTGCCGATGGTCAGCACACCGCAGAACGCATCTGATGATGATGAGACCCAGGTGCCAGTTTCTGTTGAGCATGGTGCTGGCCAGACCACCAACAGCAGGTGTTGGAAGAGGGTAGTGGAGATGATGAGGTCCAATACCCAACATGGCATGAAGAACAGGAAGGTGGTGGGAGCAGCTCAGAGGAATAATAATAATATTTATTTATATAGCGCCATCATATTCCGCAGCGCTTTACAGTTTAGCAGTTTCAGAACACAAGTCATAAGTAACAACGTTAACAATACAATAATTTAAGCTAAATAAGTCGCCCCTGCTCGTGACAGCTTACAATGTACAATGAGATGGGGGAGATACAAAGTATAGGTGTTTATATAAAATGGTGCATTTACAATGATGTTCCAGCCATCTTAAGGGACTGAGGGATGGAGATAGTGAATGGGCTAGAGACACACACACACTTACACAGAATACATAGAATGACTTTGATTAGTGAATGTGATAGGCCGCTCTGAACAAATGTGTTTTGAGGGAGCGCCTGAAACCATGCAAATTGTGGATAGTCCTAATTTCTTGGGGTACAGCATTCCAGAGGATTGGCGTAGAGCAGGAGAAGTCTTGGAGTCGGGAGTGGGAGGTACGTATTAGTGCAGAGGTTAGTCGAAAGTCGTTTGCAGAGCGCAGCAGTCGGTTAGGCCGATAGATAGAAATGAGGGAGGAGATGTAGGAGGGGTGCTGCACTGTGGAGAGCTTTGTGGGTGAGAACCAGTACTTTGGTTGAAAGCTGGGAGAGGCCTAGAGAAATGGTTAGTGATAGAAGGAAGATAGAGGAAGACATTGCCCCAACGGTACAAACAGGAGGGAGAGTTAGGCTGCAGACTCGGTTGCCTGTAGCCTCCAGTTTGGCACCTGTTCGGAGCAGTTGTCTTCCAAAAGTCAAAACGTGCGCTCCCAGGACTTGCACTGCGTGGTCCTTTTTTCACACACTTGCACATGATATTTGCTATGTGAAATGCAAGCTGTGTAATCAAAAATTAAAAATAGCTAAAAGTGTCAGTCACCTCAATACCACAAATATGTGGAAACATGTGCGGACAAAGCACGTAGTTGAGTTACAAAGACACACTGGAGATGTAGGCCAACCTACAGCAGCACCTACATCTTCAGGTTGTGTTGAAGCCTCTTCATCGAGCTCACACACAGCTGGTTATGCTTCCTCACAGGATCGCCATGGAAGAACCTCGGCCACTGTTGTCCAGAGACAAACTGTTATTCCACACACAGCAGCAAGTTCCCTGTCATCCTCACACTCCCAGGCCACAAAACAGCCAGCGGTAGCACAGGCATGGGATAAAAGACGGCCATACTCCGCAAACCATGCACGAGCACAGGCTCTGAATGCTGGCATTGCAAAACTCCTGTCCCTTGAAATGCTGTGATTCAGGCTGGTGGAGACAGACAGTTTCCGTAACTGAATATCATTGTCAATCCCACAATACAATGTGCCAAGCCGATTTCATTTCAGCAGGCAAGCCGTCCCTGGTCTGCAAAAGCATGTTGAGGGAAAAATTAAACATGCGCTACTAAAAGCCCTCAGTAGCAAGGTCCACCTGACCACCGATGCGTGGACCAGTACCCATTGTTATGATCTGCTACAACCAGTAAGGAAAGAAGGGAATTCTGTCCCTACAATACAACTAAGCTGAATCCCTACGATGTAACGGGGAACCTGATCCTGCGACCAGACCCGCTAAAGTCCTCATCTAGTGTGAACGAAGACCTATAGTTGCGAGGGAGTAATCCCTACAAGATCTAGGGACTGGGAGAAAAGGTGGACACCTCCTAACATAAATTGTAGCATGGATAATTAAACAGAAAAATAAATACTTTGTGATCCTAACATCAAGCAAAACTCACAGATTAAGGCACCTAAGCACCCGGCTAGCTTAACAGTAGATAATACAATGAAGTCAAGCAAAGCCAGAAGGGCGGAGCCAGACTAAATAGGGAAAAAAGGTCATGTGACCAGCAAACTGAAACAAAACCTAACAAGAGGGTTCTAACACCCATGGCCAGGGACAATACCTTTCCCTCACTGCCCATTGGGTCAATGTTGGGCAGCCGGGTACTGATCTTGCGAGTGGCGCTGTACGTGTTCTGCCAACTCCAAGGATTGCAGGAATCAAGTCTGTACACATTGATTCCTCCTCCTATTCCAGTTCCTCAGAATCATCGCTGCAGGAGCCGTCACGGTCTACCTCCACATGGACCCGTGAACGTTTACCTGTTGCGACCGATATGAGCACAGCCGTGTCCAAATGTCAACAGGCCATCCTGAAATTAATTTCCATGGGGAATCTTAGCCACACAGCGCAGGAGCTCTGTAATGCCATAAAGCAGGAGAGCGACGTGTGGTTTTTGGAAGAGAATCTACAGGCAGGCTTGGTAGTGTGTGACAATGGCCGAAATCTGGTGTCAGCTCTGGGCCTTGGCAACCTCAGTCACATACCATGTCTGTCATATGTGCTCAACTTGGTCGTGCAGAGTTTTTTGAGGGACTATCCGGATCTTGATGCACTGCTGCACAAGGTCCGCCTAGAGTGCGCTCACTTGCGACGTTCCAGCATGGCCAGATCGCTGATTGCAGCTCTGCAACGCAGATTTCACCTTCATGAACATCGCATTATATGTGACGTACCCACCAGGTGGAATTCCTCGTTACATATGTTGGAGCGGTTGTGTGAGCAGCAGCCAACAGTAATGGAGTATCAGCTGCATCAGGCGCAGTCAACTCGCAATTTGCGGCGTTCACACTTCACCACTACTGAGTGGGCCTCTATAATAAGAATAATATATTATTTATTTATATAGCGCCATAATATTCCGCAGTGCTTTACAGTTTAACAGTTTCAAAACACGAGTCATAAGTAACAACGTTAACAATACAATAATTAAAGCAAAATCAGCCGCCCCTGCTGGTGAAAGCTTACAATCTACAATGAGGTGTGGGAGATACAAAGTACAGGTGTTTATATACAATGGTGTTTTTACAATGATGGTCCAGCCATTTTAAGGAAGTGAGGGATGCATGGAGATAGTGAATGGGCTACACACACAGAATTACACATAGAATGACTTTGATTAGTGAATGTGATAGGCCACTGTGAACAAATGTGTTTTGAGGGAGCGCCTGAAACCATCCAAATTGCGGATAGTCCTAATTTCTTGGGGTAGAGCATTCCAGAGGATTGGCGCAGCGCGGGTGAAGTCTTGGAGTTGGGAGTGGGAGGTACGGATTACTGCAGAGGTTAGTCGAAGGTCGTTTGCAGAGTGCAGCAGTCGGTTAGGCCTATAAATATAAATAAGGGAGGAGATGTAGGGGGGTGCTGCGCTGTGGAGAGCTATGTTGGTGAGAACCAGTAATTAGAATTGGATCCTATAATGAATGGGCAGCCACTGCCAGTGTAATGAGTGGCGAATAACTCTATGAAGGATATCTGCCACGTTTTGCGTGCGTTTGATGAGTCAACGCGGATGGCGAGTGCAGATGATGCACTAGTCAGCCTGACTGTCCCCCTTATCTGCCTGCTTCAAAAAACACTGCAAGCACTAAGGCATGAGGTTTTGGAAGAGGTGGAGGATGAGGAGTCACAAATTCCATCACCTTCTGGACAGTCAGCGCAACGTGGTTCCTCACAAAGGGCTGGAGGACTTTCAAAGTACCATGCTGTATCAACAATTGAACCTCCAGAGTCGCTGTCTATATTTTCATAACCATTACAAACTTTTAATGTATTTAGAAAGCACATAATGTACATTTTTTGTCTATCCTTTTGTAATGCTATTGTGTTTCCATAAACTGATGTTACAGAATTATGATACAAAGTTTTTAAATTTTGAGTTTTAAATTTTGTAAATTTATATGTATTTGAAGGACTTTGTGAGGAGGATGAGGAGGAGTCAATGGAGGAGGAAGACATCGCTCCAGAGGGAGGTAGACAATGCTCTAGTCAGTATGTAGACCAAGGGTGGGGTGATGCACAGCAGGCGGAGATGACGCCTCTTGCAGGGGACAACGTTTCTTGGCCAGTTGGGAGTCTGCAGCACATGGTTGATTTCATGCTGCAGTGGCTGAGAAACGACCGCCGCATCGAACACATTCACACCACGTCTGATTATTGGGTGTACACCCTCCTAGACCCTCGCTACCGGGACAACTTACAAAGCCTCATCACACCGTTGAACCGGGAGCGTAAAATGCGGAAGTACCAAGACACACTGGTGCAATCCATAATGTTCTCCATTCCAGCCGAGAGCACTGCTGCTGCTACTGATTTACAAAGCAGCTCTGTGCGTCGAGGCAGTGGAGACAGCTCTGCAACAAGAGGGAGCACAAGCAGCGCCTCTGCACAGGGCAAGAACAGTATGTTCCAAATGTGTCGAAGTTTTGTGGCAGCGCCACCAATGTCTACACCATCCGAGACGGCTCCAGTCAGCAGGAGGCAACATTTCCGTAAGATGGTGACAGACTACATGTCTTGCCCTCTCAGTGTACTCCCAGATGGCTCTTCCCCATTCAAGTTTTGTGTCTCTAAGCTGGATACATGGCCAGAGCTTAGCCAGTATGCATTGGAGGTGCTGGCTTGATCTGCTGGCAGTGTATTATCGGAGCGCGTCTTTACTGCTGCAGGTGGTGTACTAACAGACCGTTGCATGCGACTATCCTACGATAATGTAGAACGGCTTACTTTTCTGAAAATGAACTAGGCATGGATCTCGCCTGAATTTGCCTGTCCGGTTTCAGATTAACTAACTGGTTGACAACGTTTTCCATGTCTCCTGTTATGTTCATCTTTCTACCACCTGAGCTATACTCCCTGGGCTACAACACTGCCAGTTGCTGCTCAGAAGTGTCGTGTCCACAGACCAATACACAAGCTATAGTGATAGTGGGGTTCAGTAACGCCTGCTGTTCCCCTGCTGTGTGTCCGGCAAAAATTACTGCTACCTAGCTACACATGTTTAAAAAAACATGACATGTTAAAGTGGCTAGTGCTACACATAGATATCAGGCTACACCCTTATTTCTAAGCTGTAAACAAGTGAAACGTCAAATTTAAAACCATTCAATGATTAGTGTTGGTAACAAATCTGTAACTAAATAATTGTGACATATTATGGCAGATATCCACATGTCTAACACAAATGCTAACACAAAAGCATACTTATGCTATAGGGTACTGATGGTGAACCTTCTCACTCCATAACTTTGACCAATCCAACTCACATCATGCCTCAAATGCTGCAATGTTGGAAGTGCATAATGTGGGTTGAACTTTGACAACAGCTGCAGTGCGAAGGTTATCCTTCTGTGTTCTTGGCTTTTAAATAAAAGCATACAAGTAAATATAATAATACATTGTTGATTAAGGGACATGATGTACACCTGTAATATTGTGCAAACAATGGATGTAGGACTATTCCTCTTCAACATTACTTATATTTGTGTCATTTGAAAAAATACATATTTTAGTTAAAAATTA
The DNA here is from genome assembly GCA_033576555.1 of Oophaga sylvatica. Lineage (NCBI taxonomy): Eukaryota > Metazoa > Chordata > Amphibia > Anura > Dendrobatidae > Oophaga > Oophaga sylvatica. The sequence continues at coordinate 482,622,674 of JARQOD010000005.1, forward strand.
AAAACCCATGTTCAGTAGCTGTGAAAGGCCCGTTTGTGTACTTCTATATTGTTTGCAACCAATGTATTGTATACGGATGGAAGCGCGTCACACTAATAGATTAGATTTATTTTAAATGGAATGTAGCAGAACCAATTGGAGATAAATGAAAAGGATGAGCCACTGAGACACGCTCAGCAGAGTACAAGCAGCAGTGCTTGAACATGTAACTGGAGCGTGATCTGCACTAAAAAAAGTAAAAAACACAGACTGAAGTGAACACTGAAACACAACTGTCCACAATCTGTGAAAAGCTCCTTTCTGTACTTCTATAGTGTTTGCAACCAATGTATTGTATACGGATGGAAGCGCGTCACACTAATAGATTAGATTTATTTTAAATGGAATGTAGCAGAACCAATTGGAGATAAATGAAAAGGATGAGCCACTGAGACACGCTCAGCAGAGTACAAGCAGCAGTGCTTGAACATGTAACTGGAGCGTGATCTGCACTAAAAAAAGTAAAAAACACAGACTGAAGTGAACACTGAAACACAACTGTCCACAATCTGTGAAAAGCTCCTTTCTGTACTTCTATAGTGTTTGCAACCAATGTATTGTATACGGATGGAAGCGCGTCACACTAATAGATTAGATTTATTTTAAATGGAATGTAGCAGAACCAATTGGAGATAAATGAAAAGGATGAGCCACTGAGACACGCTCAGCAGAGTACAAGCAGCAGTGCTTGAACATGTAACTGGAGCGTGATCTGCACTAAAAAAAGTAAAAAACACAGACTGAAGTGAACACTGAAACACAACTGTCCACAATCTGTGAAAAGCTCCTTTCTGTACTTCTATAGTGTTTGCAACCAATGTATTGTATACGGATGGAAGCGCGTCACACTAATAGATTAGATTTATTTTAAATGGAATGTAGCAGAACCAATTGGAGATAAATGAAAAGGATGAGCCACTGAGACACGCTCAGCAGAGTACAAGCAGCAGTGCTTGAACATGTAACTGGAGCGTGATCTGCACTAAAAAAAGTAAAAAACACAGACTGAAGTGAACACTGAAACACAACTGTCCACAATCTGTGAAAAGCTCCTTTCTGTACTTCTATAGTGTTTGCAACCAATGTATTGTATACGGATGGAAGCGCGTCACACTAATAGATTAGATTTATTTTAAATGGAATGTAGCAGAACCAATTGGAGATAAATGAAAAGGATGAGCCACTGAGACACGCTCAGCAGAGTACAAGCAGCAGTGCTTGAACATGTAACTGGAGCGTGATCTGCACTAAAAAAAGTAAAAAACACAGACTGAAGTGAACACTGAAACACAACTGTCCACAATCTGTGAAAAGCTCCTTTCTGTACTTCTATAGTGTTTGCAACCAATGTATTGTATACGGATGGAAGCGCGTCACACTAATAGATTAGATTTATTTTAAATGGAATGTAGCAGAACCAATTGGAGATAAATGAAAAGGATGAGCCACTGAGACACGCTCAGCAGAGTACAAGCAGCAGTGCTTGAACATGTAACTGGAGCGTGATCTGCACTAAAAAAAGTAAAAAACACAGACTGAAGTGAACACTGAAACACAACTGTCCACAATCTGTGAAAAGCTCCTTTCTGTACTTCTATAGTGTTTGCAACCAATGTATTGTATACGGATGGAAGCACGTCACACTAGATTTGATTTTTTTCTAATATAATGGAGCTGCACCAATTCCACTAAATAAAATAAAAAAAAAAAAAAAAAAAAAGTGACACGTGCAGATGCCTACAAACAGCGGTGGATGCAGAGCAAACTGCAGCGTCACCTGCACTGTCACACACACACCTTGCACAGAGCTGTTAAAACAACACTGGCAAAATGAAGCTTTACACAGCGGTTGGTAAACTAGCCTGCCTCAAGCACAGTAGTACACAAAATCGCAATATCTAACTGTCCCTCAGAGTCAGCACAGCAGCGTTCTGTCCCTAACTGAGTTCACAGCACAGTGACGCTAAAATGGCTGCGGCGCCTTTTATAGTGCATTCTGACATCATTTCAGCAGCCAATCACAGCCATGCCATTAGTTAAGATGACCGCATCATTACAGGATGTGCCCACACTTCGTAGGATTCCTCATTGGCTGACTAAAATCACATTGCCTCTCAAAGAATTATGGGAACTTCCGATTCCGGTATACGATATGGAAAAAGTATCGGAATTAAGTATCGGAATTCCGATAACGCGAATATCGGCCGATACCCGATACTTGCGGTATCGGAATGCTCAACACTAGTGCTGACTCAATACAGAGGACATATCTCAATGGAAAATAAATAAACCTACCACATTATCTAATCTTGTGGCTAAAGACTGATGCCATGTTAAATTCTATTTAGGTACACCATAAGTACATTACACAGACAGGACTACGGTAATCTATAAACTTTTCTATTTTGTCATTCTGTACAGACAATGGTCTATTATATGGGCATAGGATATAATGCATATGAGCAAATTTTAAATAGCTATATATTTTGAAAGTATGTGGTTTCCTATTCTATAAATATACTGTTATAAAATATTTGCTGAGTGTTTCAAGAATAATTGTGAATGTAGAGCAGGTTTATAACATAGGTTGTACAAGCTGTAGCTCTGGTAGAGATTTCCCTGGTATATAACTTTTCGTGTATTATTTTTTTTTATTTGTACTAAGCACTAATATATCTTAGCAATTTATAATTAGCAACAGTGGATTATTGATGCTGTCAAAGTCTAAAGCTGGCCTTATTTGCCCCTGTTTTTTCAACATGTCCTGTTTAACAAACATCAAACAGAATTGCAAAAGAAAATCTACGTTTGATATTTATTGACCCTGTATTATTCTCTATACTTATACTATTTCAATTTTATTCTCTATACCAGTAAGTGATGACCATTATGCAGAACATGTGCCAGGAAACACACCAGCCAAAATAAATGAATTTTGCACATATATCATTCTTGGAAACAAATGTTCCACACTAATAATGCTCCAATTCTAATAGTGTCCAGGAAATAATTTCAACCAAAAATATGATTTTCCCAATATATTTGCCTACTGTTTTATTTATTTAACACATTGTGATGATAGAATGGATTTGTAGAAGAAAAAAAGGTGAAACAGCTCAAGCAATTTTCCAAGTTGTGAATTACTAAGCATTTTCCATTTGCAACAGAAGAAAACTGCTCAAATTAAAGAGTTAGTTGATCCAAAGGATAGGAATTGGATGGTAAAGGTGTAATGGTGTGCACATTTTCTTAGTCACACCTGCAGAATAAATAGGCTATGTTTGTAAATGACAAGGTAAGCACTAGTAGAACAGATAACTAAAGCATACATTTACTTATCTACTGTACATTGCAAAAGTGAATATACTTGCCATATACAGTAGTGTTGACAATGCCAAAATTAAGCCATACCATGAGCATAAAAAATAGATAAAAAACTAATTCAGTATTGTGACAACACAACATTTAATCTTAATTATCCAGATGTCTATTTTCAGTAGGCCAAGAGGCAAAGACTATTATCATTATGTGGACTTTTGAATTGATGTGTTTTTCTTTGATTGGTCAAGAAACACAGACTATTGTCCGTATGAGCCTTTAATGTTGACTCCAGATTTGATGTTTGTTGTAGCATACTGTATGTTATCTTGGATGATGGGGCCGCAGGGTAATTAAACAATAGATGATTGTTAATTTGTTGATTACACATTGTACCAAGCTAGCTAGTTCGTTTATCTTCAAAGCAGAGAATGATGAACTATGCAGATTGAATAAATAGTCAAACAATGAGATTTAAACTCATCCCACCTTCCCCCTGACCTGAGCCACAGATGTGGGTATGAAAAGGGGTTTCTATTCTGCAAGAAGAATCAAATGACTTGCCAGAGCAACAGCCAATACAACATGGCTGCATCAAGAGGGACACAGATTTGACTTTCTAAAGGATGTCAGTTTTGGGGACCATGGCCCCAGCAGGAAGAACACAGATCTGCTCCATTGAGTGTCACTGAACCCATGGATACATTTGGAGAAGCTAGGATTCTGACCCTCTGGTCACCTGACATCCATGGATATGTTTGGAGAAGCCAAGTTGGGACTATTCGGTCATCTGACTCCATGGAGACGTTCGGAGAATCCAGGTGAACCCATGGATACATTTGGTGAAGCTAGAATTGTGACCCTCCGGTCACGTGACCCGGTTTGGGGAAACCAGGTTATGACCATCTTGTCACCTGACCCAACTAATCATAAGAGCTTGCACTCTGCAGGTGAAAGAGAGGACCCCTTTGACCATAAATGCTTACATACTACAGAAGTGAGAGACACTTTGTCATGATCCATTTTTGGATTTGTGGCAGCTTTGGTTCCACTCAGTTAAAATGTAGCCTTTTTCCTTTCAGGCCAGTGGAGGTTAATGTCAGTTTTTCCCTGCTGGCAATCTGGTGTATCTGCAGTGCTGCTGGGTAAGCTGATGTGGGTGGTGACCATTCCCACCGTCCTTTATGATGCATCAGGTGACTGTCAGTTATAGAGCAATCTTCAGTGACCAATCCTGAGTAAGGAGCTCTCTGGGTGCAGTGGTGCGTCTGCTGGGTTCATCCTGGTGAATTTATTCTGCGGTGTGGTGCTTTGCAGCAGAGAGGCGAAGTGTTTGTTTCCTCATCCCTTTCTTGTTTGTCACTATCCCCTGTGTGGAAATATCTGCAGTGGTGAGGCAAAAGCCCCTCACCGGTCAGTGCACTAGCCAGGGCAGTGGTAGTTGACAGTGAACGATGATGTATCCTGACGATGGTGGGGGGAAGGACCCACTTAGGGCATTATGGTAGTGCAGGGACAGGCTCAGGCTTGAGCTCAGGGGTGTCCCTTCATTCATTTCCCTATTGGTAGGGCCTTCCTCTCCCTTTCCATCCCGTTGTTGGTGTGTTGTGCCATCCACTGACTGACCACCTGTTGGGTCCTGTCACACCATGACAAACTTATCCAGTAACTCTGGAGATTATTTATTATTATTATTATTATACATTTTTATAGCGCCATGTATTCCATGGCGCTTTACATGTGAAAAGGGGCAAATATAGACAGGTACAATAAATGTGAGCAATACAAGGCACACACAAGTACAGAAGGAGAGAGGACCCTGCCCGCAAGGGCTCACAGTCTACAGGGATGGGTGAGGATACACTAGGAGAGGGTAGAGCTGGTCGTGCGGTGGTTCAGTAGACTGAGGATCACTGCAGGTTGTAGGCTTGTCGGAAGAGGTGGGTCTTCAGGTTCTTTTTGAAGGTTTCCATGGTAGGCGAGAGTCTGATGTGTTGGGGTAGAGAGTTCCAGAGTATGGGGGAGGCATCGAAGTAGTCTTGTATGCGGTTGTGGGAAGAAAAGATAAGAGGGGAGTAGAGGAGGAGATCTTGAGAGGATCGAAGGTTGTGTGTGGGTATATATCGGGAGACCATGTCACAGATGTATGGAGGAGACAGGTTGTGGATGGCTTTGTATGTCATAGTTAGGGTTTTGAACTGGAGCCTCTGGACGATAGGAAGCCAATGAAGGGCTTGGCAGAGAGGAGAGGCTGGGGAATAACGAGGAGACAGGTGGATTAGTCGGGCTGCAGAGTGCAGGATGGATTGGAGTGGTGCCAGAGTGCTAGAGGGGAGGCCAGAGAGTAGGAGGTTGCAGTAGTCAAGGCGGGAGATGATGAGTGCATGCACTAGTGTTTTTGTAGTTTCATGGTCAAGGAATGCACGGATCCAGGAAATAGTTTTGAGTTTGAGATGGCAGGAGGAGGCAAGGGTTTGGACATGTGGCTTGAAAGAGAGGGCAGAGTCCGGATCACCCCGAGGCACCGAGCATGCGGGACTGGGGAAAGTGAGCAGCCATTGACATCGATGAATAGGTCTGGTGGGGGGTAGAGTGAGATGGGGGAAAGATGATGAATTCAGTTTTGCCCATGTTCAGTTTTAGAAAGGGAGCAGAGAAAAAAGCGGAAATAGCAGACAGACATTGTGGGATTTTGGTCAGTAAAGAGGTGAGGTCAGGTCCAGATAGGTAGATCTGCGTGTCATCGGCGTAGAGATGATACTACAAACCATGGGATTCTATGAGCTGTCCCAGGCCGAGGGTGTAGATGGAGAAGAGTAGGGGTCCTAGAACTGAGCCTTGAGGAACACCGACAGACAGTTGGCGAGGTGAGGAGGTACTGTGGGAGAGGGAGACACTGAATGTTTGGTTTGTTAGATATGATGAAATCAAGGATAGGGCCAAGCCTGTGATGCCAAGAAATGAGTGAATCTGTAGCAGGAGGGAATGGTCCACAGTGTCGAAGGCAGAAGACAGGTCGAGGAGAAGGAGGACAGAGTAGTGTCGCTTGCTCTTGGCGGTTAGTAGGTCCTTGGTGACTTTAGTCAGTTGAGTGATTCAGAAGCCTGATTGTAAGTGGTCAAAGAGGGAGCAGGAGGAGAGGTGGGAGGACAGTTCAAGATGGACATGCTGTTCCAGTAGTTTTGAGGCATAAGGGAGAAGAGATATCGGGCGATAGCTAGACACAGAGGAAGGGTCAAGGGAGGTCTTTTTTTTTAGAATGGGTGTGATCGAGGCATGTTTGAAGGATGAGGGGAAGACACCATTTGTAAGTGAGAGGTTGAAGAGTTGTGTTAGAGTAGGGGTGAAGACTGTGGCGAGGCTAGGGATGAGGTGGGATGGGAGTGGGTCAAGCATGCAAGTGGCGAGGTGTGATCTTGATAGGAGGGTGGAGAGCTGATCTTCTGTCATGATGGAGAAATTGGTTTTGGAGGAACAGGGCTGAGCAGCTAAGAGGGGCAATGGGGGCTAAGGGCCAAAGCTTTCTCTGATCGTATCAATCTTCTGCTTAAAGAAAGAGGCAAAGTCTTCAGTAGAAATGAGAAGAGAAAGAGGAGGTGCTGGGAGACGGAGTAGAGAATTGAAGGTGTTGAAGAGCTGTTTAGGGTTGTGAGAGAGGGAGGATATGAGAGATGAGAAGTAAGTTTGTTTTGCGGCAGTGAGAGTGGACTTGAAGCTGGTGAGGGACTGCTTGTATGCGGTTAAGTGCTCGGCAGAGCGGATTTTTTTCATCTCCGCTCAGCAACCCTAGAAGCCCGTCTATGTTCTTTGGTGAAGCTGGTCAGCCAGGGCTGCCTGTTGATTGTACAAGTTTTGCTAAGTGTGAGGGGGGCGGCCGAATCAAGTGCTGCTGTTATTGTAGTGTTATAAAAGTTGGCAGCAGAATCTATGTCATGAAGTGAAGATATGTCTGTAAGAGGGAGGAGGGACTTAGAGAGCAATAGTAAATTGAGTTGTTTGAGATTTCTGAGGGGGTGAGTGAGTTTGTGGAGTGGGGGTTGTGCACTGGAAGAGGAGAGGGAAGAGAATGTCAGTAGGTTGTGGTCAGACAGGGGCAGGGGTGAGTTAGTGAGATTAGTAAGGGAGCAGAGGCAGGTGAAGATAAGGTCCAGTGTGTGATCATCTTTGTGAGTGGCCGCAGAGGACCATTGAGTGAGGCTAAAGGAGGCAGTGAGCGATAAAAGTTTAGAGGCAGCTGGGGTAGAAGCGTCAATGGGGATGTTGAAGTCACCCATGATGATAGTGAGGATGTGAGCAGAGAGGAAATGGAGTAGCCACGTGGTGAAGTGGTCGAGAAAGGTGGAGATGGCTAGTTCTGGGGGCAGTAGATGACAGCCAGCTGGAGGTTGGAGGGGGAGTAGATGCGGACTGAGTGCACCTCAAATGAGGGAATAGTAGCGGAGGGGGGTAGTGGAATTGGGGTAAAGGAGCAGGTATCAGACAGGAGCAAACCAACTCCTCCACCACATTTGTTGCTGGGGTGGGGGGGTGTGAGATAGGTGGAATCCACTGTATGAGAGTGCAGCTGGTGAGGCTGAGTCAGAGGGGGTGGGCCAGGTTTCGGTGATGCCAAGGAAGGAGAGTTTGTTGGTGATGAACAAGTCATGGATAAAGGACAGTTTATTGCAGACAGAGCGTGCATTCCATAGTGCTCCAGGTAGTGGGAAGGGGGAATGGGGGCTGGGTGAATGGATATGAAGTTATCATGGTTGCGAAAACGTGTAGAGGATCATGGCAGGGCGTTAGAAGTGAGTGTGGGGATGTGTTGAGGAGGGCTAGGATTTGTGGTATGTCACCAGCAATGAGGAGTAACAGACAGAGCATTGGAAGGTGAGAGCAGGATAAGACATGGTGTGGCCGTGTGTGTCTGGAGAAAAAGGATTGTACATGGAGGAACAGTTCTGAGGAAAAGGTGAGATGGCTGGGGAGGATTGAGGGGGAAATGACTACTTCCTTACTAGGGGGGATTACAGGGAATAGGAAGAAAGCAAATAGTATGGGGTGAAAGTGAAAAGAAAAGGAAACATGGTAGTGGTTATATATTCTGTCAACTTACAGTCAAATTCCAGTTCAAATCTAGTCTAATTCAGAGTATAGTAATTAGAAATCTGTAATTTGAAAGATGGAATATGAAAGATGCATGGTGAGACACGTCTGGTCAGACCCATGTCCCAGAATATATGTGCAGTTGAGAGGGATCAGCTGTGAAGGGGGTTGTGGGTGTGATTACCCAGACAATATGTTCACAGTTAAGCAGAGGTGATAAAAGAGGGGGAAGGGACTGGCTACTCAGGTATGCATGGAAGACACAAGGGGAATGGATACATTGTGGAGACAGAAAGATGGGTAAGTAGTGAAATGCTAGAGATTATATGCACTTCATTGACAGTCAAAAGCAGGGGGAAAGCTGTGTAGATGATAGCATACCAGAGAGAGATTATATGCACTTCATAGACAGTCAAAAGCAGGGGGAAAGCTGTGTAGATGATAGCATACCAGAGAGAGATTATATGCACTCATATGGACTTATATGAGGCTTATATGGAGATGGAAAATGTCTCTGCTGTACAAGTTGTGATCCATTGGAAACCTCTGATTTGTAATGTTCCAGGAACTGACCATTACTGTTCTAGCAATGATGCGACTAATGAATGCATGAACTCCACTATTGCTGCTAACGTTAAAAACGTTAGCGTATTTTGATCAAAAAGCACAAAAGCCACTTAACCTGGTCAAGGAAGTTGCATTTGTTTCACATGGTAAGTAAGTGAAATAGCCACATGTTCTATTTGTTACATAATAAACTTTACACAAAATGATGTTAGCCTGCTCTCTGATGCTTCAGCAGTGTGGGAAATGGCGGCAGTCAAGGTTTTTTGTGGAAGATAGCCACAGCACTCTTGTGGATGGGTGCACAAGTTCGGCACTCCAGATTGGTACAAAGTGACGTTTATTGTAAAGAGTAATCCAGAACAGTAATAAACGTTTCGTTCAGCAATAGATCTTCATCAGTACACAGATTGCAATCTTGAGACTGTTAGGAGCTCAGCGCTTGTGTGATGTAGCAGCCTCCACCACCAGTAAAATGCAGGGGAGCAAAGGTTTTTTGTAAACTGCGAATCGGATCTCAAAATGTAAAAATTTGCATGAAAATGCGAATTTCAGGAAATTCAACTAGAACTCGAACCTCTGCGAATTAATCCACTTGTCTCCATATATAAAGAAACAAAACATTAATAATACATATACAATATACCGTAATTTTCATATTATAAGACACACTTTTTTCCCCAAAATTTTTGGGGAAAATGGGGGCGCATCCTATAATTCGAATATACCTTACTGGCCGCAGTGGAGAAGTTTCCCAGGGTCGCTGCTGGAGGAGGCAAGACTGGCGCGTTGCCTCAAGCTGCAGGCTGGGATGAGGGGGTGTTTGGAGGTGCGACACTGCGGGTGTTTGGGGGTGCGGAGGCTCCACCGACATTTTGTGAAAGTTCGGGACCCCCACATTTCCATGGTTTACATTGCAGTGGACTCCGGGAAAATCGCTGCCGGGGGGAAATGCATGCACAGATGGAGATCTCAGCACCAAGATCTAGGGAGATGAGATCCCAGCACCAAGATCTCCAACTGTGCATGCACCTCTCATGGCAGCTATTTTCACAGGAAGTACAGGGACTCCAGGCTTTCACAAAATGTTGGCGGAGCCCCCGCAGCACCAAACACCCGCAGTGTCGCACATCCGAACACCCCTTTCTCCCAGTCTGGCGTCCGCAGCATCGCCCCACTCCTGCCTCTGCCAGCAGCGACCTGGGGACCCCGCTTTACCGCAGCCACCAAGAAATAAGATGCATGGATGTTAAGAAGAACCACCATTTTATTAAAAAAGTTTTTTTTCCTATTTTTCTTCTCAAAATTTGGGGTGCGTCTTATAAACCGCAAAATACGGTATCTCAGTTTTAATAGCTCATAAAATAACTCAGAACTTAATTTCCGGTGTTAGGAGGATTTGGAAACACAGCATCATTAATGGCAGAATTTAATTCTTTACTATTCCCAGTTAAAAATGAATATGAATTACTGTAAATGCCAAATAATACATCATGATACAGTAAAGATGTATATCTTTGTACTGTGTTAGCCAGTAGATAGAAAAATATTTGGAGTTGAGAGTCCTCAGTGGTTGATACCTTTTAATGGCTAACTGAAAAGATGGTAACAAATTGCAAGCTTTCAAGACTACTCAGGTCTCTTCATCAGGCTAGACTAATACAAAATCTGAAGAATCACATATTTATACACAACACAGCACAGAAAAAATGCAATAGATAAGACAAGTGACGTGAAGCAGAATAGTCATTATGGCAGAGGGATGAGCATAAATACGATATGATACGATACACTTTATTGATCCCGGGGGGAAATTACAGTATTACAGCAGCAATACAAACAGCAGTACATAAAATATTAGGACACAAATCTT
>JARQOD010000005.1:482633652-482724711 GCA_033576555.1 Oophaga sylvatica
AGTTTTGCCCATCAACATTAACAGAAATAAACACTTGAAATAGATCACTCTGTTTGTAATGACTCTTATTTAATATCTGAGTTTCACTTTTTCTATTGAAGAACTGAAACAAATTAACTTTTTGATGATATTCAAATTTTATGAGAAGCACCTGTACTAATAAATATATTTGTTTTAAAGAATCATACAGCTACAGGGGTTTTATACATTATTAAACTTTAGTGATGACGAACATGCTTGGATAAGGTGTTATCTGAGCATGTTTGTTTGCTAACCCATTGGCTTCGGCGTACTCGAAGAATTTGTTCCCCGTGTGTGCATCTCTCATGGCTGTTCGAGAGCAACAATACATGTAGGGACATCATAACAAACAGGCAATCCCCGCATGTGTGGCAGCTGTAAAACAGCCATGAGACATGCCCTTACAGGGATTCAAACATATTTTTGAGCACGCCAAAGACAATCAGCACACGAGCATGCTCAGATAACACCTTATTAAAGCACATTTGCTCATCACTAGAGATTGGCGAACCCGAACAGTAATGTTCGGGGTCTGTACAGAACACTTACTGTTCGGGAATAGACCTCTACCAGAGACTTCACCAGGAAGTCTGTGTTACTGTTGAGGTTCGGCACCTCAAACTCCGGGTGTTTCTCGCACTGTCATTCAAGTTAAGATTAATGCCGCTGCTCAGAGACCTGTGGTTCCCACCCTGGCAGATGACAGCATGAGCTGTAAAGGGAGATAAAAATTTTACCTCTGGTCACAGGCATTGGCTGATGGGACTACTACTCCCATCCGCCTATGCCTGCCCTAAATAACAGCGAGAGCAGCCAGCGGCTAATGAGAACATGCATCAGCCAGCGCATGTGCTATAAATAAATACATTTAAAAAAATTAAGTGGAGTCCGTTCTATTTTTTATAACCAGCATGACAAAACTGACAGCTGAGTGCTGCAACCAACAGTTGTCAGCTTAAGCAAGGCTGGTTAAATAAAAAAAATGGGGTGGGGTCCCCCATTTTTGACAACTAGTCAAGCTAAAGCAAACAGCTGAGGGCTGGTATTCTCAGGTTAGTAAGTGGCCATAGATATTGTCCATTCCAACCTAAAAATAGCAGCCTACAGCTGCCCCAGAAAAGGCACATCTATTAAATGCACCAATTCTGGTGTTTTGCCCGGCTCTTCCCACTTGCCCTGTGGTGATGGCAAGTAAGGTTCATGTTTGTGGGGTTGATGTCATAATTCTTTTGTCAGAGTCGCCTGCATTTCTTGTGCTGTCAGGCAGGTTACAGCATGGGAAACACTTGACGTTCGGGGTGCCAAATTGAAACAATAACACGGACTTCCCGGAGAAGTCCATGTTCGGGTCTGTGCCTGAAAACTAGGTGTTCAGTACGGAACACTGAACTATAATGTTTGGGTTCGCCCATCACTAGCACTGTGTAATTCATAAAGGGAATCACAAGTTTTTGTTGCATCATCTGAGAGCAGCCTAATGTAGGCAAAGAGATGCTGAATCCAACGCTGTATTACTTAGATTACTGGGTGCAGCTGTTCTGACACAAAAAGAGTCTTTAGATTTAGCAATAAAGCAGATATAAAAAGCTAAGCCCACCCACAACAGACTGTATTTAAAATGTCCATAGACACTGCGGAGCCTATCACAGGAGAGGGCATGTTGGACCAAGGCTCAGAGACCAGATAGTCACAGCAATGATAAACTACTGATGCTAAAACCATTATTGTAAGCAAAGAAAACCAGAGCTTGATAAGAGAGACATAGATGAAATATGTGTTTTAACCCCTACACCAAGTTGTCTTCAGATTACATAGCAAAAACCTGCTGACAGATTCCCTTTAAACAGAATAGGTGGATTGAGATTGAAATAAAATTTCACCAAGGATTATACAGCCATTCTGACTAAACCACTCTCAACAGGTATAAGAGATCTATTCAATAATGTGTGTAATTTGTACAGTAAAATTGGATGATAGACCCATTTAATAGCATTGCTCTCAGCAGTAGATATGGATTTCCCATTATACGGTATGGTGCCTTAAAACATGCCAGAAATACGCTTAGTTTGCGTAGCTTTGTATAAAATTGTCATACAATACAGCATCTGTGTGGATTGAGCATTTGACATAAAGCCACTCTGGGGACAGGGAGTACTGTGATAATATTCTGTATATTAAGCTAAGGAAGATGACGGAGAAATGTCTAAATATGAGCCAAACATGGAAAATGTTACAATTGAATGTCATGTTATTGGACTATTGAGGACCTTAGAAAAATGAAAACGGAAATACAAAAATTGGAGAAAATATTAAATTCACAAACATGTTCATCTTTAATGTGTGCTGTAGAAATAATTGCAAAAAAAGTAGAATATTCTTGTTGAGATGTTATTCCATGGTGACTCCTAAGTAGTGGAGGACTTACTGTTAGTGAGAAATTTTTTGGGCAGCCATGACTGAGGTGGTCTATGACTAGCATCCCACATCGCCAATATAGTTTTGAGGGCTAAAAACGGTTCCCTATACTGAGCTAGCTCAAAAAACTTTTAGTTGACAGGTTCCATCATTTCTGGTCTTGAATTCAAAAGCCTTATATATTCCTATGAGACTTTTCAGTGTTGGAGACTGTACACAGACCTTGAAGCACCAAAATGTCCTTGCAGCCGGAGGGAGGATTTCTGTCCAGAATTGATTTTTAAAAAGCTTTAATTTTTTTTAAAAAAACAGTATAAGGTGTGTATCATGTTGACATTTAGCAGCAGCAGTACAGTACTGTAGATGACATACTACAGCTGTGTAGCCCTGGTACACAATACCAGGAGGATGAGTGGAGAGGTAACAGTTAAGGGCTCTTCATAACATCACGTACACTTCGGACACACCCAGCAGGGGTGTGGAGGGGATGATTCATTCAGTCAGATTCCTGTCCTTGGACAGAGCAGACGTGTTCAGTCTGAGCCTGTTAGCAGTTCAGAAAGTGGAGGCTAGTACAGGTGAGCTAGTTCACCTCAGCCTAGTCAGAGCTGTGCCCCACTGGAAGACAGACTGAGATATCTATTAAGAGTTGAGCAAATCGAAGGGCAAAGTGGAAGAGAACAGAGAAGTGCCATAGGTCAAGGATACCTGCACATTGTTACCGGTCACTGGGGACCGAAGGATCACTATTAGCTTCAAGCATAGTGGTAAGAAAACCAGAGACTTACCGGACCTTAGGTCGCGGCAAGCAGCCCCGAATAGTCAGTACGTAACTGGGGTCAGGGGAAGTGAGGACCTTGAGTCTCTGCAGGACAAGACAGGAATTCAGCTTTCTCACAGGAAGGCTCCGACCACAAAACTGACCGGGCAGAACAGCTTTGGAATAGCTGGAATTATAGAGGGAACTACGCTTCAGGCTGGTTGGACTCATCATCATCGGACAGTAAAGGAGGCCCCTAACTTGCTTAACCGTTGCCTCAAAGCTCATCCTCCATCAACCCCATCAGCCTCCCTGGGAACTGCCTTACCATCTTACAAGTAAAGGTATGGAAAGACGCTGACCGTGTGAGACTGAGTTATTTATTGCATGCCTGCACAATCCCTACCTAACTATCGACCTGAGGGAAGAGTCCTACCTGTAGGGGACCCGACATCTAGCTGCCTCACCATCCCCTCAGAGATCTACAGCAGCGCTGGTACAAATTACCAGAAGACTACAGGTGGCGTCACGAACTGTATATAAATCTATCCCCTGTAAATATATCCCTAACATACGCCAGACCGCCAGGGCCACAGACCGAGCCACAGCTGCCTGTGACAAATCCCATAGACTTCCATGGGCTCGGCTCTGAGTACCCCATTGCCCTGGTAACCCACAATTGTGGTGGCGGGTCGACACAAAACTTTGGCGTCACGAACAGGATACGAAACTTGCAGCATTGCGAGCCCTGTGTGCCTGTGGAGTGTTTTGATGAAAAAGACTGTTGCTGTTGTTTGGCGCCAAATACCGCCATATTTGCCGCCAGATTCGCGCCCTAAGGTGCTGGAGAAGAAGGTGGGCGTACCTGAAAGAGCGCGCAAAGTCTTGGACACGCCCCCGGCTCTGACTCAGCGGCAGGTCCTGCAACAGGAAGTGAACGCTCTGACATCAGAGCGCCTGCGACGAAGGTCCTGTTCCCACTGCGGTGCCTGTGAAATAGCAGCGTCTGAAACCGGTAGGCTCCGTTTAACCAAGGGGGCGCTAAGATGTCACAACAACCGGCTGACAGTGCGGCCCCGGCCGGAGGCCCCAATCCCGCACCGCTTGGTATTTGTAGCTCCAGATGGGGGCGCAGGCCCTGCACCCAGTCCGGTAGTCCCGATCATGCCACTAACGCTCCCATATATGCCTGGGGCGAAATGGCTTCCCCAGTACAGCGGTGAGCCAGGCACATTAGCAGGCTTCAAGCGGAAGTTATGCAGCATCCTAGAAATGTACTCCATGCCTGAGAGACAGAAAGCTGCTGTGCTAATAGGGCAGCTAACTGGCGCTGCTGAGAGGGAAGTGGAGACTTGGGATACCGTTGATCAGGAGTCGGTACCTGCGATCTTCCTTAAGCTACATGCCATATTTGAAGACCGCACAGAAACGGATCTCCGGATGGCCTTCTATCACTGTTCACAACAGCCAGGTGACAGCATCCGGGACTACGCTTGCCGACTACAGGGAGCCCTGAGAGCCCTCAAGCAAATTAACAATTTAAATGCTATCGACGAGAATAAAATGCTGAAAGAACAATTTATACAGTGATTGAGATCCCAAGAGGAACGCAGAACTGTAAATTGGTGGTCCTTAGATCATCCGGATGCTACCTTTGATGCCCTAAAGGACATGGCAATAAAAGGGCTGCGGCCCCTGGGCAAACCTGCGGTGGCAACCCAACATCATCGGGGTGAAGTCACTCTGGAGCCGGCAGTAACCCCCTTTTCCCCGCTAGTGGCTGAAGCCAAAGCGCAGGTGACACCTCCTAGTGAATTGGACTGTCTGCGCTCAGAGGTGCGCCAGCTGACTAAAAATCTGGCTGCTGTAATGAGTGCCCTGCAGCTGCGGAAAGAGGAGGAAGGAAAGATCTTGTTAGCTGACTGCCCAGAAGACGTCCCGTGGATGCACCGGAGAAGAAAGAAGACGTCGCCCCCCCGAGGAGGACAACGCCACCCCCAGGAGCGACCTCTGATCAACACCCTCCTCGTCGAGAGATCATCTGTTATCGATGCAACCGGAAAGGTCATATGTCTCCACAGTGTCCTTTAAACGGGCAGAACCTGGGTCCAAGGGCCAACACCCAGGAGAATACCCGTCAGGCCCCCTAGACTGGAACCGCAGGTATGTGGGTGGGCGACCCTACCTGTCTATTATTCTAGATGGTATTGCTGTTCCGGCATTGTTAGACACTGGGTCGCAGGTGACCCTAATACCTGATGCCCTATATACCAAGTACTGGTCAATGGACAGTCTTAAACCTCCGAGCCTTGACTTTACCGTGTATGCTTCTAATGGTCTTCCTGTAGAAGTACTCGGAACAAAATGTGTAGATGTAAAGGTGGGCAGAGAGGAGTTGAAAGACCAGGGCTTCTGGTAGTAAAGACTGTAAATGAGGAGAACGGTTTAAATATAATTTTGGGTACTAACATTATCGGTAATTGTTTGGGAGAAGTTGTGTTCTTGCTCCAACAGCTCGCTGAGATTGCCCGACCAAGGCAGAGAGGAGTAATCCAAAGAGAGATCCGGGCCCTGGTGTGTCAGCAGCAAGCGAAGCTTACCGACGGCGAAATTGGTAATGTACGGGTCACTGACTCGGATCCTATTGTGATACCCCCAATGAGTGAAATGATCATTTGGTGCAGGGCAGCCATAGGTCTGAGAGGACAGAATTACCAAGCTGTAGTAGAACCCCACCATTCAGAACATAGACCTACACTTATGACTGCTAGAGGAGTAGTAGAAGTGGTGAATGGAAGAGTACCGGTACGGCTTCTCAATTGGGGAGATGATGAGGTAAACTTACCCCGTTACACAACTATTGCTAAACTACATGCTGTTGATAATAATTCTATTCTCCCGGCTGAGTCCTTAGACTCCTGTCAAATAGCGGAGGACAATGACCCAGCAACTCAGGTGGCGGAATGGTGTCAGCAACTCCATGTTGGGACGGACACCACTCCCGCTCACCAGAAGCAAGGGGTATTACGGGTGGTGCAAGAGTACGCCCAAGTGTTTAGCAAAAATCCACTTGATTTTGGGATAATTAAGGGAGTACAACATCACATCCCTACAGGCAGTCATCCTCCCATCAAAGAGCGGTATAGGCCCATACCTCCAGCTCATTATCAGAAGGCTAAAGAAATGTTGAATGATATGAAGAAAGCCGGGGTGATAAGGGATAGTTGTAGCCCCTGGGCAGCCCCTCTAGTTCTGGTTAAAAAGAAAGATGGTAGTATGAGAATGTGTGTGGATTACAGGCAGGTGAACCGCATAACACACAAGGATGCATACCCGTTACCACGTATAGAGGAATCATTAGCTGCTCTGAAAACGGCTAACTACTTTTCTACCCTTGATCTGACTAGTGGTTACTGGCAAGTGGCTGTGGCTGAGGAGGATCGTGAGAAAACGGCTTTCACCACCCCAATGGGGCTCTGTGAGTTCGATAGAATGCCGTTTGGGCTCAGTAGTGCCCCAGGAACATTTCAGAGAGTGATGGAAAACTGTCTGGGACATCTCAATTTTGAAACCGTGCTGCTATACCTAGACGACGTTATCGTGTATTCCAAGACATATGAGGACCATCTGAAGCACCTGGCAGAAGTATTCGAGTCCCTGTCCAGGTACGGGATGAAGTTGAAACCCTCAAAATGCCATCTACTCAAACAGAAGGTACAATACTTGGGGCACATCGTCAGTTCGGAAGGAGTAGCGCCGGACCCAGAGAAAGTCACTGCCATCCAGAAGTGGCCGGAGCCGAAAAACCTTAAGGAAGTGCGACAGTTCCTGGGACTAACGGGTTACTACAGGAGATTCGTGAAAGATTACACGAAGAAGGCAGCTCCTTTACAGGACCTCCTAGTAGGACAATCCCTAAAGAGCAGAAACCTTCCCTTTAATTGGGGTAAAGAACAGGCTGAAGCATTCCAAAAGATGAAAGAGATCCTTACAGGTGATGAGATCTTAACCTATCCTGATTACAGCCAACCGTTCCTGTTGTACACCGACGCCAGTAATGAAGGTTTGGGAGCGGTTCTCAGTCAGAAGCAGAATGGCCAAGAAAAAGTCATCGCATATGCCAGCAGAAAACTCAGGCCAACTGAAAGGAATCCGGAAAATTATAGCAGCTTCAAGCTGGAGTTTCTGGCGCTGGTCTGGGCCATTACTGAAAGATTTAAGCACTATCTGGCCTCCAATAAGTTCACGGCGTACACAGACAACAACCCGTTAACGCACCTGGAAACCGCCAAGCTGGGCGCCATGGAGCA
Source organism: Oophaga sylvatica (assembly GCA_033576555.1). Classification (NCBI taxonomy): domain Eukaryota; kingdom Metazoa; phylum Chordata; class Amphibia; order Anura; family Dendrobatidae; genus Oophaga; species Oophaga sylvatica. The sequence continues at coordinate 482,641,159 of JARQOD010000005.1, forward strand.
GCGTTGGATGGCTCGGTTGTCCAATTACCAGTTTACTATCAAGTACCGGGCAGGTCGAAAGAATGCTAATGCTGACGCGTTGTCCCGAAGGCCGCATGACTCTGATACGGAAGAAGAATCGGATGACCTGGAAGAAATTGAGCTACCTGCGTTCCATCGAAATGGGGTAGTCCACGAGCATCGAGTCCACAGAAAGCAGTATGGTGCAACATTAAATCCTTTACCCCATCACAGTTGGAAAGAGACTCAGGACAGTGATCCAGTGGTCAGCCGCATCAAGGAGTTGTTAAAACAGGAAGGTTCCTCCTTGGAAAAGGATGCACCTATGTCAGCAAAGCTCCTGTGGAACGAGAAAAGCAGGTTGTTCCTATACCGTGAGAAGTTGTGCAGGAGATACGTCAACCCCAGAACCCACGAGATGGTCTGGCAAATAGTGGTCCCCAAGGCAGACGTCCCAATGGTGTTGGAAGCGTACCACGATCAAGCAGGACACTTTGGCTGGAGAAAGCTGGAGACCCTGTTGAGATGCCGGTTCTACTGGGTAGGGATGCGCAGCTCCATCGAGAGGTGGTGTCGGAACTGTGGACCCTGTGGTCTCAGAAGAAAGGACTACGGTAGTCAGAAGGCACCCCTGCAACCTATCCGGACGACTCGTCCCCTGGAGATTGTGGCCCTGGACCACGTCAAATTGTCGCCAAGTAGATCTGGATACTCATACGCCCTGACCATGGTGGACCATTACTCCAGATTTCTGGTGGTTGTTCCAGTTAAGGACCAGACCGCAGTGACGGCAGCGAAAACCTTTCAAGCAAACTTCTGCAGACCGCATGGGTATCCGGAGCAAGTATTAACCGATCAGGGACCTGCTTTCGAAGCCGATCTATTCAAGGAATTCTGTCACATGTACGGGTGCAAGAAAATTAGAACAACACCATATCACCCTCAAACCAACGGTCTTTGCGAAAAAATGAACCATATTGTCCTTGACTTGTTGAGATCCATACCGTTGGAAGACAGGAATCGATGGCCGGATTTACTACCTGATTTGGTTGATTTGTATAACCATATACCTGTAAGCTCAACTAACTGCACTCCAGCTTATCTTATGAGAGCAAGGCCCGGAAGACTACCAATGGATCTAGAACTTGGAGTGGTAGAACCGGAGGCAGACGACGCCGTTGAAAACTGGGACATCAATCGGCAAGAGCAATACAGAAGAGTACAAATCTGTGTAGAGGAAAGTCTCAACAAGGCACGGGGAAAACAGGAAGATGTTTACAACAGAAATGCTCCTGCCAAGCCTTTGATGCCTGGAGAGGTAGTATTAAAAAGAAAAGGAAGATGCACAAATTGGATAACCAGTGGAGCAAGAACCCTACGTCATACAAGATTCTAAATATGACAACAGAAAAGTTTGTGTCGTCAGTAAGGACGGAGGAAGAACAATAACCACTGTGTCCAGAGACCATTTGAAATTGTGTCCAGAACCCTTAAAGCGTTGTGAAAAGAACCCTGTCATCAATCAAGGAGAAAGAAGGGAAGAGGTCATACACACAGATCTGGGAGATTTTCCTGCGGATTGGCCCCGACTGGGAGATGCTGTGATAATTCCAGTGTTGCAGTTTTATCAGCCACAAGAGGAAGTTCTACCTCCAGTTGTGCCCGTGGTGCCAGTTGAGCCCGCTCAGGAGTTACCCATCCCAGCAACACCTCAACCTGTGGAATCTCAAGAAGGATCATCAGAAGCAGCGCCCCATACTATGGGATCCCCTGGTGAAGCTGACTCACACCGCCCAGCCATCAGTACGCTTGCCAGATCCATAGAAAGATTGAGGCAGTTCTATAGTTTGCCGTTACGCAGTGCAGACAGATCGCAACTTGATATACCTGAAGCTACACCACGTAGATCAGAGCGAACCACCAAAGGGAAGTTACCCATTAGATATCAGCAGTGATTATAACGAATTAATGTGAATATTGTAAAAAGTCTATATATATATGTGTTTTTCCCTATTATGTCTTATAATGGACTCAGAGGCTGAGGACTGAGCCAGCCCAAAAACTGTATCTTGTAAATAGTTGCACTAAGGTGCCTTTTAATGGTTTCACACGAAGCCTTGACTTACCTCTGAACAGAAAACCCGTGTGGTGTGGCACTGAGTGAGGTCTGCATTTGGATGTCCTGCAGCCCACCCAGGACCCACGTTGAAGGTTTGGTGCGGGTCCTTCACAAGAATACTGAGTATTTATTGAATGTTTTGATGCCTTAATACTTTTGTATTTTTCTATATTCAATGTGTTGTTCGCAACGTTCAAGACATCCTTACCTCCCGGATGGGACGAATTAATGTTTATTGTTGATGTTTAATGCATAAACAAAATGTCTCTTTGTATTTTACAGCCCGGGAGTGCTGTCGTTTACCATGGGGGAATGTGTAGCCCTGGTACACAATACCAGGAGGATGAGTGGAGAGGTAACAGTTAAGGGCTCTTCATAACATCACGTACACTTCGGACACACCCAGCAGGGTGTGGAGGGGAGTGATTCATTCAGTCAGATTCCTGTCCTTGGACAGAGCAGACGTGTTCAGTCTGAGCCTGTTAGCAGTTCAGAAAGTGGAGGCTAGTACAGGTGAGCTAGTTCACCTCAGCCTAGTCAGAGCTGTGCCCCACTGGAAGACAGACTGAGATATCTATTAAGAGTTGAGCAAATCGAAGGGCAAAGTGGAAGAGAACAGAGAAGTGCCATAGGTCAAGGATACCTGCACATTGTTACCGGTCACTGGGGACCGAAGGATCACTATTAGCTTCAAGCATAGTGGTAAGAAAACCAGAGACTTACCGGACCTTAGGTCGCGGCAAGCAGCCCCGAATAGTCAGTACGTAACTGGGGTCAGGGGAAGTGAGGACCTTGAGTCTCTGCAGGACAAGACAGGAATTCAGCTTTCTCACAGGAAGGCTCCGACCACAAAACTGACCGGGCAGAACAGCTTTGGAATAGCTGGAATTATAGAGGGAACTACGCTTCAGGCTGGTTGGACTCATCATCATCGGACAGTAAAGGAGGCCCCTAACTTGCTTAACCGTTGCCTCAAAGCTCATCCTCCATCAACCCCATCAGCCTCCCTGGGAACTGCCTTACCATCTTACAAGTAAAGGTATGGAAAGACGCTGACCGTGTGAGACTGAGTTATTTATTGCATGCCTGCACAATCCCTACCTAACTATCGACCTGAGGGAAGAGTCCTACCTGTAGGGGACCCGACATCTAGCTGCCTCACCATCCCCTCAGAGATCTACAGCAGCGCTGGTACAAATTACCAGAAGACTACAGGTGGGGTCACGAACTGTATATAAATCTATCCCCTGTAAATATATCCCTAACATACGCCAGACCGCCAGGGCCACAGACCGAGCCACAGCTGCCTGTGACAAATCCCCATAGACTTCCATGGGCTCGGCTCTGAGTACCTCATTGCCCTGGTAACCCACAATTGTGGTGGCGGGTCGACACACAGCTGCTGAAGAACCTCTTTTTGAAAAGCGTGATTGGCACAGAAGAAGTATCTTATGCAAGTCTGCTGGATGCAATAATTTATGTCCACGCAGTGTTAGATTTCTGGACAATCGTCAAGTTTTCACATTACAGATTAAGTTTACATGTCAATGAGGAAGGTTTCACATATGTCAATGGAAACTTACCATCGGGTGTATTTTAACATCATAACTGATAAGTTATAACGCTTTGATCTTCTACGTTACATCATTTATCAATCCTTAGTCCATGCAGGCTGTACATTTGGAGATTATAATCATGGCACTATAGGTGAGGCAAGCCATTCTTTTAACTATAGTCAGATCCTATGTTTCAGTGTTACTACATGTGCACCTTTTTATCTGGCATTAAAGTATATACACCAGAACTGATCCCTACAACAGTAAATGAGGTGTTGTAAAAAGGAAGAATGAGTGAAAATGTACATGATGCTGTGTGAGTCATTTCTGTGGACTTGGTAGTGAAGAGAAATGGGATTTAATATTTTTTCCTCTGGAATTGGTTTTCAGTGTAGGATACAAGCTCTAATGTAAGCCGCATGTTCAGAGTCTTGTTCGTTAGTGACCTCTAATGGTAGAGATCTTCATTGTTCTAATTCTGCTCTTTCAAAGGCCAGTGCATCGGGAACTACTTAAAGCTGCGGTTAGCTCCAGTGCCCTTATGAAGTGCAGAATTCTTTGAAAAAGACAGCAGACATTATTTTTATTTTTCAGATGATTACTGGGTGTTTTGGTATTGGGGATTGCACCATCTACTGACTCATATGTTAACTGTGCCATGAAATGTGGCTGCAAATACTTGGTGTATATCATGAAGCACTTTAAACAGAGATCACAATGCTGGTGCTTAGTAATAAAAAAAATGGGCCCCTTTTACCTTGAAGGATTTGTGGTTAAGTCAAACACCTACAATTGGAACAATATCCGGCTCCTTTACTGATGGATTGGACTTAAACTTCAACCCAGTGATTAAATTAGCCTCAAAGTAAAAACGAATGGGATGTCCCATAGGACGTCTAAAAAATAATATATTCACAAGTGTAATGTGACCACTGTATGGCCAGATGAGCGCCTTGATAAATACATTTACCCTCATATTACCTCACTTTTATCATATTTTATCTACCTCTGAGCAAATATGAGAGGAATATAGTTAGAAAGAAGAAAACTGATATATGTACTGTATGAGTGTGAATCCATGCTAAAGATATCTTCATTAGAGATATTGCATGAACCAGATGCTGCAGTTTGAGTTGACATATAACCATAGGTCATTCTTCACAGTATACAGTATGATGATGTCACACCCTTCACATGTATGGTCTAGATTGATGTTATCACTGTGGGACCGCCAGATCATATAAATGTGTGTGGCACAATAAATCTGCAGCTTTTTGATGTTACTGGGCTCTGCACTGTCATTTGTGTTTACTACTGTTATATAGAAAATCCAAGTAAAAGGTTAAAACTACTGAAGTAGCAGCAGAAATCGTGGTTGCTATGATTCTAGCAGATGATGACCATCACCACTGATTATGTAAGGAGGTGACAGAGGCCGTCATATGCTTCCCTTTCTTTGGACATTGTTCACATTTAATACATGCGGTTCCAGAGTGTTTATAAGTGTTAGGCTGGGGTCACACTTGCGAGTGTGATGCAAGAAACTCAAGCGAGTTTCTCATCAATACCTGGCACTGCCGCCGACTCTCGGACTGGAGTGTGCGACTGCATAGAAATACATGCAGCAGCACACTTCAGTCCCCAGTGCCGGCGGCAGTGTTGGGTATTGATGTGAGAGACTCACGTGAGTTTCTCGCATTGCACACACAAGTCTGACCCCGACCTTAATGTGTTTATGTACTGTAATGTATTTGATATGTGTTATGTACAGAATTAGGGATAGAATAGAAGGTAATATAGGAAAATAGTGGGATTAGAATAGAGGAGGCATACTAGAGATCAGGAATAAGAGTATTAGCCTAGGTTTAGTCAGCATAGGGGTTTTCCAGACTGGGAGGAGTTACAGAGTAGTGTAGTGCAGAACAGTGGAGATGTAGTGTAGACACTTCCTGGTTAGTGGGAAGAGCCCAGGCAGCCTTGCCCAGGGCAAGAAGCTGTGCAGATGCAGCAGTGAGCAAGGACAATCTGTCAGCCATGGGGATAAGTTTGCTGCAGCAAAAAGGGGCCCCAGACTGAGTGTCGTGTACGCGATCACCAGCTTAAACGGGACCGTTCCAAGGAGGATCCAAAACTTACGGTAGGGACTAAGTGAAGCTGAGATGGTGAGCCTGTTACCCTTTAATTATGAAGCCGGACCAGGGGAATGGCAGGAACCTGGTAGGCCTAAAGGAACGGACAGGGCAGAGATTGTCCAAGAAGAGCAGAGATTGCTGGAAGGGGACAGGGATTGTCCAGGAGGGCAGAGGGGCAGAGATTGCCAAGATGAGACAGGGATTGTCCAGGGACAGCAGGGATTGGGAGGAAGACAGGAAAACCCAAGAAATGTCACTCTGTATGCACTGTGTCGCCTCTGTATTGAAAACCCTGCTGATGAGTAAAGTTAATCTGTTAGGAATGGACACTGTCTCTGGAGTCGTTTGTGAGACGCATGTGGCTGAAGCCCGAGTGACAAAAGCAGAGGGTACTCTGACAGTAAATGTGAGTGTTCTGTTGCGCATGCAGCACAAACAGCAGAAGGGACATTATGCTTCATCTGTGGGGCGCCAGGGTGTGGGAACACTACAGATTGTTGCCACAACTACCACCCTGGCTGCCTTACAAAATTGGGGTAGTCAGCAGAATTGCGACACCTTGTATGCAGAGAGCGGAGGAGCCTTGAAAATGGCAAAGATGGCAGCTGTTAGAGACTTTAAGATGGCGCTGAAGGCTGACATAAAGATCGCAGTCAGTGGTGCGAAAGATGGGAGTGTTGCCGCCCATCGTGGGCATCGTAAGCAGGAAAAGGCATGAAGACCAGCTTGGCAGAAACAGTGGACTAAGCTGAGGCCACGTCCCCTAGTGACTGGTGCCCGCCCAAGATGGGCACGGCAAACAAAGAAGAAGCCCCGACCCCTGCAGCAGATTCTTGAGGAACGGGTGGAGCAGCCGGATGTGGCTCCACCCACGTACGAGGTACGGAAGAGAAGGATCAGTTACTGCTTCCGGAAGAATGGTTCCCGCTCAATCGGCTGGTGAGGAAGATCATCAGGAGCCAGAGCACCACGGATGCAGAGAATCCTGAGCCGCAACAGCCGGAAGAGGCGATGAGAAAGAGGAAGCAGTGAAAAGAGGGACCGTTGCGGCCTTGATCCCAAGTTTGCGTGGCTGCAGTGGAGGACCATCACAGTTGGATGCAGCCACAGTGATTGAGATGCCTACCCTCTCCCTAGTCCCCGCACCTTCTCCTGTCCTGGCACCTTCTTCGGTCTCCGCATATCCCCAAAGCGGCTTCTCAGACGAGCCTCGGGCTCCCACAGCAGAATGCGGCCCACTGTTCCAGTCGCAAGGACAGTAGCGAGCAGAGGTGGCCCCTTTAAGTGGACATATGCTAGTTGCACTAAAAAAAAATATGAGAGACTGTTCTGCATCTCCTGAAGGGCAAGGAGCCCTGAGTGGCACCAGGACCAGGTGTCGGTGCAGTTAAGTGACTTTGTTTTCTCCCACTCGTCCAAGTTTCTTTGCACATGGTTGCGCCTTCCCTGCTGGATTAGGGGACCAAAACTCCAAAGGACTGTGTGCGGCTGCTTTAAGTGTTGTTGTTTAAACTCTGGACTACACCTGAAAGCATAGATGCAGCACACTTGTTTTAATGGGACCGTACTCTGTTGAAAGAGGGAGGGGGGAAACACTTGAACAGGAGAACCCGAGGAGCGAGCCGGGTCAGTACTATATGGACTGTTAGAACGGTGGTGAGTTGGCGATCGTGTTTGTTTATGTGGACTCCCTTTGTTTGGATACCAGGAGCAGGGAAGGACTGGCCCATGGGCCTGAAGTGTTACACAATGCATGTGCGGGTCACTGGAGCAAGGGGACTGGGGTCAGTCAGACCTATGCTTAAGGAAAGATTAACTTGAACTCTATGTTCCTGGGTTCCAACTGAGTGGAACCCGGTTCACGGGTGACCCACAAGAAGCATTGCACTAAGACTACAAAATGTATTAATGTTTTAAAGAATGCTGTTTTAAGTTTTCAGGTGGTTGAGAACGACCATAGTTTAGAAGGGAGGATTTAAGGAGGTGACAGAGGCCAGCATATGCTTCTCTCTCTTTGGGCATTGTTCGCATTTAATACGTGTGGTTCCAGAGCATTTATAAGTGTTTATGTACTGTACAGTATTTGATATGTGTTATGTACAGAATTAGGGATAGAATAGAAGGTAGTATAGGACTATTGTGGGATTAGAATAGAGGGGGCATACTAGAGACAGGGAATAAGAGAATTAACCTAGGTTTAGTCAGCATAGGAGTTTTCCAGACTGGGAGGAGTTACATAATAATTAGTGCAGAACAGTGGGGATATAGTGTAGATATTTCCTGGTTAGTGGGCAGAGCCTGGACAGCAGGGCAAGAAGCTTTGCAGATGCAGCAGTGAGCAAGGACAGTCTGACAGCCATTGGGATAAGGTTGCTGCGGCAAGAAGGGGCCCAGGCTGAGTGTCATGCGAGAAGCTGTGCAGATGCAGCAGTGAGCAAAGACAGTCTGACAGCCATGGAGATAAGGTTGCTTTGGCAAGATAGGGCCCCAGGCTGAGTGTCGTGCAGGTGGTCACCAGCTTAAACAGGACCGTTCCAAGGAGGATCCGAAGCTTACGGTAGGGACTAGGTGAAGCTAAGATGGCGAGCCTGTTACCCTTTAATTATAAAGCCAGACCAGGCGAATGACAAGAAGCTGGTGGGCCTAAAGGCATGGACGGGACAGAGATTGCCCAGGAAGAGCAGAGATTGCTGGAAGGGGACAGAGATTGTCCAGGAGGGGCACAGATTGCCATGACGGGACAGGGATTGTCCAGGAACAGCAGGGATTGCGAGGAAGACAGGAAAACCTAAGAAATGTCACTCTGTATGCTGCTGATGAGTAAAGTTAATCTGTTAGGAATGGACACTGTCTCTGGAGTCATTTGTGAGACGCATGTGGCTGAAGCCAGAGTGAAAGAAGCAGAGGGGACTCTGACAGTAAATATGAGTGTTCTGTTGTGAATGCTGCACATACAGCAGAAGGGACATTATATTTCATCTGTGGGACGCCAGGGTGTGGGAACACTACAGCTCGTTGCCACCACTACCACCCTGGCCGCCTTACAATTACATAGATTACTGTAGATTACTGATCATCATCATATTGTGGACCATCCCTTCAGATACAAATATTTAAAGTAATGTCACAGTGTAGAGGGATCATCCTTATTCTCATTTGCACATGGAAACACGAGAAGCAATGAAATGAAACTGAAAGGGAGAAGAAACAGATTAGATATTAGAATAAACTTTTTGACAGTGAGGGAGATCAATGAGTGGAACAGGCTGCCACGAGAGGTGGTGAGTTTTTCTTCAATGGAAGTATTCAAACAGAAGCTGGACAGACATCTGTCTGAGATGGTCTAGTGAATCCTGCATGGAGATGATGACCCCTGAGGTCCCTTCCAACTCTAAAATTGTATGATTCTATTTTAATGTGCAAACTGTCTGAGATTTTAAGCAATTGCAACCTTTTTTTAACTTTGCTACAGCTGTGGTCATCATACTGGATTTTCCCCAAGTCACTGAGATATTTATACACTCTAGTCTTCTCCACTGCGTCAGTGCCCATTTCTGCAAGCCGGCTACAGCTGACACTGCTCTGGCAGTGCTCCAGTAGTACATGCAAGTGCCAGCTCACTGACTAGTATGCGCTCTGGAATCCACATTGCACATGCTGGCAAGGCTTTGTGAGCAAAAAAGGCCAGTGGTTGAGTACCAGCTCCAACATGCCCATTGGTATTCTGGAATGTGGAAATCAAAGAAATGTGTGTGGATCACAAAACAGGTTTGCATGATATATAGTATGTAGTATATTGTATCACTGCTACAGGGGAAACCACAGAAGGTAATTAATAGTGTATACACATGTGTATATAAAAAAAAAACTAATATATAATTAAATGATGTATTGTTGAAAAATAATTGTGTCCACGGTATTAGGGCGCTCCAAGTATACAGGGCCAAAGCACAGTACATCAAAGATCCACTCAACCAGGAACCCAACATGACTCAACAAGGACCTCATCCCTGGAAACCAGAGAGGCCACATCACTTTAGGGAAACACTAAAACATATACAGTATATGAGGAATTAAAAACACAATAAGAAAAGGAAAATAAAAATGAAATACAATCAAAACAAAAACAAATTATTTGGTGGCTCTAAAGACACAGATTTTTAAAAAGGGAACAAAGCTAAGGTTTTCATTTAGGCCTAATGGGCATATTGTCTTGAGTGTCCAAATCCAATGTGTCTTGTTAAAGAGACACTGATTTTCCCACCCCTTAAATTTGGTGGGATCTAGTGATGAGCGAGCATGCTCACCACTACTCGGTACTCGCCCGAGCATCTCACTGCTCGAGATGCTCGGAGCTCGCCAATATTTCCGGGGCTGCTGGGTGGGAGCTCAGGTCCCATCCCTGAATGTTTGGCTCTCTTTAGACAGCCAATGACCATGCAGAGATTGACTGCCACACACTGTAATGCCATGTTGGTTGTGGCATTACAGTTATTGGCTGGCCGCACAGCATCATCAGGTCTATACCAAGCGGAATCAGGCAGTGTAGGGAGAGTTACTGCTGAGCTAGGGAGAGATTTGCTTGTTTCTTAGTTTGTGTAGGTATACCACAATATATTATACACATATCCATCTCAGCTAACAATCCTTCTTAGGACTAATCCAGCTGCATAGATATCAGTGCTAGGCAGGCAGGTAGTGTATGTGGCAGACTGCAGTGCATATAGCAAGAGGGTCCATTCCAGTTCTGTCTGCTGTTGCTTTTACAGATATTTCTAGACATAGCTCCAGGTATCAGGGGCCAGGAATAACGTTTTTTGCATCTTAATTCTGATTATTTGCTTAAAAAGCAATCCAGGGAACACCATTTTTCTGCACCATTTGCTTGTTGGCACTGCAGAATACATCCTTTCCATGATACAGCACTAAAAATCCACCTATTTAAAACTGTGGTTTGTCTGTCACACGGATCAGATATAAGTGTGATCAAAATTCTCCCATTTCTGGCCTCTATTTAAATTTTGTTGCAGTGTGTTAGTGAAGTTATTGACACCAGTTTTCTGTTAAAAAAAGTTACCTACAGGCCAGCTATTTAAAACTGTGGTTTGTCTGTCACACTGATCACATATAAGTGCTCTCAAAATTCTGCCATTTCTGGCCTCCATTTAAATTTTGTTGCAGTGTGTTAGCGAAGTTATTGACACCAGTTTGCTTTAAAAATAGTTACCTACAGGCCAGCTATTTAAAACTGTGGTTTTCTGTCACACGGACCACATATAACTTCACTCCAAATTCAGCCATTTGTAGTGAACATGGAAAATATTGTCCTCCATTTAAAATGGGCAAGGCGCGTGGCAAGGGACGTTGAACTGGACGTGATGATGATGGTGATGGTGCATGCAGAGGCCGAGGCCATGGGCAAGCTGAAATTGTGCCACAACAAATACCCATATCTTCTGGCCCGACCTTCCTGTCCCAATTACTAGGGGACTGCAGCACACCACTATTGAACTCAGAGCAGTGTCAAAAGATTGTTGGTTGGATAGTGGATAATGCTTCCAGTCACTTTGCTACTGCCACCACCACCCTGTCTTTAACATGGTCAAGTTTCAGTAGCCGTGAGTCTGGACCGCATATTCCTCACTCTGATCCTCCCACCTCCCACCATGCCGAGTGCCTGGAGACAACTGATGCCAAACTTGGACACTCTGAAGAGCTGTTCACTTTTCAATTTATAGATTTGGGACTCTCGCCCAGTCCTCTTGAAGCGGGGCAAGAACAGATCACATGTAGCGCTGCCCAAATATTTGAGCAGCCACGGTCACATGAATGCGACGGTGGGAAAGTGTCACAAGAGGTGGACAATTGCCAGAAAGTCAGAAGGAGGACCAGGGTGCAGACATGGAAGACGAGGTGGTGGATGATATAGTAATTGACCAAACCTGGCAACAGGACATGCTGAGGGAGTACAGCAGCAGACAGGGGGAGGGAGGCGTAGCACCCCAACAGGCAGGAAGAAGCAGTGTGGTGGCCGCAGACAGAATGCGGCCAACTGTTCCCTGTAATACCAACACGATGGAAGTTGCCAGTACAACTGTTAGCTCTTCCCGAGTCTGGTTGTTTTTTAAAGACTCTGCTGATAACCCGAAAAAGGCCATTTGCACCACCTGCCAGGCCAGCATCAGCAGGGGTAGCAAAACTACCAGCCTGACCACCATCAGCATGATCAGGCACATGGCAGAAAAGCACCAGACTTTGTGGGCCGAAATCCAGGGTCAAGGGACAGTGTCTGTGGGTGACACCACTGCTTCTTCTGCTGTTGTGCATGCAAGCCAATCCCCTGTCCATGGTGCATGCGAAGATGCCTCCTGCCCTGCACCTGTCATTGCACACACTCAACTAGCACCATCAACAATCACGTCCATGTCCTTGTCCCAACGCAGTGTTCAGTTGTCCATACCCCAGTCCTTGGAACGCAAGTACAAATACGCATCCAACACCCCACAAGCCACAGTACTAAATTCCCACATTTCGTGACTGCTTGCGCTCGAAATGTTGCCTTTTAGGCTCATGGAGACGGAAGCTTTCTGCAACCTGATGGTGGCGGCCGTCCCTCGGTACTCAGTCCCCAGCCACCACTATTTCTCCCTGTGTGCAGTCCCTGCATTACACAAGCACGTGTCCCACAAGATTAGCCGTGCCCTCAACAATTCAGTTACTGAGAAAGTCCACCTAACCATGGACACATGGACAAGTGCTTGTGGGCAGGGACGGTACATCTCGCTGACGGCACACAGGGTTAACATAGTGGAAGCCGGGACCCAGTCGGACTTTGGAATTGAACACGTCTTCCCAACGCCAAGCATTGCGGGCCCTAGGTCAATCAGGGTTGACCCCACAGTCTACAACTCCTGGACCTCATCCTCCTCTTTAGCCTCCATCTCCGAAATGACCACATCAGTCAAAAGCTGGAAGCACTGCAGCACTGCCTCAGCCAAGCAGCAACAGGCTGTGCTGAAGCTAATATGCTTAGGTGACAAAACGCACAATGCTGAAGAGTTGTGGACAGCTCTGCAAGAGCAGGCAGATCTGTGGCTGACACCTTTGAACCTACAGCCAGGCATGGTCATGTGTGACAATGGCCGGTACCTGGTGGTGGCTCTAAGGTGAGGCAAGCTCATACACGTACCATGCCTGGCCCATGTGCTTAACCTCATGGTTTAGCGGTTTCTCAAAACCTACTCGGATCTGTCGGATCTGCTTGTCAAATTATGCCGCCTGTGTGCCCATTTTAGAAAGTCAGCAACAGCTTCCACCAGCTTCTACCAGCATCAACAAGGCCGTCGGTATTCAGTTCAGACACCACACATAAGACCTCAGGAGTGGACGTGGATGTCAGTTCCATCCTCCAAAACTTTGAAGACTCCACCAAGATGGTGAGTGGCGATAAAGCCATAATTAGCATCACCATCCCGCTACTCTGTCTTCTGAAACACTCTCTGCTCACAATCAAAGAGGATGCATTTTCAGGCGGAGCACGATGAGATGGAGCAAGGAACCATACAGGGTGATTACACACAGCCCAGCCTCATCGTACTGTCATACCGTCTGTTCAGCGTGGATGGCCTGAGGACAGGGAGGAGAGGAAGAGGACAGCATGGTCAATCTCCCTCTTGGTGAAGACACGGAAGTCTTGCCTGTTAGCAGTCTGGCATGCGTGGCTTAGTTTATGTTATGCTACCTTTCCTGTGACCCTCGCGTTCTCCAAATTTTGGGTAGCAGTCATTACTGGTTCATGACACTTCTAGACCACGCTACAAGGAGAACTTTCTATCTCTTATTCCCGAGGTCGACAGGTCTACTAAAATGGGTCAGTAGCAGAAGACCCTTGTTGAGGGAATTATTTAAAAAATTCCCATCTGAAAACGCTGGCGGCAGAGGTCACAGTTCGTTGGACAACCAAGGAGTACAGGCGAGAGAGACACAACTCCAATCCAGCAAAGGTAGGGGAACACTGTCAAAGTTCTGGGAGAGTTTTCTCAGACCCTCCCATCGCACAGGCCCCGACGCTCGGAATTCTCACAAGGAGTACAAATTTGGGAAGATGCTGAGGGAGTACCTTGCTGACTGTACCAACATCCTCCATGATTCCTCTGCCTTATAATTATTGGGTATCTAAGCTGGACTCATGGCATGAACTGGCTTTCTACTCCTTGTAGGTCCTGGCCTGCCCTGCCGCTAGCGTTTTGTCAGAGCGGGTTTTTAGTGCTGCTGATGGAATTATAACTGATAAGTGCGTCCACCTGTCAACTGAAAATGCTGACAGTTTGACTCTTATAAAAATGAACAATGACTAGATTGGACCAGACTTCTCAACACCACTGAATAATAGCAGTGTAACAAACTCAAATCCAGTGTCTTTTTTTGGGAGGTCTATTCCCATGCACCTCTTCACACCCACACATGGGTATACACTTCCTTAATTTGGCTATTTGCTGTTGTCCTCCTCCTTCTCCTCATCCTCATCCTCTACCAGCATATCACCAGGGTGACCATGGTCCATGATGCAACAGCCACATAATTTTTTAAAGGGTTTTTATGATGCCCGTAAAACAAAAATTCTAAGCTTTTGCCAAATGTCCAACTGGGGGTCTGTATGTAGGGGAGACAGGGAAAAAGTTTAGAACAAGTATAAATTCTCACCGCCACACAATAAGAGAAAAAAGAATGGATCTACCTGTGGCCAAACATTTTTGTATGCCTAATCACAGCACCATGGACCTGAAATTACTTGTATTGAAAGGTAACTTCAAATCTCAAAGAGACAGGAGAGTCTGGGAGTATAAACTTATGACAACCTTTGACATACTTAGTGCAGGAATGAATGTATTGCATGGATTTATGTCTTTTTACATCAATTAAAGAATTTGCCCTTCAGACCTTGTGGGGGCATCACAACACAGAACCAGACCCCAATCAGAGGACAATAAAACTTTCACTCCTTTTCTACGAACTGTTCAATATTTATGGACAAAACTGTTTATCACTCTCCCATAATGACAGTTCTGTGCTGTGTGGTGTATAAATATATGATTCTTCAGATTTTGTATTAGTCTATATGCCTGATGAAGAGACCTGAGTAAAGCTTGCAATTTGTTACCATCTTTTCAGATAGCCATTAAAAGGTATCAACCACTGAGGACTCTCAATTCCAAATATTTTTAAATCTACTGACTAACACAGTACAAAGATATATATCTTTCCTGTATCAAAGTTCAAAAACGCATAAAAAACACTACGTGTGAACATAGCCCAAGGTGTGGAGGTGCATTTTTGTTTTTGGTTATTCGTTTTGCCTTATATACAAGTCATTACCCTGAAAAGGATGTTCCTTAACATATTTCCCAGGAAAATCCATTTTGGTTTAGTTTTTGTATGTTTTATTGTGAGTCTGTAAAAGTGGCTTAAGACTCTGACAACATTGTTCACCTGGGAGTCTGAAATGCTTCCAGGGGTCTTTCCTATGCTGTTGCCATGTCAATTGAGCACTGTTCCCATCGATTTCTGCAATTTCTCGTCCCTCTGCTGTCCGCCGGGGGGGGGGAGACGCTGGAAAAATGCTTGAGTTTCCCATAGACTTACATTGGGCCCGTTGCTCGGGTCGAGCACCAGAGCATTCCAATTTGCACGACCCAAGCAATAAGCACCCGAGCATTTTAGTGCTTGCCCATCACTAGTGGGATCATGTCAATCCTCATGACTTTCAGTAATGAGGTGTCACTATTATGATGTATCTTAAAGTGACGCGGTAAAGTCACGTTAATTCTTTGTCAATCATCGGACAAGTCGCGTACTACATCACGGCTTTAGTAACATAGCAACATAGTAACATAGTTATTAAAGTTGAAGGAAGACTTTAGGTCCATCTAGTTCAACCCATATCATATTCTAACCTGCCCTAACATGTTGATCCAGAGAAAGGCAAAAAAAAAAAACATGCGGCAAACAGTAAGCTTCACATTGGGGAAAAGAAATTCCTTCCCGACTCCACATACGGCAATCAGACTAGCTCCCTGGATCAACGCAGTATCTAGGAAACTAGTGTATATAACCTGTAATATTATACTTTTCAAGAAAGGCATCCAGTCCCTTCTTACATTTTAGTAGGGAATCTCACATTACAACATTATATGGCAGAGACTTCCATAGTCTCACTGCTCTTACAGTAAAGAATCTGCGTCTGTGATTATGACTAAACCTTTCCTCCAGACGTAGAGGATGCCCCCTTGTCACCGTCACAGGTCTAAGAGTAAAAAGATCATTAGAAAGGTCTTCGTACTGTCCCCTCATATATTTATACATTGTAATAAGATCACCCCTAAACTTTCATTTTTCCAAACTAAATAACCCCAAGTGTAATAACCTCTCTTGGTATTGCAGACCCCCAGTTTTCTAATAACCTTGATCGCTCTTCTCTGCACCTGCTCCAGTTCAGCTATGTCTTTATTATACGCCGGAGACCAGAACTGTACACAGTATTCTAAGTGTGGTCGCACTAGTGACTTGTATAGAGGTAAAATTATGTTCTCCACAGGAGCATCTATGCCTCTTTTAATGCATCCCATTATTTTATTTGCCTTTGCAGCAGCTGCCTGACACTGGCCACTAAATGTGAGTTTGTTGTCCACCCATACACCCAGGTCTTTTTCAGTAACAGTCTTGCCCAGTGTTTTACAATTAAGCACATATTTATACATCTTGTTTATTCTACCCAAGTGCATGACCTTACATTTATCCCCATTAAAGCTCATTTGCCATTTATCAGCCCAAGCTTCTAGTTTACATAAATCCTCCTGTAATATAAAATTGTCCTCCTCTGTATTGATTACCCTGCAGAGTTTAGTGTCATCTGCAAATATTGAAATACTTCTCTGTATGCCCCCTACAAGGTCATTAATAAATATGTTAAAGAGAAGCGGCCCCAATACTGTCCCCTGTGGTACCCCATTGCTAACCGTGACCGAGTCCGAGTGTGTTCCATTAATAACCACCCTTTGTTTCCTATCCCTGAGCAAGTTCTTAACCCACTTACACATATTTTCTCCTATCCCCATTGTTCTCATTTTATTTATCAACCTTTTGTGTGGCACCATATCAAAAGCTTTTGAAAAGTCCATGTACACCACATCCACTGCATTTCCTTGGTCCAGTCCAGAACTTACCTCTTCATAAAAGCTTATCAGATTAGTCTGACAGGAACGGTCTCTCGTAAACCCATGTTGATACTGGGTCATGAGGTTATTCTCCTTCAGATACTCCAGTATAGTATCTCTTAGAAAACTCTCCAGAATTTTACCCACAGTAGAGGTTAAGTTCACTGGCCTATAATTTCCAGGTTCAGTTTTTGCCTCCTTTTTGAATATCGTCACCACATTTGCTATTCGCCAGCCCTGTGGTACAGACCCCGTTATTATGGAATCTTTAAAGATTAAAAATAA
This sequence comes from Oophaga sylvatica, assembly GCA_033576555.1. NCBI lineage: Eukaryota > Metazoa > Chordata > Amphibia > Anura > Dendrobatidae > Oophaga > Oophaga sylvatica. The sequence goes on from JARQOD010000005.1 coordinate 482,658,464, forward strand.
TGGTCTTTCTATGACTGTACTTAATTCCTGCAGTACTTGGGAGGTGTATCCCATCCAGGCCCAGGGATTTGTCAACTTTAGTGATTTTTAGACGCCGCTGTACTTCCTGCTGGGTTAAGCAGGTGACATTTAATGGAGAAATTTTTTTATCACTGATCATGTTACCCATCATGGGATTTTCTTGTGTAAATACTGTTGAAAAAAAGTAATTTAGCATATTGACTTTTTCTTCATCATTTTCACTAGTTGCGAAAGGTAATTGTCTCTCACAGTTGTCAAAAACCTATTATCTTTGCTGGAACTGCAGGTTTCTGTTCCCTAATGTATTTCAGGGTAGTTGAAGTCCCCCGTAATAATGACTTCTCCTTGAGTCGCTGCTTCATCTATTTGCTTTATGAGGATTTTCTCTGTTGCTTCCATTATTTTTGGAGACTTATAACAAACCCCTATCAGTAATTTACTTAGTGGTGCACGTAATATGATGTGTGATATTATATATGGTTGACCATCTGAAGTGGTGAATGTTTAGGCCCGTATTACGTTGGGGCAAGCAACACACTTGCCTTAAGGTCTACACCCCAAAAAATGGGGTTGGCTTGGTGGGAAAGGCCGTCAAATCATTCATATAATGACTTCTCACAAGACTGTCACCCAAATTAAGGGACCTCCGAAACGTAATATTTGGTTTTGACCCCAAATATTTGCAAAAGACAGGGTCCGAGAGCAAGATCGACCAAGACCTCTCCAAGAAATGGTGCATCAAGCCGATATGTCCGTGATCTTGTGTAATAAATATTACATATTCGCCTGGAGTTGTTGCTCTAGTAGGATAGAGGGCTACATGTCTCGAGGTATGTTTAGCCCTATTGAAGGCCCTTTTAATGGATCGACGGCTATAGACCCCTTCAATAAACCTAGATTTAAGGTCTTCTGCCTGTATGAAGAAATCCACATTGTCAGAGCATATTCTACGCAAGGGTAAAAACTGACCTGCTGGTATTGAACAGATGATAGCAGAGGGATGAGAAGAGTCAGAGTGTAAGAGTGAATTAATCGCAGTAGACTTACGGAAAAGAACGGTCAGTAAATTGTTCTGTTTGTCACTTTTGATTTTCACATCAAGAAAAACAATGCAATCTCTTTCAAACTGGTAAGCAAGATGAAAGTTCAAGTGGTTTGATTCAGTGTGGACATAAAATTCTAAAATAATTCGGTGGGACCCTGCCAGATCAGGAATATATCGTCAATATACCACATCCAACGGATGACGCAAACTGATCTGAAAGTAAGAGGTATCTCTCCAAAACCCCAGGATCAGGTTGGCATTTGCAGAGCCTTGTTCGTTAGTGACCTCTAATGGTAGAGATCTTATTTGTTTTAATTCTGCTCTTTCAAAGACCAGTGCATCGGGAACTACTTAAGGCTGTGGTTAGCTCCAGTGCCTTTATGAACTGCAGAATTCTTTGAAAAAGACAGCAGACATTATTTTTATTTTTCAGATGATTACTGGGTGTTTTGGTATTACGAATTGCACCATCTACTGACTCATATGTTAACTGTGCCATGAAATGTGGCTGCAAATACTTGGTGTATATCATGAAGCACTTTAAAACAGAGATCACAATGCTGGTGCTTAGTAGTTAAAAATTGGCCCCTTTTACCTTGAAGGATTTGTGGTCAAACACCTACAATTGGAACAATATCTGACTTCTTTACTGATGTTTTGAACTTAAACTTCAACCCAGTGTTACACAGTTATATAGAAAATCCAAGTAACAGATTAAAACTACTGCGGTAGCAGCAGGTGTTGTGGCTGCTATGATTCCAGCAGATGATGACCATCACCACTGATTACAAAGATTATTGTGGATTATGGATCATCATCATATTGTGGATCATCCCTTCAGATGCAAGTATTTGAAGAAATGTCAGTGTAGGGGATCATCCTTATTCTCATTTGCACATGGAAACAGGACAAGCAATTGAATAAAACTGAAAGGGAAAAGATACAAATTAGATGTTAGAAAAAACTTTTTGACAGTGAGGGAACTATTTCCCGACATGCGTCGTACTAGTACTGCTCTGCGGGTGGTGCGTTCCCGCAAACAGCAGTACTAGTATGGCGCACCGATCGCGCGGCCTCACACTGAGTGCCGCGGCAATCGGGTCCGGGTGTCAGCTGTATGTGACAGCTGACACCCTGCAGCAGTGGTCACGATTGGTGCTAGTGTAAGCAGGTTGCAAGATGCAGTGACGCAAGAAAGGCAGAGCAAGGGTTAACAATTTAATTAACAGTAAAGGTCCTCCTCGCAGGGAGATAAAACAGTTAAACCGGGGGTATATAAAAGAGAATGGTAAAATTTTCAACAGTTCACTCAGTAAACTTATCATGTCCATGATTTCCTCAGCTACAAATGATCCGATGAGGGTTGTAGTCCCAGCAGCAACTGATGCGATGTCCTCCGATGGGGGGTCCTCAGCTCCCAGTCTAGTCCAGACGGGCGGTCTCGGGTCATACTCGTCATACTCGTCATACTCGGGCAGTCTCGGGTCCATAAGGACTTTCAGCCAAATTCACAGGCGCTGCCAAAGTCCCGCTATCAGATGAGGTCTCTGGTACTCTGGTCAGTAAATGGGGCTGCAGCGCCAGGCCCTGTATGCAGCCAATGCCTTTACGCACGAGCGTGGCCCTCAACTTAACACAGTCCACTGGCCTGCCTCTGCTCACAGTCCCGATGCTGAGTCCATGGGATATCAGCTGCAGTCTACCGTGCTTCTGCTCCCTGACAGCCGGAGTATGCTGCGCATGCACACCCCCTGCCTCTGTCTCTGCCGGCGGGAAACTCTCTGAAGCTGCACGCGCTTTTGCCCTTGACACGTCCCTTCTTCCTGGGTCATTGTGTCCTTCCGATCACCTATTTCTTCCCTCAGGCAACATAGGACTCAGCTTCAACAGTTCCGGACCAGGCTCGGTACAGGTACCCACAGCCCGGTCTTCCTCCTTACACTACCCCTCTCCTTTAGCTCGCCATTCCACAGGCAAGAGTTCCTGCAGCAGACGTTGACACTCCTCCATCTCATGAATGATTTCTGCCAAATAAATTGGTCTTGTTTATAACGGGCGGGAGATATTCCAGCTGTCGTTCGTTCAGTACGGCATAAGTCAGGTTGAGTGGTCGAGTCGGGTTGGGTGATTGAGGACAGGGGCACGTCCGAATTCAATGGTGCAGCCATCTCTGGAGTATCAGGCCCTCAAACTTCTTCTGGACTGGTGGGTGGCAAGCCGTCCATGTCAGAGGGCAAAGCAAGTGGTTCTTCAACACAATCGAGAATCGTGGGAGTGACCATTTCAGGGACACTTGGCACTCTCTCCTCCCTTCAGGATCTCGTGACAGGCAAGGACACAACATACTTCTGTGGACTATATGGGTTGGTGCCTCTTCTTCCCCTTCAGGTAGAACTTCACAGATGGGACCTTTGGATCCAATTCGGTGTTTTAGCCGATACGGAGTCTTCTCCCATCGATGCTCTAACTTGCCCCGAGGTCGCTTGTCTAAGACCAACACTCGATCTCCGGCCTTGAGAGCTATCCCTCGAAGAGGCATTGCTTCATGGTGCTGGAGTTCCTGGAACTTAGTCTGCACCAGCCGATGAAGAGTCTGCAGCTGATGACGGTGTTCTTGGGCCCAGGAAGACACCCTCGTCTGTGGGTAGTCTTCTCCCGTATCCAGCTCCAGCTAGGTGATTTCCTGTCCTTTTCGGACAAACAGTAGGGTATGCAGAGTGTACCCTTTTGTACTGTGCCCTCGGTTATTATACACCCAGACTAGTTCAGCCATGTATTCAGACCACGGTGGTATTTTCCGATCTTCCTCCAATGTTCAGAGCATCTGAATCAGTGTCCAGTTGAATCGTTCAGAGGCTCCATTCCCTGAGGGTGATAGGGCATTGTCCTTGACTTTTCGATCTGGTACAGGCGATGCAACTCCTCCATAACTTGACCTTGAAAACAGTCAGAATGGATCCTCTTCGGGCAACCGTACACCTGGATGAAGTCTCGTCAGATAGCCTGCATCACTGACTCAGCAGTCTGATCATGAGTTGGAGTCACTACAGCGAACTTGGTGAAGTGATCGGTCATCACCAGACAATGTTCATATCCGAGATGAGCTGGGCCCTAAGGGAGTATAAGTCACAATGGTCTGCATAGGAGCCCTCTGTTCTGGGGTTTACCTAATTCACAGCTCCAACATTGCTGACAGGCCTCCTCCACTGCAGTCTTCAATCGGGGATGATAGACCAACTTCTGTAACCACTAGAACATCTTCTCCGGGCTGAAGTGAGCTCCTCTCTCATGAGCCTCCATGGCCACCACGCTGATCAACTTTTCTGGGAGCACCACTTGCCAGGTGACCCCCAAATCCCGTACTAACTGCACTTTCTGATAGAGCAAGCCGTATTCCAATTGGAGCCTCTCCCACTGCCTGAGAATCTGCAGAGTTACCGGGGACAGAGCATCTCTCTCACTTCGGCTGGGGAGTTGTTTTAAGGCCACCCACTGCCTCAACTGAGCGAGTTCCCTATCTTCTTGCTAGAGCAGTACCCAATCATCATGAGGTCGTCCCAGTACATGTTCTCCCGATGCCTCTCCGATCTGTCCCTGCATCGCCACCAACATCCTCGCAAGGTCCCAAAACCCAGGAATCTCTTCTGCCTCTAACTCTTTGTCTTGGTTGTGCCCAGGACGCTCATGGGTCACTCCTGACAGAGAATCAGCATGTGTATTCTCGGCTCCATTTCGATATGCAATCTTGTATCGGTGTTTCACCATGCGAGCCACCCATATTTGCTCCAAGGCCCCCAATTTTGCATTTTCTAGTTGGGCTAGAGGATTGTTATAGGTGCGCACCAAGACTTCGGACCTTGACAGGTATTCGGCGAACTTCTCGGTCATCGCCCACACTAATGCCAGAAATTCCATTTTGAAAGAACTGTAGTTATCCGCGTTTCGTTCTGAGTCATGGAGGGACCGGCTCGCGTAGGCAATCACTTGTTCTTTCCCATCCTGCATCTGTGACAACACGCCCCCAGACCATGTAGGCTTGCATCGGTGCGAAGGATGAAGGGTTGGGAGAAGTCTGAATAGGCCAATATGGGTGCTTCAGTCAGAGCCATCTTCAAGGCTCGTAAGGCTTCTTCCTAGCTTTCATTCCACTGAATGATCCGATTCTTTGCACCGGATGGCACACCTTTCAATAACGTTAACCTTCGTTAGTATCCGGTAAGCCCCAGAAAGGCCCGAACGTCCTTTACTGTCTTCGGGGTGGGCCAATCCTGTACTGCCGCTATCTTTTCACGGGTCTCATTCCTTCAGCAGATAAAACATGTCCCAGGTATTCAATTTGCTTGCCGAAAATGTGACATTTTTGGGGCTTCACTTTCAGGCCGTGCTTCTGCAGCTGACTCAACACCTGCTCCAGCCATCGGAGATGCTCCTCAAAGGTAACTGCATAAACGATGATGTCATCCAGATAAATGAAGGTAGCCTCAAAGTTCAGGTCTCCTAAACATCTTTCCATCAGTTGCTGAAAGATTCCAGGGGCGTTAGTGAGGCTGAAGGGCATCCTGTTGAATTCAAACAACCCCTTGGGCAGAATGAATGCTGTCTTCGGTCGATCATGCTCTGCCATGGGCACCTGCCAATATCCACTGGCCAGATCTAGTGACGAGAAGTACTTCGTCTTTCCCAGGGTGGACAATGATTTCTCAATTCTCGGTAGGGGATAAGAGTCTTGCACGGTACAGGCATTCAGTCACCAGTAGTCAACACAAAAACGCAGGGTTCCATCTTTTTTTCAAACTAGAATGATGGGAGCTTCCCACAGGCTCTGGCTCTTCCATATAACTCCTGTACGCAGCCAATGCCTTTACGCACGAGAGTGGCCCTCAACTTAATGGTGTCCACTGGCCTGCTTCTGCTCACAGTCCCGATGCTGAGTCCGTGGGATATCAGCTGCAGTCTACCGTGCTTCTGCTCCCTGACAGCTGGAGCATGCAGCGTACACACACCCCCTGCCTCTGTCTCTGCTGGCAGGAAACTCTCTGAAGCTGTGCACACTTTTGCTTTTTACACGCCCCTTCTTCCTGGGTCATTGGGTCCATCCGGTCCCCTATTTCTTCTTCCATGCAACATGAGACGCAGCCTCAACAGTTCTGGACCCTTTTCAGTACAGGTACCCACAGCCCAGTCTTCCTCCTTACACTATCGGAAGACTGACAATGGCATAGAGAAGCATTGCGTAGGGAGGGGGCTCCTTGCACGCTTCTATAAGAATAACGCGATGCAATCGAGTTGTTCTGATGGTATCCATGGAGACCCCCGCTACCAAGATGGCCACGGGGTCCTTCCGGGTCCTGAAGGGAGGTGGCTTGTCAGTACCTGCTGAGAGCAGACGCTGACATGCCTCCTTCTCTGCCTATCAGATTGCTGATCTGATACAGTGCAGTGCAAAGTGTCAGATCAGCGATATGACATTATATAGTGATGTCCCATACTGGGACAATGTAAAAAAGTAAAAAAAAAAAAGAAATATTAGAATGTGTAAAAATATTTTTTTTTCAATCCTAAATAAAGAAAAAAAAATAAATTAATATTTTTCCAATAAATACATTTATTTATGTAAATAAAAAATAATAAAAGTACACATATTTGGTATCGCCACATCCATAATGACACGCTATATAAAACTATCCCTCTAGTTAACCCCTTCAGTGAACACCATAAAAAAAATAAAAAATAAGGCAAAAAACAATGCTTTATTATAATACTGCCGAACAAAAAGTGCAATAAAATGCGATCAAAAAGATGGATGTAAATAAAAATTGTACCGCTGAAAACGACATCTTGTCCTGCAAAAACAAGCCTCCACACAGCTCTATCAGCAGAAAAATAAAGAAGTTATAGCTCTCAGAATAAAGCAATGCTAAAATAATTATTTTTTCTAAAATATAGTTTTTATTGTGTAAAAGCGCCAAAACATAAAAAACTATATAAATTAGGTATCGCTGTAATCGTACTGACTCGAAGAATAAAGCTGCCTTATCAATTTTACCACACTCGGAACTGTAAAAATAAAAGCAATTCTTGAGTTGCTGGTTTTTGTTCATTCTGTCTTCCAAAAATCGGAATAGAAAGCGATCAAAAAATGTCATGTGCCTGAAAATGGTACCAATAGAAACGTCAGCTTGTCCCGCAAAAGACAAGCCCTCACATGACTCTGTCGGCTGAAATATGAAAAAATTATAGATCTCAAAATATGGTGACCCAAAAAATAGTTTTCGCTATAAAAAGCATCTTTCAGTGAGTGACAGCAGCCAAACATAAAAACCCAATATAAATTTGATATCACTGTAATCGCACCGACCCAAATAATAAAGTCGCCTAATCACTTATACCGCACGAGAAACAGTGTAAAAAATAAATAAAACCAATTCTTCACCTGCTGTTGATTTTTTCATTCTGCATCCCAAAGATCACAGAAAGGCTTGGCTCACATTTATCCTGCACTCTGTGCTGTGCGCTTACATCGGAGTTTCTGTGTAAATCTCTAAAATACGTGATTCTGACAGAACCCCGGCGGAAGATTCCCTATAATGAGGCAGATGGAGGCACTGTGGACGCAGTCTGACCAGTGATCGGGTGGTGTCAGTTCTTTAAGGGGAAGTGTCACGACAGCGGTGACCTGGTCCGTGGCCCTGGGCATCCAATGAAAATGATGATAAGAGGATGATAAAGTTTATGAAAGATTGGTGACGCCACCTGTGGTACTCGGCAAATAAGGTGTTAGCTGATGCTGCAGATTCAGTCCACTAGGGTAGTTGTTGATTAAACAGTGTTGGTTCAGCTCTCCACAGGTAGAGCTATGCCCTAAGGCAGTAATAGTGTAAAATGATGGTGATGATGGTTGTAGTGCAGGGCTGAGGTGACGCAGCAAATAAACAGGAGGACACAGCAATGTGCAGTATTCACAGGTTTTACTCACAGTTCTGATGTTACAATCCCCAGCCGGGGTGCTGTGTCCTCGGGGTCTGTGGTCCAGTCAGCTCTCAGGTAACTTGGGTTGCACATTGCCAGGGCTCCCTTAGATGTTTCTTTCCTGGCCATCTCACTATGCTGGCTACCACCTCTCCTGCCTTGCGTCTTCACACACAGTGTCCTGAGCCAGTAGACTTGGATCTTGTCGGGCGACGTTAGTCAGACCCCTGGATCCTATATGTCTGCCTTTTCAGTGAATGTGCTGGATGTGGCTGCAGCACATGCAGATACTGCAGCCTCCAGTTTTCTAGCTGAGTCCTTAGTTTCTCCACTAGTTTTGGGGATGGTCCCCTAACTGCGACCTGATCCCTCCACCGATGCTGTGAATGCAGGCCCCACAGATGGATCTCTCACTATCCGTGCACCTGAGACTGCTTCTTCCTCTCCTCCTCTGGAGCCTCTCTCTCTCTCTGTAGTCTTTCCTTCAGGAGCTACTTTATCTGCTCCTCACTCCTCCTCTCCCTCCAGCAGACTCTTTCCAGAAAATTCTCAGACCACTGTCACACTCTCTGACTCTTCCTGCCTTTCTGCCTTCCCCGCCAACTCCCCAACACCCTGTCCTACCCAGCCTGGGATAAGGCCATCCTCCCAAAGGGTACACCCAGATGCCCCAACTGAACTGGTGTGTGCTGGGTGTGAGTGTTAGAGTCCTGGGTAGTGCCCCTCTCCTTACCTGAGAGTGGGATACCACACCTCTGGATGAGGTGCAGTACCTCTGTGGCGACTGGATCCCAAAGCGCCACACCTCCTTATAGTAAATGGATCCCTCAGGGGATTCATCTGAATCATGTCACTCAGAGATTTAGATGGAAACCCCAAAGTAAGTGATCAGCGTGGAGCACTGGATAAATGTGATCTTAAACGTTATGTAAAATGTTCCCAATAAAAGCTTCAACTAAATCCACAAAAAAAAGCAAGTTTTCACTGAGGTCCATCATATGTTAACGTAAATTTAGGGGGCTTCCATGTTACTGGCAGCACAAAGGCTCTGGAAAAGTGAAATGGCTCCTCACCCGCCAAAAGAAATTCAGCAAATTCTCAGCTCCAACTCCAAATGCCCCCCTCCCTTCTGAGCCCCAGTATACCTAAACAGCATTTAGCGCCGAAATGTTTGGCATTTCTGTAGTGATGAGAGACCGCCTAATTTACAGGTGTGTGTCTTCAGAAGCATGGGCTGGGCATAATGTACTGGTCACTACAATGGCAGTTTGCAATATGTATTCAGCAACACCCAATACTGCTTGTTTCTGAAAAATACTCATGGAGTCAAAATCATCACTACATCTGTAGATAAATTCCCAAAGGGTTATAATTTTCAAAATGGGGTCACTTGAGGGGTGATTCTGCTTTTTTAGCACTTAGGGACTCTTTATATGGAATCCGCAAACTAGTCTAGGAAAATCTGCGCTACTGGAGGCAAATAGCGCTCCGTCTCCCAAGTCACTCCGTATGACAAAGTAGTACTGTACAGCCACATATGGGGTATTTATGCAATCAGCAGAAATTGTGGGACAAATTCTGGTGCCATTTTTACCCATTTCCCAGTATTAAAATGTAAAACTTGGGGCTAACGCACAATCTTGGTGGTAAAAATTTAAATTATTTTTTCCTCACTGCCCAATGGTATTAAGTCTGTGACACACCTATGGTGTCAATATAATCACTGCACCCCTAAATGAATTCAATGAGAGGCTTAGTTCATAAAATGGGGGGCTCTGCTGTTCTGGCACCTCAGGGGCTCTGTCAATGTAACATGGAACCCTCAAACAAGTGCAGTAAAATCTGCACTGCAATATGGCACTACTTCCCTTCTGAGCTTTGCACTGTGCCTCAAGAGTAGTTTTAAACCACATATGGGATATCTATGAACTCAGGAGAAATTGCACAACAACCTTTCTCCTTTTGCCCTTGTGAAAATGCAAAATTTGCAGCTAAAAAGATTTATGTGGGAAAAATATGATTTTTTTTATTTTCATGACTTAACGTTATAAACTGCTGTGAAGCACCTGGTGGTTCAAGGTACTCAATACATATCTAGATAAGGTCCCAAAGGGGTCTAGTTTTCAAAATGGTGTCACTTGTGGGGTGTTTCCACTGTTTAGGCACATCAGGGGCTCTCCAAACGCGACATGGCATCCGCTAATTATTCCAGTAAATTTTACATTCAAAAAGTCAAATGGCGCTCCTTCCCTTCCAAGCTCTGACGTGCGCCCAAACAGTAGTGTTCCCCAACATATGGGGTATCTGTGTACTCAGGAGAAATTGCACAACAAATTATATGGAGAAATTTCTCCTGTTACTCTTATGAAAATGCAAAATATGGAGTTAAAAAAGATTTATTTTGGAAAAATGTGATTTTTTTATTTCCACGGCTCTACTTAATAAACTTCTGTGAAGCACCTGTGGGTTCAAGGTGCTCAATACACATCTAGATAAGTTCCCTAAGGGGTCTAGTTTCCAAAATAGTGTCACCTGTTGGGGATTTCCACTGTTTAGCCACATCAGGGGCTATCCTAACGTGACATGGCGACATGTTAATTGTGCCAACAAATTTTATATTCAAAAAGTCAAATGGCACTCCTTCCCTTCCGAGCCCTGCCATTCGCCCAAGCAGTAGATTTACCCCACATATGGGGTATTGGCATGCTAAGGAGAAATTGCACAATAAAATGTATGGTCCATTTTCTCCTGTTACCCTTGAGAAAGTAAAGAAAATTAGGTCTAAAGGAAAATTTTTGTGAAAGAACAGTAAATGTTTATTTTTTTTCTTCCATATTCCAAAAATTCCTGTGAAGCACCTGAATGGTTAATAAACTTCTTGAATGTGGTTTTGAGTACCTTGGGGGCTGCAGTTCTTAGAATGATGTCATTTTTAGGTATTTTCTGTCATATAGGACCCTCAGAGTCACTTCAAATGTGAGGTGGTCACTAAAAAAAATGGTTTTGCAAATTTTGTTGTAAAAATGAGAAATCGCTGATCAACTTTTAACCCTTATAACTTTCTAACAAAAAAAAATATTTTTCCAAAATTGTGCTGATATAAAGAAGACATGTGGGAAATGTTACTTATTAACTATTTTGTGAAAATATGACTCTCTGATTTAAGGGCAAAAAATTAAAAGTTTGAAAATTGCAAAATTTTCAAAATTTTCACCAAATTTCCACTTTTTTTTTAAATAAACACAAGTCATATCAAAGAAATGTTACCACTATCATAAAGTACAATATGTCATGAGAAAGCATTCTCAGAATCACCAGGATCCATTGAAGCATTCCAGAGATATGACCTCATAAAATGACACTGGTCAGAATTGTAAAAATTGGCCTGGTCAGGAAGGTGAAAACAGGCTTCGGGGTGAAGGGGTTAATGAGTGGAACAGGCTGCCATGACAGGTGGTGAGTTCTCCTTCAATGGCAGTCTTCAAACAGAAGCTGGACAGACATCTGTTTGAGATGGTTCAATGAACCCTGCATTGAACAGGGGTTAGACATGATGACCCCTGAGGTCCCTCCCAACTCTAACATTGTATAATTCTATTTTAATACGCAAACTGTCTGAGATTTTAATTGTAACTTTTTTTTAACTTTCCTACAGCTGTGGTCATCATACTGGATTTTCCCTAAGTCACTGAAACATTTATACACTCTCGTTTTCTCCACAGCGTCAGCGCACATTTCCGCAAGTCAGCTACAGCTGCCGCTGCTCTGGAAGTTCTCCAGTAGCACATGCAAGTGCCAGCTCCCTGACTAGTATCTATTGTCACCACGCTCTGGAATTCTACACTGCACATGCTGTGGTGGTAATCCTTGCTTACTTTGCTTATAGCATATCCAGTATTACCAGTGTGTGGTCCCTCTGATGTTGTTCTATTTTTCTACTTTGATATATATTCTACTGTTTTGTATACAAGTACTGTCACTTTTTTGCTTGTAGTGCCACATTTTACCCTGTTTGTCTAATAAAACTTTTTTACTTATCTAGAGTTATGCTTCTGTACCTCTTTCCCTCTTTAGACCACTTGTTTGGTGTCTCCTCTTCTTTATTTCTGCGCAGATTGGGTAACAATGAGGAGGTGGATGCTGAGGAGGAACAAGAGGAACAGAAGCTGGTAGCCACACAATCATCGTCCCATGTCTCCTACGTGGATGGGCTGAGGATGAGAATGAGGAGGAAGAGAGGGAGGAGGAGAAGAAGATGGAGAGTCATCATCATTGTGGAGACAGAGAAGTGTTGGCTATATGGAGCACTTGGCACATAAGGCTGACTTTATCTACCACTACCTTTCACGTGACGCTCGCGTTATATTCATATTGGCAAAAAAAAGAGAACTGGTTGGTAACCATACTAGACCAACGCTACAAGGACAACTTTGCATCTCTTTTTCCTGAGTTGGAGAGGTCTTCTAAAATTATGCTATACCAGAAGGCCATTGTGTAAAATAAGTTGGAAAAATTCCCATCAGACAACGCTGCCAGCAGGGGACAAGCTTCATTGTTCATCCAAGTAGTAGAGGCTAGGGAGACACACAGCAGAGGCAGGAGTACTCTATCGAAAGTGTGAGCCAATTTTCATGACACTAGCCTAGCGGCCAGGGCCTGATGACTGGGTATTTTTGGCAACATTGGAAAATTTTTTAAAGATGGTCAAACAATACATGGCCAATCAAACCAGAGTACTACCTAATTCCTCTGTAAGCTTCAACTACTGGGTCTCAAAGCTGGACACCTGACATGAACTGTCCCTCTATGCCTTGGAGGTATTGTGCTGTCCTGCCACTTGTGTCTTGTCTGAGTGAGTTTTTAGTGCCACCGAGGAGGTCATAATAGACAGGCACTTTTACCTGTCAACAGAGAATGCACCCAGGCTCACTCTTATAAAAATGAATAAAGCCTGTAATTAGCCCCCACTTTGCACAAATCAGTTGACAGCAGTGCATAAAGTGTTTGTAATATTCAATACTTTAATAAGGCCTGCCATTTGTTGCTTTTCAGGGGTCTGTGGATGACTCTAATCATATTTTCTGTCTGACTTTCACTTTCTGCAAAGCCTTTATGACTGTATAAATACATCAACTACACTTACAAAATATTTTCATTTAAAATGTTGTTATGGATGCAATGACTCATCTATACAGTTTAACACGGCTATTGCATAATTATGGTTGTAAAAAAAATTAAAAACATTAAAAAAACATTAAAAAACATTAAAAAAACATTAAAAAAATTGTTCTGGATTACATTACTCATCCATACAGTATTACATGCTTTATGTCATATTTTTGTGGTATATAATAGTAGAAAAAAGAGTTGGAAAATTTTGCTTGTTTCTTCACATTTTTTACCCATATACTATTTCCGTGTTCTGGGGTACATTTCATTGCTATATAACCCACTAAATACTTTTTCAACATTTTTTGTTATTATATTGATCACCCATAAACAATTCCTTGGTCTGGAGTAAATTTTGTTGATATATAAGACTCAAAAAACTTGTTCCAAATTAATCGTTATCATATTGATCATCAATAGGTTATTACATATTCTTGGGTACATTTCATTGCTATAAAAGCCTCAAAAAATATTAAAAAATTATTGGTATTATAATGCTCACCCATAGGGTATTTCATGTCTTTGGTACATTTTGTTTCTATAAAAGCATAAAAACATGTGTTCAACAATTTATTGGTAATATACTGCTCACCTATTGACTATTCCATAGTCTGAAGTACATTTATTTTTTATTTTTCCTGTAAAATGAAATTTTTGTGGGTTTGGAATATTTTATTGTCAGTCCTTAAAGTGGAGTAAAATTGTGACACCATTGTTCTCAGCAGCAATCTGGGAGTCAGAAATGCTTCCCGGGGTCTTCCCCCCTGCTGTTCTCTTTCCATTCAGAACTTTTCCCATCCATTTGAACATTTTCTCTGCCCCCCAGACCTCTTTGTAGGGTCTGCCGGTAAAAAGCTCAGATTTCCAATTCACTCCCATTATACTCGCTATTCAAGAAGAGCATGCAAGCATTAGGAATGCCTCGGTTCGAGGAACGAGCACCCGAGCATTTTAGTGCTCGCTAATCCTTAATAAAAATGTAAAATATATCAATAAGGACAAATATTATGAGCTCCAGATATCACAAGCAAATTAATAAAGAAAAAATGCAAAAAATTGTATGCATTGGTTGCATTTTCTAAATTTTTTTTAATTTTTTTGTTCTGTGTCTAATAATAAACATTACAAATATATATATTTTGTTGATACATGACCTTTTGTATGCACCTTTCTTGCTGTTGTACATATCAGATTTTGATTTTTACAAATTTACCACTTAAAAATAAACTGTAAAAGTTTGATATTGCCAGAATTGTGGTAACCTGAAGAATCATGTTTCCTAAGGTAACTTTTATAACATAATGAGTGCCATAAAAATAAAATAAATAAACAAGGATTGAATTACGTTTTTCTTACCATTTCACCGTACTTCAAATGTTTTTCCCATTTTTCAGTACATTGTAAGTTGAAAGTAAATAAGCAACTCATTCCAGAAAAAAGCAAGCTCTCATATGGTTATGGATGTAAAAAAAAAAAAAGTTATACCCCTTGGAAAAAGGGAAGGAAAATACAAATGTGCTAAAACATAAAATCACCACTTTATGATGGGGTTAAAGGGTTATTTTAAACATTAAACACCACCTCCCTTCCACTCATCTTCCTGCTTACCCTGGGAATGATGTGCTCCTGTTTTACTGACAGTTCAGGGCAGTTGTTGCACTCTTGGCCCGAATTGTATGCTCTCAAATGATTCGAGCAGAGGCAAGCCAGTGGCATGAAGCTGACCAGTTCCACAGATTTGGCCAGCTTTAGAGTAGCGCTTACGAGCTCTCCTGCAGAGAGCTTGTAAGCACTGTACTCCTTGCCTAGTTGACAGTGGGTGATAACTTAGGCGTCGAGCAGTAAGCAATATAATTAAAAAAGGATTTTGTAATATATACTGTATATATATATACAGTACAGACCAAAAGTTTGGACACACCTTCTCATTTAAAGATTTTTCTGTATTTTCATGACTATGAAAATTGTACATTCACACTGAAGTCATCAAAACTATGAATTAACACATGTGGAATTATATACTTAACAAAAAAGTGTGAAATAACTGAAATTATGTCTTATATTCTAGGTTCTTCAAAGTAGCCACCTTTTGCTTTGATGACTGCTTTGCACATTTGGCATTCTCTTGATGATTTTCAAGTGGTACCGTTGTACCGTTGAACACCTGTATCTCTCACACAGACCTTGCCTTCCCCAGTCAGTACCATCGCCTGGGGCAGTTGTGTCCGCGTCGTCAGTCGAGTTTGCAGTCTCGTCAAGGTCCTTGATGTAGGCAGGGACAGCGATGTTAGCAGGGACAGCAGTACATGCGTTGTGTCAGCAGGACCCCGTTGGTCGGCTCCTGTCCGCGCGTCCTCTCGTCCCCGGCCTCTCTTAGCTCTACCCCCTCTCCTCACAGCAGAAATTACCTCACACGACTGACGCACGCTCAGCGTTTTCGCCTCAACAGTTTGAATTTCTGTGCATGCATTTTTTGCCTGCTTAGCTATGCCCCCTTTTCTCAAGCACAGGGAGCATCTTGTTACTCTAAGTGCTCTCCCCTGTAACTTAGGTGACAGACCCGACGGTTCTGGACCCGTTACGGATTAGGCAAGCCTGGCTTGCTTCTTCTCCTTACACTTTCACTACCCGTGTGAGCCTAAATGTAGCGGTACAGAGTCATTCTCACAGCAGACACAGGTAGAGCTCAAAGCAAAAATAAAGTGCTTGTGCATAGGGAGTAAAAATATATATCAACATATTTCACCAAAGTAGTAATACTATAAGAAAAAAGCAATAACATAAACCAAAATGGATAAATGCAAAACAAAATAATAATGAACAATAACAAGCAACCTGAATGGAATAGGGAGGCGGGAAAGTAGGACCCCGACACAAGTTTTGCGTAAGCTTCTTCCAGGTATTGTGGGGGTGATTTGGATGGTTGTTGTAATATATAGGAAGCAAAAAACCATGGCAGTGGAGTCTAACGTCCTAAGCACCACTCATCCCAGATGCATCAAAGAGAGGGGAGCCAACCAGAGCATGCACAGGCACCACACAAGTGTCATGGAAATATATATGTATTCCATATATTCAAAGTATATTCATATATATGCATTCACAGTTAGATAGATCTCACTTGCTAAAAATCCTGTGCTCACACATATCTATGCAAAAGCTGATGCCAGCTATAATCAGTCATTTTAAACGACCCTGGCCTTCATAAGGAACAAGTACAGAGAGTTTTAATAAGATATCTATTGTTTACTTTACTAGTCATGCAAGAAAGCTAGGGCAAAAGAACATAAAACAATAAATCTGCAACTTCAGCCCTTTTATCATAATTATCATACTTACACTAGAACAGTCAATAATCTAGCAGCTTTTAATTGTATGTTAATTGACTAACCAGCCCCTTTTTGTAAACGTATAAAACCTTGAATGAATAATAAATGAGAGGTCTTGACGAACTGTTATACTGACACTTCCGTTGTGGACAGTCCTCATTTCATTCTGAGCGCTCAAAAAGACATTTAATAGAGAATTGGGAACGGCTCCAGCAAACACTTCAGGATAGATTTATCCTAATTAAATTTCCATAACAGTTGGCGTCTGCACGTGGGGCATTGGACGAAACGCACGAGGACCCGGCCGACCGGAGAGATGGGGGTGTTGGCCCTGGCCTTGGCACATGGGACGGAGACTGCAGCTCCATAAGTAAGGTAAGAAAACTCTGTCATCTTACCTGAATGTTCCCTGTGCCTAGTCCTAGCCTACACTTCTAGCCGGTCGGACGTGGTCATCACCGCATTCCCAGGTTGTGTAAAAAGTCCATACCCTTATCCAAAAGCCCTGGGATATAAGCCGAGTTGTTTGCTGCTGTGCTGTGTATGTTTCATGTTTTGTGTGAACCGGGAGAAAAGTTGGAACGGTGACTGTGTTTTTGCTTGCTGATTTCTGGAAGCTGTATAGCAGGAAAAGCCAAATTGCTGGATAAGTTCTCACAGATTCCTTCACACATCGGAGGGAGACAATCCCAGTATTCCAGGTGTGAATGGTGGGGGCTTTGTTTTGGATAAATTCTCACAGATTCTTTCACACATCGGAGTGAGACACTCCCAGTATTCCAGGTGTGAAGGGTGGGAATCTTGTACAGGCTATTACAGATTACTGTGACCGGCGCACTTTCAGAAGTGATAGACCTGGAGCATTGGCGTGCTCAGTGCAATTGGTGAGTTATCAGTTACCAGAGCAGCTTGTATGTGTCACAGATCATCAAAAGAGGGATTCGTATTCTCCCGGGTGTCTGTCTCATTGTACGTGTCACTGTCTGTATCAGGTACTGTCGCTTTAAATCTCATTCAGAGCAGCGTGCGCTCTGTCAGTATCTCATTCACTGCTGGCTGCAGCAGCGAGAAACCCCTTTGACCCCTCCTCTGCTAATCACGTTGTCACATCTGTTTCCTGGTTTTGATCTTTTTAAGCTAGTTTTTTGGCTACAGGTTTTAACGTGAAAATTCTCAGGCATTCAGACTGAACTGTATTCATTTTTTGCTATTGTATATGGATAATTTTTTTTTTTTTGATACGTGATTTCAGTGCCTGTAGAGACAGCAAGCAGAGATATAAGGGAGGGGGGAAGTGCTGGCAGCAGTGAGATTTTTTTTTTCTCTCCAGAGGGGGGAGCAGCACCAACGAAAAGTATTTTTCTTTTTGTTTTTATCATTTTACATCAGTTTTTCCACCTCTTTTCTGTTTTTAATTAGCTGTTTTAGTAACAAGGGTTGTTTTTTCAGAGTTTTATGATTAATACGTTTTTTTTTCCCTCCCCTTTTTGGTCAATCTTTTTTTTCCTAGAGTTCTTTACTAAGTCTAACTTTTGTTTTTAAAATTTTTTCTTTTAAGTACATTTTTAAATAATTTTGGAGACTTTTTATCTAATCAATTTATTTTAGAGTTTTATTCTCCAACCTTTTTTTTTTCTACTAGCTTGCTTTAGACCAAGGTCACTCCACAGATAAGGAAACTGCAGTCTGAGGGAGAATAACAGCTGCGCAGTGGCTTGACTCACCCCTCCCATCAGGCATTCAGCGAAGACACACAGAACCAGAATGCAGCAGTTTTCAGATTTTTAATCACCTTTGTTGAATAGGTTTTTGGAATAGACACACTACGTAAGAATCGAAGGGCTAGGCATGTGAATAGAAGGTCAGAGTACGTGAGAAGCAAATGGACAGGCAGCCTTTACGCTGCATAATGAAATGTTTTTTTTTCATGTTTTTGTTGTTTGAAAGGCAGAGGAAAGTTTGTTAATAGATTACCGTCTGCTATAAAAGAGCAGTGGTGCATCGTGTAGAAGGTACAGCAAGTTAATTTGAACGGACCAGGAAGTGATTTTTTATGTGAATAAGATTGAAAAGGTGTTAAATCGTCTGTGAGAAAAAGATCACTGACATGTCACAAGAGCAGAATTCAGAGTCACACACATCACATGTCCATCATGTGGAGACACGGGACAGGTGTAGGCTGCTCTCATTGAATAAGGAGCCTTGTACAGGGAAAAAGGCTCCCCGCCTCTCTCCACAGGGAGAAGGCATTTTTGTTTCAATGGTCCCCTCTCAAGAGCCACAGGGGGGACACCCTCTCCTTTTCCTTTTCTCAGTCCCTTTCTCCTTCTTCTTCAGACTTTTCTCCTCTTTCCTCGCTGCCATCCCTCTCTATCCTTCTTTCCCCTCCCTCACATCTCTGACATATCCATTTTCTTCCTCTTCCTCTTCTTCTATCTCTTCCTCTCCAACTCTCAAATCTTCTTCTTCATCTTCTTCTACTTCTCCCCCTCCATCTTTCTCCTCTCTCTCCTCCATCTTTCTCTCCTTTTCCCCTACCACTTTTCTCTCCCTCCCCTCCTTCATTCTCTTCCTCTTCTTCACCCTCCCCTCCACCTCTCTCCCCTCCATCTCTCTCCCCTCCTCTTTCTCTCGCTCCTCCCTCACACCTCCCTTCTCTTCCTCTTTTTTCTACTTCATTTTCAACCGGGTCAACGCCCAATCAAAGCAATGTGGTGTCCCTGTATTCAGTGCCTCCAGCACAGGGCACCCTGTCTATCCCAAGCACAGTACAAACATTGCCAGTCATTATATCAGGAGAAGAAAGTGCAAATCTCCCTACACAAAACGCTGCATGTAGCCCCCAGACACAACAACTAGCACAGCCACAGCCATGGCTTCACAGGGGGGAAGTATAGCTACAGACACAAATGAGGAACCTCAGTGCCGAGCAGGGCTGCCAGCATGGAACCATGACACTGATCCACCGCAGCCTCAGCAAGGAAGTGGGAAATCCCCATGCAGCAAGACAACTTTTAAGCCAAATCTCACCCAGTGTATGCACCAAGTACACCATGTCACTTCTTATCTGATGAAGATGAAGATGCAACGTCACACATGCTGCCCAATACTAGGGAAGAAAACCCACAAACACCAAGAGAGCAGGGACAGGTAGAGGCACCATCCTATGAGCCTTTCATCCCAAGCCAGGTGATCAGTATGCTGCCAGACCCAGGGATACACCCCAGGCCATTTTGCCAAAAAATGCAGCAGATCCAGCGAACGTATGCAGCAGCCTGGATTGATCTCTGGACCGTAATGGAAATAAAAGCAGGTGATGCATTCTGGCCAATTATGAGAGAACACTTCAAGCTTCCAGCAGAGTTAGATGCGTATGCCTGGGAGACAGGACCAAAGCTAATTGAGCAACTCAGAGAATGGGCCAAAAGCAGACTGACAGGACAAACTCTCAGCCTACATGACATGAGTCAAGACAAGACAGAGTCTGTGGAGAAGTTCCATGACAGAGTGATGCAAGTGTTTCAAGATTTGGGCCTCATTACCCATGATCAGACACACAGACGGATGTTGGCACAGACTTTTGTGCATGGACTGAGAGAACCAATCAGGAAACCACTGGTAGTAGCCAGGCCTGAGTACACGTCAATAGCAATGGATACCCTGCTCGCAGTAGCAAAAAGGATTGAGTCCCGCCGGGACAGAAGGGATGTCCAATGTTACAACTGTGGCGAGTTTGGTCATTTCTGGAACCGGTGCAGAACACTGACTTCGCCCAGAAGAAGAAGAAACACAGAAAACAGTGAAGAACCCCGTCCATAGGACAGGAGCACACCAAGTCCACAGGGAACCCCACCAGTGGGACCAATATCCTGAGAGTGGATGGCGTAGTCAGATCTTTTCTTGTGGAACTCCGCAACCTCACCTATCTATCAGAACCTTCTGCGTCCTGCATGGGAATTGATGGTCAAGTCAGATATTTCCAGATTATGAAGCCCCTGAGCGTGTGGACTCAGCCAGAACGCTCCATCATGTCCCAGTTTGTTGTGTCAAAGACCTGCACCCTCAACCTATTGGGAGTGGACTTACTGCAGAAGCTGAAAGCGACCAGAGTGTTCCAGGAAGATGGGACCATGACACTTTCTTCACCCCTGACCCAAGAAGAAACAGGAACAACCACACTGCAGACCTATCACAGGAGGTGCTGGACATAGTACCAGAAAAGCCACTCCATCACCTAGAGTCAAGATGTCTCTGACCAACTGAAGGTCTAAGTGAACTCACCTAAGAAGACGGCCTGAGAACTTTGACATTGGCCAGGATATTCAACTCAAGAAGGACCCTACTCGCTTCATGGAATGGCAACACCTCATCCAGCTCCAACGCCAGAGGTTCATCTTTTGCAAGCACCAGGAGGTGCCCCCTGCAATCAACCAGTTCACCCAGGCCCTAGACCGGCAAAAGGCCACTCAGCTCTTCAAACTTGTGCACAAATACTGACCTGAGACCGAGCTGGAGAAAAAGAAACTACTGATGGCCCGTGCTGAGAAAAAAGCAGCCGGTGAAGGAGACGTCCCAACAAGAAGACCCCCTGTGACCAGAGCAGGTGCTAACACAGTGACTGCCTTGGTGGAGAACAAGAAAGCCAGCTGGTCGTCATCGCTCATGATGTGGATCCTAGTAGGCGGCTTGTATTCCCGCCAGCTCTGTGCCGGGAGATGGGAGTCCCCTGCCGCATAGTGAAGGACAAGGCAAAACTGGGCTGCCTCGCCCATCGAATCAATCCCAGCTTTCCACAGTGAAGAAAAAGACTGTAAACCCCACTGAGTTCAGAATGGTGCAAGGCCTGGAGGCCGTGAAAGAGGCTACGGTATTTGAAACCCCAACAGTGCTGAACCGTCACACTCTGCTCTCAAGAGTCCCAGTCACCGCAACGGTATTCACGGTGATAAACCTGGCCAGTGCCTTCTTCAGTATTTCCCCTCCACCTGGAGGCCTGCCTTCACGCACCAGTGCAGTGCATATGGACAGTGTTGCCTCAAGGTGCTCAGAACAAGCCCTTCAAGTTTCACCAAGACAATGTCCTCCATCCTCGTCAACTGGATTGCAGAATATGCAAGAGTCACTCTTCTACAACACGTGGATGACCTTCTCTTTTGTGTGGTTGACATCGATACCTGCACAGTCCATTCCTTGTCTCTCCTACTCTACCTGGAAGAACAGCAACGCAAGGTCTGGAAGAACATAGTCCAGTGATGTTAGAAGCAAGTTACATCCCTGGGACACTGTATTGCCCACCAGACGAAAGACATGTCAAAAGACTGGAAGACCACTGTGGAGAAGATGGCTCCCCCAACAACTCCAAGAATGCTGCAGGCCTTCCCTGGTCTAGTGTCGTATTGCAGAACCTGGATCCCTGATGCCTCAGTCCTAATGCAGCCTCTGTGCGCTTGCATCAACGCAACCCCGCTCTTTCTATCAGACGCAGCCTTCAACCCATTCAGAAGATTGGAAGAACTCCACAGTCTCAGCGCCAATACCAGGCCTACGTGACTACGAGAAGTCTTTCCGTCTACCTGATGGAAGAAAGAAGGTCATGCTACTGGAGTCCTGATATGGATTCACGGGGGAAAACAGAGACTTTTAGGCTGCCTCTCAGCCCGCTTGGATCCAGTTGCAAGAGGAGCACCCTCCTGCCTGATGGCAGTATCTGCAGCACACACCTTCCTGGACAAGGTTGCTGACATCATTCTTGGACAGCCACTGGAAACTCTCACTCCACACGACATCTTGGCAATCTTCAATCAAGCTCAACCAACAATAATCTCCCCACCGCCAGGCATCTTTGTGGCACCTCTATCGCCTTTGTCTCATAATGTCACCGTCTCCAGACCTACAGTCCTCATCCCGGCTACTCTACTCCCACTCCCAAGGGGGGATACAATATGGACTTTCCAGAACAAAATTTACAGAATTACAGAATGGCTCCAGATTTGCAGATGATGAAGAAGTTTCCACACAGGAAGTGCAGTGACCAGCAATCAAGAAATCCTGTGGTCCAGAAGTCTGTCACCTAGCCTGTTAGCCCAGGAAGCAGAACTGATAGCGCTGATGAAGGCCTGCCAGATGGCAGAAGGCAAGACTGCAAACATCTACACCGACTACAGGTACTCGCATGGCATAGCACACGACTTTGGGCCCATCTGGGCTACAAGAGACATCATCACAGCAAACGGGACAACCGTGAAGCATCATGGAGCCTTCAGGGACCTGCTGGGTGTACTCCAACTTCCAAAATGGTGGCAATTTGAAAATCAAAGTGCATGAAAAACTGAGAACAGAAGAGGCGTGAGGCAATAACATGGCGGACATGGCAGCCAAAGAAGCGGCCAAAGGAAGACAACATGGAGAAGTGGGAGAGGTCGTAGAGCCGGACGGCTACTACATGACGACTGAAGACAAGAAACCTGACAAAAAGACGTCCTGGGATCTGCTCAAGAAGTTGCAAGACCAAGCTTCAAAAGGAGAAGAAGAGCTGAATGCGATAAAAGCAACACGTGAAGAAGGAAGGCTATCAATAATGGACTTCAAACTCTGCCTACCACAAAGTATGCACCCTATGGTGGTCCAATTGGCACATGGACCCACACCCACATATCAAAGACACAGATGAATGATCTGATTGGTGCTTACTGTTTCGCTTCAGGGATCTCCACCCTAACAGCCAAATTCACCAGCAGCTGTCTGACCTGGGGCAAATGCAAGCCTGGACGTATGGAAGAAAGTCCCCCTCACCTCATCTGGAAAGACCACTCTACCAGCTTCAAAGGATCCAGATAGACCACATCCAGATATCGCCAAGTGAAGGATTCAAATACGCCATTGTGGTCAAAGAAGTATTTTCAAGATGAACAGAAGCGTTCCAAGTCAGCAAAGACTACTGAAAAGCAGCTACTTTCGAAAATAGTGTGCAGATACGGGGTTCCAGAAAAGATAGAAAGTGATCAGGGACCCGCATTCACAGGAAATCTGACACACGAGACCCGATTAGCAGTAGGGTCAGACCTAGGCCTACACACTCCTTACCACCCCCAGAGCAGCGGGAAGGTAGAAATACTGAACGGAACACTTAAGAATAGGATGCTGAAAATTGCCCAAGAGACACGCAAACCATGGCATGACACACTCCCAATTGCACTGTTTAGCGTAAGGCACACTCCCAGAGACCCAGAAAAGCTGTCACCATACGAAATTTTGTTTGGGTCTAGTCCCAAGTTAGGTGCATTCTTCCCTCAGCAGCAGAATATGCAAAATGATATCTTGTTTGCTTATGTAATTGAATTGGTCAAAAACTAATGTCCATTCTCGAGTTTTTCTCTTCACTGCCAGATTTGATGGTCCTGTCCAAGAGCCCCAGATGACACCAACCTCTGTGTAACTAGAGGGAAAGCCTGCTTGGATCCACGTATCGCATTGCAAGGAAGCTCCCGTACCAGGAGAGACACCTAAGCCATGAAGGATGTCGTGGATGCTCTGACTGACCAGACAGATGACCTACCTGATGAAGAATACACACGTTTTTTTCTGAACATGCAGTTAAATAAAGAGACTATGATTGCAAACACATAAACCCCCGACAGGGACAGTCCTCCTGACCGCCCATTTGCGAAAAGTCTGTATTCGGTGGGGGAGACATGCGCTAGGCATATTCTCAACCCGCTGGCAGCACAAAAGAGTTGCAGCGCTTTGGGACAGGAGCAGGTTTTTAGGGCAAGTGGTATCTAAGGGGGGACTGTCATGGAAATATATATGTATTCCATATATTCAAAGTATATTCATATATATGCATTCACAGTTAGATAGATCTCACTTGCTAAAAATCCTGTGCTCACACATATCTATGCAAAAGCTGATGCCAGCTATAATCAGTCGTTTTAAACTACCCTGGCCTTCATAAGGAACAAGTACAGAGAGTTTTAATAAGATATCTATTGTTTACTTTACTAGTCATGCAAGAAAGCTAGGGCAAAAGAACATAAAACAATAAATCTGCAACTTCAGCCCTTTTATCATAATTATCATACTTACACTAGAACAGCCAATAATCTAGCAGCTTTTAATTGTATGTTAATTGACTAACCAGCCCCTTTTTGTAAACGTATAAAACCTTGAATGAATAATAAATGAGAGGTCTTGACGAACTGTTATACTGACACTTCCTTTGTGGACAGTCCTCATTTCGTTCTGAGCGCTCAAAAAGACATTTAATAGAAATTGGGAACAGAAGCAGCAAACACTTCAGGATAGATTTATCCTAATTAAATTTCCATAACACAAGCATAGACAGCAATGTGAGATGGAGAGGCGCGCAGTAGGATATATCAAGCCTGTTGAATGCAAGAGTCATTAAAGTTAGGAACTATCATAAAGAGTGCATTAATAATGAAGAAGGAAAAAACCTAATAAAAAAGGCATAACAAAATAAAGGGAATAAAACTGAATAACATAAAAATGTATGTGAATTTTTTAATGCACTTACCTTTTGGTAATCTCACCTCTACCTATGGTTTTTACCATGATTGGACTTTCTTGCTATCATGATGCAGACATCTTATATTCCCATATATTGTTACTATATTCACTTTTTGCTACCTTTACAATTAGAATTGCATTCATTCCGTTATTACTTTTTTCCCTATATTTTTCTGCATATTTATTATCTATGTATTGGAACTGCCTATTGAAATAGTTATATGCCTTTATTGTCATATATTTAATCCCTTTGCCACATTGTATTCCCTTCCCCTCATATATATATTTTTAAAATTTTATTTTTTTCTTTATTTTCTTTTATTTGTGCATGATTATTACCTTTTTATTACCGTATATACTCGAGTATAAGCCGAGATTTTCAGCCCATTTTTTAAGGCTGAAAGTCCCTCTCTCAGCTGATACGTGAGTCATATACTGGGGGGTCAGCGGGGAGAGGGGCGGTGGGTGTCAGATCATATTTAGCCTCCCTGGCGCGTCTCTGCAGCCCCCTTGCTTCTCCCACGATCTCAGGCTCCTTCTTGCAGCGGTCACGTGGTACCGCTCATTAAAGTCATGAATATGCGCAAGAAGGAATTGCTGCCGGAGACCGCGGGGAGAAGCAGGGGGGCTGCAGAGATGCTCCAGGAGGGGGTAAGTATAAGCGATATTCACCTGTCCTCGGTCCACCACTGCGCTCCACTCTATCCTCTGCGTCCTCTGGCTGTGACGTTCAGGTCAGAAAGCGCAATGATGTAGATAGTGCGCGCCGCTCCCTCTGCTTGAGCATTCACTGCCGGAGGACCCAGAAGACAGCAGCGCACAGCGGTGGACCGGGGACAGGTAAATATCTCAGGTGCTGGGGCCCTGAGCCAGCGGTGACACCGGCACCTGTCCCCCATAGCGCGCCAGTGTCCCTGCCTGCTCAGGACACCGGCACCTGCCCCCAGCGACGAGATGTGAGTATGTCATTTTTTTTTCATTTGCAGCAGCAGCGGCAGCATATGAGGTCTATTCTATGGAGCATCATAGGGTGACATAAAATATATGGAGCATTTTATGGGGGCATAATCTATGGAGCATCTTATGGGGCCTATTCTATGGAGCATCATATGGGGCCTATTCTATGGAGCATCATATGGGGGCATAATCTATGGAGCATCATATGAGGGCATATTCTATGGAGCATCATATGGGGGCATAATCTATGGAGCATCATATGGGGGCATAATCTATGGAGCATCCTATGGGGCATAATCTATTGAGCATCTTATAAGGGCATAATCTATGGAGCATCTTATGGGGCATAATCTATGGAGCATCTTATGGGGCTATAACCTTTATGGAGCAGCATATGGAGCATATTATTCTATGGAGCATCTTATGGGGCCATTATTAACCTTTGTGCAGCATTATATGGGGAGTATTTTGTATGGAGCAACTTGTGGGGCCACCATGAACTGTATGGAGCATTCTATGGGGCTCCTGATTCAATATGGATATTCAAAAACATTTAACCTACTGATGTCTCAATTAATTTTACTTTTATTGGTATCTATTTTTATTTTTGTAATTTACCAGTAGCTGCTGCATTTTCCACCCTAGGCTTATACGCGAGTCAATAAGTTTTCCCAGTTTTTTGTGGCAAAATTAGTGGGGTTGGCTTATACACTGGTCGGCTTATACATGAGTATATACGGTATATATATTTTATTTATATCTTTTGCTTACACATTATACACACATCTGATTGTATGTATGTGTACGACATATTCATCTTCTCATTTAAAGATTTTTCTGTATTTTCATGACTATGAAAATTGTACATTCACACTGAAGGCATCAAAACTATGAATTAACACATGTGGAATTATAGACTTAACAAAAAAACATGTGAAACAGCTAAAAATATGTCTTATATTCTAGGTTCTTCAAAGTAGCCACCTTTTGCTTTGATGACTGCTTTGCACACTCTTTGCATTCTCTTGATGTATATATACATAAGTATTTCAATTTTAGTGAAATATGCATATATATATTTTTACTCTCTGTGCACAAGCACTTTCTTTATGCTTAGTTGTTTATTTATGCCTCATATAGGTATTTATTACATTTATTATGTGTACTCAATATGTAGCTAATAAAGAAATAAGAAAAAATTATAACAACTATAGATTAAAACAAACAAAAAAGAAGGAATTATAGAATACAAAACAAACTGCAGATAGACACTGTGCAGGAATATGTAATATGAATTCGTACCACAAGATGGCACCAGCTTAAAAAAAAAAAGAAAAAAAATGCCATATCACTTTGTTCACACCAGCATCATAGTTCTGTTTTGAAAGATGTCTGAATAGAATGAAACTGTAGTGCTATTGTTCTCATTGTTACAGGGATATTTTGAGATCTGGCAATGCAGATACAAGGCTTTTTTATTTCTGTTGGATACTTCCTAGAATGATAGGACCTATGGAGAAAAAAACAAAAAACAATTAGACTAGTTTGAAATCACTGAAATTGTTCATTCTCTCTGGTCTCTAAGGCCGGGATCACACATGCAACAGGAGAGAACTACATGCAGCCGCGCACTCCACTACCGAGTGCCGGCGCCAGAGCTGGGATTTCACATGCGAGTGTCGGACGACTTCGTCGCATGTGTGATCCCGGCCTAAAACAGAAAACATACTTTAATGATCATGTGTAGACCATTAAGCACATTAGTATCATCAAAGACAAAAAAGGCAACAGAATTTAGGCATCAATAAGTACAAACATAATTCAACAGCCCTCTGCAGTTAGCGAATGCATCAATTTCACTATTAATACAAACTAACAATTTTTTTATCAAAAATGTATAAACCATGTGTAAATCATTTCAGATGCGACTGATTGTACAAGCTCACCTCTCAATGTACCTAGGCTTCGGCTGAACTGGGAAAGAATAGGATCCAGCTACACTATGCTCTAATTAGAAACAGTCTGGGAAAGACGAGTGGATAGAGTGTTTGTAAGGGCCGATGAAGAATAGCCAGGGCCTGAGGTAGTTTAGAGGGCATAGGCCTCCCCAACACTTGGATGTATCACGTGACATGTCACATGATTCCCTTGAGAGATCATACAGTGGTGGCCAAAAGTATTGGCACCCCTGCAATTCTGTCAGATAATACTCAGTTTCTTCCTGAAAATGATTGCAAACACAAATTCTTGGTATTATTATCTTCATTTAATTTGTCTTCAATGAAAAAAACACAAAAAGAATTGACCTAAAGCCAAATTGGATATAATTCCACACCAAACCTAAAAAAGGGGGTGGACAAAAGTATTGGCACTGTTTGAAAAATCATGTGATGCTTCTCTAATTCGTGTAATCACCAGCACCTGTAACTTACCTGAGGCACCTAACAGGTGTTGGCAATAACTAAAACACACTTGCAGCCAGTTAACATGGATTAAAGTTGGCTCAACCTCAGTCCTGTGTCCTTGTGTGTACCATATTGACCATGGAGAAAAGAAAGAAGACCAAAGAACTGTCTGAGGACTTGAGAAACCAAATTGTGAGGAAGCATGAGCAATCTCAAGGCTACAAGTCCATCTCCAAAGACCTGAATGTTCCTGTGTCTTCCGTGCGCAGTGTCATCAAGAAGTTTAAAGCCCATAGCACTGTGGCTAACCTAGATGTGGAAGAGAAAGAAAAATTAACGAGAGATTTCAACGCAAGATTGTGCGGATGGTGGATAAAGAACCTCGACTAACATCCAAACAAGTTCAAGCTGCCCTGCAGTCCGTGGGTACAACAGTGTCAACCCGTACTATCCGTCGGCATCTGAATGAAAAGGGACTGTATGGTAGGATACCCAGGAAGACCCCACTTCTTACCCCGAGACATAAAAAGCCAGGCTGAAGTTTGCCAAAACTTACCTGAGAAAGCCTAAAACGTTTTGGAAGAATGTTCTCTGGTCAGATGAGACAAAAGTCGAGCTTTTTGGGAAAAACCATCAACATAGAGTGTACAGGAAAAAAAATAGGCATTCAAAGAAAAGAACACAGTCCCTACAGTCAAACATGGCGGAGGTTCCCTGATGCTTTGGGTTGCTTTGCTGCCTCTGGCACTGGACTGCTTGACCATGTGCATGGCATTATGAAGCCTGAAGACTACCAACAAATTTTGCAGCATAATGTAGGGTCCAGTGTGAGAAAGCTGGGTCTTTCTCAGAGGTCATGGGTTGTCCAGCAGGACAATGACCCAAAACACACTTCCAAAAGCACTATAAAATGGTTTGAGAGAAATCACTGGAGACTTCTAAGGTGGCCAGCAATGAGTCCAGACCTGAATCCCATAGAACACCTGTGGAGAGATCTCAAAATGGCAGTTTGGAGAAGGCACCCTTCAAATATCAGGGACCTGGAGCAGTTTGCCAAAGAAGAATGTTTTACAATTCCAGCAGAGCATTGTAAGAAACTCATTGTTACCGGAAGCGGTTGTTGGCAGCTATTTTGGCTAAAGATTGTGCAACCAAGTATTAGGCTGAGGGTGCCAATACTTTTGTCTGGCCCATTTTTGGAGTTTTGTGTGAAATGATCAAGGATTTGATTTTTGCTTCATTCTCTTTTGTGCTTTTTCCTTGCAAGCAAATTAAATGAAGATAAAAATAGCAAATAATTTGTGATTGCAATCATTTTCAGGAAGAAACTGAGTATTATCTGACAGAATTGCAGGGGTACCAGTACTTTTGGCCACCACTGTATGATAGGTCATGTGATTAACACACCGATGCTTTGGTACACACCTACAGATGCAATATAACAGAGACTCTATTTCCAGCTCTGATCAGAAGCGACGAGCCGACAACAGAGTGCACTGTCATTGCACAGTATCAGTACAGAACAAGCGAGCAGATACCAGCCCCACTCCTGAAAGAGAGATCCCTTCTGATCAGACTGGCAAAAAAGTGCTTTGTCACTGTGCACTGAGAAGAACAGTGCAGTGACAGCAATCTACTATTTACTTCTTAACACCATGACTTGATCACTGCAAAGTTTGTTGCACTGATAAAAACAGCCCTGAAAATAGAAAGGTCACTCTTTCACTATGTGCACATTTGTTTCCTGAGTAAAAAATCCCCCACACTGTGCTGCTGAATACAGACATACACCCACCATTAACATATAATTAAATAATGCAACTCACCTTTATAAATGTAAATTGATAATGCATCACTGTGTCCCCTGTTAACTATAATTAGCCAGTTTTCCCCCACTCAATAAATATAATATAATTAATAGCCACTGTACTCTTTCTCTCAATTCTTTACCAGTCCCTCTCCTGCATCCTCAATGCCTTACCACTGTGCTCCTCATTTTCCCATGATTCATTATATTTATATGCCCTCACTCCCAATTCATTATCATTTCTTCTTTCCTACCCACATCCACAATTCATTATAATCTAATTTCCTTTTTCCCACCCCTCAACCTTAGTTTATTATAATTTTTCTCTCCCCCCACCATTAATTCATTATAATATACTTTCCTCTCTCACACCCCCACCCTTAGTTCATTATAATCTCTTTTGCACCCCCATTTCATTAATTTTCTTGAAAAAAAAAGTTTTCCATACTAACCTCTCCATACGACATTCTGCAGATCTACTTCATCTTGTGGCCAGCATGTACATGCTGTCGCTATGATGTCATTGTGCTGGCGTTGGCTGAGACTACAACACTGGCTGATGATGTCATCATGCTGGCTCTCCCAGATGGTGGTGCACAAAGCATTGTAATGAGGGCAATTTGGTTACGGCCCCCCTGGTTCTGGGTGGTAGCCTAGATTTCCCTCATTATAATATGCCTACGGGTGTATTGCCTTAACACTGGCCAGGACATCAATGTACATTGCAATATGCACAATAAGCCTCAATATGGATTTTTCTTCTAGTGGACAAGTGATGAATAAATAAGAATGAACTAACATACAGAAGATTGTCTGCTGTTGTCTTCTTTGCTTTTAATGGACTTTGTATAGCAGAGTTATCCAATGTTCACACATGCATGAATGTGATGTCTTTGGTGCAACCAGAAAATGATCCTATCTATCCCCATTGGTGCATTTAGCACCAAGTCCACACAATTTGGAAAGCATCTTTTTAACGTCTACCTGACTTGGACAACTTTTGTTCTTGAACTTACATTTATTCCTTCCCTTCTTCCAAAACCAATAAAAGTTATTTTTTTTTTTACCATTGACATAGACACAAGAAAGCTTGTTTTTTGCAGGACAAGTAGTATTGAATAATTTTACCATATAATGTCCTGAGAAAAGGAAAGCAATTCAAGGTAGAGTAAAAAAAAATAAGATTCCGCCATGGTTTGGTTTTTATGGCATTTATTGCTTGGTTAAAATGACATAGAAACTTGTCTCTTCAAGTCAGTACGATTACGGTGATACCAAATTTATATACCATATTTTGCAGGCTACAAGACGCACTGGACCATAAGACACGCTCCAAATTTTGGAGTGGAGGAGGCGGAGCCTAGCTGCACATGAGGAAGGAGCTGAGTCTGTGAGCTCCTCTCTTCAACCCAGCCAGCTTTAGCATTGTCACAGCGTATTTCTGCCCAAAATGGGGAAATCAGGAAGAGAAAAGGCTAAAGACTCCACTGGCACCCCAAATCCCCCAAGAAAGACAGGGGATTTGGATCATTATCTCCGGAGAAAGCCAGCTTCTGCACCAGTGCTTTTACCTAAGATGGCACCCGGAACCCTCTCTCTGTCTGACGCAGAGGACTCGGATATAGACACTGATGCTCGCTCAGGGCAATCACCCCGCAGGCCGGAGCGTTCCAACCAGGTCACCCGCTCTTTCATCCGCCGGATCATTGCTCCAGTGCTACAGGAGCTAGCCAGCATTAAGGCGGAGGTGTCGCATGTGGGACGCCGTGTGGAGGAGCTGGAGCAGGCCCACACTTCTTATGTGGAATTCGTCGATGGCATCTGTAACACGCTCCAGGACCACTCCAACATCTTAATGCGGCCCTCGGTGCTGCCGAGGACCTTGAGAACAGGAATCGCCGCCGCAATGTGCGAATGAAAGGTATCCCTGAGTCCTATGCCCCCAGGCCCTGCGCTCTGTGGCACGCACTTTATTCTCTGCATTGCTGGGGGAAGAACCTGCTGAAGCTGTGGTTGTGGAGCGCATCCATCGGGCCCTCAGAGCTCGCCCCAGGGACACTGATCCCCCCAGGGATGTTATTTGTGGTATACTGGACTACAACCATACTGCTGCGCTTCTCACTGCTGCGAGGGAGCAGGGGTCCCCGATGCTATACGGGTCCCCAGTGGCCTTCTACCAAGATCTGGCCAGTTCTACCCTCCAGAAGCGCCGCTTGTTAAAGCCTCTTCTGACCCACCTGAAGGAACATGACGCCCAGTACAGATGGTTGTTCCCCTTTGGGCTCTTTGTTACACGCCACGACAAGAAAGTTACTATACGTCATCCAGAGGACTTACCTACTTTGTGGAAGGCCTTATCCATCCCTTCACTGCCTGTGCCGTCCTGGCTGCCTGTTCTGGAGTCGTCCATACCACCGATCCAGCCGCAGCCGGACGATTGGCAAGTCACCCGCTCCAAGAACAAGTCGCATCGTCGCTCTCTATCTGCCCGCGATGACCCGGCTGGAGACTGAGCTGTTACCAGACTGGCTTGCTGCTCTTGTTCTTGCCAGGACATGGTAGACCCGGTGTAATGCCTTTGTTCTGGAGGTCTCCTGCCCTCCTTCTACCTGAAACCTGAGGTTTACATTTTCCACTTTGCAGCCTCCCTGTTGAATTGTTGACTCACTGTGGTTATATCCAACTTATGATTCTGTTCACTCAGGCTCGTATTGTTGCTAGTGCTGACTGCTTTCCTGTGCTCTCTTCACCCTTGTCCCTCTTCCCCTCCCCCTCCTCCATCTTCTCTTCTTTCACCTTTGAAACTCAATGTGATATCTAGGTTTCCTATGTGCTTTGTAGATTGCTGTAGTGTGCTGTTCACATGACCTATTGCACTGCACTGCCCTCTCTGATTTTCAGGATCTACCTGTTGTCATTGCTGATTTTGGACAACAGAGATGGCTTTTGTTCCCCTGTGGTCTGTTTTAAAATTACCTGCAATTTTTCAACATTTCATTATGCTGTTATTTTCTGGTACATTGCTCACTGCTGCCATCTGCAGTTCATTTACAGTTACTACTGTTGTTACACTACACAGCACTTTCTTCTCCTCCCTCTATCTTGCCATTCTCTGCATTCCTTTATCTTTTCCCTCCCCACTCTCCCCTCTCACTGTTCCCTCTTTCCGGCTACCTTTCCCTTCCTCTCCCTTTTCTCTCTGTTCCCTCTTCCACTCATCCTTGGGGGACCTGACCCTACTTCTCATAATCTCCCCCTCACCTTCCACACTAGGGCACCCTTGCCCTTCTCTACTATATCATAGGATCCTGATACACAGGACACGGTCCGCCTTACGGTCACAATCTTTTTCTCCCCATCCTCCTTCCCTACCCTCCTGACCCCCGGCCTCTCTCCTCCATTACCCTATTCTTCACCTTCTTGGTCCGGGTAGTCGCCCCACCTGTAGCTATATGTGGGTCTGGTCTGTTATCCTCTCCCTTCTCCCCCTTCACTCTCTCCCCCCTCCCCCCTTTTTCTCTCCTATACGCTGCCCCTTCTGCTTGCACCTGGGAAGGCATCATCTCCTGCTGCTCTTCTCTTGGTCCCTTCCCTTCTTTTTCTTCCTTACCTTTCTCTCCCCACTCTCCTCCCCATTTTTGGGCAAATACATTTCACTATGACCCAGGTTTTCTTGGGTTCCACAGGCTGGCTGGAGGTTATTGCAGGTGGGCTCTTATGCGACCCTTTCATCGCCTCCACTGCCCCCTCCTCCTTCAGGAGGGGTGCAATGTCTCCCGGCTCCCCTTGTGGATCCGCCTAGTTCACATTTCTCCAAATGTTTACAAGCACCGCTACTTATGGTGCTTTATTTTTTGTCTCTGTTTTGATTTTTTTGTGTTCTTTCCCTCTTGTGTCCTCCTTGTCACACTCCTCTTTCCTTGGGGTCGCTCTCTGTCCTTGCTACGGTACACCGCTTTATCGCTTCTCTATTCTCCAGTGCACCTCCATGATGACTCCACGTGATATTGTTATACAATCCTATAATGCTAAGGGTATGAATGCGCCTGCGAAACGTGCTCAGGTTTTGCGACTCCTTAAATAAGATGGTGTCTCTGTTATTTTTATGCAGGAAACACATTTCCGCCACGATCATGTTCCACAGCTGTCTCGCTCTTCATTCCCAGTATGGTTCCACAGTTGCAGCGACTCCCACGCGTCGAGAGGGGTGAGTATAGCTTTTTGCCACAATCTTCATTTTCAGTTGCAAGCGCAGTTGGCAGATACAGATGGTCGATATCTTTTCTTGAAGGGTAAACTGGGAAACACTTTAGTGACTTTTGCTAATATTTATGCGCCCAATGTTCGCACAGTCGACTGGTTACTATCTACTCTACGTCTTTTACAGCAATTTATGTCGGGGCTAGTGGTACTGGGTGGAGACTTTAACCTCACTATGGAGCCTCTCGTGGACTCCTCCACGGGCCGCTCCGCCATCTCTTTTCGGAATCTCAGAAGACTTAAACTGCTATTGGCGGAGCTGTCCTTGGTGGACGCCTGGAGAGTCCTCCATCCTGACACTAAGGATTATACGTTTTATTCGACGCCGCATCGCTCATACCAAAGAATTAATTACCTCTTTCTATCCCGACGCCACCTGGGGTGTTATTCTACGGCGGATATTGGATCCATGACAGTATCGGACCATGCGCCTGTATCCTTAACACTGGCCTTACCTGGGGTGGGTGGTCTCGGATACACCTGGCGACTCAATGAGACACTGTTGGGCGTTCAAGATAATATAAATGCCATTGAAATACCCCTTCAGGATTTCTTCCATAGAAATTACACTCCAGGCATGCCAATCCCCATCGTCTGGGAAACTCACAAATCTTTTGTCAGGGGTGAATTCATCTCACTGGCCTCTAGACTTAAAAAATCTAGGGAGAAACAAACCGATGCCTTGCTCCTTCAAATTTGCAAATTGGAGTCGCTCCACAAGCGATCTCTGTGCCAACAACACCTCTCCGATCTCCTGTCCTTGCGTATGGCCCTTAAATCCCTCCTAAACCTAAAAATTGCGAAAAATTTCTTACACGCGAAACACCGTCTTTATGCTTCAGGTGACAGAGGTGGGAAACTTATGTCAAAGAAACGTCTCCGCGTACATTCATCGCTGAGACGAGATGCCCCTCGGGTGCCGCACACACCGAGACGGCGCAAATCGCGCAAGATTTTCATCAATATTACACCGCCTTGTATAACTTACATAACCCTATGTATGAATCTGCCCCCACTACAGACCCCCATCCTGCTATTGTGGACTTTGTCTCCTCCCTGAACCTCCCTAAATTGAAACCTTCCCATCACACGGAATTGTTATCTCCAATTGCGGTGGAGGAAGTGGAGGAAGCTCTGAAGTCTACTCCATCGGGAAAATCTCCTGGCCCAGATGGTCTGACAATACTTTACTACAAAAAGTTTAAAGCTACCCTTCTCCCACACCTCACCCGACTTTTTAACGCCTCGATGACTGGCTCCTCCTTTCCTCCCCAATCCCTTTCTGCGGATATAGCTTTAATCCATAAGGAAGACAAAGATCCAGCACAGTGTAGTAGTTATCGGCCAATATCTGTTCTTAACTGTGATTTGAAGCTCTGGGCGAAGGTCCTGGCGAACCAGGTGTCTCGCTTGGTCCCCCTCCTGGTGCAGAGCGATCAGACTGGGTTTGTACTGGGTAGGGAGGGGAGGGAAAACTCCACAAAGATCTTACACCTAATCCATGGAGCAGTTTCCCGAAAAACGCCTTTGTTGTTGTTAAGTACTGATGCCGAAAAGGCGTTTGACCGCATAGATTGGTCTTACATGAAGTCGGTCCTACGCCTATTTAATTTTCCCGATCGCTTTATAGACTCCATTTTTACACTTTAAACCTCTCCCACTGCCAGGGTCAAGGTGAACAATTCTTTTTCGGCTCCATTCTCTATATCCAATGGAACCCGCCAGGGCTGCCCCTTGTCCCCCAGTCTGTTCGCTGTGTGCCTGGAACCTTTGTTACAGGCTTTTCGTACACACCCAGACATCCGAGGCGCGTCCACGCCTAAAGGCGAGGCCCTCGTGTCCGCATACGCTGATGACATCATGCTTAGTATCACTAACCCGGAGACTGCTATACCCGCTGTGCTGGATCTTTTTCACCATTTTGGTACTCTTTCAAACTTCAAAATCAATTATAATAAATCGGTTGCGTTTGCTATCGGCTTCCCCAGGGACACTCTAACCCGCCTCCAACGAATGTCACCGTTCACCTGGAAGACAGACCATGTAAAATATTTAGGCATTCTTATTCCGAGGGATATTTCTCGCCTCTACGCTCTGAACCACCTACGCCTACTCTCCTCGGTTAGGACACAGCTCCAGCGTCTACGAATACCGTTCATGTCTTGGTTGGGCCGAAAAAATTATCTGTCCACATATATAGTCCCAAAATTCCTCTACTTATTCCAGGCAGCTCCTATATTCCTTCCCAATTCCTTTTTTCGTGCCTTACACGTTCTGTTCTCACGGTTCCTATGGAACCAACGTCCGGCTCGTATCGCTTTCTCGACTATTACTATTACTTCGCTTGCCATCTTCGTCGTTGGGTGGAGATAAACAGCTGGAACAAAAGGTCTTTCTTGTCCTCCCTAGAAACGGCTCTTCTTTCGCCTTGGGAGGCACTTGAGTTATGGGGTGTGCATACTCAGATCCCTCGTACACGCGGCTTCTCCCCTCTCCTGAAGGGTTTGCTCCACACATGCCTGAACTGTCTACATCATGACACTATGAGTAAGTTCCCCTCTCCGCTCATGCCTGTACGCTTACTCCCTTTGTTGACCTGCTCGGATGAGGGTTTTTGGACTTTTCAGGGTTTGTGGAGCAAACTGGTAACGCCCCTCAATTCCTTTTTTGCTGGAGGCAATGTCCCTTCGGCGGAGAGCCTGTCATCCATCCTCGGACCTACACACGCCAACTTTTTATCGCTAGCACATGTACATCATGTCTGTCAGACCTTTATGGAGCAACATCGTCCCTTGCGGGCTGCCTCCAACTTGGAGCGGCTGTTGCTGGCACAGAGTCCTGTCAAAGGCGTGATCTCGACCATTTACAAATGGCTTATGTCTCTTCGCTCTGATACTGAGCCTACTTACCTTGCTGCCTGGGAACGGAAACTGGGGCACCCATTGTCCCTACGAGTCGCCAGGTGTATTAAAAGACACGCACTGGGATTTTCTAGGTGCGTTCGCATTAAAGAGAATTCTTATAAACTGATTGCCAGGTGGTACCGAA
This sequence comes from Oophaga sylvatica, assembly GCA_033576555.1. Lineage (NCBI taxonomy): Eukaryota > Metazoa > Chordata > Amphibia > Anura > Dendrobatidae > Oophaga > Oophaga sylvatica. Next base: position 482,696,003 of record JARQOD010000005.1, read on the forward strand.
CCCCGTCCTTCCTATTTCGCCATGGCTTGCAGACCTCTGACATCTGCTGGAGATGTGGGGCGGGTTCAGGAACTTATGCTCACATCTGGTGGGATTGTCCCCTCATTGTCCCCTTCTGGAATGCGATACGACAAAAAATCAAAGATATCTGCCTTCTGCCTTGTGATTTACCCAGGGACTCAGTCCTTTTTTGGGTGCCGGCGACGGGTTATAACCCCATTAAGCACAAACTGGCGACCTTTATGTTGACGGCTGCCAAACTTCTAGTGCCTAAGCATTGGTTGTCTACTGTGGCGCCTTCTCTGGAGGAGTGGACTGTTGCTGTGGACCATATCAGGGACATGGAGGACCTGTCGGCATGGATTAACCATATCCGGGATAAATTCCAGACCATCTGGTCCCGTGGATTGCCTTTTGTACCCCTTCGCCTACATAGTGTAAGTGACTCATTGGAGTGCTATTTTTGTATGTAAGATTCTCTGCCACGTGGTGTGCTGTGGGCGGAGACCGAGGGCGCCCCCCCTCCCCTTCTTCCTTCCCCTTACCTTTAACCTTCTTCCTTTTTTCTTTGTCCAGTTATTTATTTTTCATTTAGGTTCATTTAATTCCCTTATTTTTCTTTATTTCCCCTTATATTTTCTGTGTCTTCTTGTTTTATTTTGTTCTTAGTTCTTGTTCTTGTAGAATGTTATTGGGGTTCGTTAGTCCAGGAACCCAATTTGTGTGCCAAATCTCACGCAATACTAGTAGTGATCCTCGATCACGCTGTTTCATTCATATATATTGTGCTCTGTTTTATTGGACATGACCTGATATGATGACGCTTGGCTTATATTACTGTATGTGACATGTTTTGTTACTGTTCATACCCTTGATATGTGTTATACATGTGTGTTAATAAATACATATTCAACAAATTTTGGAGTGGAAAATAGGAAAAACCTTTTTTTAAATAAAATGATCGTGCATCTTATAGTTTGTTTTAGGCCGGTGTCACACTTGCAAGTGTGATGCAAGAGACTCGCGCGAGTCTCTCGCATCAACACCCGTAACGGCCGCCAGTACTCGGGACTGGAGTGTGCGGCTGCATAGAAATACATGCAGCCTCACGCTCCGGTCCGAGTAACGGCAACAGTGCCTGGGTGTTGATGCGAGAGACTCAAGCGAGTTTTTCACATCACACTCACAAGTGTGACACCGGCCTTAAAAGCAGCTTAAAAGGTGGGAGGGCGACGGCGATGGAGCGGGTTCACAAGAGGTAGATTCGCTGCTTCAGGGGGCTGGCAGTGGCAAGAGTGGGGCGATTCTGCGGGCTTTAGGCTCTCACAAGATGTCGGCGCCGGTGAGTGGAGTCCCCTTTCCTAATGATTACCCTTCAGTAAAATATCTGTCGTGCATGCGCAGATTGAGAACTTGAGATCTTGTCTCCAGGGATCTCAATTTGCACAAGCGCCTCTTCTGGAGGTCGTTTTGCCTGCAACATCGCCCCACCCCTGCCGCCCTCGGCCCTCTCAAACAGTGACCCTGCCTACTGTGACCCCGCCACCCTCCCCCTGGTAAAATGTCTTTAGATTAAAACGCCCTCACATTTTCCTCCCAAATTTGGAAAAAAAGTACAGTATATACATTTTTTAAGATATTATTGCCATTAAAAAAATTCAGAGCTTTAAAAGCAGTTTTTTTGTCACTATTTGTAAAGAGCCCTAACTTTTTAATTTTCTATTGATGTTTTGTCACTGCTTGAATTTATTTTACAGGGCTGTAGTTTTTGTTGGTACCATTTTGCAATAGATTAAAACTTTTGATTGCTTTTTGTTATGTGGTTTTGGAGAAGCAAAGAGGCTTAAAAATCCATAATTTTCATGTTTAGTTTTCCTTTCATAATACTGTAAAATTCTTAGGCTAAATAGTTTTATATTTTAAAATATCTGACTTTTATGGATATGCTGATACCGATTATGCTCTTTACAAAAAATAAATATATATACTGTATATACTGTACATATATATATATATATATTTTTTTTTTATAGGACACCTCCTTTCCTATTAAAAAAAAAGTTTAAACGTTTATGATTTTTATCTTTTTAACAAGATTTTTTTGTTTCTCAAAAGGGATTTGAACCTCCAATATATTGTTAAATGCTGGTCAGATTACATACTATTTTCATTGTCATAATTAAGTCTGTTATTTCTTATGGGGTTAGATGTAGTCTGCTCTTACCTGAGTACTGGCTGCTAGTCCTCCTGACTTTTCACGCAGTCCGAGACATACTACATTTTGTTATTATTTACCTTCTTGCTCCTGCCATTGGGATTCACTATTTCACCGCATTCAGCTTTCCTATATACAGGTGCTTCACACAAAATTAGAATATCATCAAAAAGTTAATTTATTTCATTTCTTCAATACAAAAAGTGAAACTCATATATTATGTAGAGTCATTACACACAGAGTGATCTATTTCACGTGTTTATTTCTGTTAATGTTGATGATTATGGCTTTCAGCTAATAAAAACCCAAAAGTCATTATCTCAATAAATTAGAATAACTATCAAAAAACACCTGCAAAGGCTTCCCAAGCATTTAAAAAGTCTATTTCAGTAGGCTCCACAATCATGGGGAAGACTGTTGACTTGACAGATGTCCAGAAGGCAGTCATTGACATCCTCCACAGGGAAGGTAAGCCACAAAAGGTCATTACTAAAGGAGCTGGCTGTTCACAAAGTGCTTTATCCAAGGATATTAATGGAAGGTTGAGTGGAAGGAAAAACTGTGGTAGAAAAAGGTGCACAAGCAACTGGGATAACCGCAGCCTTGAAAGAATTGTTAAGAAAAGGCCATTCAAAAATGTGGAGGATATTCACAATGAGTGGACTGCTGCTGGAGTCATTGCTTCAAGAACCACGAAACACAGACATATCCAGGACATGGCCTACAAGTGTTCCATTCCTTGTGTCCAGCCACTCATGACCAATAGACAACACCAGAAGCGTCTTACCTGGGCCAAGGAGAAAAAGAACTGGACTGTTCCTCAGTGTTCCAAGGTGTTATTAGATGAAAGTAAATTTCGCATTTCATTTGGAAACCAAGGTCCCAGAGTCTGGAGGAAGAATGGAGAAGCACACAATCCAAGCTGCTTGAGGTCTAGTGTTAAGTTTCCACAATCAGTGATGGTTTGTGGAGCCATGTAATTTGCTGGTATAGGTCAACTGTGTTTTTTCAAGACTAAAGTCAGCACAGCCGTCTACCAGGAAATTTTAGATCACTTCATGCGTCCCTCTGCCGACAAGCTTTTTGGAGATGGAAATTTAATTCTCCAGCTGGACTTGGCACCTGACCACAGTGACAAAAGTACCAATACCTGGTTTAAAAACAACAGTATCACTGTGCTTGATTGGCAGCAAATTCGCCTGACTTTAACCCCATAGAGAATCTATGGAGTATTGTCAAGAAGAAGATGAGAGACACAAGACCCAACAATGCAGATGAGCTGAAGGCTGCTATCAAAGCAACCTGGGCTTCCATAACACCTCAGCAGTGCCACAGGCTGATCGCCTCCATGCCACGCATCATTGATGCAGTAATTTATGCAAAAGGAGCCCCGACAAAGTATCGAGTGCATTTACTAAACATACATTCAGTAGGCCATCATTTCAGATTTTAAAATAATTTTTCAAGCTGGTGTTATAAAATATTCTAATTTACTGAGTTAATGACTTTTGGGTTTTCATTGCCTGTAAGTCATAATCATCAACATTAACAGAAATAAACAGTTGAAATAGATCACTCTGTTTGTAATGACTCTATATAAAATATGAGTTTCACTTTTTGTATTATAAAACTGAAATAAATTAACTTTTTGATGATATTCTTATTTTTTGAGAAGCATTTTTACATCCTTCTGTGCCTGTAATGCCCCAAATATGGGGATTACATTCATGTTTTCAGTATGTTCTTTGCTGCTAGTTTTCCCTCTTAACTTTTAACTCCTTCCCGACGTGGCCAATTTCCGTTTTTCTCTCCTCTTCCAAGAGCTATAACTTTTTTATTTTTCTGTCCTCATAGATCAGTGTTCTCCAAACTCCAGTATTCGCGGTCCCAAACATGTCATGTTTTCAGCATTTCCTTAGTATTGTTCAGGTGATGGAATTATTATTAAGGTATCAGACCTTGCCACAGGTTCTCACAACTGTGTATTACTAAGGTAATTCTGAAAACAAGATGTGCATGGTTGCACTGTTGTTTGGGAAACAGTATCATAGATGTATGAGGGCTTGCTTTTTGCTAGACACCATTCATTTTACCACATAGCTGGAAAATAGAAAAAGAAATCCAAATGAGGTGAACATGTGAAAAAACACACAATTCTGACATTGTTTTTTGGGAATTATTCTTATGATGCATATTGTGTGGTAAAATGACTTAACAATATAATACTCATCATCATAACGATTACAGCAATACCAAATTTATCCACTTTTTTATTATGTTAGTAGTGAAAAAAAATCTGAACTTTGAAAATGTTTTTTTTGCGGTTTTGCCATTTTTTAAGACCAATAATGTTTTCATTATTTGGTCAATAGAGTCATGTGAGGGTTTATTTATGTGAGGTCAAGACATTGTTTGTACTGCTACCATTTTGGGATAGATATAACATTTTGGTCACTTGTTAAAGCATTTCTGTGGTATTGCGTCAACCAAAAAAATGTAATTTTGCATTTTTAAATGTTTTCCTGTTCATGGTATTTACTAATTGGGTAAATGATTTTATATTTTGATAGATTGGACTTTTCTGAACTTGGCCATACCACATATGTGTATTTTTTATTGAGTATTATCTTTATTTTAATGAGGGAAAAGTGAACTTTTATTTTTTTTATTTTTTAAAACTTTTTTTTACTTTTTATTTTACTTATTAGTTCCACTAAGGGACTTGAGTCTGTGATTGTCTGATCACTTGTGTTATATATAGCAATACCACAGCATTGCTGCATATTGTAAAAATTACAGTCTCTTTTAAAGCCCAGCCACTGATAGCGTTTCAAGGGCGCTTAATCAGACCCCTGGCTTTCATAGCAACTCATCGGTGCCCCACAATCACATCATGGGTGAGTCGATGAACACATAGAATGTTGTATCCCCATGCCGAAATGCTGTTAATGTCATTGTCAGAGTTTGACAGCGGCACTTAATAGGTTAACAATAGTAGGTGGTTGTTACAGGCAGGTCCTGGCTGCAACACACAGCTGTTACCTGCCGTGTATAGGGCGAGCTCACCCCATGAGCCTGCTCCATACACCCACCACCTAGTTGCACCATACACGTAAAGGGTTAACCTGAAACACTGTTTCCTGGGAAAAAATTGTATTGTTGTATGAATGGATATTTGCTATGCAGTGTATTATTGTGTATCTAAATTTAAAGAATTTGATTTAACACATCATATATTACAAGGTTAATGCCACCAATAAATTATGTAGAATAATCCAGAAAGGTTGGAGGAGCAATGTTTATATAGAGTTCTAGCCACAGTTTGTAGTTCAGCGTGGTGTAATTTGCTGTGCAGAAATGTAGTTGGTAACTGCAGATAAGATGGCTGAAACAGCACATATATCTCACGAAGTGAAGCCCACAATTGCCTGGTTACCAGCCAAAGAGGAGCAGAATAATTTGTCCTATTCCCAATTGCAAAGGAAGCCCTATAGGAATGCACTTGAATATGAAGTAGATTATGGGAATAATGCTGCACTACATGTAATGAAGTTTGCAAAGTAGCTGGAATATTGAGGCCCACTGAGGAGTAATTGCCCTGTATGAAATAAAAGATAGGTGAAGTTGTAAGGAGGTGGAAAAAAAAAGAGAGATTCCCGCAGTTTGAGGCCTAGGGGAGTGTCTGAAAACAAGCGCCACCATCTACTGATTAAATTTTGTAGTATGAGAGAAAGTAACAAGAGTCACATTGGCAGGAACTTTAAGATGACATACATGGTTCCTGAGGGGAGAGGTTGAAGGAGACACCATCTCAGATGGTAGCTGTGGTGCAGTTAACAACTATAAAAGGCTCGGGAGGGTGTAAGTAGGTACGAGGATGCAGAAATGCAGGGAATGCAGAACAGTGCTTTACAATAGTGCAATTTAATTTACAACAAAGATAAAGGAACTGATCTCCTCACGAGGAGACAATAAACAATCAACAGTAAAAATTATGGTGTTACACAACTGTCTGGATATTAAACTTCACTTATCGTGACTTCTCTGTTCCTCATTCGCACACAGTCTGATGAGGGTTGATGCACCGGCAATGGCCGGCACGGCGTCTTCAGGCGTAACCCACCAAACCACGGTCCAGCTTCTGGCGGCAACGTGTGGTCACCAGTTTTGCCCGCTGAACCCCTAGTCCATTAATCAGTAAAGCCGAAGTGGAAAGTGCTGTACAAGTCCCTGTCCGATGCGTGCAACGCTGCACGCCTGGCAAGGAGGGAGAACACACCTCACAATCCTGCACCTGGCAACCGCCTTTCAATGTGAGCAACACACACTGCTAAGCTGAGCACTTGACTCTCTGCATGCTCACTGACTTTCGGGGGCTCTCACATACGTTCTGCCGGGGAACGACTCCGCTCTGTCTCTCTCTCTGCGGCGCGTGGTACACCTCTGCTTTCTCTCCCTTTGCCAGCAGGAACCTTCTTCCTCTTTCCTGCACTTCCTGCTCCCTGCCTGATCTGGCCATGCCTCCTCTCACCTGGTCATTGGTCCTGTCCAGTTCCCCATTCTTTCTCCCCGGCCACACTGGACGCAGTCTCGACAGTTCTGGACCCGGTATTGCAAAGGTACCCACAGCCTGGTCTTCCTCCTTACAAGGGCAGTTAAGATGAGATGTTGACAGGACCTGTAGCAGGACAGATGTGTGAAGCCATGGAATTGGCTTATTGCAGCCATTATACAAGCTCAGACTTGTGTGAAGGAACCAAGAGACCAGACCCGAGAGCAGGAACTTAGAGACCAGACCTGAGTGAAGGAACCAAGAGACCAGATCCAAGTGAAGGAACTGAGAGATCAGACCCGGGTGACCAGGACCAGAGACGAAAGACTGGAGCTGGGAGACCCAAACTGAGTGAGCAGAGCCAGAGACAAAAGTGAGACCACCAGGTCACAGAAGAGGTATGTACATGTGAACTGTATCCTCCAGTGTAGACATACGGCACGAAAACAAGGGACCGGGGCCATGCTTCAGGGGACAGAGGTGGCCAGCTTGAGGGTCGTGTAAAGTCACGCTTAGATTTGAGATTTTCAGCCTAATAGTGGAGTATTGTAGACTCACGTTAAGGCCTGCATCACATTTCTTATTGCTAGAGAGTGACAACGGTCACAGGCCCAGCAGAATCGGCGACGCACTAAGGGGTAAGACATAGGATTAACATATTGACAATATTAGTGTTTAGTTGTAATAAAAAAAATATGATTGTTCAGTAAGAATTGTGGAAATATTCGTGTAGTCAAATTTACTATATTTTCAATTTTTTTTTTATATTAACCCCTTAACGACCAGGGGTATTTTTGTTTTTGCATTTTCATTTTTTGCTCCCCTTCTTCCCATAACTTTTTTATTTTTTGGTCAAAATGGCCACGTGAGGGCCTGTTTTTGCGGGACGAGTTGTACTTTTGAAAGACACCAATGGTTTTACCATGTCTTGTAATAGAAAACAGGAAAAAAATTCCAAGCTCAGTGAAATTGCAAAACAAGTGCAAACTCACACTTGTTTTTTGCTTTTACTGTGTTCACTAAATGCTAAAACTGGCCTGCCATTATGATTCTCCAGGTCATTACGAGTTCATAGACACCAAAACATGTCTAGGTTCTTTTTTATCTAAGTGGCGAAAACAAAATCCAAAGTTTGTAAAAAAAAATTGCCATTTTCCGAGACCCGTAGAGTCTTTCTTTTTCGGGATCTGGGGCTGAGTGAGGGCTTATTCTTTGTGTGCCAATCTGACATTTTATTGATACCATTTTGGTGCAGATACGATCTTTTGATCGCCCTTTATTGCATTTTATTGCAATGTTGCAGCAACCAAAAAAACGTAATTCTGGCATTTCAATTTTTTTTCTTGCTACGCTGTTTACTGATTGGATTAATTCTTTTTATATATTGATAGATTGGGCGATTCTGAATGCGGCGATGCCAAATATGTGTATATTTGATTTTTTTATTATTGTTTTATTTTGAATGGGGCGAAAGGTGAGTGATTTGAACTTGTATATTTTTTTATTTGTTTTGTATTTTTAAAAACATTTTATTTTCTTTTTACTTGCTTCTGTAGTCTCCATGGGAGACTTGAAGCTGCAGTTGTCTGATCGCCTCTGCTACATAGAGCAGGGCTGCACCACTTCTGTATGGATCGCCGGCCAGGGCAGTGGGATACTCGGTACCTGGCCTGTGTATTGAAGGAATGTGTCACAGCGGCAGTGACCCGGTCCGTGGCCCTGGGCGTCCAATGAAAGGGGAATTATTTACAGGGGATGCTAGAGTTTGTAGTAAGGTATTCACGACGCCACCTGTGGTATCTGGTCAGAGATGACCAGCGCTGCGGTGCAGATCCACTGAGACCGATGGTGTGATGCAGCAGAGGTAAAATAGCTTTCCACAGGTAAAGCTTGTGATCTCAGGGCAGGTAGATGTTGTAGTATTAAGGTAATGGTGCTGAGAGATGCAGCTAAATGTAATAGGAGATGCAGGAAGAAACTGAGAAACAGTCAGTGAGTTGCAGTTTCCAAAGCTTTACTTACAGTTTTGCAGGCAAAGTATCCAGGGCATTGAATACAGGTCATACTGGAGTAGGTCAGCCTGAAAGCAGTTTAGGATCCCCTTACTACAGGTGGGATGTGAGGTCTCCTTCCTAGCGCTGTTCTGTGAGGCACTGGCTGCTATAAGCTCCGTCCAAGTTCCTCTTTCTCTCTCTCTCTTATTTAAGTTGAACTTCACTCTCATAACAGGCTGTTTCAGGAATCACTCTCTATGGAGTCTCAGGCTCACATGTGCTGCTACTTTGAAGAAGAGTCTTAATTGGGACAGAGAACCTGCCGTCCTCTGCCCTCTGGATTCTGCTGCTGGGACTTTACTTCACCCTCTCAGCCTCGGACTCCAGGGGTCCGGTCTCTGGCACTCAGACCTGGGGGTGAGCCCTGCTATGGCTCCTGTCTCCCAGCTTGTCTCCACACGTCTTCCCTCTCTCGTCCCTTCAGCTAGACTTCTCACTCCTCCCCCAGCCAGAATATTCCAGGGAAGCTCCCCTCAAATCAGGTGTTTGAGCTCCCCCTTCTGGTCTGGATCAGAAAGGTGTTGTATGCTGTGTTACCTGCTAAGGCCTCTTTCACATTTCAGTCGTGCGACATCAGTCAAAATCCGCCAAAGTGTGAAAAAAACGGATCCACCATTTTTTGGGGCGGATCCACTTTTTTCCCATTGACTTGCATTAGTGTGACGGATTTTGACGGATGGTCGTCCGTTTGATCCGTTTTTTTGACGGATCCGTCATAAATTTGGCATCTGCCTTTTTTGGAAAACGTCCAATGCAACGTTTAGCGGACTATGACGGATCCGCCGCATCCGCCGTTTTGTATAATGTGCTCCTATGGGTGGCGGATCCGCCTGCATCCATTTTTGACGGAATCCGTCAGCAGATCCGTTGCTTCCATACAAAATGCTGAAAACACTGTCCGGGGTCTCTGTCTCCTCCGTGCCAGACATGCGTACCATACAAATCCGGGTTAAAAAGTTCATGATGGATCCGTCTGAAAACGGATCCGTTTGCATCTGTTTTTGCACTTTTCTGGCGGATCCGCTTTATTCACACTTTAGCGGATTTTAACTGACGCCAAACGACTGAAGTGTGAAAGAGGCCTAAGGGATCCTTCTGTGCTTTCAGGCATGACATCACCCTCCCCTGGAGGAAGGCAAGGTCACTGTGGCAACCAAACTCCTGGGGTGCCACATGTAGTTATCACCCACTCCTGGTTTTGGCTTGCAAATAGTGATGTATGAAACTCACCAAATACTCAATGTGTGCACGTGGCCTTGCAGTGCATTACTTTGGTTGTAAGGTTATTCTAGTAAAAATTAGGTTCGTGCCTATTTGGTTTGAAGGTAACAATAAACATCAGAAGGAGCTAGGGAACTTGATCAGATGATTGAAATAGAAGGTGACATTTTTATTTAGGCTCTATATATAGCTGTGTAGTAATGCATTTTATGTCTCCACCCAGCATTCTCGGCCCAGTTACCAGATGTCTTCTGTTTAAGCTGTCAAACACTTCTAATATAAACTGATGATCAAATAATGGGTAGATGCAGATACGAAAAGGTTGGATTCCTTCAAAATCGATGGAATGTTATGTGTTAATTAATTCCAAAATTAGGCCTCACCAAACGATGTCATATCATCAGATTTCAACCCTTCTAAATTATCATATGAGGATAGATTGTTTTCTTTTTTTTTACTTAAATATGGTGACTAAATGTTGAAAGTGATTTACATCTGAATTTATCTGTAAGCATGCTCTTTGCTCAGTCTATATTTCATGAGTATATTACATAAAAGAAAATAATATATGCCTGGACTGTGTTCAATGAAAAGAGAAATTCAGAATTCAAGCTTTTTTTTGTAATATAAATGTCAGTTCTATAACAAAAGAGCATCTGGATCTGATTTTACAAAATAAAAAGTCAAATCTAGCAATAACAATTTTGCTGGGGTGGTTTCAATATCAAATCTTTGAAGACAAACAGTGATTACTAATAGAAACTGATGGAGATGAATGTGTCCTGAGATGCATGTGACCTAATCTGCCCTGTACACTTTATATAAGAAGGACATTGTAGTGCATGGTATTGCAGATATTTACACTAGCCATGTTGGCCAAGTTGGCAATATTAATGAATAAATTTTTAAGTCTATGAAATAATGTATTTGTCTTTAAATTAAAACCAAAGTTTCAAATGAAATTATTTTTTATTTCTCATAGATGATTGGTTGTTACAGAAAAAAATTTGTTTTATAAACTGAAGTTGATATTGAGGTTGCAGTAGTTATATTTGTGACTGGGCTCTGAACCAAATTGGCTTTTTACCATTGTTGCCTTTTTATAGATGTATGGAAGTTTGGTTACAAATCTCAAGCAATCCCTCTCCAAATTCTCTGGGCTTCACCTACCTCAGCTGATTGTCAGATAATAGAGATGAAAATGTCTCCTTAAATGGAGTGGGGCCTTGTTAGGACAACAATAATAGGACTTTAAAGCTTCACTCGAGACAAAAAACAAATTCCTCATGTATCGGTGAGAAAGTCAAGAGACCGTAGCATCTACACTGCAGAAAGAATAAGCAAATAACATTTAAACATTACAATATAACTCCATGTCAAATAAAAAGAATTCTATTATTCTAGAAAAACTTGGTGCCGAGATCTCCATCTGCGCATGCGCCACTCCTGCCGGCCATCTTCCCGGAGTCCACCACACAGGAAACCATGGAACTGCCGGGGCTCTGGCCTTTTACAAAATGTTGGCAGAGCCCCGGCAGCACTGGAGACACCTGCAGCAGCGCCAGACACCCCCGCAGCGCCAGACACCCTCGTAGCACCGCCAGGCACCCGTAGCACCTCTGGGCACCTGCAGCACCGCCGGACACCTCTTCATCCCAGACTGCGGCATGCAGCAACAGTACCGGTAAGGTATATACACATTATAAGACGCACCTCCGTTTTCCCCCCAAATTTGGGGGGAAAAAGTGTGTCATATAATCCGAAAAATACGGTAGGTGTCATTCTGATGGATCGTGAACCCACTGCACCACGGGTATGGCTTACCCTGGAGGGGCATAGCAAAGTGGCTACCTGGTTTTCACTGGAGCCTCTGATGGTGAGGTCAGGCTTGCACTGCAGGTAGCCACCAGGTATCACTCCAGGGCAGTGTCTGGAACTGTAGCAGCTTACCCCAAGGGTAAAGGATGCTTGTTCAGGTTTGAAGTTCTAAGCAGAACCAGATATTGGTGCAGGTGCTGACAGTCTGGTTTCTGGATAGAAGACTGGATGGCCATTGATACGGGTTTGGACTGTGCCGTTTCTGGATACAAGAGAGGATGAACATTGGTACAGGTTCAGACTTTGGGGTTTCGGAATATAAGACAGGATGGCCACTTGTACGGGTTCAGAATATGAGGCTTCTGGATACAATACAGGAACAGAAAAGGCAGTTTCAGATTCAATACTAGGTACTGGCAGGTCTGGTACAGGAACAGGTTCAGACAGGACAGTACAGGATAAGGTTGAGGCAGGATGGACTCGGGAACTTAACAATTAAGCAAGTACAAACTGACAATGAACTAAAGTTGCCCAGGCACCTTCCAACAGGTGAAGGTGCCTTAAGTACTAAGTAGCTCCCAGTTGTTGGTTGTGGAAACATCAGGTGCGTGCTTTCTCTTTAAGAGCAAGAGAGCGCGTACCCGTAAGCGGGCTGCCAGGAGGCCTACATGGTGTGCACAGGCCCTCAGACATGGGAGCCGGAGCAAAGGATGTAGCTGGGCGGGGCAGTGAGGATAACCACTTCCCTGCCGGGAGGGAGGAGAGGGAGAATGCAGGGTCACCGGCGTTACAGTACCCCCACCTTTACACCACTTCTTCAAGCCTGCAAGGAATTTTTCCAGAATAAATGGGCATGAATATTCTCCTTGGGCTCCCTCTGTAACACTGGTGTCTCTGCACTCTGCCTCTGTCCCCCGGCAGAGACGCTTACTCACTGCCATGTCCCAGCAGTTCCTCCTCCGTCTTCTGCTGCTACTGCCTGGGGTCTGCGCACTGCTCATAGATCCCAGGGCACTATGCTTAGGGCACGCACGCAGTCACACTCTCTTAAAGGGCCAGTGTGTGCCATCCTAAAGTGTCGCAGCCAATAGCTGGGAGACTCTTATTATTTAAGGCACACCCACCTGATGTAAGATACCTGAGCAACGTGTTAGTTTAACCTTAAATGCTTTCTAGTACTCAGGTTCCCGATGCTCATATCCCAGTATACCTGCTCTGTATATCACATCTGCCATGCCTACCTGTATAACAGTCATATCTTCCACAGCACCTGTCTGTCTCTATACCAGCCATGACTACCAGCACCTGCCTGTCTGTATACCACCTGTGCCTGCTAGCATATGCTTGCCTGTGTATCAGTCATGACAACCTGCCTCTCTATCAGCTATGTCCGCATCCCTGCCTGTCTGTCAGCCATTCGCCCCCCTTCCTGTCTATCAGCCATGTCTGCTCACTTGCTTGTCTATCAGCCATGCTCACCTTTCTGCCTGCACATCTGTCGTGCCAGCCAGTACTTGCCAAGTCTACCAATTCTGGCCGTTCCTTCCTCCTGTCCTTTGGGGTTCAGCTGCCTTCCATCCGAGGTCAATGCTGGTGTAGCACCTGGTCTCACCTCACTCATCCCTCTTCAGATCTCAGTATCATCAGCCACCATGCATCCGAGGTCAGACTTGGTGAGGCACCTAGTCACGCCCCTCCAGGCTCTCCTCTGATAACGGCACAGTGGTTCCACCACTCAGTCCGTAACACCAATGATATCTCGTGAGGGCTGAACCTCTTCCAATCCACCAGAAAAAAGTTTTACCTCTCACCTTCTTCATGGCCAAGATGTTCTTTATCTCGAAGACATCCTCAGAGCTGACTGATGCAGGAGTGGTTCCTGGATCTTTGAAGAAGGGGCTTAAGATGACTGACTTGAAGAGAGATACATGGAAAGAGTTAAGTATGCGTAACAAAGCTGGAAGCTTAAATTTGTAGGATACCGCATTGACCTACTTGAGAACCTCAAAAGGACCAATAAAACGAGGACCCAACTTGTAAGAAGACATCTTCAGGAGGATGTATCTCGAAGAGAGCCACATCTTTTCTCCGGCTGAAAGGAAGGTGGATCCATGAGTCTCTTGTCAGCATTCCTTTTCATCTATTTGGAGGACTTCTCCAGAGTAGCTTTGGTGTCCCTCCAGATTTTGGAGAAATCTTCAGAAAGCTCATCGGCTACAGAACCATACGCAGGTGACACCGGAACAGGATTATCAGACTGGTGACCATAAACAATAAAAATGGTGACTTCACGGAGGACTCACTTACATGGTTATTATAAGAAAACTCTACTCAAGGCAAAAACTTCACCAAGTCATTGCGGTCCACATTTGTGAAATGCCACAGAAAGAAAGACAGGATCTGGTTGACTCTCTCCACCTGACCATTGGACTGAGGATGGTAAGCAAATGAGAAGTGCAAGACCACATGCAACAGTTTACAAAGAGCTCTCCAGAACCTGGATGTGAACTGGACGCCCCTATCGGACACAATGTGAAGTGGGAAGCCATGAAGGCAGAAGTTGTGTTGAATAAACCTCTCAATGAGCTCGGGAGCAGATGGAAGTGAAGTCAAGGGAGTAAAATGAGACATTTCCTAGAAGCAGTCTACCACACCCAAATGAGCATCCAAAAGACATCAGGAGATCCATAAGAAAGTCCATTGCGATGTGCAACCAGGGAGTGAGGGAACAAGATGGGGTAAAAGTGCACTGGACGGAAGTTGCTTAGGAGTCTTGTTTCGACCACAAGACTGACAGGCGGATACATATTCCAGAATATTCTTTCTCATGGTAGGCCACCAATAATGACTGAAAATCAATTGCACAGTTTTTCTCTGCCCTGCATGACCAGCTAACTTAGAAGAGTGCCCCCACAGCAGAGCTTGCTTCTAAGCAGATTCAGACACAAAAGTCTTCTTCACAGGTAGAATCTGGGACAAGTTCAATGAGGCCACAGTAACCATCCGGGAGGGTTCGATGATATGCTGTGTCTCTTCTTCTTGGTCGGTGGGTAGAAAAAATCTGGAAAATGTATCTGCCTTGACATTTCTTTTGGCCAGCCAGAAATGTAGGACAAAGTTAAAACCGGCAAAGGATAGCGACCACCTAGATTGGCGTTGGTTCAACCTTTGTGCAGACTGCAGATAGGCCAAGTTCTTACAGTTGGTGTATATGACAACCAGATGGATTGCCCCTTCAAGTAAATAACGCCATTCCTCTAGAGCCATCTTGATCGCCAACAACTCACAGCTGCCAATCAAGTAGTTTAGTTCGGAGCAGAAAAGGCCTTGGAAAAGAAACCACAGGTTACCATTTATCGGGAGGAAGACTTCTGCGTGAGAACTGCTCCTTCTCCAAAGTATGAAGCATCCACTTCCAGGAAAAACTGTTTGCTAATTTTGGGTCTGTGTAGTACAGGAGCGAAGAGAAGGTCTGTTTTAGGGAAAGAAATTCATACTCAGCCTCCGGAGAAAAGACTTTAGGATTGACGCCCATGCAGATAATAGCTGAAATGGGAGCAGTCCGGGACGAGAAGTAAAGAATAAACTGTAGGTGATAGCTGAGAAATCCCAAAAATCAGTGGATTGCCTTAACACCAATTGGACTCGGCCATTTAATATTGGAAGACAGCTTCTCAGGATCCGTCTTCAAACCCGTGTCCAAAATTTTATAACGTAGGAAAAGCAAAGTGGACTATTCAAAGACGCACTTCTCAAATAAAAATGTAAAACTCTAATTAGGCTTCATGACTATAATGCGTGATGATAGGGGTATCATAGAAATCATGGGGCCCCATATCAGAAGTCCTAATTGAGTCCCCCCCAAAAAAATGAATCTTCGGTGTTGTCATATAAAAGCATATCTTACAACTTTGCAGTCCTTACAAAGTAATTTTGCCTCTATTGAAGACCCTTAGTGTTCCCACACACTAAGATGCCCTTCATGTGTAGTGACCAGAAAAACCATTATTAATGTATGTTATATGTCATATGGTAAGTGTGCTCTCTATTTCTTACATGATTACAATAGTGATACCGGCTCCTTGTTTTGCCTTGGGAGGAGGTAAATTATTTAATACTATGCTGCCCTCTCCTGCTTCTGGTTTGGCATTGCAACTTGTTTTTCTGATTTGAAACAAGTGGCAGTTGGTGGGGGCGTGAAACTGAAAAAGGAAGAGTTTCGAGCGGTTCCCGTGGTGAGAGGAGGTAGGAAATTGGGGCTTCTCGTTTGGGACCAGCGGAAAGTACAAATAGCACCCGATTCAGAGTGCCCTGCATTTTCTAGCGACAGAGTGCTGAGACTGCAGAACTGCACAGCAGATTTCCTGGATACTCTGATCCAATTAAGGTCGGTTGATCCTTCCCCTTCCCACAGTACAGTTTAGTCAAATGGAAATTTACTGCCATCCTCCCAAGGCCGGGACCGAGCAAAGGCTTTGATAGTCGCAGTGTGTAAGAAAAAGTATATCTTCTACCCATGACTGTTATGTTGGAAAATATAAGAAATGTTACCAATCTTCAGTAAAGTTCAGCTTTCAAGTTTGCACAGGACCCCCGGTGTATGATTCTTTTGTCCGTGGCCTCACACCTTGCGGGCATCAACATAACTCACAGTCTCATATGTCAGTAATCTCCCCCTTTATAATTGCCAAGTAACCTAGGGATAGTTAGAGTCATCGGAGCCACCGTGACTGAACCATCCTCCGAGATACTAGGCTCTGCATCTCACAAGGCGGTGCGACACATGGCCCTCATAATGTATGATGGCAACAAATAGCAGTTCACACAATATGATGGCCATCTACACTGTACAATGGCCCCCACTAGCCCTGCAAACAGTATAATGGCACCCAAACAGCCCTCTAAACAGTATAATGGCCACCTCACAGCCCTCCAAATAATATAATGGCCCCACACAGCCTCCAAATAATATAATATATCCCAAATAACCTTTTAAATAGTATAATGCCCCACACACAGGCCTCCAAATAGTGTGATAACCTCCCACACAACCATTCAAATGGTATGATCCACCCATATAGTCCTCCAAATAGTATGATCGATCCATCCCTACATAGTTCTCCAAATAGTATGATGGCCCCATATAACCCTCCAAATAGTATGATGGCCCCACATAGCCCTCCAAATACTAAGATGGTCCCTAAAATAGTATGATGGCCCCCCAATTGCACTCTAAATAGTATGATGCCCCCCAGGTAGCCCTCAGAATAATATGATCATCACAAAGAAATCATTAATTTAAAAAAAAATCTCACGCCTCCCTGTCTATCTACTGCTTTGGTCTCTGCAGTGTATGGTCTGCACTGCCTGGCACAGTGGTCGCGATCTAGTGACGCATAGGAAAATGATGGAGGAGGTAATGGTTGGCTCCCTCTTCCATCATTGTTTTCAACTGTATTTGCATCCAGAATGCAGATGCTGGTGACAGTGTGATACCGATGGTGGGGGTAGTGCAGGCGCTGGCACCAGGCACCTCCGACTCAGGGTCCTCATAGCACCCGCTTGATTTATCCCTCTATTAGCCATACATATCTTGTACTTATGTAAAGATATCAAGCAGGGGAGTATAATTATTGAGATTGTGTTAGAAGAGGTACTTTCTGTGTTACCCAGTAGATGGCAGCAGGCTGTCTGAAATGTAAAGAAGCAGAAGTTGTTGAGGACTGATGTTCAGTAGAAAAAAATCTATCAAATTAAGAAAAATCATGTCAGTGTCCCTGTGTATAGCAAAAAGTCTTTACAAGAGGGAAGTTGAAATAAAAAAGATAACACTGATTGACAATAGATTTTTTTTCTTTCACAAAAACTAAATTAATTGGTCTTAAATATATTTTTTGTGCAGGATTTTTTATGATGATTTACTAGAATATTTTGCTTCTGGGATATCTCTCTTTGCATGGTCAAAAAATAGTCAACCAGCATACTGGGGCTCCACTTGCCTTGGTGCAAATCTGCTGATGAAAACACTCCCATGCTGGTCATTGACAGCACCCAAAGTTTCTGGGAAGAAGTCCATGTAGGAGTCCAAGGAATTAAGTTTTAAGGACATGTTGCATCCCATAGCTTGGTATGATTTCACAAGATCATTCACTATATCACTTACATAGTACCTGTTCTTGAGCTGCGGACATTGCAGGAATCTCGGTAAGGTCTCCCACTGCCCTGAATGATAGATTCTCACCCACTGCAACTTGAACTTGACCTTGGTTCATGAGCTTCCCAATTTCTCTCCTATCAGGAAGAAGTCTCTTTTCACTAGGATTTTCACTTCCCACTATTGGCTAGTCTGAAATTTTTAACTATGTCTTATCTTATTATTACTACCTTATGTACTGCTTTCTAATCTGTATTTATGTAGTGATGAGCGAGCGTGATCGCCACTGCTCGTTACTCAATCGATTATCACTGGTGCTCTAGGGCCATGCTCGAGTCCCCACCCTGCATATTTCTCAGCTGTTAGGCCTGTTTCACACATCCGGCGGGCGCCTAAACGGCGCCCCCGGCATTTAGCCGCAGCGCCGCATGTGAAAAGCTTTCACACTTCCGGCGGCCAAAATGCGGTTTTTTGCCGGATGGTTTCTGATGCTTGGAGAGATAAGAAACCATCCGGCAAAAAAAAAAAACGTTACATGCAGCGTTTTTTCCGGACGCCGCAATGTACATTTGCGCCACATCCGGACAAAACCGCATGCAACGCATAATGCATGTCAATGCGAAAAAAGCCGCATGCGGCGCATCAGATTTTCAGATGCGGCGCTGCGGGAAAATGCCGGGGGCGCCGCAAGGCGCCCGCCGGATGTGTGAAGCCAGCCTTAGATAGCCAATAAACATACGGGGATTGCCTGCCATACACAGTAATGTGGCTACTGGCATATATATCCAACTAGTGATTAACCCGTTCTACGCCCGGGTGGCAAGCATTTTTATAGGTACATGGTCTCCCATTCTGGTATGTGCTGCCCCCTCCTATCCTAGTATGCATGGCACACCTCATCCCCACCCAAATCTACTATGCATGGCACCCCATTCCTCATCCTGGTATGCATGGTCCCCTCATCCCCAAATCCTGGTATGCATGGTACCCACTCATCCCCCAATCCTGGTATGCATGGTACCCCCTCATCCCTATCCTGGTATGCATGTTACCTGCTCATCCATATCCTGGTATTCATGGTTCCCTCACCCCCCAATCCTGGTATGCATGGTCCCCTCACCCCCCAATCCTGGTATGCATGGTTCCCTCCTGCCCAATCCTGATATGCATGGTCCCCTCACCCCCCAATCCTGATGTGCATGGTCCCCTCACCCCCCTATCCTGATGTGCATGGTCCCCTCACCCCCCTATCCTGATGTGCATGGTCCCCCTCACCCCCAATCCTGATGTGCATGGCCCCCTCACCTCCCAATCCTGATGTGCATGGCCCCCTCACCCCCCAATCCTGATGTGCATGGTCCCGTCACCCCATCCTGTTGAGCATGGTCCCCTCACCCCCAAACCTAATGTGCATGGTCTTACCCCCCAATCCTGATGTGCATGATCTCCTCACCCCCAATCCTGATATGCATGGTACCCTCACCCCCAATCCTGATATGCATGGTCCCCTCACCCCCTAATCCTGATATGCAAGGTCCCCTCACCCCCAATCCTGGTATGCATGGTCCCATCACCCCCCAATCCTGATGTGCATGGTCCCCTCACCCCCCAATCCTGATGTGCATGGTCTCCTCACCCCCTATCCTGGTATGCATGGTCCACTCACCCCCTATCCTGGTGTGCATGGTCCCCTCGCCCCCAATCCTGATGTGCATGGTCCACTAGCAAGCATTTTTAAAGGTATATGGTCTCCCATGCTGGTATGTGCTGCCCCCCTCCTATCCTGGTATGCATGGCACCCCTCATCCCTATCCTGGTATGCATGGTACCCCTCATCCCTATGCTGGTATGTATGGTCCACTCACCCCCACCCAAATCTGGTATGCATGGCACCCCATTCCTCATCCTGGTATGCATGGACCCCTCATCACCCAATCCTGGTATGCATGGTACCCCCTCATCCCTATCCTGGTATGCATGGTACCTGCTCATCCATATCCTGGTATTCATGGTTCCCTCACCCCCCAATCCCGGTATGCATGGTCCCCTCACCTCCCCAATCCCGGTATGCACGGTCCCCTCATCCACCAATCCTGGTATGCAAGGTCACCTCCCACCCAATCCTGGAATGCATGGTCCCCTCACCCCCCAATTCTGGTATGACTGGTCCCCTCACCCCCAATTCTGGTATGAATGGTCCCCTCACCCCCCAATCCTGGTATGAATGGTCCCCTCATCGCCCAATCCTGATGTGCATGGTCCGCTCAACCCCCAATCCTGATGTGCATGGTCCGCTCACCCCCCAATCCTGATGTGCATGGTCCCCTCACCCCCCAATCCTGATGTGCATGGTCCTGTAATGTATGTAGAAATGCCACACGAAACACAGCCATGTGGTCTCAAAACAACATCTTTATTGATACAAAAAGACATAACAGGATAAAATTGGAACAGGACAAATTGGGACAAGGGAGAAGTGCGCAATTGCGACGGCAAACATCATAACAGTGAAAAATAGCACGGGTGAGAAAACAAACAATGCTCTCTAAATATGTAATCTATGAAAAAGGACATAATACATGATGAAGAAGATACGAGGTAAATATAGGACCAAAAGTCAGAGGATACTAGGCATGATAATGAAAATATATTAGTCAAAAAGATATAATAATAATAATAACCTGCTGATACCTATATATAACTGGGAGAGATACTAATGTTATGGCTTTATAGCCACATGTAATATGCCTAAATAGCTTAAATCATTGTAAAGAGCAAACCCAGTATATAGAGATAATATGAGGGCTACCAGCAGAGTAAATAGCCTCTATACCCAAAACTGTCCGTCCCTCTCAGTCAATCCCTGTATCCTTGGCACACATGGCCATGTAGAATAAACATAGATGCATATCTAATGAAAGTGTCACAGGAGATAAATGAAAAATTGCAGAGTGTTACCTCGGGAGAGCAGAGTAGCGTCCTGAACCCACCCAGCTCTTTACAATGATTTAAGCTATTTAGGCATATTACATGTGGCTATAAAGCCATAACATTAGTATCGCTCCCAGTTATATATAGGTATCAGCAGGTTATTATTATTATTATATCTTTTTGACTAATATATTTTCATTATCATGCCTAGTATCCTCTGACTTTTGGTCCTATATTTACCTCGTATCTTCTTCATCATGTATTATGTCCTTTTTCATAGATTACATATTTAGAGAGCATTGTTTGTTTTCTCACCCGTGCTATTTTTCACTGTTATGATGTTTGCCGTCGCAATTGCGCACTTCTCCCTTGTCCCAATTTGTCCTGTTCCAATTTTATCCTGTTATGTCTTTTTGTATCAATAAAGATGTTGTTTTGAGACCACATGGCTGTGTTTCGTGTGACATTTCTGTATTCAGTACAGTTGGTCTCTTTATCTAGTCCAGTATTCACATGCCTATACTAATTGGTCTAATATAAGAATAAATAAGATATAAGCCATTTGTATGTGATATGTCGGCCACATATATTTTACTGTAATGTATGTAGTACAGTTCATATAGCGTCTTGTGCTTGGGTGCGATGAAAACACAGGAGTCACAGGTTTGATATAGAAAAGTCCTGTATTACTTCATACAAGTTGGCAGAAATAGTCACACAGTTTGCAGACACAGAAACAGGAGACACAGCAGGCCAGAGTAATCCAAGCTCAGCAATCACTCTCCAATACAGATTCAGGATCTTCTTCTCTGTTACCGTAAGTCCATGCAAATGTGGGTCTTTCAAAGAGCAGGGTTCAGAGTCCACAAGTGCTTCAGAGTTCCTCAGTAGGAATAGCTGGAGTACAAGGTCCAAGGCTTACAGGAGTCAAGTCACAGGTTCACTGCAGCTAGATTCTGAAGCACTGATTGCTCAGCTGTGGCTGCTTAAGAAGCAAAGGAGAGAATCAGGGCGGGAACATGCAAGCTGGAAACTCCATTTTGACTGAGGGCAAGATAGCTGCAGCAAGACAGAAAGTAAAATGGCTGACGAACAAACTGAGTTTCAGGAATATATACATAGAACCTTACATTACTCCCCCCTTAAGGACAACCTCCGGATGACCTCAGACCAGGCTTGTGTGGGTACCTCTGATGAAACTGACGGAGCAAGCGAGGAGCATTAACGTTATTGACCGGTTCCCATGAGTTGTCCTCCACTGGGTAGCCCTGCCATTTAATCAGATATTGTAACTGATTTCTATACAACCTGGAATCTAAAATCCTTTCCACCACAAATTCTTCCTGACCATCGACTAGCACTGGGTCAGGGCAAGGAGAGGAACGTCCAGGAAACGTATTGGGTGTCGCAGCCTTTAGTAGGGATACATGAAAGACAGGGTGGATTCTCATAGTTCTGGGCAGTTGAAGACGACAAGCAACGGCACTTATAATTTTACTGATTTTATAGGGTCCAATGTACTTATGTCCCAACTTAGACGATGGAATCCTTAACTTAAGATTTCTGGTGGACAGCCAGACCAAGTCTCCTACCTTGAAAGCTGGTGCAGGTTTACGAAATTTATCTGCTGCTTTCTTGTACCTTTCTTGAGCCGATTCCAGATTTTCCTTTAGAAGATCCATATTCTTCTGTAAAGACGTGATTCTTTCAGCCACTGCTGGTAAAGGCGTTTCTATGGGAAATCGTGGTAGAATGTTAGGATGATAACCTAGATTAGAGTAAAAAGGAGACTGTTTAGTGGAGGCACTCTGAGAGTTGTTATACGAGAACTCAGCTAATGGAAGTAGATCCACCCAATCATTCTGTAGGTGGCAGATAAAGCAGCGGAGATACTGCTCCAGGGTTTGATTGGTTCGTTCGGTCTGTCCATTAGTCTGGGGATGAAAAGCAGAAGAAAGGTTTATTTTAATGTCCAATGCTGAACCAGGGCTACCATCCAAGAACAATTGAAAACCAAATTACAAGAGCCACCAGAATATCAAGGAATCACCTGCTACATTACAAAACTAAAGAAGAAAATAACCGGGTGCCTCTAGTGGTCACCTACAATCCAAATCTGGAGATGCTAAGGGGAGCTGCACGGAAACTACAACCTTTACTACAAAAAGATGCCCGATTACAATCCATATTTCCAGACCCCCCACTACTATGTTTTAGGCAGCCCCCAAATCTAAGAAGCATCATTGTCAGAAGCTCCCTGTCCTCCCCAACAGCTGCAGGAACCTTTCCTTGCAAACAGAAGAAGTGTAAAACATGTGCATCTATAATGACCACGGACAAGATAAAGATACCCAACTCCCATCAGGACTACAAGATCCCAGGTACTTTCAGCTGCATCACATCTAATGTGGTGTACCTAATTATATGTACTAAATGTCCAACTGGGGGTCTGTATGTGGGGGAGACCGGGCAAAAACTAAGAACAAGGATGAATTCTCATCGCCACACGATAAGAGAAAAAAGAATGGATTTACCTGTGGCAAAACACTTTTGTATGCCCGGTCATAGCATAATGGATATGGAATTACTGGTATTAAAATCTAACTTCAAATCTGAGAAAGATAGAAAGGTTTGGGAATACAAACTTATGATGACCTTTGACACTCTTAGTGCTGGAATGAACGTGTCACATGGATTCATGTCATTCTATATCAATTAAGGAATCTGCGTCTCTGACCTTCTAGGGGCATCAAAACACAACACCAGACCCCAATCAGAGGGTAATAAAACTCTCTCCTTATCTATGATCTGTTCCAATATTTATGTTCATTCCTCTGCCATAATGACAGTTCTGCTTCACGTCACTTGTCTTACCTATTGCACTATTCCTGTGTCCTCTTGTGTATATATATATATGTGATTCTTCAGTTTTTGTTTTAGTCTTTGCCTGATGAAGAGACCGGAGTAGTCTTGAAAGCTTGCAATTTGTTACCATCTTTTCAGTTAGCCATTAAAAGGTATCAACCACTGAGGACTCTCAAGTCTAAATATTTTTCTATCTACTGGCTAACACGGTACGAAGATACACATCTTTCCTATATCAATGCTGCACAGAAATTTTGCCAAAACCTAGAAGTGAATTGCACCCCTCGATCCGAAATAACCTCATCCGGTACTCCATGTAAGCGAAACACATCTTTAATCATCAAATCTGATGTCTGTTTTGCAGTGGGTAAGCCGACACAAGGGATAAAATGAGCTGCCTTTGTTAGACGGTCAACCACCACTAAATGGTGTTCTTCCCCTGAGAGGTTGGTAACTCCACAATGAAGTCCATAGAAATGGATCCCCAGGGCGGGACGGGGTGGGAAGAGGCTGTAACAGACCAGTTGGTGAGGAGCGAGGTGTTTTGCATCTTGCACAGACCTCACATGAAGTGACATAATTCAAAACATCCTTCCTGCAAGTGGGCCACCAAAAGAAACGAGAAAGAAATTCCTGTGTCTTTAGAATTCCTCTATGCCCAGCTATCTTGGAATCGTGAATGAGTTGCAATACTCTTAATCTGACTGTTTCAGGAATATACAGACGTTGTCCCTGAATCCACACACCATTCTTAAAGACAAGACTTACGTCCCTTGGGGGTTGTGCCAAAAAGGAATCCGCATGGTATGCTTCCTTGATGTCCTTAAGTAGGTCTTGATTATGAATTACTCCTAGGAATCTAGAGTCAGGAAGAATAGTCTTAGGAGGAGTAATTGGACGTGTCTCTGCTGAGTAAATCCTAGAGAGTGCATCAGCCTTTCCATTGCGCGATCCTGGTCTATAAGAGATGATAAAATTAAATTGGTTTAAGAAAAGATTCCAGCGAGCCTGGCGAGGAGTCAGGCACTTAGCCGACCTGATAAACTCAAGGTTACGATGGTCTGTCAGGACGATTATTTGCTGTGCAGCTCCCTGAAGAAGGTGTCTCCATTCTTTGAAGGCGGCAATAATGGCCAACAACTCTCTATTGCCCACATCGTAGTTCCTCTCAGCCGAAGACAACTGCTGGGAAAAGAAGGCACAGGGATGCAAGACATTCTTCTCACCTGTTCTCTGAGAGAGTATAGCTCCAACGGCACAGTCTGAAGCATCCACCTCTATTATGAAGGCAAGCTCGGGGTTGGGATGTACTAGAATAGGTGCAGTGGTAAATTTATCTTTTAGACGGGAAAATGCTTCCTGGGCTTGGGGAGTCCAGGAGAAACCTAGACTCTTTCCGGGTAAGTTGGTGATAGGTGACACTACCTCAGAGAAATTTCTAATGAAACGTCTATAGAAGTTGGCAAACCCGATGAAGCGCTGTACCTCCTTCACATTTCTAGGACTTGGCCAATCCTTGATGGCTTGGGTTTTGCTTCCATCCATACTAATTCCTTGTGTAGACAGTACATACCCCAGAAATTGAATTTCGGTCCTATGGAATTCACACTTTTCAAGTTTGATGTAAAGATGATTTTGTCTTAGACGTTCCAAGACCATTCTCACATGTCCATGATGTTCCTCTGTGGAGTTAGAAAAAATTAGAATATCATCCAAATAAATTACCACGAATGTATCTAGGAGATCCCTGAAGATGTCATTCACCAAGTGTTGGAAAGTGGCTGGGGCGGTACTCAGACCAAAAGGCATAACTAGATATTCAAAGTGTCCATAGCGTGACCTGAATGCAGTCTTCCATTCATCCCCAGGTCTAATACGGACTAAGTCCCACGAAGATCTAGTTTAGAAAAAATTTTGGCATGTCGCACTCTCTCCAATAACTCAGGGATTAAAGGCAATGGATAACGGTTTCTAATAGTAGCCTTATTTAGTTCCCTATAGTCTACGCATGGTCTCAGAGATCCATCTTTCTTCTTTACAAAGAAGATGGGTGCACCTGCAGGAGATGAAGAGGGGCGTATGAAGCCCTTGGCTAGATTTTCATCTATGTAATCCTTTAAAGCCTTTAGCTCGGGCCCCGCCAGGGGGTAGATCTTACCAAAAGGTATCTCTGCTCCAGGCAATAATTCAATTGGACAATCATATGGACGGTGAGGAGGAAGCTGGTCAGCGTTCTTCTTGTCACATAAATCCACATAGTCCTGGTATACAGCTGGTAGTTCAGGGACTGACATGATTCCTTTAGGAACAGAGCAAGCTGAAACTTTTGGACTTATCTGTTTCTCTGGAAAGTGTAATTCCTTGGTCTCCCAGTTAATGGTAGGATTCTGAGCCTGCAGCCATGGTAGCCCTAGAATAATGGGAAAGTGGGGAGAAGAGATAAGCATAAAGGACAGTTTCTCTTGATGATCTTTACCCATAAGAACCCTCAAAGGCTCTGTTTCCTGATCCACTGGTCCAGAGGTCAGCAGGGAGCCATCCACAGTTTCCATCTGTACTGGAGTAGCCTTCTTCACTGAACGTATTCCCTGTTTCAGAGCAAAGGAGACATCCATAAAATTTCCACTTGCCCCTGAGTCGATCATAGCAGAGCTAGACACCCAAGCTGAGTCAACCCAGAGTTTGATGGAAAGAAAGCAATGAGAATTGTTTTTCTTACAACTCAGCTGGGACACCGCTGAGGAAACTTGAAAAATGGCAGCGTTTACACAGTCAACGTCCTCAGAGGTAACGGAGTTTAAGTCCGAGAAATCAAGATCTGTTGCTGCAGATCTCTCTGGAGCCTGAGGCTCGGACCTGACAGATCCCCTCTCGCAACACTCACAATGAATGAGTGCTGCAGTAGTCTTACGAGAACGGCTGGGGCAGTTTATAATGAAGTGCCCTGACTTACCACAATAGAAACATAGATTCTCCTTAAAACGATGTTCCTTGTGTGCATCACTAACCCGTCGTTGTAAAGAGTCTACCTGCATGGGTTCAGGTTCAGGTTCCCGTGTAATCCTACTCAAAGGTTCCTTAGCTGGAGAGGAAGGTAGGAAAAGGTTAGTACGATTGCTTTCGAACCATCTCTCTTGCCTGCGTTCAGTCAGACGAGTATCAATACGGATGCAGTAGTTAATAAAGTCACCTAACGCAGTGGGAGGGTCGGCACGAGCAAGTTCATCCTTAATCAGTGGAGATAACCCCTTTCGAAAAATAGATTTTTTGGCGGAACTGTCCCAGGTGGTATCAAGGGCCCATCTCCTGAAATCCAAGGCATATTCAGCTACCGAGTGCTTACCTTGGCGCAAAGCTAACATGGCTGCTTCAGCTGTTGCACCTCGATTGGGGTCATCAAACACCTGCCCCATGGCTGAAATAAAATCATCAAGGTGATTCAAACAATCATCCTCAGTCTCAATCAGAGGGTTTGCCACATTAAAGCCTTGTTGGTAAGCAACATAATTATAGTAAGCACCTTAGATCGTTCAGTGGGAAATTGTGAAGCATGTGCAGAAAAAAAAAGATTGCATTGATTAATAAATCCCCTGAATTTCTCACGTTCACCGCCAAAACGAAAAGGGGGCAACTTGGGAATCCCAGCACTCGGGGCTACGGCAGGAGCCTGGACTCGCCCCTCTAGAACCTCAATCCTGGCTCGCAAATCCCGGGTAGTCTGTCCAACCACTTGCAAATTGTGATTATTGAGGTCCTGTAGATTTGTAAAACGGGTCTTTATATTCTGCAAATCTGCAAGGATATTATCAGTCACTCCGCAAAGTTCCTTTATGCGGGCCCCATTTTCCAGATCTTTTAAGACAGGATTACTGGAAGAAGAGGAGAGAAAAAAAACAATAGTGTTCACCTGTGGCAACACTGCAGAGAGAAAAAAAAATTAAGGGAACTGCTCACCTGGAATGGTTGTGAGAAGTCACAACCACTATCATCACAGAAAGTTTCAACCAGACATCTGATATCCAGAGTTACAGCAGACAAAAAAGAGAAAAGAAAGGAAAAAAAAAAAAACAATAGTGTTTACCTGTGGTAACACTGCAAAAAGAAAAAACTTAAGGGAATTGCTCACCTGGAATGGTTGTGAGAAGTCACAACCACTGTCATCACAGAAAGTACAACCGGACGTCTGATATCCACAGTACAGCAGACACAGCCTTCCAGACCCAGCAGACACTAACGTTTTGGCTTCAGAATCTTGTAATGTATGTAGTACAGTTCATATAGCGTCTTGTGCTTGGGCGCGATGAAAACACAGGAGTCACAGGTTTGATATAGAAAAGTCCTGTATTACTTCATACAAGTTGGCAGAAATAGTCACACAGTTTGCAGACACAGAAACAGGAGACACAGCAGGCCAGAGTAATCCAAGCTCAGCAATCACTCTCCAATACAGATTCAGGAGTCACAGGTTTGATATAGAAAAGTCCTGTATTACTTCATACAAGTTGGCAGAAATAGTCACACAGTTTGCAGACACAGAAACAGGAGACACAGCAGGCCAGAGTAATCCAAGCTCAGCAATCACTCTCCAATACAGATTCAGGATCTTCTTCTCTGTTACCGTAAGTCCATGCAAACGTGGGTCTTTCAAAGAGCAGGGTTCAGAGTCCACAAGTGCTTCAGAGTTCCTCAGTAGGAATAGCTGGAGTACAAGGTCCAAGGCTTACAGGAGTCAAGTCACAGGTTCACTGCAGGCTAGATTCTGAAGCACTGATTGCTCAGCTGTGGCTGCTTAAGAAGCAAAGGAGAGAATCAGGGCGGGAACATGCAAGCTGGAAACTCCATTTTGACTGAGGGCAAGATAGCTGCAGCAAGACAGAAAGTAAAATGGCTGACGAACAA
>JARQOD010000005.1:482724811-482759699 GCA_033576555.1 Oophaga sylvatica
CCCCTCGATCCGAAATAACCTCATCCGGTACTCCATGTAAGCGAAACACATCTTTAATCATCAAATCTGATGTCTGTTTTGCAGTGGGTAAGCCGACACAAGGGATAAAATGAGCTGCCTTTGTTAGACGGTCAACCACCACTAGAATGGTGTTCTTCCCCTGAGAGGTTGGTAACTCCACAATGAAGTCCATAGAAATGGATCCCCACGGGCGGGACGGGGTGGAAGAGGCTGTAACAGACCAGTTGGTGAGGAGCGAGGTGTTTTGCATCTTGCACAGACCTCACATGAAGTGACATAATTCAAAACATCCTTCCTGCAAGTGGGCCACCAAAAGAAACGAGAAAGAAATTCCTGTGTCTTTAGAATTCCTCTATGCCCAGCTATCTTGGAATCGTGAATGAGTTGCAATACTCTTAATCTGACTGTTTCAGGAATATACAGACGTTGTCCCTGAATCCACACACCATTCTTAAAGACAAGACTTACGTCCCTTGGGGGTTGTGCCAAAAAGGAATCCGCATGGTATGCTTCCTTGATGTCCTTAAGTAGGTCTTGATTATGAATTACTCCTAGGAATCTAGAGTCAGGAAGAATAGTCTTAGGAGGAGTAATTGGACGTGTCTCTGCTGAGTAAATCCTAGAGAGTGCATCAGCCTTTCCATTGCGCGATCCTGGTCTATAAGAGATGATAAAATTAAATTGGTTTAAGAAAAGATTCCAGCGAGCCTGGCGAGGAGTCAGGCACTTAGCCGACCTGATAAACTCAAGGTTACGATGGTCTGTCAGGACGACTATTTGCTGTGCAGCTCCCTGAAGAAGGTGTCTCCATTCTTTGAAGGCGGCAATAATGGCCAACAACTCTCTATTGCCCACATCGTAGTTCCTCTCAGCCGAAGACAACTGCTGGGAAAAGAAGGCACAGGGATGCAAGACATTCTTCTCACCTGTTCTCTGAGAGAGTATAGCTCCAACGGCACAGTCTGAAGCATCCACCTCTATTATGAAGGCAAGCTCGGGGTTGGGATGTACTAGGATAGGTGCAGTGGTAAATTTATCTTTTAGACGGGAAAATGCTTCCTGGGCTTGGGGAGTCCAGGAAAACCTAGACTCTTTCCGGGTAAGTTGAGTGATAGGTGACACTACCTCAGAGAAATTTCTAATGAAACGTCTATAGAAGTTGGCAAACCCGATGAAGCGCTGTACCTCCTTCACATTTCTAGGACTTGGCCAATCCTTGATGGCTTGGGTTTTGCTTCCATCCATACTAATTCCTTGTGTAGACAGTACATACCCCAGAAATTGAATTTCGGTCCTATGGAATTCACACTTTTCAAGTTTGATGTAAAGATGATTTTGTCTTAGACGTTCCAAGACCATTCTCACATGTCCATGATGTTCCTCTGTGGAGTTAGAAAAAATTAGAATATCATCCAAATAAATTACCACGAATGTATCTAGGAGATCCCTGAAGATGTCATTCACCAAGTGTTGGAAAGTGGCTGGGGCGGTACTCAGACCAAAAGGCATAACTAGATATTCAAAGTGTCCATAGCGTGACCTGAATGCAGTCTTCCATTCATCCCCAGGTCTAATACGGACTAAGTCCCACGAAGATCTAGTTTAGAAAAAATTTTGGCATGTCGCACTCTCTCCAATAACTCAGGGATTAAAGGCAATGGATAACGGTTTCTAATAGTAGCCTTATTGAGTTCCCTATAGTCTACGCATGGTCTCAGAGATCCATCTTTCTTCTTTACAAAGAAGATGGGTGCACCTGCAGGAGATGAAGAGGGGCGTATGAAGCCCTTGGCTAGATTTTCATCTATGTAATCCTTTAAAGCCTTTAGCTCGGGCCCCGCCAGGGGGTAGATCTTACCAAAAGGTATCTCTGCTCCAGGCAATAATTCAATTGGACAATCATATGGACGGTGAGGAGGAAGCTGGTCAGCGTTCTTCTTGTCACATAAATCCACATAGTCCTGGTATACAGCTGGTAGTTCAGGGACTGACATGATTCCTTTAGGAACAGAGCAAGCTGAAACTTTTGGACTTATCTGTTTCTCTGGAAAGTGTAATTCCTTGGTCTCCCAGTTAATGGTAGGATTCTGAGCCTGCAGCCATGGTAGCCCTAGAATAATGGGAAAGTGGGGAGAAGAGATAAGCATAAAGGACAGTTTCTCTTGATGATCTTTACCCATAAGAACCCTCAAAGGCTCTGTTTCCTGATCCACTGGTCCAGAGGTCAGCAGGGAGCCATCCACAGTTTCCATCTGTACTGGAGTAGCCTTCTTCACTGAACGTATTCCCTGTTTCAGAGCAAAGGAGACATCCATAAAATTTCCACTTGCCCCTGAGTCGATCATAGCAGAGCTAGACACCCAAGCTGAGTCAACCCAGAGTTTGATGGAAAGAAAGCAATGAGAATTGTTTTTCTTACAACTCAGCTGGGACACCGCTGAGGAAACTTGAAAAATGGCAGCGTTTACACAGTCAACGTCCTCAGAGGTAACGGAGTTTAAGTCCGAGAAATCAAGATCTGTTGCTGCAGATCTCTCTGGAGCCTGAGGCTCGGACCTGACAGATCCCCTCTCGCAACACTCACAATGAATGAGTGCTGCAGTAGTCTTACGAGAACGGCTGGGGCAGTTTATAATGAAGTGCCCTGACTTACCACAATAGAAACATAGATTCTCCTTAAAACGATGTTCCTTGTGTGCATCACTAACCCGTCGTTGTAAAGAGTCTACCTGCATGGGTTCAGGTTCAGGTTCCCGTGTAATCCTACTCAAAGGTTCCTTAGCTGGAGAGGAAGGTAGGAAAAGGTTAGTACGATTGCTTTCGAACCATCTCTCTTGCCTGCGTTCAGTCAGACGAGTATCAATACGGATGCAGTAGTTAATAAAGTCACCTAACGCAGTGGGAGGGTCGGCACGAGCAAGTTCATCCTTAATCAGTGGAGATAACCCCTTTCGAAAAATAGATTTTTTGGCGGAACTGTCCCAGGTGGTATCAAGGGCCCATCTCCTGAAATCCAAGGCATATTCAGCTACCGAGTGCTTACCTTGGCGCAAAGCTAACATGGCTGCTTCAGCTGTTGCACCTCGATTGGGGTCATCAAACACCTGCCCCATGGCTGAAATAAAATCATCAAGGTGATTCAAACAATCATCCTCAGTCTCAATCAGAGGGTTTGCCCACATTAAAGCCTTGTTGGTAAGCAACATAATTATAGTAAGCACCTTAGATCGTTCAGTGGGAAATTGTGAAGCATGTGCAGAAAAAAAAAGATTGCATTGATTAATAAATCCCCTGAATTTCTCACGTTCACCGCCAAAACGAAAAGGGGGCAACTTGGGAATCCCAGCACTCGGGGCTACGGCAGGAGCCTGGACTCGCCCCTCTAGAACCTCAATCCTGGCTCGCAAATCTGGGTAGTCTGTCCAACCACTTGCAAATTGTGATTATTGAGGTCCTGTAGATTTGTAAAACGGGTCTTTATATTCTGCAAATCTGCAAGGATATTATCAGTCACTCCGCAAAGTTCCTTTATGCGGGCCTCCATTTTCCAGATCTTTTAAGACAGGATTACTGGAAGAAGAGGAGAGAAAAAAAACAATAGTGTTCACCTGTGGCAACACTGCAGAGAGAAAAAAAAATTAAGGGAACTGCTCACCTGGAATGGTTGTGAGAAGTCACAACCACTTCATCACAGAAAGTTTCAACCAGACATCTGATATCCAGAGTTACAGCAGACAAAAAAGAGAAAAGAAAGGAAAAAAAAAAAAAACAATAGTGTTTACCTGTGGTAACACTGCAAAAAGAAAAAACTTAAGGGAATTGCTCACCTGGAATGGTTGTGAGAAGTCACAACCACTGTCATCACAGAAAGTACAACCGGACGTCTGATATCCACAGTACAGCAGACACAGCCTTCCAGACCCAGCAGACACTAACGTTTTGGCTTCAGAATCTTGTAATGTATGTAGTACAGTTCATATAGCGTCTTGTGCTTGGGCGCGATGAAAACACAGGAGTCACAGGTTTGATATAGAAAAGTCCTGTATTACTTCATACAAGTTGGCAGAAATAGTCACACAGTTTGCAGACACAGAAACAGGAGACACAGCAGGCCAGAGTAATCCAAGCTCAGCAATCACTCTCCAATACAGATTCAGGAGTCACAGGTTTGATATAGAAAAGTCCTGTATTACTTCATACAAGTTGGCAGAAATAGTCACACAGTTTGCAGACACAGAAACAGGAGACACAGCAGGCCAGAGTAATCCAAGCTCAGCAATCACTCTCCAATACAGATTCAGGATCTTCTTCTCTGTTACCGTAAGTCCATGCAAACGTGGGTCTTTCAAAGAGCAGGGTTCAGAGTCCACAAGTGCTTCAGAGTTCCTCAGTAGGAATAGCTGGAGTACAAGGTCCAAGGCTTACAGGAGTCAAGTCACAGGTTCACTGCAGGCTAGATTCTGAAGCACTGATTGCTCAGCTGTGGCTGCTTAAGAAGCAAAGGAGAGAATCAGGGCGGGAACATGCAAGCTGGAAACTCCATTTTGACTGAGGGCAAGATAGCTGCAGCAAGACAGAAAGTAAAATGGCTGACGAACAAACTGAGTTTCAGGAATATATACATAGAACCTTACAGGTCCCCTCACCCCCCCAATCCTGATGTGCATGGTCCCCTCACCCCCCCATCCTGATGTGCATGGTCCTCTCACCCCCCAACCCTGATGTGCATGGTCCTCTCACCCCCCAACCCTGATGTGAATGGTCCGCTCACCCCCCAACCCTGATGTGCATGGTCCGCTCACCCCCAATCCTGATGTGCATGGTCCCCTCACCCCCAATCCTGATGTGCATGGTCCCCTCACTCCCCAATCCTGATGTGCATGGTCCCCTCAACCCCCAACCCTGATGTGCATGGTCCCCTCACCCCCCAACCCTGATGTGCATGGTCCCCTCACCCCCCAACCCTGATGTGCATGGTCCCCTCAGCCCCCAACCCTGATGTACATGGTCCCCGCACCCCCCCAATCCTGATGTGCATGGTCCCCTCACCCCCCAACCCTGATGTGCATGGTCCGCTCACTCCCCAATCCTGATGTGCATGGTCCCCTCACCCCCCCAACCCTGATGTGCATGGTCCCCTCACCCCCCAACCCTGATGTGCATGGTCCGCTCACACCCCCCCAACCCTGATGTGCATGGTCCCCTCACCCCCCAACCCTGATGTGCATGGTCCCCTCACCCCCCAACCCTGATGTGCATGGTCCCCTCACCCCCCAACCCTGATGTGCATGGTCCCCTCACCCCCCAACCCTGATGTGCATGGTCCCCTCACCCCCCAACCCTGATGTGCATGGTCCCCTCACCCCCCAATCCTGATGTGCATGGTCCCCCACTCCCCCAATCCTGATGTGCATGGTCCCCTCACCCCCCCAACCCTGATGTGCATGGTCCCCTCATCCCTGATGTGCATGGTCCCCTCACCCCCCCAACCCTGATGTGCATGGTCCCCTCACTCCCCCAACCCTGATGTGCATGGTCCCCTCACCCCCCCAACCCTGATATGCATGGTCCCCTCACCCCCCAATCCTGATGTGCATGGTCCCCTCACCCCCCCTATCCTGATATGCATGGTCCGCTCACCCCCAACCCTGATGTGCATGGTCCCCTCACCCCCCAATCCTGATGTGCATGGTCCCCCCACTCCCCCAATCCTGATGTGCATGGTCCCCTCACCCCCCCAACTCTGATGTGCATGGTCCCCTCATCCCTGATGTGCATGGTCCCCTCACCCCCCCAACCCTGATGTGCATGGTCCCCTCACCCCCCCAACCCTGATGTGCATGGTCCCCTCACCCCCCCAACCCTGATGTGCATGGTCCCCTCACCCCCCAATCCTGATGTGCATGGTCCCCTCACCCCCCCTATCCTGATATGCATGGTCCGCTCACCCCCAATCCTGATGTGCATGGTCCCCTCACCCCCCCTATCCTGATATGCATGGTCCGCTCACCCCCCAATCCTGATGTGCATGGTCCGCTCACCCCCCAATCCTGATGTGCATGGCCCCCTCACCCCCCAATCCTGATGTGCATGGTCCCCTCACCCCCCAACCCTGATGTGCATGGTCCCCTCATCCCCAATCCTGATGTGCATGGTCCCCTCACCCCCCAATCCTGATGTGCATGCCCCCCTCACTCCCCAATCCTGATGTGCATGGTCCCCTCACCCCCCAACCCTGATGTGCATGGTCCTCTCACCCCCCAACCCTGATGTGCATGGTCCCCTCACGCCCCCCCTATCCTGATGTGCATGGCCCCCTCACCGCTATTAAACTGCACAGATACCCCAAAAAAAAAAACATTTATACTCACCTTTCATCCATGTGCTCCATTCTGCTGGACACCGGGGGAGGAGAGCGGCGCCGGAGTACGCGCATGCCCAGACCGCGCGGTCCGGCGCCATATTGCTGAAGACACACTGTAAATGTGTCTTCAGCAAAATGGCGCCGGATAGCGCTACTGCGCATGCACGATCTGACGCGCACTCCTGGTCTCCTGCCCCGGGAGAAGAGAAGCGCCGTGGCAACGCTCCTCCTGGTCAGGTAAGTATGTGAGTATGGCGCCGGGAAATCGCGGTATGCATCCAGTACGCATACTGCGATCTCCGGCGCCATACAGAGTACTTACCGCTCTGGATGCCTCACTCTGTCTGGAGCCAGAATGCGCAGGCGTGTTGCGCTTGCGCAGTCTATAAAGGCTTCAGACAGAGTGACGCTCCTACCGTTATATTATAGATGCCCACTGTGCTTCTTTTTTATGCTGCATAAACTCAACTGCAGTGTGGGTCTCTGAGCCTCAGCATGTTCATTTTTCTTGCAGGAATGTTCAGTTTTGTGTGCGAATTTCCACACAGACTTGCATTAAATGCAGTAAACCCGCAGTAAAAAAAAATGCAGATGAGTTGTAAGTAGTGTTGAGCGATACGATACCGCAAGTATCGGGTATCGGCCGATATTAGCTGTTTCGGCCTTTCGATACTTAGTTCCGATATTTTCCATATATCGTATACCGGAATCGGAAGTTCCCATAATTCTTTGAGAGGCAATGTGATTTTAGTCAGCCAATGAGGAATCCTAAGAAGTGTGGGCACATCCTGTACGGCTGCCAGGGGCGGAACTATCGTGGAAGCAGGGGAAGCAGCTGCCATAGGGCCCGGGCTAGCAGGGGGCCCGTCCCTGCTGCAGCTGTCTCCCCTGCGGCTGTGTTCCGCCGCCCATGGCCTGAGAGTCGGCGGTTCCCTGTGCTGGCTGTCATGCTGACAGCCGGCGCAGAGAAGCTGCTGCGTGCCGTCTCCCAGGAATCAATTGCACTGGTGTCTATACAGACGCCAGTACAATTGAAGCTCTGACCGCCGGGTCAGAGCGACGTCTGCAGCGTGATCATGTCATGTGATCACGCTGCTGACGTCACTCGTCGGCGGCGCCCAGAAGGGTGAACACTGGTGGTGAGTGTGCTCCACTGTGGAGCTGAAGATACCACCAAAGATTAACGGGGGCACATACTGTGTGAGTGATAACTCTGCATTCTTGGCTGCATTACTACTTGAGGGGCACATTACTACTGATGGGACTGGGAGAATAAGAGGGCTTATTACTAGTTATGGGGGCATAATGTGCCTGCATTAATAGTTATGCGGGACATGGTTACTAGTAATGGTAGCATAAGGGGGCTGCATTGCTACCAGTCCATTATATTATATTGTGTTTCCATAATGTCTGCTTTAAATACAGCTCTGATTTGGGCAAAAAGCTGGCCGTTATGAGACTGAAGAGTATTTTTTGGGCCTAGAGAATTGCTGTGATTTGCTCCGCCCACTGCTATTGGCTCCGCCCACTATCAGAACCCCCGCCGCCCGTTTGGGAGAGGGGGCCCCGTTCAAAATTTTGCTGTGGGGCCCCGCCATTTCTAGTTACGCCACTGACGGCTGCGGTCATGTTAACTAATGGCATGGCTGTGATTGGATGCTGAAATGATGTCAGAATGCACTATAAAAGGCGCCGCCGCCATTTTAGCGTCACTGTGCTGTGAATTCAGTAAGGGACAGAACGCTGCTGTGCTGACTCTGAGGGACAGTTAGAGATTGCGATTTAGTGTACTGTGCTGTAGGCAGGCTAGCACCAACCGCTGTGTAAAGCTTCCTTTTGCCTGCAGTGTTGTTTTAACAGCTCTGCAAGGTGTGTGTGAGTGCAGGTGACGCTGCAGTTTGCTCTGCATGCAACGCTGTCTGTAGGCATCTGCACGTGTCACTCACAGACTCTTTTTTTTTTTCTTCAGTGTAATTCTTGCTGCTCCATGCAATTTAACTATTAGTGTGACGCGCTTCCATCCGTATCCAATACATTGGTTGCAAACACTATAGAAGTAGACAAAGGAGTAGCCTTTCACAGATTGTGAACAGTTGTGTTTCAGTGTTCACTTCAGTCTGTGTTTTTTATTTTTTGAGTGCACATCACGCTCCAGTTACTTGTTCAAG
Organism: Oophaga sylvatica; assembly: GCA_033576555.1. NCBI lineage: Eukaryota > Metazoa > Chordata > Amphibia > Anura > Dendrobatidae > Oophaga > Oophaga sylvatica. The sequence continues at coordinate 482,733,365 of JARQOD010000005.1, forward strand.
CACTGCTGCTTGTACTCTGCTGAGCGTGTCTCAGTGCCTCATCCTTTTCATTTCTCTCCAATTGGTTCTGCTCCATTCCATTTAAAATAAATATAATCTATTAGTGTGACGCGCTTCCATCCGTATCCAATACATTGGTTGCAAACACTATAGAAGTAGACAAAGGAGTAGCCTTTCACAGATTGTGAACAGTTGTGTTTCAGTGTTCACTTCAGTCTGTGTTTTTTTTTTTGAGTGCACATCACGTTCCAGTTACTTGTTCAAGCACTGCTGCTTGTACTCTGCTGAGCGTGTCTCAGTGCCTCATCCTTTTCATTTCTCTCCAATTGGTTCTGCTCCATTCCATTTAAAATAAATATAATCTATTAGTGTGACGCGCTTCCATCCGTATCCAATACATTGGTTGCAAACACTATAGAAGTAGACAAAGGAGTAGCCTTTCACAGATTGTGAACAGTTGTGTTTCAGTGTTCACTTCAGTCTGTGTTTTTTATTTTTTGAGCGCACATCACGCTCCAGTTACTTGTTCAAGCACTGCTGCTTGTACTCTGCTGAGCGTGTCTCAGTGCCTCATCCTTTTCATTTCTCTCCAATTGGTTCTGCTCCATTCCATTTAAAATAAATATAATCTATTAGTGTGACGCGCTTCCATCCGTATCCAATACATTGGTTGCAAACACTATAGAAGTAGACAAAGGAGTAGCCTTTCACAGATTGTGAACAGTTGTGTTTCAGTGTTCACTTCAGTCTGTGTTTTTTATTTTTTGAGTGCACATCACGCTCCAGTTACTTGTTCAAGCACTGCTGCTTGTACTCTGCTGAGCGTGTCTCAGTGCCTCATCCTTTTCATTTCTCTCCAATTGGTTCTGCTCCATTCCATTTAAAATAAATATAATCTATTAGTGTGACGCGCTTCCATCCGTATCCAATACATTGGTTGCAAACACTATAGAAGTAGACAAAGGAGTAGCCTTTCACAGATTGTGAACAGTTGTGTTTCAGTGTTCACTTCAGTCTGTGTTTTTTATTTTTTGAGTGCACATCACGCTCCAGTTACTTGTTCAAGCACTGCTGCTTGTACTCTGCTGAGCGTGTCTCAGTGCCTCATCCTTTTCATTTCTCTCCAATTGGTTCTGCTCCATTCCATTTAAAATAAATATAATCTATTAGTGTGACGCGCTTCCATCCGTATCCAATACATTGGTTGCAAACACTATAGAAGTAGACAAAGGAGTAGCCTTTCACAGATTGTGAACATTTGTGTTTCAGTGTTCACTTCAGTCTCTGCGTAATAACCACACTTAGGCCTTATAACTTTTCTGACTTTCTTTATCAATCTACCAAGATGAAGAAGGCAGGGAGTAAGGCACGTGGTCGTGGCCATGGAGTTTCAGCAGGGAGAGAACGTGGGGATTCTGTGGCTGCTGCTGCCCTCAGTGACACAGCATCCACCAGTTTTACCCATGAGCGTTCCTTTATGCGCACTTTGGTAGGAGCTCGGCGTGCCCCCTGCTGGGGGAAGAACAAATTGAAGCCGTTGTTGGTTGGATGGCAGCCAATGCATCGACTTCAATTCCTTCCACCTCCTCTCAGGAACACAACACTGTTGAGCAACCATCTGTCTGTTCACCGCCTGTCAAATTGCCCAGGCAGTCAGAGAGTTCTGTACAGGAGCCAGCTGAGTCTCTGCTTCTGTTCTCAGAATCTGTTGGCTCGCAAACACGGGCACAGGCAAGCAGCATTCTGCAATTTGAAGAAGAGGGAGTATGCAGTGATGCGCAACAGCTGTGTCTCTCTCAATCTGAAGAGGCGGGTGAGCCAGTGCCGATGGACAGCACACCGCAGAACGCATCTTATGATGATGATGAGACTCAGGTGCCAGGTTTTGTGGAGCATGGTGCTGCCCAGACCATCCAACAGCAGCAGGTGTTGGAAGAGGGTAGTGGAGATGATGAAGTCCGAGACCCAACATGGTGTGAGCAACAGGAAGGTGGTGGGAGCAGCTCTGAGGAAGAGATTGTCCCAACGGTACAAAGAGGAGGGAGAGGTAGGCTGCAGACTCGCTTGCCTGTAGCCTCCAGTTTGGCACCTGTTGGGAGCAGTTCTCTTAGAAATGTCAAAATTGGCGCTCCCATGACTTGCACTGCGTGGTCCTTTTTTGACAGACTTGTAGATGATATTTGCTATGTTCAATGCAAGCTGTGTAAGCAAAAAGTTAAAAGAGGTAAAAATATCAGTAACCTGAATACCACAAATATGTGGAAACATGTACGGACAAAGCACGTAGCTGAGTTACAAAGACACACTGGAGATGTAGGCCAACCTACAGCAGCACCTACATCTTCAGGTCGTGTTGGAGCCTCTACCTCCAGCTCACACACACCTGGTTCGGCTTCCTCACAGGATCTCCATGGAAGAACCTCGGTCACTGTTGTCCATAGACAAACTGTTATTCCACCCACAGCAGCAAGTTCACAGTCATCGTCACACTCCCAGACCACAAAACAGCCATCGGTACCACAGGCATGAGATAAAAGACGGCCATACTCGGCAAACCATCCACGAGCACAGGCTCTGAATGCTGGCATTGCAAAACTCCTGTCCCTTGAAATGCTGTCATTCAGGCTGGTGGAGACTGACAGTTTCAGGAACTTTATGGCATTGGCAGTCCCACAATATAATGTGCCAAGCCGATTTTATTTCAGCAGGCAAGCCATCCCTGCTCTGCAAAAACATGTCGAGGGAAACATTAAACATGCGCTACTAAATGCCGTCAGTAGCAGGGTCCACCTGACCACCGATGCGTGGACCAGTACCCATGGCCAGGGACGATACCTTTCCCTCACTGCCCATTGGGTCAATGTTGTGGAGCCGGGTACAGATCTTGCCAGTGGCGCTGTACGTGTTCTGCCAACTCCAAGGATTGCAGGAATCCAGTCTGTACACATTGATTCCTCCTCCTACTCCAGTTCCTCAGAATCATCGCTGCATGAGCCGTCACGGTATACCTCCACATGGACCCGTGAACGCTTACCTGTTGCGACCGATATGAGCACAGCCGTGGCCAAACGTCAACAGGCCGTCCTGAAATTAATTTCCATGGGGAATCGAAGCCACACAGCGCAGGAGCTCTGGGATGCCATCAAGCAGGAGAGCGACGTGTGGTTTTTGTCAGCTAATCTCCAGCCAGGCTTGGTAGTGTGTGACAATGGCCGAAATCTGGTGGCAGCTCTGGGCCTTGGCAACCTCACTCACATACCATGTCTGGCACATGTGCTCAACTTGGTCGTGCAGAGTTTTTTGAGGGACTATCTGGATCTTGATGCACTGCTGCACAAGGTCCGCCTAGAGTGCGCTCACTTGCGACGTTCCAGCATGGCCAGATCGCGCATTGCAGCTCTGCAAGTCATATTTCGCCTTCCTGAACATCGCATCATATGTGACGTACCCACCAGGTGGAATTCCACGTTACATATGTTGGAGCGGTTGTGTGAGCAGCAGCCAGCAGTAATGGAGTATCAGCTGCAACAGGCGCAATCAACTCGCAATTTGCGCCGTTCACACTTCACCACTATTGAGTGGGCTTCTATGAAGGACATCTGCGACGTTTTGCTATGTGTGCTGTGGGATATGTAAATAAAGGCTGTTTCCATTGTGACAATAGGACAAGCACCCACTGTAGGACTGTGTGATTCGGTAACTGCGGACGGCTTGCGTCCTGTCAACTTACATTTTCATGGGTGCGTTCTGCTACCCGTCCGGGGTCCAGTACCGTCAACTGGTTCTCCCCAGTGCCTTTGGCCTAGGTGCCTCCATCTCCGTATCCGAGTTCCACCAACGTCTGCTGGTCCTTGGTAGTGCTTTGGAACACAGGTACCTCCTGCTTAGTAACCGTGTCACAGTAACGTCAGCTGGTACTTGGTTGTGACATTGCCTCTTTTCCTTCTGCTACCCGTCCGGGGTCCAGTACCGTCAACTGGTTCTCCCCAGTGCCTTTGGCCTAGGTGCCTCCATCTCCGTATCCGAGTTCCAGCAACGTCTGCTGGTCCTTGGTAGTGCTTTGGAGCACAGGTACCTCCTGCTTAGTAACCGTGTCACAGTAACGTCAGCTGGTACTCGGTTGTGACATTGCCTCTTTTCCTTCTGCTGCCCCTCCGGGTTCCAGCACAGTCAGCTGGTCCTCGTTACTTCCATTGTCTCTTGCTCCATCTGATACCCGTCAGGGTTCCAGTAACGTCAGCTGGTTCTCCGAAATTAGACTACCTTAAAGACCACCCAGAAGAAGATGACGACAACAAGGACGACGAGCATGAAGCCAACCAGCCTGAACACCATCACAAAGAAAAAATAAAAGATTACCCAGAAGAAGATCACCAACAGGACAAAGAAGGTTAAGACAAACTACAAGATACAGAACAAGAGACAGAAGAACAATAAGCAGAAGATCAAAAAGCAGAAGAACATGAAGTATAAGACCAAAATGAAGAGCAAAATATATGCTCTAAATTCTAAGCAGAAGAAGACTAAGCAGTGTATGGGGGTGAGTCCGTTCCTCCTCGTGGTGCCCCTGGAAAATGCTTGCTGCTGCAGGCTAAACTGAACACGGACAAATACTGTTGTAATTTAAATCTTTTGTGACAGCAAGAACGGAAGGATGAACAATTCATACTTTTACAGATTACAAGTACAGGAATCTCTGTCACAAATAAGAATATGATGAAGAAGATGAAGAGGAAGAAGATGAAGAATTTGAATATGAAGAAGATTAATTAGTTTAATAATAACAATATGAGTAATGTAAACAAAAACATGAATAGCAAGAAGTTTAAGAAGAAGATTAAGAAGGTGAAGATGAAGAATAATTTGATGAGAAAGATGATGCTGCTGAAGATTATGAAGGAGAAAGTGTGGCACTGGCAAAAGTTAAAAAGGTGAAGAGCATGGAAGTTGTGAAACATACATATTTGCCAAAATAGAAAAAAGGTTAACAACATTGTCAATTTGTTAGTCAATCCAAACGTATTTAAAAAAAAAAAATATATTAATGCTATTCCAATGCATTGGGTTAAACATGTATGCCTTTATTGTCTCCTCAACCTCCCCCAATACATTCTACATTAGTCTTTGTTGTTTTCCTTCATGTACAATTAACCAACAAGGCAAGAATGTTTTTTTTTAATGTCGATATTTGGTTCCCATAGACTTACATGGGACTTCCGGTATCGGAATCGGATATCGACGATATTTAGTGATATCGGCGATACCATTCCGATCCGATATTTTAGATATCGAGCAGTATCGCTCAACACTAGTTGTAAGTGTATTTATGCATGTGTTTTTAGCCTGGTTTTAAAACATAAATAATTTAAAAAAATGATGTGGGATCCCCTCTATTTTTGATATCCAACCAAAGTAAAACAGACAGATGCGGGCTTACATTATCAGGCTGGGAAGGTCCATGGTTTTTGGGCCCTTCCCAGCCTAAAAATGTAAGCCCACAGCTGACCCAGAATTAGCACATAACAAGATATGCGCCATTTCTGGTGCTTTGCCTTGCCATTTCCGAATACCTTGGTGCAGTGGCAATCAGGGTAATGGTTGTTGGGGCTGATGATAGCTAAGATTTGTCAAAAATCACAGCTGTCATCAATCCCTGGGATAAGTAATGGAGAGGTGTCTATCAGACACCCCCATTACTAACTCGGCAATAAAAAATAAAGAAACACACACGGAAAAAAACACATTATTTAAATAAAGACTCCCCCACACTATCTCTCGTTCACCAATTTTAAAAAAAAAAAAAAAGCCCATGCTGGTTCGAAGTAATCCACCAAATCCGAGGTAGTCTAGAATTGGATACTTGAAAGACATAAAAAGGTATAAAAAAGACAATAGACACTCCCTCGTTCACCAATTTATTATTACCCAAAATGTTGCCATGCAGGTCCGATGTAGTCCACTTTCCCCAATGTTTTAGGCATCTGTGAATAGCAGTAAAGTGACAGCGATTCACAGGTGCAGGGTAGTGACTGAGATTCTCATTAGAGCTGCCGAGAATTGCTGCACGCAGCGAGACCCAGCGACGATGATGAGCATTCAAGTCACTACCCGACGTCTGTGAATAGCGCATACAGTCCCTTTGTTGCAGAGTGGGCCCATAGCGCAGGGAACAAGCATTTACATAGACAATGCTACTTGTCCTGTCCTCCTGAATGAAGCCGTATACCTTTGCATGGTCACAGTACCTCATGCACCCACTCATCTTGCTGTCGCCGACCTTTCCACCTACGGGGAGTTCCAGCTGAGCCTTTACCCACTTCTTCCTTCTTCCTTCCTTCTGTCAGGAGCTTCTTCCACATACATTTGTGGCTGAATAATGGGGGCTGTTACCCAGTCCAGTAACTCTTTAGGGGATGGAGGTGTAGTCACCTGCCAGGCCACCACGAGTAACTTCAGGCGTTCTGCCCTGCCTCAGGGTCTCGGCCACACCCACACAGGTGCCTCCCATAGTGGGAAGTGAAAACCCCAGTAAAAATGAACTTCCTCCTGATTGGAGAGAAATAGGGAAGCCTGTGAACCAAAGTCAAGATCAAGTTGTAGTGGGTGAGAAGCTATCATTCGGGCAGTGGGAGACCTTACTGAGTTCCCTTGCGGACACTCCTGTAATGTCCGGAGTTCAAGGACAGGTACTACGTAGAGTGCCTTTCCTCTGGCGTACAGAGAAAGTTGGATATGGAACCATGCTAAGAGAAGGTAACAGATCCCGGATGTACTTTAGAACCTGACAGGAAATCACTGGGACTGACAGAGCCAGTAAACGTGGGGATAGTCCTGGAGGAACGGATAATAATTCTGAAAATGTACTGTATTAAGAAAACAAGAAATAAGACGTGTTCACCTATTGCAATATTCAGGCATTCTTACATTCTGCACTGAAATAACTCACATGTGCATTACGTACATATTTACTATGACTAGAACATGTAATATTTGTTTTATCACAGACAATGGACAAATGCTGCATCTATTCCTTTTTAGGCTTTTTCCGTTGCTGGTGGAGGTTGTGGGTTCGCATTGTTGAGCATGCTGCTGGATACAGTTTAATATGGCTGCTGCTCCTTCACTTTGGGGTTTTACTTTTGTTCCTAAAATAGATGACATAACAAATGACTTTCCCAATTCTTCCAGAAAGAGTCTTCGTTTCTGGAGTTTATAGGTGTTCCGATCGGGGTTTGTTTCACGCCAAAAAAACAAGTGCACTGTAGGCAGATACATCAACAATATTTTAAAAATGAAACCATTGGCCACTGATTGATTTTGCGTTTGCTTGTGTATGTAGCTATTAGTTGATTTAGTGTATCAACTGCCCCTTTGGTGGAATTATAATCTAATATCATCTGCGGATTTTTTCATCTCGACTACTTACTGCATTGTCATGGTGCATCATGCTCATCACGATGACCTGTTTGTTTTTTAGCAATATAAGAAACCACTCTTGTCTCCAGTAAAGTAAAACGTTTAACTATGAACTTCTCTTTTACCAGCAATACCTTTCAGCAGTTCAGGCTTTCTTTTTTTTACAGTGCCCAGCACTGTAAGTTTTCGTTTTAGCAACTGCTATGCAAAAAAAGTTGTCGCATGTCACATTTTGTCCTCTTAGTCCATACATCAAATCTGAAATGATGCACATACCCTGAGTCTTTTCAAGTTTTTCTCCAGGCTTTTTTTGTATGTACCTGAGCATTTAGAGCGTATGACCTGCTGCTGTCTCAAAGTGCCCATATCTTGATGCCGTACTTTGCTGGCTTACTCGGTACACAGTATATTGTTTGAACGGGCTCCTACCTTGGAATGCCACAAGTTGCTCATCCACAGTGATATTTTCACCAGTATTGTATAATTTTGGAAGAATCTCTATCAATTTATTCTAAACGTCTCTAATAGCGGCTAGTCATTAGAGACTTATCTGATGTTAGCAGAGGACAATTTTCCTGCCTGGGCAGAAGGCTGCAAGTTCCAAATTCCATTTCTGTTTTTAGACTGAAGTGCTCTCATCGGACTAGTTGTCTGGGTATCGTTCCTCATCAGATTCAAGTTCCGAATAAGAATTCTCATAATCACTTTGCCCACCACTTATGTTGTCCTCATCTTTGGACATGTTCTCCAGTTTGATATCTTCTTCAGAATCTGAGGCGTTGGCAAGCTTTAACAATTCGACTTCACTCTATGGACATCTTCGCTATATTTTTATTAAACTTTTGAAATAAAAGACACTCACGACTTTCAAGTGGTAAAATCAGCCTTGTGGAATAAAATAGCACTATGTAAATAAACAATAATAACAATCAGGGCCGCATTTGCCACTAGGCACTTGAGGGCACGGGCCTAGGGCGGGAGGATGCTGGGGGCGGCACCTGAGCAAGGTTGTTTTTTATTTCTAATCCGGGGCCTGCCCACCCAAATCCACTCACCCTCCCACCTACGTCTTCCGGCTGCTGCTGGACTCTCGGATCCCGCGCTGCCATGTGTATTGCATAGGGAGCGGGAAGAGGAAACACATCACGCCCCACTTTTCAGTTTTTGTATTTCCACAAAAATTTTAAATAACCAATAAATTTCATTCAACTTCACAATTGTGTCCCACTTGTTGCTGATTCTTCACCAAAAATTTACATTTGGTATCTTTATGTTTGAAGAATGATATGTGGGAAAAGGTTGAATAGTTCCAGGGAGCCGAATACTTTCGCAAGGCACTGTATATAGATGTGTGTGACAAATACAATTATTATAGTATGTGTGTAGCTGACTGTTAATGTATTGAATTAATAAAACATTATCTTGAGGTGCTGGATGACCCTTCTGAAGAAAAAGAAGGGGAGCGCCATTTAGAGGATCTTGACCTCCTACTGCGATCTGAGAAACAGTAAAGATGAGACCTCCTCAAAGAGGTCCTTGAAGAATGTTTGGTTTACCTCCTGTGTCTTTTCCCAGAATGATGCTGACAATGGCAGCTCAAACGAGGTGCCACAGAGGGATGAGGAGAGCATGCCTCTGGTAGTATATATGCCAGGCCCCTGGGGTTGGGGAGGGTTAAACAGCTGGAAGGGTGGAAGAAAATTGTTGGATGCTAGAAACAGGTGCAGGTGAAGATTCTCCAGCGTGGTTCCCATCCTCCCTGGCAAATAGGATATTATAAAGAGAGGGATGGGGATTAAAAATAGGTTGTTCTGTCTGTACCTGGTTGTTGGCGTGACAATGCATGTCTTTGCTTTAACCCTTTGATCCTTTCCCCCTAATTGAGCTGGGATACTGTTGGCTGTCACCTGTATGGAGCCTGCTCAGTTCCCTGCTCTGCTGCGTAGCCTTATATGGGTTGGTAGGTCTTTGCTCTGCTGCATGACCGCTGCATGTGCGGTCCCTGGTTGCCGCTGTGGAAGGTGTCTGTGGGTTGCGAGGTCATTTGCAGCTGGTGCATGACTTTCCACGTATGTCTGGGCTTGCAGCCGCTGCCAGGTGCCCTGAGCCTTAATTCCTGCACTGATTGTGTTGTGATGGTTTCTGTTTGTGCTTAGGGTGTGCGCGGCCACACCTCCCATGCTTTTATCAGGGTTAGTGTGTGTACTTGAAATGCTGTCCCCAGCCAATTGCTGAGGGGCAGCTCCTATATAAAGCTCCCCTGCCCTATGGGTGGGGCCTTAGCTACTCACAAAGCTCCTGAACTTTGCTGTGTGTGTTTTGTGTTCCTCCACGTCTCCTGTCTATGTTTTGGTACCAAAGTCCTTGCCTTGATTCCTGTTTTGTCCTGTTCTGGCACCTGTCCTGGAGGCGGTATATCTAAGCCTGACTCCTTGATCCTGTGCCTGTCCTGTACCTGACCCTGTCTGAACTGTGTCTGCTGTGTTTTGTTCCTGGAATCCTTCATGTACCCAGTGACTTTGAGTCTCTTGTAACCAGTGTTTCTGCTCAGCATCTACTACTCTGTGCTCTGACTGCCATGCGGTGCGAGCTCCTGGCAGGCCTAGCAATCCTGCGGTTCTAGCACCATCCCGCTGGAGTTTCTTCCTAGGTCTGATGCCCGGAGCCTGATGACCGCAGTGGTGCCTGTAGGTCATGTCGGATGTCCGGAACCGAACGACCCATGTCTGATGTCTGCCGGTGATCCTGATGTCCTGATGCCCTTGTGTACCCTGATGTCCTGCCTGGGTCCTGATGACCTCATGTACCCTGATGTCCTGATGACCTCGTGTACCCTGATGTCCTGATGTCTTTGTGTACCCTGATGTCTTGCCTGTGTCCTGATGACCTCGTGTACCCTGATGTCCTGCCTATGTCCTGATGTCCCGACTATGTGTGCCTCAGTGATCCATTGGTGCCTTGGGGTCCACTGGGTGGTACCCTTCTGGGAGGTGTGGAATCGGGAGCCTGGCATAGTCATGTTTGGTTTATGTACTGTGTGACTTTACTTTAGTAAACTTTACTTTTTTCTATACCTATAGTTTTGCATTGTAATCAAGTCCTACATGTCTTTTCCTTGTCCACGTGCTCAGCTGTCACAGAACCCCGGTCCCTGCCCTTCTCTAGTTCGGGTAGTCCCGGGTCCCCCTCTGCGGTATAGAGGATCCAAATTGCGTCCCCAGGGGACGCCCGCCCCACGCCGATGTGGACGGTTGGCGTGGGGGCGTTTATGGGCTGGGCCGCACCTCAGCGGCTACATTCAATCGTGACAGGTTGCTGATGCATCAAATTAACTTGCAACTGTGGGCAATATACAAAAGAGGTAAGCAGGGTAATATTAGCACTCACACTCAACGCAGGAGTAGCAGTCTCTAGGACCAGGAAGAAATCAGGAGCTCCAGGACGAGGTGCAGGAGATGTCATAGCGAGCGGGGGCAGCAGTTCCACACTATGCTGAGTGTAGGAAGGAGCAGGGACAGAGACAGGGTCAGCGGATTGCAGACCAGCATCCCCTCTGCAAATGCACCATTTCCTCATTAGTGACAGGAGCAGTGTTGAGCACTGAAAGTATATGGTCTACTTCATACTGCGATTTTAATATCAGGTCATCCATTATCTGGTGTTCCATACCTCAGGAGTTAGTTCCCATTAGGCAGCTGAAAAGCTACCAGGATCCAGAGGGGGTAGTAGTCGAGCAGTTGATGTGAACTCTGCTGGTAGCCATAGAGCGCTGGGTGGGGCAAGGGGACCGGGAAACCTAGAACAGTTGGTTAGCCTAAACAAGCATTATGCTGCCCTTGACTACATACAGAACTTTACCCCAGGGTTGGAATTACACAGGCCCCTGCAAGCACAGGAGCATGGAATAGGTACACAACCCTTGGCTGGGGTTAGTCAGAAATTGCTGCAACCACAAGTTACACGGTGGTGTAGTCATCCAAGGCAACAGATTGATACAGACTGTTAGGCAGGTGTCACACTAGTGAGAAATACGGACGAGTGCTATGCATAGCATTCGGACCAATGTTAATCTATGGGGCAGCTCCCATCATCCGATTTTTTTCTTGGCCGTATTATACGTGCTGAAGAAATCGCAGCATGCTACGATTTGTACCGTATTACACCCGTAAAATGCCAATGCAAGTCTATGGGTGCAAGAAAAATATGGATTACACACGGACCACACGTGTGACTTGCGAGAAATACGCAAGACTTCTCCAGGTGACAGGAAACGGAATCATCCATTATCAGGAAGCTTTGACATGCTAATTAGCTTAGAAAGCACTCTACACATACCAGAAGAATGCCTCCAAAGACTCCAGAATAATTATCAGTATGTCTACATACGTAAATGTGGAGATGCTGATAGCTCTGGTCCAAAAGCGGATGGACCCACATTCGTCTCCTCCTCCTCGGATCCACAATCACTGGTTATGGCTGGCCAAAGCGGTGAGACAAAACCCAGTTGTAAAGCACCTGCTCAGTTGTGTTGAAAGTAAGTTTGTGTGACATTTTTCAGGCTCAGCAGAAATACCCCAACACAAGCACGGCCAGAAACTGCCCACATTGGAGGCTGCCTCCTGTTCAAGAGCCATTAAATTGGGTTGTTGATTATGATTTAAATTATTTTCAGGCCTCAAAACCATTAAATGTCCATTTTGTAAGGTTGCGAGAAAAAAACGCCATACGGATGTCACACGGATGCTTACATGCTCAAAAATCGCATCCTAGCATTGCCAACGGATGACATACGGATCATGGTTCAGGGAACATTTCTGCGTTTTTCGGCCGTAAAAAGCGGACCGTATTTTTATGTGTTGTGTGTGACTCCAGCCTTAATGAATGATCTGGCTGCAAACCGGAGAATAACATTTGAGTTTATTTTCGTAAGTTGCCAAAATAAAGACATTTGAGTTGAACTATCTTGGATCACTGCCTCATTAGTGTACTGTCGTGAAAGCCGCTGCCTAACAGGAACTTATTTTTATTCTAAAATCTATTGATTAAAATGTACTTTGTTTGTGGTACAACTCTTTTAAAGCAAAATTATAAAAATAGAAAACACCTCAGATTAATTACAATGCATTGCTTACATTGTTCTCTTTTATAATTATATTCTGCAGAAATTAATTTATAGATATTTAAATTCCCACTTTCTTCTGAGTAAAATAATATAAGGTGAATTATTTTCATGTGGGTGGTAGAAATATGGCTAACTTTGAAAGCACCTGAGTTCCACGTTTTATAATGCTGGCCTGTCCTTCTGCTTTCTCATGTTTACTCGTCTGTGCATTATTTTTGTCCTTAGTTGACAAAGATAAATGATGGGATTAAAACATATTGGCAAAGCCCTTGTGAACACTCAGAAAGCACAGAAAAGGGATTGCAATTATTTCCCATAGGTAACACAGCACAGACAAACCGGATTAGAGGTAATTTGCCGTGAGGATTATGTGGATCCTCATCCATTAGCAGAACATCACTTATGAAAAATAATTTTTGTTTATATTATAATTATGGTATGATAAATTTCATTGCTTGCTGATTCCTAATATAGAGAACAAATTCATTACAATAGAATAAAATGTAGATAGAAGCAGATTTATGAAGACAGAGATTTAAAGAAGTGTGCACATTTATGCCTGCTCCATTACTTCAATGAAAAATAAACTAGATTGATTAAAATCATGTTCTAAGGCTAGGTGCACACAGCATTTGTGGCCACTGTTGGGCATTTATGTTTAAAAGATATATGCTTGACACTGCCACAGTGTGGATGGATGCTGTGATATTCATCAGCCACAGGAACTTATTGCAAACAAAATATTTCTGAGTTGTCCCTGTATATAATAAAGTACTGTTGTACTTTCTCATACAGTTAAAGAGTATATCCAGGGCTTAAAAAAAAGATGGGCCTGAGCACTAACAGGCAGGTAGTTGCTACCTACCTGCCTGATGTTATACACAAAAAACCCCACAGGCAAATGAGCCGATTGGTACAGTGCCAAAAGTCCCAAATAGGGAGAGAAAGACACCGGCTCCGATTAGACATGTGTGGCAGGAGAAAACAAAGGAGCAAATAGGTGAAAAACATAAGCAATCTTTATTCAACAGAATACATCATATAAAAAGTATCACAATCCATAATATAGAGCAGGGGTGGGGAACGTCCGGCCCGTGGGCCGTATACGGCCCGCCATATCACCTGGTCCGGCCCGGCTCCTGGTGAGCGGAAGCGGAAGATCCATCTCTGCTTCCCCCCACAGTGACAGCAGCGACAGCCAGCCGGGACTGTTCGATCCTCCCGCCCCTCTCCTGCACGCCGCCTGTCGTGTGTGAGTAGAGCCGCCACTGGGTAAGTGTGTGCAAATTGCAGAGCCGGGCAAGTGCCGGGGCCATGAGCAGGCGGGGGGGCCCACTCGCTGTCACGCCCGTTAGCGGTGTCAGCGCCGCCACTGGGCCCCCCCCGCTTGCTCAGGTCCCCTGCAGGAGCCCGGCGCAATACTCACCCCTCCCCGTGCCTCCGCTGCCGCAGCTCCGAGCTCCAGGGGGCGCCAGTGCTTTCTCTCTCACAGCAGCGCCGCTGAATGACGTCATCATTCAGCGGCCGGCTGTGGTAGAGAGCGCGCGGACAGGTGACATCGGTGTGTGTGTGTGTGTGTGTCTGCCTGCCTGTGTGTGTGCCTGTGTGTATGTGATGTGTGTGTGTGTGTGTGTGTGTCTGCCTGCCTGTGTGTGTGTCTGTGTGTATGTGAGAGAGTGCTGCCTGCCGTGCTGTATGTGTGATGGTGGTGGGGGGGAGGCAGGCAGTGATGGTGGTGAGGAGGAGGCCATGATGATGATGATAATGGGGAGGCAATGATAATGGGAAGGCGATGATGATGATATTAATGGGAAGGCGATGATGATGATATTAATGGGGAGGCAATGATGATGATATTAATGGGGAGGCAATGATAATGATGATGATGGGGAGGCAATGATAATGGGAAGGCGTTGATGATATTAATGGGGAGGCAATGAATGATGATGATGGGAAGGCAATGATAATGATGGGGAGGCGATGATGATGATGGGCAGGCATTGATGATGATGGGGAGGCAATGATAATGATGGGGAGGCGATGATGATGATGGGCAGGCATTGATGATGATGGGGAGGCAATGATAATGATGGGGAGGCGATGATGATGGGCAAGCATTGATGATGATGGGGAGGCAATGATAATGATGGGGAGGCGATGATGATGATGGGCAAGCATTGATGATGATGGGGAGGCAATGATAATGGAAAGGCGATGATATTAATGGGGAGGCAATGAATGATGATGATGGGGAGGCAATGATAATGATGGGGAGGCGATGATGATGATGGGCAGGCATTGATGATGATGGGGAGGCAATGATAATGATGGGGAGGCGATGATGATGATGGGCAGGCATTGATGATGATGGGGAGGTGATGATGATGATGTGCAGGCATTGATGATGATGGGGAGGAAATGATGATGATGGGGAGGAAATGATGATGAGGAGGAAATGATGATGGGGAGGAAATGATGATGGGGAGGCAATAATGATGATGGGGAGGCGATGATGATGATGATAATGGGGAGTCTTTCCACAGAGCCTTTTCCTGAGCCGTAACAGTGCAGAACGCAGCACAGCGCAGAGGAAAGCTCAATATTTTGTATGGAGCATTATATGGGACCAGTATCCTGTATGGAGCATTATATGAGTAGCAACATCATCAATACCTCCCAATATCAAACGCCTCACCAAAGAGAAGTAATTCCAGCCATCACATTAGGTAGGAGTTATTTAAATGTTTGAATAAATATAGTTGGCTAATGTTTAAGTTTATTAATGAGTGATGAGCGAGTACACTCATTGCTCGGGCTTTCCTGAGCATGCTCGGGTGTCCTCCGAGTATTTTGGCATGCTCGGAGATTTAGTTTTCGTTGCCTCAGCTCCCTGATTTGCAGCTGCTGGACAGCCTGAATACATGTGAGGAATGCTTGTTTGTTAAGGAATCCCCACACGCCAAAATACTCAGAGGACACCTGAGCATGCTTGGGAAAACCCGAGCAACGAGTATACTCGCTCATCATTATTAATAATTTATGCGGCCCCCGAACACTATTATAAAATTCCAAATGGCCCTCGGCAGAAAAAAGGTTCCCCACCCCTGATATAGAGAGACAGCACAGGGTAGAACCAGAATGTACCACAGGGATATTAACCCACAGTGCTATTTCATGTATAAAGTAACATCAAGACAAGTATGGGTTAAAAAGTGCAAATGCATAAATTACAGCATATGTTACACAAGCAGAGCTGCTGATGCTTGGATCCTAAGTCGCAGTAAGGGTAATAGTATCCATGTAAACAAAAAGAGCCAAGACACCAAGTAACTCACCAGGTAAAGTAAAGCACCATGGGTGTCCCTGGGCCAAAATGTACCACAGGGAAATTAACCCACAGTGCTATTTCATGTATAAAGTAACATATCAAAACAAATGTGGGTTAAAAAGTGCAAGTGCATGAATTACAGCATATGTTACACGGGCAGAGCTGCTGGTGCTTGGATACTAAGTCGCAGTAAGGGCAATAATATCCATATGAACAAAAAGAGCCAAGACACCAAATAACTCACTAAGTAAAATGGAGCACCGTGAGTGTTCCTGGGCCGGGTATAGAGAGACCCCCGACGCACGTTTCGCGTGCAGGAAGCACCGCTTTTTCAAGGGGAACCTGACCATGGTAGGTACAAGGACCTTTTAACCACATGTGATCTAGTCACATGGTATAGACCGGACCAATAGCAGCGCTGGAGGCGGTGCATGTGCAATGCGCTCCACAGGTCCCGGAAGCAAGAAGACGTCAGACCCCAGACATGAGAGCAGGAAATGACCTGCGCACATGTATGGGGCCACCAAGACGCCTCCAGCATCGCAGGAAGAGGGAGCAGCAAAGCGCATGCGCACACACCGCTAAACCACCAATAGAATAAGGATATAGACAGTAAATATATACAGTAAAATACCATCCTAAGGCCAATAGCTGAGACAATACAGGGCCAATCACAGACACAGTAATATTCCAATAAAGCAGTGTATAATAACAATAACTACAACAGAGATAACTATATATTAGGATAATTGCAGATCATAGACGACGGGAAGGATGATGATGGAATATGCAGACAAGCAGAAACCTCTTGGTCCGAAAGATAAATAATTCATACAAAGCAGTTCACAAGACACAAGATCCGACTGGATATAGAAAGAATAATGCAAGAAATTAAAAATTAAAATTTACACAAATAAAAAAAGAATTAAAACAATTAAATATACCCGGATAATGATCCGGAGCGGGGATCCAACGCTGGGAAAGGCATACAAGTAAAATAATAAATGGAAAATAAAGAAAAAAATAATAAAAAAACAAAAAACAGAAAAATAAGAAAATAATAACTGGGAATCAATGCCGGTAGATACATGTCAGGGATATCTCACATAAGGGATCACAAGAAAGAGGTAAACGATAAAGACTCATTGAGACCAGACGGTTCATAGTATTTAATGTGACAATCCATTTAGCCTCAGCCCGTGCAAGGGCTTTTTTATAGTCACCTCCTCGCACACCTAAATGGATACAATCAATTCCTCTTGCCATAAAAGAGGAAGGGTCAGAGTTATGGTGATAAAAGAAATGCCGTGGTATGGTTCTAAGAGTAGTAGGGTCGGCTGCACAAATGTCCCGCACATGCTCCCGCACCCTAATCCTCAGCTCTCTAGAGGTAAGGCCCACATATATTTTTGCACAACTACAAGTGGCATAGTATACTACATTTGTAGTGTTACATGTGATCCGATGACGGATAGTAAAGGTTCTATTGCCATCAGAGGACTGGAAGTTGAAGCAGGTCATTGAGATTCTTACTTCTCCTGGCTGTCATTGCTGGAGAATCACCGAGAACAGGACCCAGGGAGGGTTCAGCACCCAAAACTGCCCAATGTTTTTGAAGGATCCACCTCATATCCTCCCAACCATGGTTATATGTCGAAATAAATGATGGGTGCCTGTCCATGAGATGTTAGACGGGTCCCACCTGATCTCAAAAGACTGTCGCGCGGAGTTGCCCTGGCACTAAGATAACCTTTTTTAATACATCTGTTAGAATAACCGCGGGCATGAAAGCAAGATGTAAGGTCGGAGGCCTGTGCCTCAAACCGAACTTCAGATGAACAGATCCGCCTCATCCTCAAGAATTGCCCGACCGGGACGGCCCTAATGGTGGAAGGATTGTGTGCTGTGGATGCATGAATCAGAGCGTTAATGGAAGTAGGTTTACGATTAACGTCAGTTTGGATATGACCAGAGCTATCAACCTCCAAGACAATGTCGAGGAAGCTGATTCTCTTCTGGTCATAATTGTATGTTAACCGAATGTTGGAAGTATTCCGATTCAGTGTCCCCATGAACTCCCCGAGCTGCTGCACCATCCCATCCCACAGGAACAAAATATCATCAATATAGCGATGCCAGCACAGCATATGGGACGCGGCCGGTACGCCCCCGTCGCCAAAGATGGACCGTTCCCAGAAACCTAGGAAAAGATTTGCATACGAAGGCACACAAGCCGCGCCCATGGCTGTGCCGCACATCTGCAAGTAAAATTGGTCTTTGAAAACAAAAAAATTGTGGGTGAGAACATAGTGCAGCAGCTCGAGGATGAACTCACACAGGGGGCCGCCCAGGTCGGACGTCCCGAGGAAGAAGCGGACCGCACCAAGCCCCAGAGTGTGGTCGATACCTGCCTATTGTGCCCGGTGCAGTCACAGAGCGGTCACAGACTACCACTGATGTCATTACAACAGTGCAGCTATTTCTTTTCTAACAGGGCGGGACTACTGTTGTCATTCTGATTGACTGTGTAGCGCCGGCGTCCCTGCCCTCTGCCAGGCAGGGACGCTGTTCCCCTGCGACAGCGTCCCCTGCCAGGCAGGGACGTCGCCCCCCTTACCCGCGCTCAGCGTCCTCCTTCCGCCCTGCTGGGGCCGCGCGCTCCTTCCCTGCTACTGGACTTAGGGCGCATGCTCCCCCGCTCTTAAAGGGGCCGCACGCATCTTTCAAAAAGGTCCCCGGCCAATGCCGGAGGACTCCACCCTATATAAAGTACTTCCTCCTTAATGGAGGTGCCCGAGCAATGTTGTTATTGCACTGTTCACTACTCTGCTTTAGCCCTCAGGGTCCGTTACCAGTTACCTGCCTGTTTCCTGCCAGTTTGCTGTCTGCTACCTGCCCGCAAGCCTGCCTGGAGGTTCGGCCGTCACATGCGGTGACCATCGGCAATTCCAGAGACTCTCGCCTGCTCACTTGGGGGCGCTCATCTGCCATCTGCCTGCAAGCCTACCTGGAGGTTCGGCCATCACCTGCGGTGTCCATCGGCTATTCCAGAGACTCTCGGTGCTCACTTGGGGCGCTCATCTGCCATCTGCCTGCAAGCCTACCTGGAGGTTCGGCCATTACCTGCGGTGTCCATCGGCTATTCCAGAGACCTCGCCTGCTCACTTGGGGCGCTCATCTGTCATCTGCCTGCTAGCCTACCGGGAGGCTCCACCGTCTCAGTCGTAATACCTACGAAAAATAGAACAGCATCCATCCAGGTGAAGTATAACAAGTCTTTATTCAGCCACCATAAATACGACGTTTCGGCCATTTTCAGGCCTTTATCAAGTACTTGATAAAGGCTGAAAATGGCCGAAACGTCGTATTTTATGGTGGCTGAATAAGACTTGTTATACTTCACCTGGATTGGATGCTGTTCCTATTTTTTCGTTGGACTGTTGTTCATTTGGATCCTTGAATGCCTGAACGTGCATCCGTGCTAACTCCCGAGTGCTGTGCTGCTTGATACTGAGTGTATACTGTCCTTCAGAGACTGCCCGGCCCCTTGCCTGCCTGTTTATCCAGAGACTGCCCCGGTCACTTGCCGTGACTACCTGCCTGTCTACCCAGAGACTGCCCCGGTCACTTGCCGTGACTACCGCCTGTTATCCAGAGACTGCCCCGGTCACTTGCCGTGACTACCGCCTGTCTACCAGAGACTGCCCCGGTCACTTGCCGTGACTCCGCCTGTCTATCCAGAGACTGCCCGTCACTGCCGTGACCTCTCACCTGTCTGTCCAGAGACTGCCCGTCACTTGCAGTGACTCCATCCGTCTCCCGGGCGCCACCCGCTCCTTTACAAGGAAAGCCTCCTTGTATAATAAAGCTCAGAGGTTCCGCCTCCCAGACCCGTTACAGACTGTGAGCTTTCCTCTGCCTAACTGGGGGAAGCTGGCTGTCAATCAGCATGACACCAATAGTTCTGCCCATCAACAGGAAAAGAAACCACTGTTCCATTGATGGGGAGCAACTGAATCTCTGGCAGGAACAGTCAATGACCAGCACTGAGTACAACAGTTTATACATAGTCTATAGTGGTAGGTGCCACATAGAAGAAGTGATGAAAGGAAACGTGATGGTTTAAGATAGATAATTTTTATTGAACCACATTAAAACCAGAAATAGAAATAGTGAAATAAAGACAAAAAGGGATTTAACAAAAAATTGAAAGGAGATCCGGATAGCTGCCAAATGTCAATGCATACCACTGAATAAAAGTAATATTGTTACCCGAATCTAAAGGTGTGTTTTTTTAGCCAGAAAGAAAAAGGAGGTTTATCAACCTTCATTTAACATACAACAGTGTGCAAAGTCTGGGCAGAGTCTGCTGAAACATTCACCAATAGGCAATATCAGAGGGAAAGTGACAAACTAAAAATAATTCAAAGGTATTCAATGCAATGCCTGATTTGGTGCAGAGAAGCAAAGATGTAATTAGATTAAATAGAATTTCTCACATCTAAAAAGGGAGTCATAGATAGATATGTAATCCCACTTACATCAACAAGGTCTGCACGTCGTATAACAAGAAAGATGGCAGCTAGGGACTCTCCTGGACGCCCAACGGGCACCGTTTCGCAATTATTTCGGGTAACGAAAGCCTTTGTGAACTAATTTCAGATTTTATAGACTTTTTTCTTAAGCCGATTGTATTTACTCTACCTTCGTATATCCAGGATACCACCGCAGCCCTACAGAGACTGGACCATCTTTATCTTGAAGACCATATGATTCTTGTCACAGCTGATGTAGAGGCCTTATATACCTCTATAAAACACAGTGATGGTCTTAGGGCAACGGCCTGGTATCTTAAAAATAGCAATTTGGAACCTGCCATGGCTGATTTAATTCTTACCCTACTGGACTTTGTCCTAAATCATAATATTTTTACCTTTAAAAAACAAATTTTTTTACAAACTCATGGGACAGCCATGGGGCCTCTTGTGCCCCCTCGTACGCGAATCTATTCTTAGGCGCTTGGGAAAGGGAAATTTTTCAAGATGAGAGCTTTTCTGAAATACAGTGGGTACAAGGCTGGATGAGATACATCGATGACGTTCTTTTTATTTGGGAAGGGTCGGTGGACAACCTCCACTCTCTAATGAGGAAACTTAACAGTAATGACAAGAATATAATCTTAACTTACCATTTTGGTAGGAGTGTTGAGTTTCTAGATCTCAAAATAAACATCTCTCCAATCGGCTTAATTGAAACTAATCTATTCAGGAAACCTACAGCCACCAATTCACTTCTGCATGCTAAGTCATCCCATCCACCAGCAACCATCAAGGGCATACCAACAGGTCAATTCTTAAGGCTAAAAAGAATCTGTTCAGATTCTTCTACATTTGAGGATCAGGCAGCTGATCTATGCCAAAGGTTTACCAACCGTGGATATAGTAAACGCAGTATCAAAAATGGATATAGGAGGGCCAGGAAAACTCCAAGAGAATATTTGCTTTATCCCCCTAAGAAACAATCTAATCTTGACACTAATCAAGTGAGATATATTTCCACCTTCAACAATCAATGGAGGATATCAGAGAATTGTTTAAAAAACATTGGAATATTCTACAGACCGATCCCTTGTTGAGGAAAATCCTTCCCCCAGTCCCTTCATTGGTGGCCAGAAGAAGCCCTAATTTAAGAGACCTATTAGTGCATAGTCATTATGACCCCGGTACTGATGGTACTATGTACGGTGCATCATCAGGTTTCTTCCCTTGTGGCTCTTGCAAGGCGTGTGCCAACATGATTAAATCAGACTCCTTCACAAATCACGACGCTTCAAAGGTTTTCGAAATCCGGAAACATCTTACGTGTACCTCTGAAGGCATAATATATCACGCAACATGTCCTTGCGGTTTAATTTACATTGGCCTCACCACACGTGAATTCCGGATTAGAGTCCGTGAACATATACGTGATATTGAGAAATCAAAAACAACTGAGGATTTGTCCACATTAAAAACCTTGCCCAGTCACTTTAAAATGTATCACAACTAAAATCCCCGAGGCCTAATATTTAAGGCTATTGATCAAATTAAGTTAGGAATAAGGGGTGGTGATCTGGGAAAATCTCTCTCTCGTTTAGAGAGTAAGTGGATATACCGGCTTCATACTATCTCGCCCTACGGTCTTAACGAAAATTTCGGCTTCCATTCCTTTCTCTAAATTTTTGCTATTAGTGTATATGACATACTGTTTATTCCCAATTTTTGACTATTCCTGGTTTGTCTGTTTTTTAGGTGTTTTTAATCATTAATTTTTTCTTGTATTTTTTTTTATTCCAATTGTTTTTTAACAGTAGTTTGCTTTTATATTTGATATTTATTTATTCATTTTTGTATATTATCCCAGGCACTTACCTTCGTTACAGCTGATCGGTCTTTTTTTTGCCATGGGTGAAGTTCCCGTATGGTCCTTTTTCTTCCCTTCTGTCTCCTTGTACATATGGTGGACTCTTGAAATGCAGGACTCATGTACATTGTCATAGAAAAGAATCCCCCTCGTTTTTATGTTTTCTGTGGCGGCGGCTCTCAGTTGAATGGAGACGAAGGCCTGGAAAGCAAGAAACAAAAGAGAGATATGTATTGTAAATTTATGTATATGTTTATTTCATGGTTTCTCTACAAAAACAATGTAATGTATTAATTATGTTCTTGATAAGTAGGAATTTGAATTTTGCACTATATCCTATGCACCTGCACCTTAATCCTTATTCAACTTTCAGATTGTATACAATTTTGTCCATTTTTATTAACTTTTTCACTAAGTATTTTATTCGATATATTTATTCATCTCCAGTCCCCCCTTTTTTATTATTATATATAACAATTTTTTCTTCTACAATATCTCTCACTTAGAATCTTTTAGAATTTCTGTTATTTCTGTTTTTCAATTCCCCATCATCACCCCTCGTTCCACCTAGTCCTATATACATTCACGTAGAAATACCCTTTATATTTCCCTTTTATATTTCCCTTTATATCAAACTCTCTTTGTGAGATCTCCAGATCATTATGTATCCACCTCAACTATCTGCCGTTTTGCACCTTCCTTATACAGATCCGAGATTCAGGCCACTCCTACCTGTCATGAACACTTCCCTCATGGTTACGAGATTCTCCTGCGCACACACATGGTGCACTAACCCCGCCGACTTCCGGTGGCGCTTAATCAGCTGACTCGGGTGCGTTCCACCTGCGGTCCAGCTTAGCGCTCTCCGGAAGTCCCTTTAGACAGGGGCGTGTTAACCTCATGCGCGCGCTACTATGGAGTCATCTGACCTTTTCTGCCCAATCTGGGTGTAGCGCCTGGGATATAAACCCCTCCAAACCACACCTACTATACTTTTCTGCCCCGGAAGAAGCCACACGGCGAAACGGTGCCCGTTGGGCGTCCAGGAGAGTCCCTAGCTGCCATCTTTCCTGTTATACGACGTGCAGACCTTGTTGATGTAAGTGGGATTACATATCTATCTATGACTCCCTTTTTAGATGTGAGAAATTTTATTTAATCTAATTACATCTTTGCTTCTCTGCACCAAATCAGGCATTGCATTGAATACCTTTGAATTATTTTTAGTTTGTCACTTTCCCTCTGATATTGCCTATTGGTGAATGTTTCAGCAGACTCTGCCCAGACTTTGCACACTGTTGTATGTTAAATGAAGGTTGATAAACCTCCTTTTTCTTTCTGGCTAAAAAAACACACCTTTAGATTCGGGTAACAATATTACTTTTATTCAGTGGTATGCATTGACATTTGGCAGCTATCCGGATCTCCTCCTTTCAATTTTTTGTTAAATCCCTTTTTGTCTTTATTTCACTATTTCTATTTCTGGTTTTAATGTGGTTCAATAAAAATTATCTATTTTAAATCATCACGTTTCCTTTCATCACTTCTTCTATGTGGCACCTACCACTATAGACTATGTATAAACTGATGTTTTGAAGTGTCTTTTGCCGCTAATATTCTAGGATTATGGGAATAATACTGAGTACAACAGTCAGGTAGTTGCCTCTGTTAGCTCTGTTAATGCTTAGGCTTATTTTTCTTTAAAGTCTCATATATCTCTTTTATATAACCAGTGTGCAAATCGCAGGGGTGGATATATCATTAATTCAAACTGTACAGAGCACAGGGGTCAAAGAAGTAAAGAGCCACCCTCCCACCTCCAAAGCAGGTGGAATTTTGCATTAAGATGAGCTATTGAGCTGCAAAGGCCCCAAATATTGTGCTTGCACAGGTACTCTCTCCTCACTGTCTCCGCCAGTGGCATATCAGCAAGAATGAGTCCAAAAGAATACTAGCTAGCATCAGAAAATCACAAATTAGTTAAATCGGGCCTTTTTGGTAACTTTTTTTTATTTTTGACAATCTTTATTTTTACATACCACGATTTGTATAAAATATAAAAAATTAGAAATCTTTCAATTTTTAAACTCGCTACTGGGGTTTTTTTAGTCTCACAGTTCTTTTTGTTTCAGGAAATAACATACAGTATGTACATAGCCACAATGGTCAGACTGTTAGGTTCCAATGCTAATAGCTTTAGAGCTCATTAACAGTTCAGATTTTTGCATATGAAAGCTATCCATGTTTTTCTTGGCCAGCACACAAACTTGTAATAGTCAATGAGGCAGTTCACATCTCTGTGATTTATTGTGGACTGAGAAATCCACTCCAAGTCTCATAAAAATGTTCGATATTCATCCGAGTGTCAAACTTAATCGGCAATGCAAGTCAATGGGTCTGCAAAAAAGATTAATAAATGGGTATAAAAGGGTGTTTCGTTCAAATAAAGGACTTTCCTCTGTGTGTGTCTTTATTACTTTTTACTTACAGGGTTAGTAATGGGAGTGTCTGATTGACGCCTCTTCAATACTAACCCATGGGATTGATGTCAGCGGACATAAAACAGCTGATATCTGACAGCAATCCCAAAAATATTAACCTACTTACCAATGTACCAGGGCAAGTGGGAAGAGCTGGGCAAAGTGCCAAAATTGACGCATCTAATAGATTCGCCTTTTCTGAGGTGGCTGTGGGCTGCTATTTTTAGACTGGGGATGGCCATTATCTATAGCCCATTCCCAGCCATAGAATACCAGCCCCCACTTGTCTGCTTTAGCTTGGCTGGTTATCAAAAATTGGGGGCAGTCCACTCCATTTTTTTAAATGAATTATTTAAATCATTTAAAAAACAGTGCCTGGAGTCTCCCCTATTTTTAATAAGCAGCAAAAGCTATGCAGACAGCTGTGAGCAGATATTAATAGGCTGAGAAGGGGCCATGGATATTGACCACTTCCCAGACTAATAACATCAACCCTCAGCCGCCCCAGAAATGGGGCATCCATTGGATGTGCCAATTCTGGCTCTAAGCCTTGGCTCTACCCACTTACCCTGGTGCATTGACAAGTGGTGCAATGGTTTCAAGGTTGATGTCAGCTGTTTTATGTCTGCTAACATCAAGCCCAGGGGTTAGTATCTCCAACAACCACCATAGGCTCACAACCACGTCAAGGGTCTTCATTTTCTTGGAAGCGTCTAACCAGAGCCAAAGCAAAATTTCAGAAAAGGTTTCAAAACAAATATGGCCACCCCAAATTAACACGATCCATTAATTTAGTGCATTTGCCAAGGAATTGATCCTTCAGGGGACATAAAGTAATGAGCCAGCAACACTCTGATGCACAGTCCAGTGGGTATCCATGTGGTAAGGTATCCCGATGAGAAGGAGTAGCCAAAACAGAATGTTGATTCTGCTGGACCTTATCCACACCGGAATCACAGATACTACAATAGTTATGCAAGACAACATCCTTTACAATGGATGTGATGTTCTCTAGTTAATCTGAATAGTTCTGATTAAAAACACACGACTTTACTGTCAATATCGGGAAAAACACACTCAACACAACACCTGGGACTAAGTGAAAGCGACAAATTTAAAACCCTGCCCCCCAAGTGTACAAAGTAGGCCCTTTTCCCAAAAAGGAAATCATTATGTTTGGGGGGAAGCCTAAATTCCCGATAACCACTAAGATAAAGAAACAGGTGGGCCAGATGTTCCCGGCCCGGCTTTGGGGTCAGGGACTCCCCTTTAAATTTTCGACCAGGCTTGGCAAAGTTTTCATAGTGCGGGAGAAATTTTCCCTTTCCGCCCCTTTCCCTGTTCCCGAAAATCAGCATATCAAATTTGTAATATGTATCAGCACAGCTAAAAAAAACAATAGAAAAATAAAAGTTTTTTAATTAAAATAAAAGGTACCTGAGGGTGGGTGGCTTTTTCATCATATTGTAAAGTTTCCCCCCAAATACTTTCACATTGTTTGGAAAAATGGGCCCCATTGGGTTTAAAACCCTTTTGGGAAAAGGGGCCCAACCCGTCCCAACTTTTGGGGGAGGAAAAAATTTTTTC
>JARQOD010000005.1:482759799-482803105 GCA_033576555.1 Oophaga sylvatica
GGGGGGAATTGTAATGTGAATGTACTGCCGGGAGCATTATACTGTGTGCAAAGGAATTAAATGAAGGGCATCATACTGTGTGCAGTTTTTTAGGTGTTTTTAATCATTAATTTTTTCTTCTATTTTTTTTTATTCCAATTGTTTTTTAACAGTAGTTTGCTTTTATATTTGATATTTATTTATTCATTTTTGTATATTATCCCAGGCACTTACCTTCGTTACAGCTGATCGGTCATTTTTTTGCCATGGGTGAAGTTCCCGTATGGTCCTTTTTCTTCCCTTCTGTCTCCTTGTACATATGGTGGACTCTTGAAATGCAGGACTCATGTACATTGTCATAGAAAAGAATCCCCCTCGTTTTTATGTTTTCTGTGGCGGCGGCTCTCAGTTGAATGGAGACGAAGGCCTGGAAAGCAAGAAACAAAAGATAGATATGTATTGTAAATTTATGTATATGTTTATTTCATGGTTTCTCTACAAAAACAATGTAATGTATTAATTATGTTCTTGATAAGTAGGAATTTGAATTTTGCACTATATCCTATGCACCTGCACCTTAATCCTTATTCAACTTTCAGATTGTATACAATTTTGTCCATTTTTATTAACTTTTTCACTAAGTATTTTATTCGATATATTTATTCATCTCCAGTCCCCCCTTTTTTATTATTATATATAACAATTTTTTCTTCTACAATATCTCTCACTTAGAATCTTTTAGAATTTCTGTTATTTCTGTTTTTCAATTCCCCATCATCACCCCTCGTTCCACCTAGTCCTATATACATTCACGTAGAAATACCCTTTATATTTCCCTTTTATATTTCCCTTTATATCAAACTCTCTTTGTGAGATCTCCAGATCATTATGTATCCACCTCAACTATCTGCCGTTTTGCACCTTCCTTATACAGATCCGAGATTCAGGCCACTCCTACCTGTCATGAACACTTCCCTCATGGTTACGAGATTCTCCTGCGCACACACATGGTGCACTAACCCCGCCGACTTCCGGTGGTGCTTAATCAGCTGACTCGGGTGCGTTCCACCTGCGGTCCAGCTTAGCGCTCTCCGGAAGTCCCTTTAGACAGGGGCGTGTTAACCTCATGCGCGCGCTACTATGGAGTCATCTGACCTTTTCTGCCCAATCTGGGTGTAGCGCCTGGGATATAAACCCCTCCAAACCACACCTACTATACTTTTCTGCCCCGGAAGAAGCCACACGGCGAAACGGTGCCCGTTGGGCGTCCAGGAGAGTCCCTAGCTGCCATCTTTCCTGTTATACGACGTGCAGACCTTGTTGATGTAAGTGGGATTACATATCTATCTATGACTCCCTTTTTAGATGTGAGAAATTTTATTTAATCTAATTACATCTTTGCTTCTCTGCACCAAATCAGGCATTGCATTGAATACCTTTGAATTATTTTTAGTTTGTCACTTTCCCTCTGATATTGCCTATTGGTGAATGTTTCAGCAGACTCTGCCCAGACTTTGCACACTGTTGTATGTTAAATGAAGGTTGATAAACCTTCTTTTTCTTTCTGGCTAAAAAAACACACCTTTAGATTCGGGTAACAATATTACTTTTATTCAGTGGTATGCATTGACATTTGGCAGCTATCCGATCTCCTCCTTTCAATTTTTTGTTAAATCCCTTTTTGTCTTTATTTCACTATTTCTATTTCTGGTTTTAATGTGGTTCAATAAAAATTATCTATTTTAAATCATCACGTTTCCTTTCATCACTTCTTCTATGTGGCACCTACCACTATAGACTATGTATAAACTGATGTTTTGAAGTGTCTTTTGCCGCTAATATTCTAGGATTATGGGAATAATACTGAGTACAACAGTCAGGTAGTTGCCTCTGTTAGCTCTGTTAATGCTTAGGCTCATTTTCTTTAAAGTCTCATATATCTCTTTTATATAACCAGTGTGCAAATCGCAGGGGTGGATATATCATTAATTCAAACTGTACAGAGCACAGGGGTCAAAGAAGTAAAGAGCCACCCTCCCACCTCCAAAGCAGGTGGAATTTTGCATTAAGATGAGCTATTGAGCTGCAAAGGCCCCACAGGGACTCTCTCCTCACTGTCTCTGCCAGTGGCATATCAGCAAGAATGAGTCCAAAAGAATACTAGCTAGCATCAGAAAATCACAAATTAGTTAAATCGGGCCTTTTTGGTAACTTTTTTTTATTTTTGACAATCTTTATTTTTTCATACCACGATTTGTATAAAATAAAAAAATTAGAAATCTTTCAATTTTTAAACTCGCTACTGGGGTTTTTTTAGTCTCACAGTTCTTTTTGTTTCAGGAAATAACATACAGTGCCTACAAGTAGTATTCAACCCCCTGCAGATTTAGCTGGTTTGATAAGATGCAAATAAGTTAGAGCCTTCAAACTGCAAACGAGAGTAGGATTTATTAACAGAAGCATAAATCTTACAAAACAAAAAGTTATGTTGCTCAGTTGAATTTTAATAAATTTTAAACATAAAAGTGTGGGTCAATTATTATACAACCCCTATGTTTAATATTTCGTGGAATAACCCTTGTTTGCAATTACAGCTAATAATCGTCTTTTATAAGACCTGATCAGGCCGGCACAGGTCTGTGGAGTTATCTTGGCCCACTCCTCCATGCAGATCTTCTCCAAGTTATCTAGGTTCTTTGGTGTCTCATGTGGACTTTAATCTTGAGCTCCTTCCACAAGTTTTCAATTGGGTTAAGGTCAGGAGACTGACTAGGCCACTCCAACACCTTGACTTTTTCCCTCTTGAACCAGGCCTTGGTTTTCTTGGCTGTGTGCTTTGGGTCGTTGTCTTGTTGGAAGATGAAATTACGACCCATCTTAAGATCCTTGATGGAGGAGCGGAGGTTCTTGGCCAAAATCTCCAGGTAGGCCGTGCTATCCATCCTCCCATGGATGCGGACCAGATGGCCAGGCCCCTTGGCTGAGAAACAGCCCCACAGCATGATGCTGCCACCACCATGCTTGACTGTAGGGATGGTATTCTTGGGGTCGTATGCAGTGCCATCCAGTCTCCAAACGTCACGTGTGTGGTTGGCACCAAAGATCTCGATCTTGGTCTCATCAGACCATAGAACCTTGAACCAGTCTGTCTCAGAGTCCTCCAAGTGATCATGAGCAAACTGTAGACGAGCCTTGACATGACGCTTTGAAAGTAAAGGTACCTTACGGGCTCGTCTGGAACGGAGACCATTGCAGTGGAGTACGTTACTTATGGTATTGACTGAAACCAATGTCCCCACTGCCATGAGATCTTCCCGGAGCTCCTTCCTTGTTGTCCTTGGGTTAGCCTTGACTCTTCGGACAAGCCTGGCCTCGGCACGGGAGGAAACTTTCAAAGGCTGTCCAGGCCGTGGAAGGCTAACAGTAGTTCCATAAGCCTTCCACTTACGGATGATGCTCCCAACAGTGGAGACAGGTAGGGCCAACTCCTTGGAAAGGGTTTTGTACCCCTTGACAGCCTTGTGACCCTCCACGATCTTGTCTCTGATGGCCTTGGAATGCTCCTTTGTCTTTCCCATGTTGACCATGTATGAGTGCTGTTCACAAGTTTGGGGAGGGTCTTAAATAGTCAGAAAAGGCTGGCAAAAGAGATCATTAATCCACACATGTGAAGCTCATTATTCTTGGTGCCTCAACTACTTCTTAATACTTTAGGGGACCAAACAGAATTCTTGTGGTTTGAGGGGTTGAATAATAAATGACACTCTGAATTAACTTTTAACTTAAAAATTTAAAAATTAAAACAAACATTTTTGCTGCAGTGCATTTCCCACTTCCAGGCTGATCTACAGTACAAATGTCACAATGCCAAGTTAATTCCGCATGTGTCAACCAGCTAAATCTGCAGGGGGTTGAATACTACTTGTAGGCACTGTATGTACATAGCCACAATGGTCAGACTGTTAGGTTCCAATGCTAATAGCTTTAGAGCTCATTAACAGTTCAGATTTTTGCATATGAAAGCTATCCATGTTTTTCTTGGCCAGCACACAAACTTGTAATAGTCAATGAGGCAGTTCACATCTCTGTGATTTATTGTGGACTGAGAAATCCACTCCAAGTCTCATAAAAATGTTCGATATTTATCCGAGTGTCAAACTTAATCGGCAATGCAAGTCAATGGGTCTGCAAAAAAGATTAATAAATGGGTATAAAAGGGTGTTTCGTTCAAATAAAGGACTTTCCTCTGTGTGTGTCTTTATTACTTTTTACTTACTGGGTTAGTAATGGGAGTGTCTGATTGACGCCTCTTCAATACTAACCCATGGGATTGATGTCAGCGGACATAAAACAGCTGATATCTGACAGCAATCCCAAAAATATTAACCTACTTACCAATGTACCAGGGCAAGTGGGAAGAGCTGGGCAAAGTGCCAAAATTGACGCATCTAATAGATTCGCCTTTTCTGAGGTGGCTGTGGGCTGCTATTTTTAGACTGGGATGGCCATTATCTATAGCCCATTCCCAGCCATAGAATACCAGCCCCCACTTGTCTGCTTTAGCTTGGCTGGTTATCAAAAATTGGGGGGCAGTCCACTCCATTTTTTTAAATGAATTATTTAAATCATTTAAAAAACAGTGCCTGGAGTCTCCCCTATTTTTAATAAGCAGCAAAAGCTATGCAGACAGCTGTGAGCAGATATTAATAGGCTGAGAAGGGGCCATGGATATTGACCACTTCCCAGACTAATAACATCAACCCTCAGCCGCCCCAGAAATGGGGCATCCATTGGATGTGCCAATTCTGGCTCTAAGCCTTGGCTCTACCCACTTACCCTGGTGCATTGACAAGTGGTGCAATGGTTTCAAGGTTGATGTCAGCTGTTTTATGTCTGCTAACATCAAGCCCAGGGGTTAGTATCTCCAACAACCACCATAGGCTCACAACCACGTCAAGGGTCTTCATTTTCTTGGAAGCGTCTAACCAGAGCCAAAGCAAAATTTCAGAAAAGGTTTCAAAACAAATATGGCCACCCCAAATTAACACGATCCATTAATTTAGTGCATTTGCCAAGGAATTGATCCTTCAGGGACATAAAGTAATGAGCCAGCAACACTCTGATGCACAGTCCAGTGGGTATCCATGTGGTAAGGTATCCCGATGAGAAGGAGTAGCCAAAACAGAATGTTGATTCTGCTGGACCTTATCCACACCGGAATCACAGATACTACAATAGTTATGCAAGACAACATCCTTTACAATGGATGTGATGTTCTCTAGCTTCATCTGAATAGTTCTGATTAACACACACGACTTTACTGTCAATATACGAAAATCACACTCAACACAACACCTGGCACGTAAGTGAAAGACGACAATTGAACACATGCCTCCAAGTGTACAAAGTAGGCCTTGCAAAAGGACTCATTATGTTGGTGGTAAGCCTAAATTCCTGATCAACCACTAAGATAAAAGAAACAGGTGGGCCAGATGTTCCAGGCAGGCTTTGGGGCTCAGGGACTCCCAGTCAATTCTCGACCAGGCTCTGGCAAAGTCTCATAGTGCGGGAGAATTTTACATTTCCGCCCTTCCATACGCCCTGATATCAGCATATACAAATTTGTAATATGTATCAGCTACAGCTAACAAAAACAATAGAAAAATAATGTTTTTTAATTAAAGTAACGAGTACCTGAGATGGGTGGCTTTTTCACTCATATTGTATGTTTCCCATCAAGTACTTTCACATTGTTAGGAAACTGGGCCACATTGGTAAAACCTTGTGAAAGGGCCAACCAGTCCTACATCTTGGGGTGAGGCATAACTTTATTCCTCACATCTTCCCATATGATGTCACAAATTTCACAAATAATCCCTGAGATAATCAATGTACCAAGAAGGAATTAAAAAGGCAAGAATAAAAAAGAATTCCCTACAGCCAGAAATCAGAAAAAAACAAGTAGCCATTAAACAATGTCCGTAGCACCAAACATATATTAAACAGAACCTGTCATGTGTGGTAACGGATTAATGGGGTTTTAACATAAACAGGAAATACTGAATTTCAGACTGTAATCAGAAGATGGGGGGCTACTCACATCCTTTTCATTTACAAGAGGGGCAATGATGTGGATTCCTACCCTATTGTGGAGGTTGATAAAAAAAATATGGAGAGGGTCTTTTTGTCTTATTGTGTTTCTAGCATTTGCTACAGGCTGAAATTAAGATTAACAAGGCAGTAGTAAAATTGTATTACTTGAATGGTGGTCTGTTGGATCACCATATGTTATGATATGATATGAAAGATAGCATGTACATAGGGAATGTGACCAATGTCATGGAGGTGGGTTTAGATGTATTTAATTTTGATTTGATGGAGGTTTCTGAGTTTAGGCTGCAAGTTTTTTTGGGTTTGCAAATTTAAGGTATCCAGTCTGCATCCTGTGGCAGGCCCTTGGTACTGTGTGTGGGGAACTGTAGCTGTAGGGGCATGGGTGGGTGGCTGTGGGGAAATATACTGCATGAGTGGCTTTGGAGACATCATAGTGTGTGAGGAGGATGCTGTATGGACCATCATACTGTGTGTGAGTGCCGTGGGAGCATCATTCTGTGTGTGGAGGAATGTACTATTTTGCGAGGCATCATATGGTGTGGGGGATTGTAGTATATCATAGAATCATAGAATCATAGAATGGTAGAGTTGGAAGGGACCTCCTGGGCCATCTGTTCCAAACCCCTGCTCAAAGCAGGATTCACTAAATCATCCCAGACAGATGTCTGTCCAGCCTCTGTTTGAAGACTTCCATTGAAGGAGAACTCACCACCTCTCGTGGCAGCCTGTTCTACTTATTGATCACTCTAACTGTCAAAAAGTTTTTTCTAATATCTAATCTGTGTCTCCTCCCATTCAGTTTCATACCATTGCTTCTAGTCTTTCCGTGCGGAAATGAAAATAAAGATGATCCTTCTGCAATGTGACAGCCCTTGAGATATTTGTAGACAGCTATTAAGTCCTTCTCAGTCTTCTTTTTTGCAAGCTAAACATTCCCAAATCCTGTAACCGTTCCTCATAGGACATGGTTTGCAGACCGGTCACCATTCTGGTCGCTCTTCTCTGAACTTGCTCCAGTTTGTTGATGTCTTTTTTAAAATGTGATGCCCAAAACTGGACACAGTATTCCAGATGAGGTCTGACCAAAAGGAGTAGAGGGCAATAATGACTTCACGTGATCTAGACTGTATGCTTCTGTTAATACATCCCAGAATTGTATTTGCCTTTTTTGCTGCTGCATCACACTGTTGACTCATGTTCAGTCTGTGATCTATTAGTATACCCAAGTCTTTTTCACATGTGCTTAGCCTTATTCCTCCCATTCTGTATACGCTTTTTTCATTTTTATTGCCCAGATGTAGTACTTTGCATTTTTCCCTGTTAAAAACCATTCTGTTAGTTGCTGCCCATGCTATGGGGCATTATATTGTGTGGGGAATGTGTGCAGGAAAATGTATTGTGGGGGGGAATTGTAATGTGAATGTACTGCCGGGGAGCATTATACTGTGTGCAAAGGAATTAAATGGAGGGCATCATACTGTGTGCAGGGGAATACAGTTGGGGGTATTATTCTGAGCGGGGACCATGGTAACAGGCCATGAATGCAGTACCACACTGTGTGCAAAGTACAATATTTCTGTGTGGGTGCATGTATACACATGTAAGAGTTTAGGGTTCCATCTTTTCTTCTACAACCTATCCTTTTAGCTTAGCATTTGACCTGTCACATTACTGTATCCATTGTTGTCTGTGATCAGATAAATATGCTCTATAGAAAGTGGGGGACACCAACGTTAATAACAGAATGAAAAAGCTGGTACTTAAATTGGATGCCTATAAGCTTGAAGGCTAAAAACTTATACTGTAAAATGTGCCCATAATGATGAAAATAGAGTCACAACTAATGATTGACATTTGACTAGAGCACGACTGAAGTGTGGGTGTCAAATACATTTCAGGTAAATGAATTTAAATCATTTTTTTGTGGCCACAACTGTCTGCGTACAGCACAATAATTAATACGATCATGCTGTGTGCATAGAATATCATGTTATCTACAACATATTGATGGTTACAAAGGATGACATGCTGCTAATAACAATGACTTTGATGCCATCATGAACAAACTAATTATTCGGCTATCAAGCGTTTTACACAAGCCAATAATAGGACGATTAATATTTTTTAAAAGGTTCATTTTTGATTATTGCTTGTCTAAATAGACCTATATTGTTCATGGCTATGAAGCTGTGACCATGTTCTAAATGAGTCCTAATTACATTGATAAGATAAAGTAAGAGGGATTTGGTGTATATCTTCCATGGTGCACAGAAACCAAAGTGAGGAAATCCACTAGATGGCGATCATATACTGTTAAGTAGAAGAATTACATTTATCTTTCTTTTTCTTTCCTATGGAAAGTGACTCTTTCCAGCAAAATCAGAGACTGCGCTGTAGACTGCAAGTTTTTAGGGTTTATGTTCCTCATTAGTACAGAGCAGGGAATTGGAAGATCGTCTAAATGGTAGCGATTAAAGCAGCGCTTTGCATATTTCAACCTATGATTGCACTTCTCACATAATACAAGAGGATATAGTGATTGGTGAGTGCTATCACTGAATGCGGTTGGCTGAATATAACATAGGCCATTTCCTATCTTAAGACACAAGAAATTGTACCAATATCTATTTACCCCGTTATTTTAAATGACAATAAAAGTTAAGCTTTAGGGCTTGTTAGTGAGGGTTTCTTTGCTGGGTTTCCCCAAACCTTTAAGAGATTGCACCACATAGGGACAGATGGTTGGTGGTTACAGTGTTTTTGCACAGCTAAAAAGCAATTCACAGAACTCAGCTGGCAAACACTGGGCACACTACAGGCTCTGGTTAGCATCATTTTCTAGTCACAATTGCTGGCAGTAATCATGATGCTTCTGCCCACCCTCAGTATAATTACACTGTAAGTAGTCCATAACCACACAGTTGTAAGGGGATGAACGAGTGAGAGCACACACACACAGTAATTCCTAAACCGAATGTCTGCAAGTGAATATCGACATATGCTGACCAAAGATGATAAGAAAGGAGAAGGCAGAGTGAACTACATTAGTAGGAACTGAAGAACGAAGTATATGTCCCCTTAGGGAAGAGATTGGAGGAGATGCCAGGTTTGATGACAAAAGGCCCAGGAAGGGTGAGAAAGGAATGAGTCGGCTCCTGGACCTGTTGCAGGACCGTCATGTGAGCAGCAGACTTTCTTATAACCGCCATTACAAGAGAGCAAGCCCGAAAGACCAGACCCAAGTGAAAACCTGAGAAACCAGACCCAAATGAAGACCCAAAAGACTAGATCGGGAGAGGAGAGACCCTAATTGGGTGATTCGAGTTGTGTGAGCAAAGCCAGAATTGGAACAGGTGATCGGGTTGCTGAAGAGAGACATTCCGATAAGCCTCAACCCCTGGAGCAACTGTTCAGTATTGAGGGGGAAAAGGATTGGGGCTGTACTTCAGGAAATGGAGGCGGCCAGCTTGTTGAGTTTGCCAAGTGACCCATCGATATGGGGCTTGCAGCCTAAAGGGGAGTAGCGTAGACTACCCACTATCAGGAAGTGCCCCCCTTTAATTAACACTAGTTCTAGAGATGATCAAGCAGTAAGACAGTAAGATGCTCGGGTGCTCGTTGCTCGAACCAATATAATTCCTAATACTTGCATGCTCGTTTTGAGCAAAGAGTATAATGGGAGTCAAAGCTAAGCTTTTTTCCAGCAGACCCCACAAAGAGGTCTGGGGAGCAGTGAAAATGTTCAAATGAATGGGAAAAGTGCTGAATGGAAGGAGAACATCATGGAAGCATAGCTGACAAATCACTGCTGAGAACAATGGAGTTACACTTTTACTCCACTTTAAGAAGTAACAATAAAACTTTCCAAACCGACGAGAAATTGCATTTTACAGGAAAAAAAGTTAAGTAACATTTTGTCCTTTATAATGACTTGAATATAAGGCAACATTTAAAAAGAATTTAAAAATAATATAATTTTAGTAAACCAAAATTCATTTTTATATTAAAAAATAGGAGATTTCAGTGTAATTTATGAAGGAAGCAAGAACTGCCAAAAATAAGGGACTACGATACACCCTGTATTAGACATAAAAGAGGGCCTCATACACATTCTGTTCAAATTGTCATGTATTGGTACTCCTAGACTTCTAAAGGCTATGCACTTTTGAGGGTTATATACCAAGGAAATGTACTCCAGACCATCGAATAGTCTATGGGTGATCAATATAATACAGATAAATCTTTGAACAAGTTTTTTGAGGGTGCTAAAACAAATGTTTTTGCTGCGTATTGGCCTGCATTTTTTATTGATTTAACTGAAGTCAATGGTGAAAAACACAGTGTAAAAATGCAGAGAATTGACATGCTGCAGATTATTTTCTCCACCAAATCTGCAAGTCAAAAATATCCAGACCCCAAAATACCCAAACACTCATCGTGTGCATGACACTTCAGGTTTCTCATTTGCTTTGCTAGCATCAGGTTTTGTCATAAATCCGTGCAGAAAAAAAAAAAGCACCAAATTTTCATCGTGTGCACACAGCCTAAATTTTTGAGCAAGTTTTTTGAGGTTTATATAGCAACTAAATGTACCCAAGAAGGTGTAATACCCTATGGATGAGCAATATAATACCGATAAATTTTGAACAAGTTTTTTGAGGGTTATCTATAATGAAATGTACTCCAGACCATGGAATAGTGTATGGGTGAGCAATATAATGCCAATAAATTTTGAACAAGCTGGAAAATATTTACCCTTTTTTCCTTTCCTGTTATATTATTGAAATTTTGTAAATAAAGAATATATACAAAAAAACATTTTGAACAAGTTTTTTAAGACTTTTATAGCAACAAAATGTACCCAGGAAGATGTAATACCCTATGGATGAACAATATAATATCAATAAAATTTGAACAAGTTTTTTGAGGCATACATAGCAATGAAATATACCCAAGAATATGCAAGGATGAGCAATATAATACCGATAAATTTTTAACAAGTTTTTTGAGGCTTATATAGCAATAAAATGTACTCCAAACCATGGATAGTCTAAGGGTGATCAATATAATAACAATAAAACAAGCTTTTGAGGGTTATATACCAATGTATGGGCAGCACGGTGGCTCAGTGGATAGCACTACAGCCTTGCAGCGCTGGAGTCCTGGGTTTGAATCCCACCAAGGACAACATCTGCAAGGAGTTTGTATGTTCTCCCCGTGTTTGCGTGGGTTTCCTCCGGGCACTCCGGTTTCCTCCCACACTCCAAAAAACATACTGATAGGGAATCTAGATTGTGAGCCCCATTGGGGACAGCGACGATAATGTGTGCAAACTGTAAAGCGCTGCGGAATATGTTAGCGCTATATAAAAATAAAGATTATTATTATTAATGAAATGTACCCCAGGACACGTAATACAGTATGGCTGAGAAATGTAATAGTGTATGGATAAGAAGCGTGAACAAACAAGCAAAATTTTCAAATGCTTTTCTGTACTGTTATGTACCACCAAAATGTGACAGAAAGCACGTAACACTCTAAGGATGAGTAATCTAATCTTGAAATATTTTTCTACACTTTTTGTAAGTTTTACATACCACTGTAATGCAACAATAATTATAGTGGGTACGGAAAGTATTCAGACCCCTTTAAATTTTTCACTCTTTGTTTCAGTGCAGCCATTTGGTAAATTCAAAAAAGTTCATTTTTTTCTCATTAATGTACACTCTGCACCCCATCTTTACTGAAAAAAAACAGAAATAAAACTTTTTGCAAATTTATTAAAAAAGAAATACTGAA
Source organism: Oophaga sylvatica (assembly GCA_033576555.1). NCBI lineage: Eukaryota > Metazoa > Chordata > Amphibia > Anura > Dendrobatidae > Oophaga > Oophaga sylvatica. The sequence goes on from JARQOD010000005.1 coordinate 482,771,692, forward strand.
ATATCACATGGTCATAAGTATTCAGACCCTTTGCTCAGACACTCATATTTACGTCACATGCTCTCCATTTCCTTGTGATCCTCCTTGTGATAGTTCTACTCCTTCATTGGATTCCAGCTGTGTTTAATTAAACTGATAGACTTGATTTGTAAAGGCACACACCTGTCTATATAAGACCTCACAGCTTACAGTGCATGTCAGACCAAATGAAAATCATGAGGTCAAAGGAACTGGCCAAGGAGCTCAGAGACAGAATTGTGGCAAGGCACAGATCTGGCCAAGGTACAAAAGAATTTCTACAGTACTCAAGGTTCCTAAGAGCACAATGGCCTCCATAATCTTTAAATGGAAGAAGTTTGGGACCACCAGAAGTCTTCCTAGACCTGGCTGTCCAGCCAAACTGAGCAATCGTGGTAGAAGAGACTTGGTGAGAGAGGTAAAGAAGTACCCCAAGATCACTGTGGTTGAGCTCCACAGATGCAGTAGGGAGGTGGATGAAAGTTCCACAAAGTTAACTATCACTGCAACCCTCCACCAATCGGGCCTTTATGGCAGAGTGGTCCAACGGAAGCCTATCCTCAGTGCCAGACATATGAAAGCACGCATAGAGTTTGCTAACAAACCCATGGAGGACTCCCAGACTATGAGAAATAAGATTCTCTGGTCTGATGAGAAAAAGATAGAACTTTTGGTGATAATTCTAAGCGGTATATGGGGGAGAAAACCAGGCACTGCTCATCACCTGCCGAATACAATCCCAACAGTGATACATGGTGGTGGTAGCATCATATGGGGGTGTTTTTCAGCTGTAGGTGAGTCACCCTCCAGAGCAATGGGAACTCAGATCTGAGCCTATAGACTACGATGGGGAATGTCACGGCAACACGGCTCAGTCCGTGGCTCTGGGGCTCACCTTTTAATGTGGGATATTTACAGGTGAAATGAATATTGAAATGGGGAATTCGTGACGCCACCTGTGGTACCTGGTCATGGGGACCAGCGCTGCTATGCAGATCCACTGAAGGGTTAATGTTGAGCAGCAAGATGTTAGGCTTCCACAGGTAAGGCTGAGTCCTCCAGGGCAGATAGATGTGTAGGGATGCAGGACAGACGGGGGCTCGGCAGTTAGGGGTAATAAGGGAGACACACACACATAAGTCACTTTGGTACCTTTACTGAAGATGTTGCAGGCACTCCCGGAGCACTGTAGGGTGCAAGGTGCACATCCAGATTCCTCCACTGGGTAGGTGTGTGGCCTCCTGTTCTCTGCCTTTTTGTAGTAAAGTCCTGACCTGCTTGTAGCTAGGCCTAACTTGGTCTCTGTCCTGCACCTGGCTGACCTTGTGGTTGGACCCCTTTCTTGAAGTACACAGTCTCTATTTGCAGTGCACTGCTGGACTCCGTACTCCTGGTCCGGTTATGTATCAGCTCTGTGGTACTCCTGGGACTAGTAGTCCTCCAGGAACTCCGGTGTTCTCCTAATGGGTCGTGGAGATCCCTATAGGATCGGACCCCGGTGTCCGGTGGGTATAGTTGGGATGAGCAATTTAAGCTCCTCTGTCCCTCACTTGCTTTCCACTCGCCTTCGGCCTACCCGGGCCCTCACACGATCACACACTGGCAGTTGGTTGGCTGCCTCTTCGCCGCTCTTCTAGTGTCGGCACGCTTTCTTACTGAGCTGCACTTACTAGATTCAGCTCTGACTAGGCTGGAGTGGGTTCTGTCCCACCTGTACTAGCCTCCACTCTCTCTTGAACTGAATTACTCTGCAGTCTTTCTAATCTCAGCTCTGCACTTCACCTTACTGCAGACTGACTGAGCTCTCTGAGGTAACTGCCTTGAATGGCTTCACTGGCTGAATGCCTTGATGTTTCTGTGTTCACTCTGCTTTTGTATGTCTACACATCTCCCTCTGGTGGTCTTTGGGATAGGTGAACGTGTGTGAATGTATATAATGACCTCTAGTGGTGTATTCTTTCAGTACACCCTTCTGGAAGATATGGATCCAGTCGCAGCTGGGCTCCACACACGGACAGTATGACTTATTGCAATTGAAGGAAACATGAATGCGTCCAAGTACAGAGATATCCTGGATGAAAACCTCTTCCAGAGTTCTCTGGACCTCAGACTTGGCAATTATCACCTGGGCAATACTAAGGAAATCCTGAAAACATGACCTGTTGGTGGGCCTTGAAGACTGGAGTTGGGGAACCCTGCCCTATACTATCGCTAAACCCCTTACTATATTAAACAGTACTTATCTTATCCCTAATTTAATCCTGTGTTTACATTGCACTATGCATTACTCACATTATACATTAACACTTTACATTGCTTACATGCTGTACATTACCATAACACATTATATAAGGTGCACATCACCATTCACATTTCATGTAAAACTCAATGACACTATCCACATAGCATGATTGTTGTCTTCAGGGGTAGGAACACAGCAGAGCAGTCCATCATTACTACATACTTACCAACATAGTTATGACACACAGAAGAGAATAATGTACTTTATGGAAGTGCCACCGGGCAGCACACAGTGCTTATTAGTGAGTAGCATGGGGTGTCCATGTGCCAATGTACAGGCTGCATACATATCACATGGTATGTACATGAGTCTTTGCGAGCAGTAGAATAGAAACAAATGCAAAAAAACATTATTAATGTATCACTTTCACAATTCTGCCATTTAGTAATTTGGACAGCTCTATTGAACTGGATTGTCCCATACAGAGAGTAAAATATTAGACTTTACAGCTCTAGCAAAAATTAAGAGACCACTGCACAGTTTTTTTTAAAAATCAGCTTCTCTACATGTCTGACAGCCATTCCATTCCAGTGTCAGCTGAATTCCAACCAGAGTACACCTCATTCTACTTAATGTGCTTCTGATTAGGTGATCACCTGAACCAAATCTTATTTAACAAAGGAAAGTATAAAAAAACACTGCTGTGGTGTTCACAATCCTCTTGCAATAGGACAAGTGCTAGTAATATCCCAAAAGTAATAGGAATAAAAAATAACTTGTAACCATGCCAAAGGAGTTGAAAAGTCTTGAGTGAGAAAAAGAAGGTCTCAATTCTGGCTTTACTAGCAGAGGGATACATTGAGCGTCATGTTGCCTCCATCCTTAAAATTTCTAAGACGGCAGTCCATTACAATAAGGTCAAGCAGCAGATATTGGGGACAACAAAGCTACAGACTGGCAGAGAGTGAAAACTACTCTCCACTGACCGGGATGACTGTCATCTTATTCGAATGTCACTCAGCAACTACAGGATGACATCACGTGACCTACGAAAGGAATGGTAAATGGCAGCTGGGGTGAAGTGCACTGCAAGAACAGTTTGTAACAGGCTCCTAGAGGCAGGGCTCAAGTCACGTAAGCTAGAAAAAAGCCTTTCATCATTGAGTAGCAAAGGAGAGCCAGGCTGAAGTTTGCCAAAGACCATAAGGATTGGACCAAAGAGGACTGGAGTAAGGTAATCTTCTCTGATGAGTCTAATTTTCAGATTTGCTCAACACCTGGTTGTCTAATGGTTAGACGGAGACCTGGAGAGGCATACAAGCCATCAGTGATGATCTGGGGATGCTTCAGCAAGGCTGGAATTGGGCGGGCTAATCTTTGCGAAGGATGTGTGAATCAAGCCGCATACAAGGTTATCCTGGAAAAACAGTTGATTCCTTCTGCTCAGGCAATGTTCCCCAACTCTGAGGACTGTTTTTTCCAGCAGGACAATGTGCCATGCCACACAGCTAGGTCAATCAATGTGTGGATGAAGGACCACCACATCAAATCCCTGTCATGGCCAGCCCAATCTCCAGACCTGAATCCCATTGAAAACCTCTGGAATGTAATCAAGAGGAAGATGGATCGTCATAAGCCATCAAACAAAGAAGAACTGCTTAAATTTTTGTACCAGGAGTGGCATACGGTCACCCAAAAGCAGTGTGAAAGACTGGTGGAAAGTATGCCAAGACACATGAAAGCTGTGATTAAAAATCATGGTTATTCCACAGAATATTGATTTCTGAACTCTTCCTGAATTAAAACATTAGTATTGTTGTTTCTAAATGATTATGAACTTGTTTTCTTAGCATTATTTGAGGTCTGCAAACACTGCATTTTTTTTGTTATTTTGACCATTTCTCATTTTCTGAAAATAAATACAAAATTTATTGCTTGGAAATTTGGGGACATGTTGTTAGTAGTTTATAGAATAAAAGAGCAATTTACATTTTATTCAAAAATATACCTATAACGAGAAAAATCAGACAAACTGAAAATTTTGCAGTGGTCTCTTAATTTTTGCCAAAGCTGTATATTATTATATTATATGATTATAGACTAAAAATAACAAGCCATTACTATAGACATTTCGGAATGTACAGTCCATGTTTTTTTTACACAGTTATGGTCTAAAAATAATTTTCATGTAATCACTCAAATAAAACTCATTTACTTGCTGCTGGCTTCTAATTGTTCTGGTTCATACAAGCCGCAGTGATCATTGAGGAGTACTAAAATTAATTTTGGACTGGAAAGTTTAGGTCACAGTGCTCTTCATCAATCATATACTGCATAGAAAAAAAATGCTGGGGCGTTAACTGGATCATTTCCAGATTTGTCAAACAATTGACCTTCATTGTTAAGTATCTCACTAGCAGTAAATGCTACAACAATCACACTAAACTGGCATAACAGGCAAGTCAGCCCTAACGTCCCCATGCTACAATCAATTTGGTAAGGGCTTTATACTCTCTGAGCTATGAAAAGGCAAAAAGTAAAACACTGTGAAAGTAGGTCTTGAACCCTCCTATATCTATCTAGTATCTATCTATCTATCTAGTTCAATGAAAAACTCAAACAGAATGAGTTACAGCACAGTGTAAAAAATATATAAAAATAATAAAAATTATATTAATAAAATAAATGTACACATAAGACCTGAACCTCACTCAAAATTGTGGATGGCAGGACCAGCCTAAAATGTAAAATGGACACCCAAGTGCAAAAGAAACAGGGGGAAAAAGAAGAAGAAACTTCAACCCAGGCAGTAAAGGTAAAAATGTAGAATTTTATTTAATGTCAATACAAATATATATAAAAAATAGCACAAGCATCCAATATAGGATTAAAAAGGAGCATGAACACCACCAAAATAATATCCAATACCAAGGTATTTTAACAAATAAAATCAGGTAAATATACAAATAGTGCACAAACTATACAATACTGATAATATAGTGATACACTCTGGTATAAGAAGTATATATGTGCCACCATAAAAAATATGTGTTATATGAAAAAATCACAAATAAAATATACTCAGTGTACAAACAAGATATCAAAAAATAGGTATGGTGCAATATAGCAAGAAAATATAAAACTATATATGTGCAAAAAACAGCAATTTATGCATACGGTCTAGTGCCAATATAAATACTAAAAAACACAAAAAAACAGAGGCGCGTTCAAGGTAGCATTGTCACCACCAATCGTTTGTTCCTCCCTCGGTTTTTTCATGTAATAGACTTATACTTTGGTATCACTTGATGTGTTTATTGTCTCCCCTGGTTTGGCACTATTTGGGTAATTCCCTTCATATAGTCCCTTCAGGTGCGTACAGCCTTTTGGTCACACTATATACTCTGGGTATCTTCTGTTTTTTTGTGTTTTTTAGTATTTATATTGGCACTAGACCGTATGCATAAATTGCTGTTTTTTGCACATATATAGTTTTATATTTTCGTGCTATATTGCACCATACCTATTTTTTGATATCTTGTTTGTACACTGAGTATATTTTATTTGTGATTTTTTCATATAACACATATTTTTTATGGTGGCACATATATACTTCTTATACCAGAGTGTATCACTATATTATCAGTATTGTATAGTTTGTGCACTATTTGTATATTTACCTGATTTTATTTGTTAAAATACCTTGGTATTGGATATTATTTTGGTGGTGTTCATGCTCCTTTTTATACCTATATTGGATGCTTGTGCTATTTTTTATATATATTTGTATTGACATTAAATAAAATTCTACATTTTTACCTTTACTGCCTGGGTTGAAGTTTCTTCTTCTTTTTCCCCCTGTTTCTTTTGCACTTGGGTGTCCGTTTTACTATCTAGTTCAATGGTAATGTGCATATTTATTTTCCTCCTATGAGTTACCCTTACCATTGTAGAATGAAAATCTGTGGACTCTTACTTATCAGATATTTATGGGTATACTGTATAGTGTGAAAGTTCCTTTAAAATTCCAGCCAGATTTATTTGTCTTGAGTTTGATTAACTTTATCTTGTACCCTACTGTGCAAAAGTTTTAAGCCCCTGTCTCACACAGTGATCTCGCTAGCGAGATCGCTGCTGAGTCACTAGTTTTGTGACGCAGCAGCGATCTCCCCAGCGATATCGCTGTGTGTGACATTCAGCGACGATCAGCCCCCCTGCCGGGTATCGCTGATCGTCGCTGAATGTCCTGGACATTTTTTTGATCGCTGGTCTCCCGCTGACAGGCACGCATCGCTGTGTGTGACAGGCGGGAGACCAGCGATCCGCTGGTAACCAAGGTACACAGCGGGTTTCCAGGCGCGGGGCTGGAAACCCGATGTGTACCTTAGTTACCAGCTCCCTGCATCAGGGCACTGGTATCCAAGGTACACAGCGGGTTTCTAGGCACAACCCCGTGCCTGGAAACCCGCTGTGTACCTTGGTTACCAGCTCCCTGCATCAGTGCGCTGGTATCCAAGGTACACTGCGGGTAACTAAGCGATGTTACCCGCAGTGTCGCTGTGCTGATCGCTGCCTGAGCTGCCTGTTTGGCAGCTCAGCAGCGATCATGTAGTGATACACCAGCGATCCTGATCGTTGTCGGGATCGCTGGTGTATGCTATGTGAGACCCGGGCTTTAGGCAGGTGTGGAAAAAATCCTACAAAGTAAAAATGCTTTCAAAGATAGAAGTGTTAATACTTTATTTTTTTTAACAATTAGCAAAATGCAAAGTTAATGAACAAAAGAGAAATCTACAGCTGTAGACTCAGTGTTTGGTCAAGGAAAGTTGATGTAGCAGATGAAAGACACATCATGCTTATTTCTCTCCAAAATCGGAAGATGTCTGGCTGTGTCATCAGCTTAGAACTCACAGCAACCAATGGGATACAGCTGCATCCATGTATTATCTGGCTAGAAGTGGTCTTCATGGAAGAATTGTGGTCAGAATTCCATATCTTTGATATAGAAACTAGGCTAAGTGACTAACCTATGTAAGAAAACATAGGGATTCGATTATGAAATATTAATTCCAGCTCACCCAGTTGCTCTATGCTCATCCACCTGGAGCTCAGACACCGGCTTCGCCCTGGCCTCACATCAAGCAGGGCTGGCTCCATGTTTTTATGGGCCCTGGGCGAAAGAGTCTCAGTGGGCCCCTTTAACACAGACCACGATTCATGATGCACAGATACTGCAGAGAAATATGGGTATAGTACAATGCCAGACACTTCACTTCTTCCATTACATGACTGATATCTATTGTAAATTCTACAATAGCTCAAAAACTGCCAAATCCTCTCAGCGCACAGTACAGACTGGACAGTACAGTCCTCCATACAATATTATGGGCACCACATAGTCCTCCATACAGTATTTTGGGCCAAATATAATGCTCCATAAAGAATATTGGACCACAAATAATGCTCCATACAGGATACTGGTCCCCATATAATGCTCCATACAAAATATGGAGCTCTCCTCTGCACTGTGCTGCATTCTGCGCTGTCACGGCTCAGGAAAGTGCGCTGTGGAAAGACTCCCCATCAACATCATCATTGCTTCCCCATTGCCTCCCCATCATCATCATTGCCTCCCCATCATCATCGCCTCCCCATCATCATCGCCTCCCCATCATCATCGCCTCCCCATCAGCATCATCATTGCCTCCCCATCATCATCATCGCCTCCCCATCCTCATTGCCTCCCCATCATCATCGCCTCCCCATCATCATCTCCTCCCATCATCATCATCATTTCCTCCCCATCAATCATCATCGCCTCCCTATCATCATCTCCTCCCCATCATCATCATCATTGCCTCCCCATCATCATCGCCTCCCCATCATCATCATCACTGCCTCCCCCCACCACCATCACACATACAGCACCACAGCACTCTCTCACATACACACACAAAGCACCGCACTACATATACACACACACACACACATCACATCTCACCTGTCCGGCGTCCGCGCTCTCTCTGCCACAGCCAGCCGCTGAATAATGATGTCATTCAGCGGCGCTGCTGTGACAGGAAGTGCGGGCGCCCTGCAGGCGCCCCCTGGAGCCCAGAGCTGCTGCAGCAGAGGCACGGGGAGAGGTAAGTATTGCGCCGGCTACTGCCGGGGCCCTGAGCAAGCGGGGGGGCCCAGTGGCGGCGCTGGCACCGCTCTCCTCTGCTGACAGGTGCCGTTGTGCCCGACGGCAAGTGGGCCCCCCCGCCTGCTCAGGGCCCCGGCACTAGCCCGGGTATGCCGAGTGCTGACGTAAGGATACCAGAAAAAATTGAAGTCCGGCTCAACATGACCCAGTCGACGCGTTTCGACAGCACTAAGCAGTTGAGGTAAAATTGTAAAAATTGAGGCTAAAGCAACATTTGTGGGAAAAATTTTATTTTCACGGCTTTACATTAGAAAATTCTATGAAGCACCTGTGGGTTGAAGGTGCTCTCCACACATCTAGATACATTTCTTGAGGGGTGTAGTTTCTAAAATGTGATCACGTGTGGGGAAATTTCCATTGTTTAGGCACATCAAAAACATGTTGTAAAGTAAGAATGCTTAAAAATTAAGAAATAAAGTGTTAATAGTGTATTTTTAGCAATTAACAAAATGCAAAGTGAATGATCAATAGAGAAAACAAAATCAAGTTAATATTTGATGTGACCACCCTGTGCTTTCAAAACTGCTTCAATCCTTCTAAGTACATTTGCACACAGTTTTTGAAGAAGGAAAAAACACAACAGATTGCATGCTTATTGCAGTTGAAACGCGTCGACTGGGTCATGTCGACCATGTACATTTTTCTTTTGTATGCACTATAAGTACTTTTGAAAAAGAAAAAGAAAAGAAAAATCCAGTCCTGTTGAGCCAGACTCCAATTTTTTCTATTATCCATAGGGATTCGATGCCTGGCAGCAGGTTCTCTGGACTGATGAGTCAAAATGTGAAATATTTGGCTGTAACAGAAGTCAGTTTCTTCCCCAAAGGGCCACTGAGCTAACAAGAATGAGTGTCTGAAGTCAATAGTGCTGCATGGATGATGTTCCCTGCAAGTTTGTAGCTGCAGTTGCATAAAATGGTCAAGATTAATAGTGTCCTCAATGCTGAGAAATACAGGCAAATAACTATCCATCTTACAATACCCTCAGGGAAGCGTCTAATGGGCTCTAAATTTATTTTGCATCAGGGCAATGACCCCAAACATACAGCCAATGTCATGAAGAACTGTCTTCAGAGTAAAGAAGAAATACAGTCCTGGAAGTGATGATACGGCCACACAGAACCCAGATCTCAACATCATCAAGTATGTTTGGGATTACATGAGACAGGAGGATTGGCGTAAGCCTACATCTACAGAGGATCTGTGGTTCATTCACTGAGATGTTTGGAACAACCTGCCTTCTGAGGTTCTTCAAAGCCGTGTGCAAGTGTACCTAGAAGAATTGAAGCAGTTTTGAAAGCACAGGGTGGTCACATCAAATATTAACTTGATTTTCGTTTCTCTTTTGATCATTCACTTTGTATTTTGTTTATTGATAAAAAATACACTATCAACACTTTATTTCTTATTTTTTAAGCCATTCTTACTTTACAGCATGTTTTTCCACACTTGAACCAAACTTTTGCACAGGACTTTATATTAGGGAATTCGAGTATCAACAAAATATTTGTAATAACTCAGAACAACCACCAAGAAATCCTACTCTTTGTAGTTGATTTCACAAGGTTTTGTGAGTGAAAAGAGCAGAGGAATTGTGTTGGTAGGTGTCAGCACACTGAGGCAGTCATTCTCTGTACAGGCAAAATTTAATTTGCTTCCCTTCATCAGATGAGCTACAGTCATGGCCAAAAGTTTTGAGAATGGCACAAATATTATATTTTCACATGATCTGCTGCCCTCTGGTTTTATGTGTGTTTGACAGATGTTTTTATCACAGACAGAAATATAATTGCAAACATATGAGTAACAAAAGCTTATATTGACAGAATGAGTTAATGCAGCAAGTCAATATTTGCAGTGTTGACCCTTCTTCTTCAGGACCTCTGCAATTCTCCCTGGCATGCTCTCAATCAACTTCTGGACCAAATCCTGGCTGATAGCAGTCCATTCTTGCACAATCAATGCTTTCATTTTGTCAGAATTTTTAGGTTTTTGTTTGTCCACCCGTCTCTTGATGATTGACCACAAGTTCTCAATGGGATTAAGATCTGGGGAGTTTCCAGGCCATGGACCCAAAATCTCTATGTTTTGTTCTCTGAGCCATTTAGTTATCACCTTTGCTTTATGGCAAGGTGCTCCATCATGCTGGAAAAGGCATTGTTGATCGCCAAACTGCTCTTGGAGGGTTGGGAGAAGTTGCTCTTGGAGGACATTCTGGTACCATTCTTTATTCATGGCTGTGTTTTTAGGCAAGACTGTGAGAGAGCCGATTCCCTTGGCTGAGAAGCAACCCCACACATGAATGGTTTCAGGATGCTTAACAGTTGGCATGAGACAAGACTGGTGGTAGCGCTCACCTTGTCTTCTCTGAATGAGGCGTTTTCCTGATGTCCCAAACAATCGAAAAGGGGATTCATCAGAGAAAATAACGTTACCCCAGTCCTCAGCAGTCCACTGCCTGTACCTTTTGCAGAATATCAGTCTGTCCATGATGTTTTTTCTGGAGAGAAGTGGCTTCTTTGCTGCCCTCCTTGAGACCAGGCCTTGCTCCAAGAGTCTCTGCCTCACAGTGCATGCAGATGCACTCACACCTGCCTGCTGCCATTCCTGAGCAAGCTCTGCACTGCTGGTAGCCCGATCCCGCAGCTGAAACACTTTTAAGAGACGGTCTTGGCGCTTGCTGGTCTTTCTTGGGCGCCCTGGAGCCTTTTTGGCAACAATGGAACCTCTCTCCTTGAAGTTTTTGATGATGTGATAGATTGTTGACTGAGGTGCAATCTTTCTAGCTGCGATACTCTTCCCTTTTAGGCGATTTTTGTGCATTGCAATGATGACTACATGTGTTTCTTTAGAGATAACCATGGTTAACAGAAGAGAAACAATGATGCCAAGCACTAGCCTCCTTTTAAAGTGTCCAGTGGTGTCATTCTTAATCATGACAGATTGATCTCCAGCCATGTCCTCATCAACACCCACACCTGTGTTAATGGAGCAATCACTGAAAAGAGGTTAGCTGGTCCTTTTAAGACAGGGCTGCAATGATGTTAAAATGTGTTTTGGGGGATAAAGTTCATTTTCTAGCCAAATATTGACTTTGCAAGTAATTGCTGTTAAGCTGATCACTCATTATATACATTCTGGAGTATATGCAAATTGCCATTAGAAAAAGTGAAGCAGTAGACTTTGTAAAAATTAATATTTGTGTCATTCTCAAAACTTTTGGCCATGACTGTATATTCATGACACAGGCCCTTGTGGGAGTGCACAGAGTGTTTATGGCTGTGTACAAAAGCAGTATATCATGTATATCATTAATGCACATTGTCCACACTCTTTCAAAATGAGGGTAAAACATGTAACGTATTAAAAAACATATTTTACCTATTGAAACGTCCAACGTTTCTGCAGCAATGATGTTACGTCAATCATTCATGTGGCCTCAGTGAGCTTAGAATATGTAAATAATGTTTTCTATATTATTATGTTATACCATCTCCTGCATTTACCCCATTTTTCAAATTCCGAGGCAATCTCTTTAATACTGCAATGTGTGGTTTATTAGGCTAACTTGACACTGTCACTATTAAGGCCTCTTTCACACTTCAGTCGTTTGGCGTCAGTTAAAATCCGCCAAAGTGTGAAAAAAGCGGTTCCGCCAGAAAAGTGTCAAAACGGATGCAAACAGATCCGTTTTCAGATAGATCCGTCATGAACTTTTCAACCCGGAAAATGCAGGTATGAATGTCTGGCACGGAGGAGAGAAAGAGAGAGAGAGACCCCGGACAGTGTTCTCAGCATTTTCTATGGAAGGAACGGATCAGCTGGCGGATTCCGTCAAAAACGGATGGCAGTGGATCCGCATCCATAGGCGCCATTATACAAAATGGCGGACGCGGCGGTTCCGTTATAGTCCGCCATTTTGACGCACACAAAAAAGTGGCATTGAACGTTTTCAAAAAAAGCGGACGCCAAATTTAAGGCGGATCTGTCAAAAAACGGATCAAACGGACGACCATCCGTCAAAATCCGTCACTAATGCAAGTCAATGGGAAAAAAGCGGATCCGCCGAAAAAAATGGCGGATCCGTTTTTTTCACACTTTGGCGGATTTTGACTGACGTCGCACGACTGAAGTGTGAAAGAGGCCTTACAGTGACAAACAGATCAAGAGTTTCACTCATGTTTAATTAAAAGCAAATCAATATTTTATTTAAAAAATCAGACAAACATAAACATAAAAACTGTTGTCTCAAACCAAATATCAATTAGGCAGGGAGAACAGCTATGGCAGCAAAGATATAATGTTCTACGCAGTTTAGCTATGTTTAGCATTCAACAGATAATACCTTTTATATAATGTCCATTTTCCAAAAATTCATACAAATGATTTAAAATTTATTTTTATCATTAGGATAATGGCATCAATTGCTTACAAAGTTGCCATAGCTGTTCTCCCTGCCTAATTGATATTTGGTTTGAGGCAACCGTTTTTATGTTTATGTTTGTCTGATTTTTGAAATAAAATATTGATTTGCTTTTAATTAAACATGAGTGACACTCTGATCTATATGTCACTTAATAGTGGCTTGATCCATATGATATATCTGTTTATGGAGTGTAGTCTGCTCCTTGGTCAGGATAATGGGCTTGGGTATTGTGCTTACTACCTTGACACTGTGCACATAGGATTGAGGAACCAACTAAATGAGTGCATTACTTCCCTAAAAAAAGTAGTAAAAGCAACATTGAATGTAAAGATCTCTATAATACTTAATGCAAAGCAATAGTAAAACACCATTGTAACTCACAGTCATTAATATGGATGATACTCCAGTTACTGTCAATCTATCAATCCATCCATCTATCTAGAAAAAATGGAAGCAGCACACTAGTTGCAAAAAATTAGACAAAAGGCTGACTTTTAAGAGCCCTTAAGGTGTGTGCTGTCTCCATTTCTTTCTGTGTATTTGGAGGACTGACATTTATGTGGGAGGCTTGGCACCCTTCATTTTTTGTTGGCCCTGCTCCTGCTTTTTCTCTTTTATCTATCTATCTAGAAAATGAAGAAGCAGCACACCATAATTTTAGTGCAAAAAAAGGTATTTTAAAAGCCCATTTTTGCACGTTTCGGCTCTGTGTGTGAGCCTTTATCTATCTATCTATTCATCTATCAATCCATCTATCTAACTCATATCTATCTATTCCATATATATTATCATATCTATCTATCTATTTTCTATCTAATCTATCTTATCTATCTATCTATCTATCTATCTATATCTATCTATCTATCTATCTATCTGTCTGTCTGTCTGTCTGTCTGTCTATCTTCTATCTGTCTATCTATCCATTCCATATCTATCTATCTATTCTATCTATCTATCTATCCTATCTATCTATCTCATTCCATATCTATCTATTATCATCTATCTATCTATCTATTTATCTATATCTAGCTATCTATTATCTATCTATTATCTTTATATCTATGTAGCTATTCATCTATCTATTTATCTATATCTACCTATTACCTATCTACAGTATTATCTATATATCTATTATCTTTCTATCTATTATGTAGCTATTCATCTATCTACCCAAATCTATCTATATATTCATCTATCTATTCCATATCTATCTATTCCATATCTATCTATCTATTCATCTATCTATCCCATATTTATCTATCTATCTATCTATCTATCTATTCCTATCTATCTATCTATCTATCTATCTATCTATCTATCTATCTATCTATCTATCTATCTATCTATCTATCTATCTATTATCTATCTATTCATCTATCTATCCCATATTTATCTATCTATCTATCTATCTATCCATCTATCCATATCTATCTATCTATCTATCTATCTATCTATCTATCTATCTATCTATTATCTATCTATCTATCTATCTATTCAGTTATCTATCTATTCCATAGCTATCTATGTATCTGAAAATGCAGCACTTCTTTCTCAAATAACAAAATCTATGAACGCTTTTGATATTTCACACATGATTAAACAATACATAAACTGAGTCTAACCTATCACATTTTCTTCACATATCTGTAGTTGTGTGCAGTAATATTATTCTGAAATAATTTAGTAAAATAAAAGACAGTATTATAGTACAGCTTTGTTTATAGAAAACATGTCTTACATTATATTTCCACAAGAGGGAGCCATTTACTTCCAATTGTCTGCCTTCAACCTTTATGCAAGGACAATTTTTCTGCTGCAGAGTTCTAAAAAAAAATGTACTATATAAAATGATATAATATATTGTACAGTAATGCATGTATTTAAATAGATGTAATAGTAGTTGTGATTGTAATTTCTTTGTTGGTGGATGTTAAGTGTTACTAGTGGTTTTGACAAACCTACTCTGAGCTCTGTCTACAGTACACAGTATGATTTGGTAATATTTTGGGTGGGGGCGGTTTGCCAAAAAATGAATGTAACTAACAAGTATAATATATTAAATTGTAAAAAGCTTTGCTCCAGGTAGCTTAACTAAATGAATGTGATATCATGGTTTGTAAAATACTTTTGTGGAACTGAAAAGGACAAAATGAATGACCAAGTGGATAAAATAATTTGAGACTCAAAATGCATAACACACACAAAATAAAATTAGAGAATTACAGGGAAAAGAGTCAGGGGTCAGATATGATAACATTATTCTAAGGTATAAAATGTCTATTTGCAAAAATGTAACAATATCACAGCTGCTTTATATGTGTAATGCAGTACTGATCGCTGTGATCGATGACTGTGAGGATAGTCAGGTGGTAACTTTTAATGCAAAATTAAAAATTGTGAACATTGATCTGTGTTTGCTGGACTCTAAAACGTTGCAAGACAACGCAGGTTTCTAATCTTCTAATCTAATCTGTCTAATGTTCAGAAGAATCTCTTTCAAATGTTTGAGCCATGAATCAATCATCTGGTCTTTTAGGCACAAGGGGATGTCCAGGTCTCAAAATCTCAAAGCCCAAAACGCTGAAGGTCCAAAGGAGCGCAGCTCTACAAACTCTGTTCTTGTGGAAACACATGAAGACAAGATTGACTTGGAGTTACAAGACTGCCCTCTGCTGTTCCTGTGAAAAACTAGCAGAACTGTCATTTATTATCATTATTTATTTTTTATGCTTTGCTTATATGGCGCCATCTTATTCCGCAGCAGCGCTTTACTGACATCATCACCACTGTCTCCATTAGGGCTCACAATTAGGGTTGAGCATTCCGATACTGCAAATATCGGGTATAGGCCGATATTGGCTCTATCGGAATTCCGATTCCGAGTACCGATATTTTCGTCATATCGGATACCGGAATCGGATTTGTCACTGTCACTGTCAGTGTCCGTCGGTCGGGTCTGTCAGGAGTCAGCGGCACTTACCTGGCAGAAGATCTCCGGCGGTCACGTCCTGGACTGCTTCATGGCCGCCATCCTCTTCTCCCCGGCGGTCACATGCAGTTTCTCGCGATAACTGCAGTGACTGCTGGGTAATCGCGGCCGTAAAGCAGTCCGATGACGTCACCGCCGGGGAAGCAGGTAATCAGCTGTGCTGCGTCGGGATGCAGGCTCTGCCTGTCATTCGATGTAGCAGAGCTGGATCGTCGTGGGACAGTCGTTACTATGGACTGCGTCGGACAGGTGGTATACTGTTGGTTTGTTTTTTTTATTTTTTTACAGGAGATCGATGGCGTCGCAGGAATGAGAGAGTAATAAAAAAAATGAAAACTGTGTTGTCTCTTTTATTTCATTAAAATACTTTTTTCTTGCTTTGTCTTTTTTTACACATTTAAAAACTTTGGGATTAATAATGGATCGGTGTCTTATTGACGCCTCTCCATTATTAACCGGGCTTATTGTCACCGTGCAATCAACGGTGAAATTAACCCCTTATTACCCCGCTTGCCACCGCTACAGGGCAGTGGAAGAGCCGGTAAAGTGCCACAATTGGTACATCTTTTGAGCGCCAAATGTGGGGCTGCTGTACCTGGTATTATCAGGCTGTTGAGGGCCAAAATCCATGGGCCTTGACAGTCTTTTAATACCAGGCCGCAGCAGTCTGCATTTTACTTGGCTGGTTAACAAAAATAGGGGACCCCTACGCCATTTTTTTTTCGAGGGGATACCCCTATTTTTGTTAACCAGCCAAGCTAAGCAGACTGCTGTGGCCTGGTATTATCAGGCATGCAAGGTCCATGGATATTGGATCCTTACCAGCCTGAAAAACCAGGCCTCAGCGGTCTGCTTCATCTGGCTGGTTAACAAAAATAGGGGGGACCCCACGCCAATTTTTTTCGAGGGGATCCCCTATTTTTGTTAATCAGCCAAGATATGCAGACTGCTGTGGCCTGGTATTATCAGGCTGGCAAGGTCCATGGATCTTGGCTCCTTAACAGCCTGAAAATCCAGGCCTCAGCGGTCTGCTTCATCTGGCTGGTTAACAAAAATAGGGGGGACCCCACGCCATTTTTTTTTCGAAGGGAACCCCTATTTTTGTTAATCAGTTCCCTCTGACGTCACTGATGGTGTCCCTGGCTGACCTGAAGTGAAAGTGGAAAGCAATCAATTAAGCTTTCCACTTCCTCTCTGTCAGCCAGGAGAGGACTCATTCATTTGGGGGTTTACTGTGAGGCTGCAGCATTAGCTGCGGTCCCTGCAGTAAACATTAACCCTTTCTGAAGGATTACACCGTGGGACCTGACTGTGCATCGGATTGGTAAGAATAATTTTGCTTTATTATTTTATTTTTATTACAGGAAATGGTTTTAGCAGGTAAATAAAATATGGTCAAAAACTGTGTGATTATTTCATTAAACTTCTTTTTTATTAAAGTGTGTGTGTTTGATTTTTCTTTCATACAATAGGATTAATAATTGATAGTTGTCTAATTGACAGCTCTCAATTATTAACCTGGCTTAAAGTGACCTTTCAATTGCAAGGTCATTTTAACCCCTTATTAACCCATTCGCCACCGCTACAGGGCAATGGGAATAGACGGGCAAAGTGCCAGAAAGGGCAAATCTAATTAGAGATTTGCCCTTTCTGGGGTGTCTGGGGGCAGATGTTAGTAGCCGGGGGGGGCCAAAAATAATGGTCCCTCTCTGGGCTATTATTATCTGCCCCCACTCACTGGCTTTGTCTGTCTGGTTGCGAAAATAGGGCGGGAGCCCACGCATTTTTTTTCAGCAATTTTACACCTCGTATATATATATACATGTCATTGAATTTGTGACACATATATATATATATTTATATTTATAGTTCATACACTTCTACATAGTATAATAGCCGCTAATTCAATTGCCGGCTTTTGTGAAAATGCAGAACCCGACATGAAATGACACTTGGTGTACATAGGGTTAACCATGTCTTTTCATGTAGTTTGATATCTGATTTGCACAAACAATTACATGAGTGTAAGTGTGCAAAATTTCACACCTGTAGGGGTTAATTAAAGGTGTAAATTCGTAGCAAAAAAGTCCGTTTTTTTTACAACGAATTTACACCTTTAATTAACCCCTACAGGTGTGAAATTTTGCACACATAGACTGATGTAATTGTTTGTGCAAATCAGATAGCAAAGGACATGAAAAGACATGGTTAACCCTATGTACACCAAGTGTCATTTCATGTCGGGTGCTTCTGTCTTTTCACAGAAGCCGGCTTTACCGGCAATTGAATCAGAGGATATTTTACTATGTAGAAGTGTATAAACTATACATATATGTATATATATATGTCACAATGACATGTATAATATATTATATATATATGTATTCTATGTGTGTATATTTAGTGTTTACAAGGAAAGAAAGAGGTTTTTTTAGTTACGATATTTTGTTCCCATAGACTTACATGGGACTTCCGGTATCGGTATCGGGTATCGCCGATATTTTAATGGTATCGGCGATACCATTCCGATTCCGATACTTTTGGATATCGGAAAGTATCGCTCAACTCTACTCACAATCTAAATTCCCTATCAGAATGTCTTTGGACTGTGGGAGGAAACCAGTGTACGTGGGCAGCATGGTGGCTCAGTGGTTAGCACTGCAGCCTTGCAGTGCTGGGGTCCTGGGTTTCAAATCCCACCAAGGACAACATCTGCAAGGAGTCTGTATGTTCTCCCCGTGTTTGTGTGGGTTTCCTCCATATTCTCTGGTTTCCTCCCACATTCCAAAGACATATTGATAGGGAATTTAGATTGTGAGCCCCAATGGGGACAGTGACGATAATGTGTGCAAACTGAAAAGTGCTGTGGAATATGTTAGCGCTATATAAAAAATAAGATTATTATTATTACCCGGAGGAAACCCACACAAGCATATTCCCTGGTCACACAGAGCAGAAAGGCTTATGGTTGACATAACATTACACATGTCCTACTTCTTCAATGTAAATTTCTGGTACCAGACATTGATAAATACATTGTAACTGTGATTAACATGTCAAAGCTGTTTCCTTGCCTGTTAAGATTGGAGGTTTATCCTTTGGATCAGCCACCAATATTAGTTTGTTTGGTGTCCAACTATCGACACCACTTCCAATCAGCTGTATAAAGAGGCTGCGGATCTCTACCGAGGCTTGTAGGCAGCTTCTGGTTCACTTGTGCTGTATTTATTTTTAGATGTCATTTAAGATATTGCATCAATGTTACTTTTAAGTGAACAGAAGTGAACAGATCTTAAACAGCCACAAAATAAATAAATAAATGAAAATAAGGCACAAGAGTGTAAAAACAAGCCTGCATGATGTGAACATTGAACATATTATCTCTCCAAGCGTCTTTAAACAGTTGATCGGAAGTAATAGTCAAACCCCCACTGTTCTCATTTTCAAAAGGTTGGTAACCCCTTTAAGCCCTAGCCACTACTATATAATGTGGTCGGACATCTTTATCAATGCTGTCTAATTCTTCAACAATGCAAAATATTTTATCACAATGCAGTTTGATAAATCTTTAGACAGTCTAGTGTGATTTTACACCACCTATCAGTTGGCTTATTTTGTGCCAAACATTTTAGCTCATTCTATGATGCATGGTCTGGCATATTATGCTACACCCCTTTCCATTTAAAGAGAGCCTGTTATCACAATTTAACCTATTAAAGTAAAGATATGGCCATAATGGTCCTGTTATACTGATTTAATGGATACCTATTGTGAAAAAATCTGTAACCTGGTTCTTGTTTAATTCACATTAGAAGTTTTGGTGGAATAGCCTGTTCGCCCATCGGAACGTGACTGTGGGTAGGATCCTTGGCTCTACCATGGCACCCTCCGTATTTGTATGAGCCTCCATTTTTAAATTTGTTTTCCAAAGTTTTTATTAACATTTTGTATATTTTAACAGTCAACAAATTAACTTTATCAAAGCATATTGATATTTTCGCCTTACATCTGTTCTCCAAGATGATTTGTGAAGAGGGGAAATGGGAAGGGTCTTTGGGAAAAGGGGTAATAGAAGGGTAAAGGGAATGGGTTGAGGGTAGAGAACTCAGAATAAATAACTTTACATATTCTAGGCAACACATATTAAACAAGTGAAGAAAAAAAAAATTGAATAAAGTATCCTGAGGCACCTGAAACCAGTAAAAAGGATTAGGGTTATGTTTAGGGTTTGGGAAATATTGAATTCCAGTGGTTCCATTTCTTCTCATATCTATTAATGCAGCCGTTGATCCTTGCGAATTTGAGGTCCAAAGAGTTATGGATGTCAAGTCTGTCGACAACGTCAGCAATTTGTGGGGTATCTGGTTGTTTCCAGTGGAAGGCTATCAGGTTTTTGACTATTAGTAGGATATGTACCAAAACATATCTCTTGGAAGGATGAATGTCTTCTAGTCCCAAAGATAGCAAGGCTGTTTGTGGAGTAAGAGGGTAGTCTTTTTTAAGGAAATTATTGATAAGTAGGGAAACCTGATTCCATAATAGTGCAATCTTTGGGCAAGTCCAGAAAATGTGGAGCAAGTCTCCTCTGGAACCACATCCCCTCCAACATAGGTGTGAGTGGTCGCTGTTGATGCGTGCTAATCTTACTGGGGTGAAGTACCATCTAGTTAGCATCTTATAAAAGGATTCATGAAGGGGTAGGGATATGTTAGAGGAGTATGTGTATTTTATAGCATCTTCCCACTGCTCTGGACTTGTTGAGATCTGTAGATCCGTTTCCCACCTGGACATATAGATATTTTTTTGGAACTTATTGTCCTTGTTGAAAAGAGTGTATAAGTATTTGGTGCTCCAGAAGACCCTATGCCCTATATTACTGAGTAATAAGTGTACAGCTTCTGCCTTTGTAGGCACTTTATGGATGAAGTTTTGAACATGTTCTTTCAGAATATAATAGTGCATAAAGTCCGATGGATGAATATTAAATTTTAGTTTAATGTCGCTAAAACTAACAAAGTTGTTATTCACATAAATATCACCGATTTTTTTTATGCCTATTTGGATCCATCTCTTTGGGATTTGAAATTTATAGATGGTTGCAATCAGGGAGAGTGGGAAGTTATTTAAGTTAGCTAGTTTATTATGTTTCTTAGGTGGTCTAGCAATTTTGTCCCATGCTTGGGTTGCGGCTAAAAAGATAGGATGAAGCAATTTATAACGATTTAGTTGGAAAATATGATTAAGTAAGCATTCTTTCCATGAGCGGTAATTGACATGAAATTTTTCTAGTTCAATCCAAGCTGGAAGCGTGTTCTCCTTTACCCAATATATGCTTTGTTTTATTAGATTTGACCAAAAGTATGCCTGAATGTTTAGGTAATCCAAGTCCCCCATTGGATTTGCTCTTAAAGAGAACATCCCTGGCCACCCTTGCTTTTTTCCCGTTCCAAACGAAAGAGAACACAGAGGATTGAAATTTGTTTAAATAAGAGGTCGGGAAGTTTAAAGGTAGTGCTCTAAAGACGTAAAGGATTTTAGGGAGTACAATTGATTTGACTGCTAGTATTTTGCCTGTCCATGTGAGACCAATTTTGCTCCAGGATTGGAAATCTTTTGAAATAGTGTCTAAGATGGCATCGCAATTTGCTTTTATAGTAGATTGTGATTTTTTAGTGAAAAGAATTCCAAGGTAAGAAATCCCTTCATCCTCCCAGGTGAAGTCTGTTAATCTTTTCAAAATTTTGTTAATACGATCGCTTACGTTGAGTTGTAGCAGTTTTGATTTCTTTCTGTTTATTTTAAAAAAAGAAATTGAAGAGAACAAATCTATTATTTTTAGAAGAGAAGCGGTGGAATTAATGGGGTCTGATAGGGTTAGTATCATATCATCGGCAAACAAACTTATCTTGTATTGTCTTGTGGGTGTATCGATACCTGAGATTGATGTATCTTCTCGTATCATTTCTGCCAGAGGCTCTATGGCGAGGGCAAAGAGAAGTGGTGATAAGGGGCATCCCTGTCTGGTCCCGTTGCTAATGGGGAAGGATTTAGAAAGATTATTATTGATGTAGATCCTAGCGCTAGGGGAGGAGTAGAGTGCAAACACCGATGACAGCCAATCTTTGTTAAAGCCGAAATGGAATAAAACTGATTTTAGATATTCCCAGTTGATTCTGTCGAAGGCTTTTTCAGCGTCTTAAGATAAGATAATTGCTGGGCATTTGGTGGTGTTAATCCTGTTAATAATATTTAGCAGTCTCCTGGTGCCATCTGATGTTTGCCTCCCCTCTATGAATCCCAACTGATCTCTATTTATTAGTTTAGGAAGGATTTTTTTCAGTCTGTTTGCTAGGATCTTGGAGTAGATTTTTAGATCAGAATTAATAAGTGATATGGGCCTATAATTTTGAACTTCTTCGGGATCACTTTGGGGTTTGGGAATCATTATAATAATAGCCTCCAACATTTCTTTGGGAAAGTGTCCGCTAAGGGAAGCCTGATTGAAAATCTGTTCTAAGTGTGGGGCTAAAATTTCTACATAAGTTTTATAATACTCGTTAACAAATCCGTCGGGACCTGGAGATTTTTGTGACTTAAGACTATGTATAGTTTCAGATATTTCAGAAGAGGTAATGTGTGATGTTAAAGAACTCAGATCTGATGGACTTATTTTTGGAAGTTGTAGGTCTTTGAAAAAGTTTTGAATATTTTTGGTATCTGGTAGGGGAGACGATGGATCAAGACTGAGATTGTATAAGTTATAATAGTAGTCTGCAAACGTGTCTGCTATGTCTTTGGGATGTTGTTTGGTGATACCTAAGTTATTTTTAATTTTGTTGATTCTATTTCGAATCCTATCTCGTTTTAGTTTTTGCATCATGAATTTTGTGGGCTTGTTTAGTTCTGAGTAAACTTTAAATTTTGATGCTTTAATTACTACATCATAATCATCTAGAATGGCTTCTTTCAAATTTTGTCTTAGTTTTAGTAATTCTAAGTGGATTTCTGGGGATGGATATGCTCGACTATTTTGGAGGTTTTCCTTTAGTTTAATTTGAGATTGGATATTCTTTATTTTATCTCTTTGTTTACGGATGTGTCTGGAAGAGATCTGTATCAGTTTACCTCTGATGACCGCTTTGTGCGCGCACCAAATGATAAAGGGGTCTATCTTATCTGATTTGTTCTCATCGAAATAAAGTTTTAGAGTTTCCTCAACCTCTTTTTTATATTCAGGGAATTTTAATAGTATGGAGTTACACCTCCAGAGGAAGGTATTTTTGGAAAAAGGGCCTAGAGTTAATTCTATTAGGACCGGAGAATGATCCGAAATTGATTTATTTAGGATAGATACTTTTCTAACTTTGGGGAGAGAAAAGATGTCTGTTAATAAAAGGTCAATTCTTGATGATGTTTTATGAACATTGGAGTAATGAGAATACTCCCTTGAGGAAGAATTTAAACATCTAAATGTGTCATATAGTTCGTTATTAATAAGCCATTTATTGAGTGAGGGTGCTAAATGACGTGTAGTTGAGGTGGAATCAATGTTCCCGTCGGGGACAATGTTGAAGTCACCCAGTAGATACAGTTCTCCCTTTCTGTGAATCTGGATTTTTTTTATTAATTTGTTAAGAAAATTCAACTGTTTTTTATTAGGTGCATAGATGTTTACTATGGTACAAGTTATGGAATTTAGTTGGCAAACCAAGATGTGAAATCTTCCCTTAGGGTCGTCTATCTCCTCAATCAACTGGAACGGGGTTGTATTTTTAATTATAGTCATAACACCGGCTTTCTTTTTCGGGCCAAGAGATGAAAAGATATGTGGGTAGTTTCTGTGAGAGAAAGAGGGATGTTTACCTTTGATGAGTTTTGTTTCCTGCAGACAAATGATATCCGCTTGGGAAAGTCTGATCTCCTTCCACAGGGCAAATCGCTTCCAGGGACTGTTGAGCCCTCTGACGTTGTACGACATTATTTTCATGTGCATAATGAGAATCAAAAGACTGAAAACACACTCAGGATAATATTAATGAAACAGTAAAAAAAGATAGTAAGGTAAAAATAAATAAATAAAATAATCCAATTAAGAAAACTTAGCAGTAAAATACAATAATAGAACAATTGTAACGAAATCAAGTCCCAGTAGAGAGTTCTCTTAAAGGATCCACACTCTCGATGGGATCTCTTTTGAAGTGGGGAAAAGTTTGTGTGGTGATTGTTCACCAAGATTCCCCTAGTTGAAATGAGGCATTATAAGAGTTAAGTGGTCTTTCAATTACTCGTTTCTTTTAGAGTATAAATGAAGCTAATCAGTAACTTAACGTGGAATATACCCACTATTCAAGAAGAGATGTTCAGGTGGGAGATTTGAAGAACTCCATGCCTTCTTTTGGAGAATTTATTGCAACAGTCTTCCCCTTGTAGTGAAACAGCAGTTTGGTAGGGAAGCCCCATCTGTATTGTATATTTCTTTCTCTCAAAAGGTTGGTGATTTCTTTAAAGGACTTACGCATGTCCAATGTATGTTTAGACAAATCTGTGTAGATTTTTATTTGGTTATATGGATCGGGAAGAGAGCCATTATCTTTAATAAATTTTTGAATCCTCTCTTTTGTACCAAAAAAATGCATTCGAAGGATTGTGTCTCTTGGCTTTTCGTTAGGTATGTTATTAGGTCGTGGCAACCTATGTATTCTGTCAATGCATAGATCTAGATTTGAAAGAGACGGGATAGCTTTTTTGAATATCGTCTTTACGAAATCTGAGAGATCTTGCTGTTTAACTTCTTCAGGAATGCCGCGGAGTTTCAGGTTGTTCCTTCTGTTCCTGTCCTCCAAATCAGCCATTTTTATTTTTAGATTGTTAATTTCTTTTTTTAGTTCCATGTTTTGGTTTGTTAGAGTCTCCATTTTGTTTTCCACTTCAACAATTTTTTTCTCATTTTTTTCAAGCCTTTGGGTGATGCCTCGGCAGACACCGTCGAATGAGGTCTGGTATTTCTCAAAACCAAGTCTGAGTCTTTCATCTATAAGATTTGTGATCTTTTGGAAAAACTCTTCTTCATGACTCAGTTTGGATGTCTGTTGTTGAGGATTAGGGCGATCTTTCTTATTCCTGTGAAATACTGGTCCTTCATTTGGAGAGGCGTCCTCCGAGAATGAGTCCAAATCAGTGCCATCAAAGATGTCCATTTCCTCAGGGGCTCTTCTTTTTGCAGAAGCAGAAGTATCCATGTTGTCTGTAGAAGTGGACTTAAAGGATGTTGGAAGTATTGGGTTCTTGTCTTTTGGGTCTGGTTGGGATAAATTAGTTTTGTTTTTGGGCAGTTGTGGTAGCATGCTTCTTTGTGAATTTGGTTTAATAAAGCTGCTATATTGATGTGCCGTTTTATTAGGTATGAAGTCATCCCCTTTTTGCGGAGATCTTGATTTTGTCGGACTTAGTGGTTTTGGGGAGTCTTCAGGTGGTCTGGCAAAAGATTGTGATGGGAGCTGTTTGTTTTTCTGAGATTTTTTAGATTCGCTCCTTTGTTCCATTGTTTTGGCAAGACGTAAGTCTCTCTTTTGGATTAATACTATAAATCTAGTTGATTTTTTTTATTATCCCTCAAAGTAGTCAGATAAAGGGGCAATAATAGCAGAGCAGTGAAATTTGTTTGGAAAGACTTATAGGACGTCTTTCTTGATATTTGCTGTGAGTTTGGTTATGTTAGCAACAACCCCTTTAAATTGTCAATCAAAGAGGCAGTATATGTACAGTTAGGTCCATAAATATTTGGACAGAGACAACATTTATCTAATTTTGGTTCTAGACATTACCACAATGAATTTGAAACAAAACAAATCAGATGCAGTTGAAGTTCAGACTTTCAGCTTTCATTTGAGGGTATCCACATTAAAATTGGATGAAGGGTTTAGGAGTTTCAGCTCCTTAACATGTGCCACCCTGTTTTTAAAGGGACCAAAAGTAATTGGACAAATGACTCCAAGGCTATTTCATGGACAGGTGTGGGCAATCCCTTTGTTATGTCATTCTCAATTAAGCAGATGAAAGGGCCGGAGTTGATTTGAGGTGTGGTGTTTGCATTTGGAAGGTTTTGCTGTGAAGGAAACATGTGGTCACAGGAGCTCTCCATGCAGGTGAAACAAGCCATCCTTAAGCTGCAAGAACAGAAAAAAAACCATCCAAGAAATTGCTACAACATTAGAAGTGGCAAAATCTACAATTTGGTACATCCTGAGAAAGAAAGAAAGCACTGGTGAACTCATCAATCCAAAAAGACCTGGGAGCCCACGGAAGACAACAGTGGTGGATGATCGCCGCATACTTTCTTTGGTGAAGAAGAACCCGTTCACAACATCAACTGAAGTCCAGAACACTCTCAGTGAAGTAGGTGTATCTGTCTCTAAGTCAACAGTAAAGAGAAGACTCCATGAAAGTAAATACAAAGGGTTCACATCTAGATGCAAACCATTCATCAATTCCAAAAATAGACAGGCCAAGTTAAATTTGCTGAAAAACACCTCCAGAAGCCAGCTCAGTTCTGGAAAAGTATTCTATGGACAGATGAGACAAAGATCAACCTGTACCAGAATGATGGGAAGCCAAAAGTTTGGAGAAGAAAGGGAACGGCACATGATCCAAGGCACACCACATCCTCTGTAAAACATGGTGGAGGCAACGTGATGGCATGGCCATGCATGGCTTTCAATGGCACTGGGTCACTTGTGTTTATTGATGACATAACAGCAGACAAGAGTAGCCGGATGAATTCTGAAGTGTACCGGGATATACTTTCAGCCCAGATTCAGCCAAATGCTGCAAACTTGATTGGACGGCGCTTCATAGTACAGATGGATAATGACCCCAAGCATACAGCCAAAGCTACACAGGAGTTCATGAGTGCAAAAAAGTGGAACATTCTTCAAAGGCCAAGTCAATCACCAGATCTTAACCCAATTGAGCATGCATTTCACTTGCTCAAATCCAGACTTAAGAGGGAAAGACCCACAAACAAGCAAGACCTGAAGGCTGCGGCTGTAAAGGCCTGGCAAAGCATTAAGAAGGAGGAAACCCAGCGTTTGGTGATGTCCATGGGTTCCAGACTTAAGGCAGTGATTGCCTCCAAAGGATTCGCCACAAAATTTTGAAAATAAAAATATTTTGTTTGGGTTATGTTTATTTGTCCAATTACTCTTGACCTCCTAAAATGTGGAGTGTTTGTAAAGAAATGTGTACAATTCCTACATTTTCTAACACATATTTTTATTCAACCCTTCAAATTAAACGTTACAATCTGCACTTGAATTCTGTTGTAGAGGTTTCATTTCAAATCCAATGTGGTGGCATGCAGAGCCCAACTCGCGAAAATTGTGTCACTGTCCAAATATTTCTGGCCCTGACTGTATATCTCAAAATGACGTCAAAATCCTCTATATGCTGGGAAATTACAGATTCAATGAATTATGTTGAGGACAAGACTTGCAAGAATTTGTAGCCTCATAAAATTAATATTATACAGTTGTGTGAAACAAATTCTCCACCCCTTTAAATAAACTAGACTTCGTTGTGAGTGATAACGAGATTTCTGCTTAATAGCACAACAGAATCCTTTAAATATCCAGAAAGTCAGTAAGGGTTATGTAACAAGAATTCAATGGTAATCACACAACCAGATTTAGGTAGTATTGTAAATTTAGAATATTGTAAATTAACCTCTTTAATTCTTATAGGGAACAATAAATAAGTAATTTTAGCACTGGGAGAGAATAAGCTGTGGTTTTGATTCTCTCTGATATCAGCTTTTATCACTCAGCTGATTTGCTGCTAGTACTGTGTTTTATGTTTATAGAGTTAAAACAAAACTCATATAATGACTCTATACCTTCAAGTTTGTGTAAAAATAGTAGCTGGTATGTAATTAATAAACTATTCCTGTGAGCTGTTGCTCAGGTTGCCGCTGTTGTATGCCTGAATAATTGCCAGTATAAGTAAAACAGACAGGATAGGATAGAGTTAAATCTCCACAGTAATTGTCCGAGTTAACTTTAGATTATGGTATGAAGAATAGTAAATTTGAGCTGTTGGTGGTTTTTTTTGTGGGTTTGACTGTTTTCCTGCCACTCCAGAGCTCCTAGAACTCCGTATGTTTAATGGCCGGCTTCTTCTCCCCACACGCTCAGGTTTTCCCGCCCAAAGTCAGTGAGCTGTGAAACCTTATATGGCGCCTCTTGTCAGTGACTGGGAATTCCCACTGAGGTGATTTTTAACTCACCGCTTTCCTGTGTAGAGACACCAGGACCGGCACGGAGGCAGCTGCGTGTAATTCTGTCTTTGTTCCTGGAAGGTGCAGTTACTTTTCTGTCACAAGCAGTAACAAGATGGCGGGTCCTGTGCTTAAGATAGCCCTATGTCTTTAGTAGTACTCTGTGATTTCTAAGGTCCCGTCTTCTTCTTGTAGAAATATTGCTGGCTCCTAGGTGTTGTTGATTTTAGCGTCCTCTATTAAGGAGAATGAGCTCTATTTCTGGGGCCTCAGCAACAAGATGGCGAATCCAATATGGTGACTAAAGGCAGGCAAGGAAGACACCTTCTTTACAACTTGATATCTCCTGATTCCTGTCAGCTAGGGACTCAATCCTGGTCTTGTTTTAAAGCTTATAAGCTAAGTCTGCGATCTGAGTCCGCAAAACTTGTTCTTATACCTCAATTTAAGCTTTTTTGTTGCTTTAAGGGGAATCTTAGTCAGAGCTCCAAGTTCCTGCGACTTTACATGCCCAGAGCTAGGCCGCGCCCCCCATTTTTAAATTTGGATCTAGCGTAGCCTTGCCAAAGGTGGTGCTTAAGCACATTCAAGTCCTGGCATTCTCCAGCAAAATAGCGATGGAGACGGAGCATGCTCAGATTAAACTCCGGTGGTCTTCAGCAAAATAGTGCCAGTAACAGCGCATGCACATATTGAGATCTCTGCTCTGACGATCAGACTTCATAGAATGAGCCAGGACCCAGGATCTCTCTTTGGGTTCGAATCTCCTTCAATAAACTAGCTTTAGGTAATTTGGCATTGGGGATAACATTAATAGCCTAGTCATAAGGATGATGGGGAAGTAATATCTTTGCCTCTTTTTCTGAGAACACATCTCCGAAGTCTTTCAAGTACCCCAGCAGACCCTCCAGACTTGCGTACCAAATTAGTACAGAACTAAGACATTTTTATGGCAGTTTGGCCTCCACTTGACAATATCCTTCCGCCACCAATCAATGACAGGATTGTGAATATGCAGCCATGTAAACCCAATACCAACCCAGCAAATAACCCAAAACATAAGAGGAGATGAACTCAGAGTGAAGTGTTCCCACTTTAAGTGTGAATTCCGCCTTTATTACCTGGGCAAAGTTTTGGAGTAACGGTGTCCCGAATGGGTCTTTGCAACCTACCTATCACTAATCCTAATCTCAGAACCAGTCTTGAATCGGTGACGTTAGCAGCAGACCAAAAAAAAAATAAAAGCTACGACTGATAATGACTGGTTCTGGAAAAGTAGCTCCTCATTTAGCAGTACTTTATCTGAGGAGTAGTGTTGAGCATTCCGATACTGCAAATATCGGGTATCGGCCGATATTAGCTGTATCGGAATTCCGATTCCGAGTTCCGATATTTTCGTCTTATCGGATACCGGAATCGGGATTGTCACTGTCACTGTCAGTGTCCGTCTGTCGGGTCTGTCAGGAGTCAGCGGCACTTACCTGGCAGAAGATCTCCGGCGGTCACGTCCTGGACTGCTTCATGGCCGCCATCCTCTTCTCCCCAGCGGTCACATGCAGTTTCTCGCGATAACTGCAGTGACTGCTGGGTAATCCCGGCCGTAAAGCAGTCAGTCAGATGACGTCACCGCCGGGGAAGCAGGTAATCAGCTGTGCTGCGTTGCAATGACAGGCTCTGCCTGTCATTGCGATGTAGCAGAGTTGGATCGTCGTGGACAATCGTTACTATGGACTGCGCGGACAGGTGGTAAACTGTTGTTTTTTTTTTTTTCTTTTTTTACAGGAAATCGATGGCGTCGCGGGAATGATTGTATAATAAAAGAAATGAAAACGTGTTGTCTCTTTTATTTCATTAAAATACTTTTTTCTGCTTTGTCTTTTTTTTACACATTTAATAACTTTGGGATTAATAATGGTTTCGGTGTCTTAATTGACACCTCTCCATTATTTTAAAACCGCTTATTGTCACCGTGCAATCAACGGTTACAAAACCCCTTATTACCCCGCTTGCCACCTACGGGGCAAGGGGGAAGAGCCGGTAAAGTCCCACAATGGCACATTTTTTGAGCGCCAAATGTGGGGCTGCTGTAGCCTGGTATTACCCAGGCTGTTGAGGGCCAAAATCCATGGGGCCCTTTACAGTCTTTTAATACCAGGCCGCAGCACAGCCTTTACTTGGCTGGTTAACAAAAAATAGGGGGGGTCCCCACGCCGTTTTTTTTTTCGAGGGGGATCCCCTATTTTTGTTAACCAGCCAAGCTAAGCAGACGCTGTGGCCTGGTATTATCAGGCTTGCAAGGTCCATGGATATTGGATCCTTACCAGCCATGAAAAACCAGCCTCAGCGGTCTGCTTCATCTGGCTGGTTAACAAAAAAGGGGGGACCCCACGCTAATTTTTTTGGAGGGGATCCCCTATTTTGTTTAAAAAAGCCAAGATATGCAGACTGCTGTGGCCTGGGATTATCAGGCTGGCAAGGGCCCATGGATCTTGGCTCCTTAAACAGCCTGAAAATCCAGGCCTCAGCGTTCTGCTTCATCTGGCTGGGTTTAAAAAAAATAGGGGGACCCCACCCAATTTTTTTCGAGGGATCCCCTATTTTGTTAAAACACCAAGATATGCAGACTGCGTGGCCTGGTATTAACAGGCTGGCAAGGTCCATGGATCTTGGGTCCTTAACCCGCCTGAAAACCAGCCTCAGCGGCTGCTCATCGGCTGGTTAACAAAAATAGGGGGGACCCCACGCCATTTTTTTTTTCGAAGGAACCCCTATTTTGTTAATCAGTTCCCTCGACGTCACTGATTGTGTCCCTGGCGACCCGAAGTGAAAGTGGAAAGCCCCAAACAATTAAGCTTTCCACTTAAGGGCCCGTCTCACATAGCGATATCGCTACCGAGATCGCTGCTGAGGTCCCCTAGTTTTGTGACCAGCAGCGAGCTCACCAGCGATATCGCTGGTGGGGACATTCAGCGACGATCAGCCCCCCTGCCGGGTAACGCGAACGTCGCTGAAAAGTCAGGACCTTTGATCGCTGGTTTCCCGCCTGTCACACGAGCGATGCTTTCCTGTCAAGGGAAACCACGATCAAAAAAAGGTCCTGACATTTCTGCGACAAACAGCGATACCCGGCAGGGGGCTGGGTCGTCGCTGAATGCACACCAGCGATTCGCTTGGGTGAGCTCGCTGCTGCGTCACAAAACTATGACTCACAGCGATCTCGGTAGCGATATCGCTAAGTGAGACGGGCCCTTAAGCGATGTTAC
>JARQOD010000005.1:482803205-482896589 GCA_033576555.1 Oophaga sylvatica
GTGAACTTTTCAGCATGCTTGATGAAGTAAAAAGTTTTCATTTCAACCTATGTCTCCTGTGTTTTCCTCGCACCCAAGCACAAGACGCTATAGGAACTGTACACTATACATGACACAAAGCTAAATCCGCAAAGCTACCGTAACGCGCGTAAATAAAATATATCCACTAGTTATCGGTGGGGGTCGCAGGGTACAGAGGATACAAACACATATCACCCGTGTTTCAAGGACCCGCTACCTTTTCTATTCCAGCGCCGTGTGCTTAGCGAATCACCCCATCTTTTAGGAGCGCGAGTTAGAGGATTATAGTCCGGTTCTACGAACTTGACATCTGAATCCTGAGGACCCTCCACGATCTCAACATCGGAATCGCGATGCTCGAGCGGCTCAGCCGCCACAGTGTTTTCAACCGCCCAGTCCGCTTGGAGGCGAAGTGTATCTGTATGAGAAAATGTATTTAATTACCCGTCTAGATACATGGGTTTTTAAAACATCTGATATAGCTATAGGTTTCTTGCCTGTGACAGCCTGGTGAGAGCTTGAGGCTCGTCGCCCGCTAGCAGAGTTGCCATCCTCTAACAGGTTCGGCGTAATGAACCGGTTATCATAGGAGTAGCCTGAATGGACTCCCTCTTCTTAAATAAGAAAGAATGAAATATATCATTTATATATATACAAAGCGCAGACTCAGACAGCCTGAGACAATACGTCGTAACACTATATACGGTGTAAAACTTACCCGATTGTTCTGGTGAAAGCAAAGCAGAATATTGACAGCGAGAATATCTGCACTCCATCTTGAATAAAAAGGGTCCGCTATTGAATTAAAGCAAATAAAGATCAAGTATGAAAACACAGCTAACCTGTTCATGCAAATACTACACAAACTTAAATATAATTGAAACAAACGCGGATATTCACGAGACATAAAAATACTCACTTTAGGCCTGTTCAGGTCTGCCGTGTGTCCTGTGAGGTGCGAACCCTTACAATGCGTGGTGTATTGATTGTGACCGGCTTGTATTTATTAGGACTAGCAGAGAGAACCCGCCTCTGTCAATGCCCCCACGCTAGGGGCAGAAAAAAACATCCCATTCATGTTTTACAGAGGGATCACGGCGGCTAACCGCGTTGAAACAATATTAGAGAAGCAATATTTCACGCCCGAACCCCCACCATCATTACCCTGTAGCTGTAAATTTATAACGTCTACTATTAATATTAATAATTAATATAGACTGCCGCTAAAATCCATACAGTTAATTTTATTTTAGCTGACAGGGTCGTTAGCTAGACATGTTTTAATAATATAAACCTGTAGTTATATATACTGCGTTGATAAGTTGTAGCAGTGCAGAAGTTTTAATAATATAAACCTGTAGTTTATATACACTGCGTTGATAAGTTGTAGCAGTGCAGAAGTTTTAATAATATAAACCTGTAGTTATATACACTGCGTTGATATGTTGTAGCAGTGCAGAAGTTTTAATAATATAAACCTGTAGTTATATACACTGCGTTGATAAGTTGTAGCAGTACAGGCCAACCTGTTAGAGGATGGCAACTCTGCTAGCGGGCGACGAGCCTCAAGCTCTCACCAGGCTGTCACAGGCAAGAAACCTATAGCTATATCAGATGTTTTAAACCTATGTATCTAGACGGGTAATTAAAGACATTTTCTCATACAGATACAGTTCGCCTCCAAGCGGACTGGGCGGTTGAAAACACTGTGGCGGCTGAGCCGCTCGAGCATCTCGATTCCGATGTTGAGATCGTGGAGGGTCTTCAGGATTCAGATGTCGAGTTCGTAGAACCGGACTATAATCCTCTAACTCGCGCGATACCCTACGCTCCTAAAAGATGGGGTGATTCGCTAAGCACACGGCGCTGGAATAGAAAAGGTAGTGGGTCCTTGAAACACGGGTGATATGTGTTTGTATCCTCTGTACCCTGCGACCCCCACGATAACTAGTGGATATATTTTATTTACGCGCGTTACGGTAGCTTTGCGGATTTAGCTTTGTGCGTGTGGCCCGTGTAGATATCATTTCTGAGGCGACTAATAGTTATATTTTATTTACAGCTGTTAAACTAGCGTGCAGGAGGCTGCAGCTTGAAAAAGAAAACAGCCCCATACGACAACGACCGAGCAACTCCACACCGTTAATTCACCAATCTCTGAACTACACTACACGTCTCATACTTGTAAGCATATATGTCTACGCAGCTCTATAGTGTACTTATACATGCAGCTAAAAATTTCTGCGGTAACTAGTAGATATATTTTATTTACGTGTGTCAAGTTAGCTTTGTGAGTGTTTTGCGCATTCATGTATGTTATATTTTATTTACAGCTGCTAAAGTATCGCCCGTGAGGTTGCAGTTTGAGGGAGAAAACAGCCCCATACGGCGGCGCCCTAGCAGCGAGATGTCTGTTAATTCAGCATTCTCTGTAGACCAGCACCCGGGGGATACTTGTAAGTATATATGTCTAGGCCGCTCTATAGTGTACTTATACAAACAATCATGCATCGGCTTCACCGATAATCGGTGCTGGTAGCTTTACAAACATCGCGTTGAATCAGAGTAAAGTGGGGCCTGTAGCTTTTCCTATATCTCGCCCGCTTAGCGGTTAACTACACCACGTATCTTTTCTTTAGTTACGGAGGAGCGTCATTCGCGAGTTTTGCAGCAGCGCAATTATGGATTTGAGAACAGAGCGGAGGTGAGAACGGACCCTCTTTCACTCAGGTGTGTCGCAGATCGTGGAGAAAGCGACGCGCCAACCGCCCACCCCGGGAATACTGAGAGTAGTAGGCTTAAGAATATACGTCTGTGTCAAGCTACAGAGTCTGCAAATAGTAACGCGGGAAGCAGCAGCTGCCAATTCAGCCGGTGCATTAGCGCCAAAGAAACGCGCGGTATCGCGCCGTCGTGTAAGTAAGAAGCAGAAGGATGATGGTCGATCACCTTACACACCAACTGCTGAACACGCCAAAATGTTTCTTGACATGTCTGCACGTACGTGCATAATAAACTCGCGCAGAACAGACTAAAATCTTTCTGCGACACGTATGAAAGACTGATAAGTGCGTGTCCAACACCCGACATTATCGCAGAACTGTGCGATTTTAAACAAAATTATGCAAATGTATGATTTTAAACAAAAATTATGCAACTGTACAGTCAACTTCTGTGAAATAAACCTGTCTGCCTGAGAACATATGGTTATGAATTGAAAAATAATTAAAATGCTCACGCATTACACCCTAGGGGCCGATACACGAGCTCCCAGCGCATTTACACAACTATGATGACCCTGGAAATGGCAGCATTCACAAGCAAACAATCAGTCAGAGCAGGGAGCATCTTGATACACACATACAGAAATTCTCGCGGGGCCGCCTCTGTAGGTAATAGTGTTTGTGATAGCGCTGGGAGTTTGAGGATGATAGTTGTACGCACGACTTTTTACTGTTCTTTACCAGCGGTAAATTTTCAGGGTATACATTTATAGCCCGCAATGCAGGTCGCCACGATTCTTACTTTACTGTTAAGGCCGTGGTTTTTGAAAACTACCGGTAAATGTGTTAGCCCGAGGTGTTGTAGTCTTGTGTGTGACGATACCCGATTTGTCTATAAGGTTCATAGACTCGCTAAATTTTATCCCCATGAAGCTCACTAAATTACCTCAGGCCTCGGGATTTTCAGTTTTTAATACCTGAGAAAACAAAGCTATGTAGGTCCCATACCCGATGTGAAATATTATGGGCTAGAGTACATGGCACCGGGTGCTTCTGGTATGGCATGAGAGTCCGAAACACAGGTATGTTAAAAAGTTTGTACCCAATTTTTTTGTTGAATGCTGGTCAAAATCATTGCATAGGGTGGGCCTGTGCAAAAATAGGTCTTTCTGGTACGGCATGGGAGTCAGAAACACAGGTATGCTAAAAAAGTTTGCACCCAATTTTTTGCTGAATGCTGGTCAAAATCGTTGCATAGGCGTGGGCCGGTGCCAAAATAGGCCTTTCTGGCGTGGCATGAGAGTCAGAAATATAGCTATGCTAAAAAGTTTGTACCTGATTTTTGTTGAACGGTGCTCAATATCGATGCATAGGAGTGGGCGTGTGCCAAAATAGGCCGGGACACGTCCCAACATGCCTGTCTTTTATATCTGAGGGGGCATAGCATCTTTAAAAATAGGCCTGTGCAGCAAGAACGCTACTCATCCCAGGCTATACAGTGGGTCATGTATGTAGCGCATACCGAGAACATTGACATTCAGCATGCCTTGAGAGGGTTTGTGAAGCAACTCGCTCAATATTTTCTAGACGACTATGCGTATGTTAACGGCCAGCACATAGTTTTTGAATTTCAGGGTTGTTTTTTCCACGGCTGTCCGTCGTGCTATAATGAAAATGATGCAAATAAGGTCACAAACATCACCTGCGGGCAGTTATATCATGCCTTTTTAGCTAAAAAGCGCTAGCTGCAGCGGTGCGGGTACACCGTAAGTGTGCTGTGGGTGCATGAGTGCCGTGAAATGTTTAAAAATGATTCAGCGGATCACCACCATCTATGAAATATGGTATTTTCCAAACACCAGCGATGATCTGTTTGCTCCCTACATTAAACTACACTATAGGGATGAGCTGGAGGGCTCCGGGTATCCTAGCGGATACACTGATGAGGGCTAGAGAAAAGCACCACAGTGCCAGTTTTCTTGAAAAAGCGCTGCTTGTCTTTCATATCTGAGGGGGTTAGCATCGTTAAAAATAAGCCTAGGCCTCTCCCAAAATAACGAATTTGTTGTGAATTTGTCATCAAGTTGCCGGAATCGTGTTAGTAATCAATTTAATACATCTTGATTCGCTACAATATTCGTATGGTAACTATTAAAATAGCAACTGAGAGTCAGAAACACCGCTATGCTAAAAAGTTTGTACCCGATTTTTGATGCATGGTGGTCAAAATCGCTGCGTAGGAGTGGGCATGTACCAAAATAGGCCAGTACAGGCGTCCCGAAATAACGAATTTGCTGTGAAATTGCCATCAAGTTGCTGGAATCTTTAAAATAACCTAGCTTTACAAATATCGCGATGAGAGTCAGAAACACTGCTATGCTAAATAGTTTGTACCCGATTTTTGATGCATGGTGGTCAAAATCGCTGCGTAGGAGTGGGCATGTACCAAAATAGGCCAGTACAGGCGTCCCGAAATAACGAATTTGCTGTGAAATTGCCATCAATTTGCTGGAATCTTTAAAATAACCTAGCTTTACAAATATCGCGTTGAATATAGCGCGCTGAATCAGAGTAAAGTGGAGCATGTGCCAAAATAGGCCGGGACCCGTCCCGAAATAACGAATTTGCTCTGAATTTGTCATCAAGTTGCTGGAATCGTGTTAGTAATCAATTTAATACAGCCTGATTCGCTACAATATTCGTATGGTAACCGTTTAAAATATCAGCTGAGAGTCAGAAACACAGCTGTGCTAAAAAGTTTGTACCCGATTTTTGTTGAATGGTGGTCAAAAACGCTGCGTAGGAGTGCGAATGTGCCAAAATAGGCCGGTACACGTCCCGAAATAACGAATTTGCTCTGAATTTGTCATCAAGTTGCTGGAATCGTGTTAGTATTCAATTTAATACACCTTGATTCGCTACAATATCGGCATGGTAACTGCTTAAAATGGCAGCTGAGAGTCAGAAACACCGTTATGCTAAAAAGTTTGTACCCAGTTTTTGTTTAATTCTGTTCAAAATCGCCTTTGTGACTTTCCTGAACAAGAATTGTGGGACTTATTATTATCAAGGCAGCCAAATCCAAGACACGTATAGCACTGTTTGCGGTCACTACTGCGTGTACTTTTTACATTTTTTAGCTCGGAACATGCCGTTCAGTAAGATATTGGCGAAGTTTTCTGCTGATAAACCGCGTAATGATACAATTGTGAGAAATTTTATTGCTGAGAGAAAATCAAATTTAAAAAACACCGCACTACATCTGTTGGCATATTCACCAAACTTGCGCCTGTCTAGAGAGAACACCATAACCGGGCTGTATCGCCATTTGTATCGCCATTTTGGTGTCACAATTAGTTCAATGCTTGAAATGTCTCTGAGATGTATTTATTTAATGCAATAAAATCTTGTAACCCTGTTTTACAATACCGCGTCATTGCTTTTTTAAAAATACGAATAAAACATTTGCGTGTGTAATATTGTAACACGGCCATATACATAATATGCCCGTGACCATTTTATAATGTGACCATTTCATAATATGAGCATTTAAGGGACTTGTCCGGGCATGCCCGGACATGTCAGGCTAAGCTGAGTATGCCGTGCTATACACAATACAGGGCTAATTACTATGCGTAATTTCTAGCAAGTGAATTACCATATCTAAATAGCCTGTTAAGATGCGAGCTTCTCTCAATTGTACTTTACAGGACATGTCACAACACAGCACTGGTGCACTCCTGCTAAAAAGATACGGCTCCTATCTTTAATTCTCTATGGGGAAAAACTTATATACTGGATAATACTGTAGAATAAACTCCTTTTAGTCTGTACATAGACTACTAAGATATATCTTTACAGCGAGTGAAGCACACACTCAGATTTAATGCCCTGCTAGAAAATCCCTTTACATACATTTACTGGTGGACTTAAAAGAGCCCCCACAAAAAAGAGCCTTATAAAATCAAGATTCGCCTTGATACACCTTTCCCCCACACCACAGACTGATCAAATCCACAAGGAGATGGATAAAATATAAATGGAGACGAATAAATTCATGAATCACTTTGATAGAACTTCCCAGATTCAGCAGTCCTGATTTCCCAGACAGATCAAATCACAGGGAGACAGATTAAATGATAGGGGGCGTGACGACCTGTCAGATTGAGTTTGACGAAAGGTACCCCTCCTATACTACTTACACATGTTTTGTTATACACATATTTATTTCCTTTGTGTGCATTGGAACAACAAAAAACAGGAAAAAAGGTAAATTGGACATTATTTCACACAAACCCCCAAAAATGGGGCTAGACAAAATTTTTGCCACCTTTTCGAAAATGTGGGTAAACAACTTTGTTGCAAGCATGTGATGTTAATTCAAACTCACTTGTGGCCAATAACAGGTGTGGGCAATATGAAAATCACACCTGAAACCAGATAAAAAGGGGAGATGTTGACTCATTCTTTGCATTGTGTCTGTGTGTGCTTCACTGAGCATGGAGAACTGAAAGAGGAGGAGAGAAAATGCTTGATGACTGGAGAACCAAAATTGTTGAAAAATATCAACAATCTCAAAGTTACAAGTCCATCTCCAGAGACTTGTTGTTCCTTTGTCCACACTGCGCAACATAATCAAGAAGTTTACAACCTATGGCATTGTAGCTAATCTCCCTGTTCATGGACGGCAGAGAAAGATTGATGACAGGTTGCAACGCAGGATCATCCGGATAGATAGATTAGAAGGCCCGATCAGGTTCCAAAGAAATTCAATCTGTCCTGCAGGTCCAGGATGCATCAGTGTCAGCATGAACTATCCATCGACATT
Source organism: Oophaga sylvatica (assembly GCA_033576555.1). Lineage (NCBI taxonomy): Eukaryota > Metazoa > Chordata > Amphibia > Anura > Dendrobatidae > Oophaga > Oophaga sylvatica. The sequence continues at coordinate 482,810,778 of JARQOD010000005.1, forward strand.
TGAATTAAATTAACCGCTATGGCAGGAGACCCAGGAGGACCCCACTGCTCATACAGAGACATAAAAATTCTAGACTGCAATTTGCCAAAATGCATGTGAGTAACCCAAAATCCTTCTGGGAAAGCATCTTGTGACCAACATGGAGCTTCTTGGTAAAGCATATCATTCTACTATTTACAAAAAAAAGGAATGAGGCCTACAAAGAAAAGAACACAGTTTCTACAGTCAAATATAGTAGAGATTCAAAGATGATTTTGGGGTTGTTTTGCTGCCTCTGTGACTGGGTACCTTAACTGTTTGCAAGGCATCATAAAATCTGAAGATTAAAATCTGTAGTGCCCAGTGTCAGAAAGCTGAGTTTGCTTCCTAGATCATGGGTCTTCCAGCAGGACAATGACCCCAAACATACTTCAACAAGCACCCAGAAATAATTGGAAGCAAAGTGCTGGAAAGTTCTGAAGTGGTTGAGAGAACTGTTGAGAGAGCTTAAAATTGCTGTTGGGAGAAGGCCCCCTTGAAATATGAGACACCTTGAGCAGTCTGCAAAAGAAGAGTGGTCCAAAATTCCAGTTGAGAGGTGTAAGAAGCTTGTTGATGGTTATAGGAAGCGATTGATTGCAATTATTTATTCCAAAGGGTAGTCAAAAAAATATTAAGTTGATAAGTGTCAACAATTTTATCCGACCCATTTTCAGGCTTTTGTGTGAAATTATGTATAATTTGCCTTGTTTTCTTTGATCTTTTTTGTGTTGTTCCAATATGCACAAAAGAAATAAACATGCGTATAACAATTCATGTGTATTGCAATAATTTTCTGTCAGAAATATGTTAGAATCTGTAAGAATATCAAGGGCGCCAACACTTTTGACGATGATTGTATAGGTGGAAATATTCATGAACTGAAACCAAAACAGTTGTGTTGGAGGCTTAAACTGGGTGAGGAACAGATCCCACCAAACACTGACAAATTTCATCATCGTGAGCTTTGTATGCATGCGCCAGAACAGGGAATGACGACCCTTGGCTAGTTTGCTGGAGGAAGAAGGTCAATGAAAGAAAAGTAACCTATCAATGCCGGCAGCAAGTGTGGAGGATGGGGAAGCGAGGCAGCAGAGCTGTATGTGCAGTGCTTGCCCACTACACTTGCGGCTCATATTCATAACCATTCACCAGTATATTTTTCTAGAATCCAAACACAGGTTTCTAAAGTAAAGCTATAGATGTAATCAGCATTACAGTGCCCATAAACATATGGCAGTAGTTTGGGGTTGAAAAACTGATGTCAGGTTCCCTTTAAAATTCTTGGTCTAAGTGATTGACTTATAGCAGTATAATCTATGGCACAGTGAACCTAGCACTTGAATGCTGTTTGTTTTCTCCGTCTTTTGACAGAACCTTATGGATTTGGTTAAAGGGACTCAAAACCTAGACCTAAGTGAGAATTCAAACAGAAAGCAAACAATTAGCTATTTACCAGTCTCTAAATGTAATACATTATGCAAATTTTTTTCTAGTAGAAATCATGGAGACAAACACGAGTCTTTCCAGTGCAAGTGTGGGCTTAGCTTTAAAGGGGTTTTCTACTACTTTTTCAACCCCTTCACCTCCTAGCCGGTTTTCACCTAACTGAGCAGGCCAATTTTGTCAAATCTGACCAGTGTCACTTTATGAGGTTACAACTCTGGAATGCTTCAACATATCCCAGTGATTCTGTTTTTTTTTTCATAACACATTGTACTTCATAGTGGTAAATTTGGGCTATATGATTTGCATTTATTTATAAAAATATCTAAAATTTCATGAAAAAAATTAAAATTTTGCAATTTTCAAACTTTTAATTTTCATGCCCGTAAACCAGATAGTTATATCACACAAAATAGTTAATATATAATATTTACCACATGTCTACTTTACATCAGCATGATTTTTGAAACACCATTTTTTTTTCAAGGAAGTTAGAAGGGTTAAAATTTATTAGCAGTTTCTCATTTTTCCAACATAATTTACAGAACCAATATTTTTAGGGACCACACATGCCATTTGAAGTGACTTTGAGTGGCCTATGTGACAGAAAATATTCAAAAGTTACATAATTTTCAAAACTACACCCCTCAAACTCACATTCAAGAAGTTTATTAACCCTTTAGGGGCTTCACTGTAGTTAAAGCAATGTGGATGGAAAAAATGAAAATAGCCATAGCGCTTTTACGCAGTCTTTTGCGCTATCAGAAATAAGGAAGCCCCCTATATTTTTATTGACAGGTGATGGACCTAAGTGGGGGCTTTTTTGTGGATTGAGTTAAAGCTTTAATTGGGAACAATTTACATAACATTTTTGATCACATTTATCCGGTACTCTAAGGTGAGCCGTTATATCGGGGTTTCCACCTAAATCTCTGAATTATGTGATTCAGATGAAACCCCTGAGGGATCCATTCACTATAATGAGGCTGAAGAGTTACTCTGGACTCCATTTGGCCTCTGTTTAGTGCTGTCCTTCTTTTTAGAGGTGCACAAAACTGTGGCCGACTGCACTTTTATGTATGCTTAAGAAGACGAACACCACTGAATCACAGATCAGGCGGAATGCAGAGTTGCATCCATCTGCCTCATTATAGGGAATCTTACTTTAGGGGTTGAGTCTGAATTGTGTATTTCAGAAATTTACATGAGGTCTAAGGGGTAAGGTTTCTCCTTGTGGAGAGTAACATACCAGCTCTGGCTTGTCAAGGTAAGGAGGCTAATTAGCCATGCAATGCTACTCTGGGAAATTTAATATGCAAATTGCCTCTTCAGAGAAAAAGAGGACTTGAACACTTACAACATGGAAACTCTGTTGTAAGTGTTGAGTGTAGATAGCAGGATAAATGTAAATTGAGCCTTACTGCAAACTTTGGAATGCAGAATAACAAATCAACAGCATGTGAAGAATTGGTTCGAGCTGACGTTTTTATTGGTAGCAATTTTGGGCACATAACATTTGTTGATGGCTTTCTATTTCGATTTTTGTGAGGCAGAAAGAATGAACAAACCAGCAATTCAGGAATTTTTTTATGCCATTCACCATATGGTAAAAGTGATAAAGCAGCTTTATTCTTCAGGTCAGTACAATTACAGTGATACTAAATTTATATTTATTTTTGTGTTTTGCCGCTTTACTACAATAAAAACTATTTTAGAGAAAAAAGAATTGTTTTTGCATCACTACAGTATATTCTGAGAACTATGTTTTTTTTTATTTCTCCACTGATGGAGATGTATGACAGCTTATTTTTTGGGGGACCAGATGACATTTTCAACTATACCATTTTTATTTCCATTTGACTTTTTGATTGTGTTTTATTCCACTTTTTGTTCGGTAGTATGATGAAAAAGCATATTTTTTTGCCACTTTTTTATGCATTTCAAAGACTGGGTTAACTAGTGTAACACTTTTAACAGTCGGGTCGTTTCGGATGCTGCGGTACCAAATATGTGTAATTGTTTTGTTTATTTTTGTTTTTACATAAATATACCAATTTATTGGTATAATATTATTTGCATTTTTTTAAATTATTTTGTATTATTTTTAAAAAAATATTTTTACATTTTTTTTTAACTTTTTTTTACTTTGGATTCAGTGATCAGTGCGGAAACTGTAGTGACCGAGTAACGGCATTAGGAAGTCGCCATGAAGGTTTGACAAGATAATAATAATAATTTTATCCTCTGTGCTAATTATGTGGTCCCACCACAGCACACATTTCAGTATATAAATCCTTTGTGCTAATTGTGTGGTCCAGCCTCCAGTCCACATTTCAGCATATAATTCCTTTGAGCTAATTGTGTGGTCCAGCCACCAGTCCACATTTCAGCACATCAATCTTTTGTGCTAATTCTATGGTCCAGCCACCAGTCCACATTTCAACATCTAAATCCTTTGTGCTAATTGTGTGATCCATCCACTCGTCCACATTTCAGCATAAAAATCCTTTGTGCTAATTGTGTGGTCCAGCCACAAGTCCAAATTTCAGCATCAAAATCTTTTGTGCTAATTCTATGGTCCAGCCACACTCAGCAAATAAATACTGATTGTTAATTTAGTGGCAGGTGACTGGGCCTAGGGTTATGAAACAGCTGGCTAAAAAGGGAAGGGTACATCCTACATGAGTGGGAAAAAGCGAGGTCATAGTTGAAGGGGCACACCACAAAAAACAAAAACCAAAAAAAAGTGTCCAAAACACACACTTAGGCTGAGAAGAAACTGTTCTAGTAATAAATTGTTCCTGAGTCAGGCAGGTGACATGGCTAACCGGTTTAGGGAGAAGGGTTACACTACTCACGTGATCGATACAGCCTTTAATTGGGCCAAAAATGAAAATAGACACAGACTCCTGCAAAAATCAGGAGAGGAAGGTTTCTTCTGAAGTAACTAGGGTCATAGGAACATTTGATCGCAAACATCAGGCGGTCAGGGAAATTCTAAATAGACATTGTGGCATTTTGTGCCTGGATACTGATCTTAGGGATATAGTAGGAACTCGTCCAAATATCACCTTTAGAAAAGGTAAATCAGTAAAAGATATGTTGGTACATAGCCTATACAAAAGGCCAGCAGCAGTAGGCACTTGGCTAGACAGGAGACCTTGCGGTTTCCACAAATGTGGAAACTGCAGTTTGTGTAAGTGGATGAAACCTGGTAAATCTTTTACCAGTTCAGCGACAAAAAAAGTATTCTATCAGAGAGATTTCTCCAACTGTAACCACGGGTGTGGTCTATATGGCCACATGTTTGTGCCCTATGGATTACATCGGGAAAACCAAGAGAGAATTTAGAAGAAGAGTTGGGGAGCACATGGGGGATATAAGGAACAACAGAGATACCCCATTGGCTAAACATATGCATTTATATCATAGAGGTAATGTGGAGGAAATCAAGTTCATGATTGTTGAAGTGGTTAAAAGCAACCCAAGAGGGGTGATATGGACAAGGTGATCCTGAGAAGAGAATGTGAATGGATCTTCAGGATTGAAAGTCTGGAACCTAGGGGTATAAATGAGCAACTATCCTTCGCATGTTTTTTGTAGTCTGTGCTCACTCATTCTATTCTCAACTACAATATAAGGGATATGTATATATATATATAAAAACTGGCTGTTTCATTTTTGTCTCCTTATTTATGGAGCATTCATGAATTATTATGACAAATATGTATTTTTTATCTTTGACCCCCTGTTTGATATACTCACCTTTGAAGAAGGATTTCAAATAAATTTGTCCTTTTATGATATTGCATAATCCATTTGGACCTTCATCCTTTGGCTTCCTGAGGCACAAAATAAAAAACAATAAAATCTAGTAATGGATTATAAATAGTGCCTGAGTCTCAGTAAGCATTTAATTGTGGCTTAATGATGTCTTGTACGACCAAATTTTGCGCTTTTAATGTGCAATTGATTGTATACATGCTCTGTAGCGGTCGCCTAGAAACGGTGACGCTCTGAGCAGGCGCATTAGAAGTGATGAGGTTACCGACTCCTTCATTTGGAAGCGGCATTCAGGACATGCGCAATGTCAAGGGTATGCCACACTAAACGAGATCGCAAACGAGATCGCAAACGGGATCACTAAAACGTCACTATTTAGCGATCTTGTTAGCGACTTAGCTGTGTGTGGCATGTAGCAACTATGTGGCCCCTGCTGTGATCTCGTTGATCGTTCACTAGAGTTCTGGACCGTTTTTTGATCGTTGGCGTCCCGCTGGTGAGCCTATATCGCTGTTTGGCACCTTTTGCGAACGACCTCGTTTGTGACGCATATGGGTTTAGCGTCACGGAATGGATCGCAATATCTGTAAGTTCTCTTTTGCATCACAGAGAGGATCGCAGCAGTTGCAAAGTAGGCTAGCAGGACGCAGAGAGCAGGAGCGATGCTGGAAATTCCTATGAATCAGAAGCGCTCAGTACATGCTAATGACATCCTAACGACCGCCAAAGTCGTTAAAGAGATCGCTGACCGCTGATGAGTCGTTTATGAGATCTCCTGTTTGGCAGCTACTAGCGACCTAAAAGCGATCACACCAACGATCTCATTAGCTTGCGTCGTTATTGAGATCGCTAACGAGATCACTAAGTGTGGCAGTACCTTTAGTGCTGATACATGGGAGATGGGCGTACTTTAAATCAGCGTCCGTCCCAGCCTCACTCCTTCACCCGGAAGTTACATCCGGGACATGCGCTATTACATCGCGCTGACGTATCGGCTCCACATGGAGTTAGAAAGGAGATGGGCGGTGTTCAAGGTAGCGTGCGTTCCAGCCTGAACTTGCCCAGTAGTTGGGTTTCGGCCCACTTTCTGACGTTACCATCTGGGCTGTACATGAGCGGTATATTTAAACAGGGTGAGTTAGGCATCTGGTTTCATTTGATCACACCATATCAGGGCATCTGCCCTTTCTGCATCTGGCCTCCTGATGAGCCAATAGAGGTGAAACGCATCGAGGCGCTAATTAGTGACGGCAGTTGGCATGGAGGAGATGAGTATTATCTCACTTACCTGATTTACGGCAATATCATGACCTACTGCTATATGTCTGTATAGCCATTTTGGCTTCCATTCCCTATACATTTAGATGTACTTTGTGTCATTTGGGGCATAGTTGCTGGAGTGTGGGGCAATTTGACCTAGGTACATCTATTTAGATCTCACAGGTATCCTCTGGGCGATATGCTTGTGTGCTATATCTATCATATATGGTTTAGGCTACCATTGTTTATAAGCATTTAATTTGCATTTTAAGCTCATTGTGGACTGTGATTAGCCCTTAGGGCCGGCTTTGGGAAACCAAAATAAGAAATTATCTATATGTTTAGGTGCAGTTTATTAAATGCACTGCTATTAAAGGTCATATTGTTTCATATTGCCATTTGTTATGACTGTTTCAACTATTTGAAGTGAGCCTCCACATTCCAGGCACTTCACGCATATATATAAGCTCAGTCAATATTGTTTGCCTATAATCTGCCAGTGTGTTCAATTCAATGATTTTTTTATATATGGAGTAATAGGGTCCTCTTCTAGACACAGGATTGGTCTATGTATAGCTAATAGGGGATCCTTTAGCATATCGGGTTGGATCCCTTTAGTGGCTGCAGAATTTATCAGGGCTCCTAGGGATAGCCATCGTTGAGCAGGGGCGCCACAACGTCTCCCCTAGGGTGCCAACCTCAGCGGCTAGGAAGGTATCAGAATAGCCGTTAAATAGGGCTTCTAGGACCCTCCCCAACATTTTATGTACACAGTTTTTTGTGTGTGTTTTGGACACTTTTTTTGTTTTTTGTTTTTTGTGGTGTGGACCAGTATTTCTGGTGATATTAATCAATAAAGATTTTTTAGGGTAATTATGATTTACATGTGTTAAGACCCTAGTCTGTATCTACATAAATATCATAGTTGAAGGGGGAATAGGCGTGGTGATCAAGGTGTATTTGGGGTAAGTGGTACTGTTACTAAAAGCTCTACTGAACAAACACCGGCTTGTCCTATCCAAAGACAACTGACAACTTCTGTTCCTGGATTTACCAGCGGTAAATTTTCAGGGTATACATTTATAGCCCGCAATGCAGGTCGCCACGATTCTTACTTTACTGTTAAGGCCGTGGTTTTTGAAAACTACCGGTAAATGTGTTAGCCCGAGGTGTTGTGGTCTTGTGTGTGACGATACCCGATTTGTCTATAAGGTTCATAGACTTGCTAAATTTTATCCCCATGAAGCTCACTAAATTACCTCAGGCCTCGGGATTTTCAGTTTTTAATACCTGAGAAAACAAAGCTATGTAGGTCCCATACCCGATGTGAAATATTATGGGCTAGAGTACATGGCACCGGGTGCTTCTCGTATGGCATGAGAGTCCGAAACACAGGTATGTTAAAAAGTTTGTACCCAATTTTTTGTTGAATGCTGGTCAAAATCATTGCATAGGTGTGGGCCTGTGCAAAAATAGGTCTTTCTGGTACGGCATGGGAGTCAGAAACACAGGTATGCTAAAAAGTTTGCACCCAATTTTTTGCTGAATGCTGGTCAAAATCGTTGCATAGGCATGGGCCGGTGCCAAAATAGGCCTTTCTGGCGTGGCATGAGAGTCAGAAATATAGCTATGCTAAAAAGTTTGTACCTGATTTTTGTTGAACGGTGCTCAATATCGATGCATAGGAGTGGGCGTGTGCCAAAATAGGCCGGGACACGTCCCAACATGCCTGTCTTTTATATCTGAGGGGGCATAGCATCTTTAAAAATAGGCCTGTGCAGCAAGAACGCTACTCATCCCAGGCTATACAGTGGGTCATGTATGTAGCGCATACCGAGAACATTGACATTCAGCATGCCTTGAGAGGGTTTGTGAAGCAACTCGCTCAATATTTTCTAGACGACTATGCGTATGTTAACGGCCAGCATATAGTTTTTGAATTTCAGGGTTGTTTTTTCCACGGCTGTCCGTCGTGCTATAATGAAAATGATGCAAATAAGGTCACAAACATCACCTGCGGGCAGTTATATCATGCCTTTTTAGCTAAAAAGCGCTAGCTGCAGCGGTGCGGGTACACCGTAAGTGTGCTGTGGGTGCATGAGTGCCGTGAAATGTTTAAAAATGATTCAGCGGATCACCACCATCTATGAAATATGGTATTTTCCAAACACCAGCGATGATCTGTTTGCTCCCTACATTAAACTACACTATAGGGATGAGCTGGAGGGCTCCGGGTATCCTAGCGGATACACTGATGAGGGCTAGAGAAAAGCACCACAGTGCCAGTTTTCTTGAAAAAGCGCTGCTTGTCTTTCATATCTGAGGGGGTTAGCATCGTTAAAAAATAAGCCTAGGCCTCTCCCAAAATAACGAATTTGTTGTGAATTTGTCATCAAGTTGCCGGAATCGTGTTAGTAATCAATTTAATACATCTTGATTCGCTACAATATTCGTATGGTAACTATTAAAATAGCAACTGAGAGTCAGAAACACCGCTATGCTAAAAAGTTTGTACCCGATTTTTGATGCATGGTGGTCAAAATCGCTGCGTAGGAGTGGGCATGTACCAAAATAGGCCAGTACAGGCGTCCCGAAATAACGAATTTGCTGTGAAATTGCCATCAAGTTGCTGGAATCTTTAAAATAACCTAGCTTTACAAATATCGCGATGAGAGTCAGAAACACTGCTATGCTAAATAGTTTGTACCCGATTTTTGATGCATGGTGGTCAAAATCGCTGCGTAGGAGTGGGCATGTACCAAAATAGGCCAGTACAGGCGTCCCGAAATAACGAATTTGCTGTGAAATTGCCATCAATTTGCTGGAATCTTTAAAATAACCTAGCTTTACAAATATCGCGTTGAATATAGCGCGCTGAATCAGAGTAAAGTGGAGCATGTGCCAAAATAGGCCGGGACCCGTCCCGAAATAACGAATTTGCTCTGAATTTGTCATCAAGTTGCTGGAATCGTGTTAGTAATCAATTTAATACAGCCTGATTCGCTACAATATTCGTATGGTAACCGTTTAAAATATCAGCTGAGAGTCAGAAACACAGCTGTGCTAAAAAGTTTGTACCCGATTTTTGTTGAATGGTGGTCAAAAACGCTGCGTAGGAGTGCGAATGTGCCAAAATAGGCCGGTACACGTCCCGAAATAAGAATTTGCTCTGAATTTGTCATCAAGTTGCTGGAATCGTGTTAGTATTCAATTTAATACACCTTGATTCGCTACAATATCGGCATGGTAACTGCTTAAAATAGCAGCTGAGAGTCAGAAACACCGTTATGCTAAAAAGTTTGTACCCAGTTTTTTGTTTAATTCTGTTCAAAATCGCCTTTGTGACTTTCCTGAACAAGAATTGTGGGACTTATTATTATCAAGGCAGCCAAATCCAAGACACGTATAGCACTGTTTGCGGTCACTACTGCGTGTACTTTTTACATTTTTTAGCTCGGAACATGCCGTTCAGTAAGATATTGGCGAAGTTTTCTGCTGATAAACCGCGTAATGATACAATTGTGAGAAATTTTATTGCTGAGAGAAAATCAAATTTAAAAAACACCTCACTACATCTGTTGGCATATTCACCAAACTTGCGCCTGTCTAGAGAGAACACCATAACCGGGCTGTATCGCCATTTGTATCGCCATTTTGGTGTCACAATTAGTTCAATGCTTGAAATGTCTCTGAGATGTATTTATTTAATGCAATAAAATCTTGTAACCCTGTTTTACAATACCGCGTCATTGCTTTTTTAAAAATACGAATAAAACATTTGCGTGTGTAATATTGTAACACGGCCATATACATAATATGCCCGTGACCATTTCATAATGTGACCATTTCATAATATGAGCATTTAAGGGACTTGTCCGGGCATGCCCGGACATGTCAGGCTAAGCTGAGTATGCCGTGCTATACACAATACAGGGCTAATTACTATGCGTAATTTCTAGCAAGTGAATTACCATATCTAAATAGCCTGTTAAGATGCGAGCTTCTCTCAATTGTACTTTACAGGACATGTCACAACACAGCACTGGTGCACTCCTGCTAAAAAGATACGGCTCCTATCTTTAATTCTCTATGGGGAAAAACTTATATACTGGATAATACTGTAGAATAAACTCCTTTTAGTCTGTACATAGACTACTAAGATATATCTTTACAGCGAGTGAAGCACACACTCAGATTTAATGCCCTGCTAGAAAATCCCTTTACATACATTTACTGGTGGACTTAAAAGAGCCCCCACAAAAAAGAGCCTTATAAAATCAAGATTCGCCTTGATACACCTTTCCCCCACACCACAGACTGATCAAATCCACAAGGAGATGGATAAAATATAAATAGAGACGAATAAATTCATGAATCACTTTGATAGAACTTCCCAGATTCAGCAGTCCTGATTTCCCAGACAGATCAAATCACAGGGAGACAGATTAAATGATAGGGGGTGACGACCTGTCAGATTGAGTTTGACGAAAGGTACCCCTCCTATACTACTTACACATGTTTTGTTATACACATATTTATTTCCTTTGTGTGCATTGGAACAACAAAAAACAGGAAAAAAGGTAAATTGGACATTATTTCACACAAACCCCCAAAAATGGGGCTAGACAAAATTTTTGGCACCTTTTCGAAAATGTGGGTAAACAACTTTGTTGCAAGCATGTGATGTTAATTCAAACTCACTTGTGGCCAATAACAGGTGTGGGCAATATGAAAATCACACCTGAAACCAGATAAAAAGGGGAATGTTGACTCATTCTTTGCATTGTGTCTGTGTGTGCTTCACTGAGCATGGAGAACTGAAAGAGGAGGAGAGAAAATGCTTGATGACTGGAGAACCAAAATTGTTGAAAAATATCAACAATCTCAAAGTTACAAGTCCATCTCCAGAGATCTTGTTGTTCCTTTGTCCACACTGCGCAACCTAATCAAGAAGTTTACAACCTATGGCATTGTAGCTAATCTCCCTGTTCATGGACGGCAGAGAAAGATTGATGACAGGTTGCAACGCAGGATCATCCGGATAGATAGATTAGAAGGCCCGATCAGGTTCCAAAGAAATTCAATCTGTCCTGCAGGTCCAGGATGCATCAGTGTCAGCATGAACTATCCATCGACATTTGAATTAAATTAACCGCTATGGCAGGAGACCCAGGAGGACCCCACTGCTCATACAGAGACATAAAAATTCTAGACTGCAATTTGCCAAAATGCATGTGAGTAACCCAAAATCCTTCTGGGAAAGCATCTTGTGACCAACATGGAGCTTCTTGGTAAAGCATATCATTCTACTATTTACAAAAAAAAGGAATGAGGCCTACAAAGAAAAGAACACAGTTTCTACAGTCAAATATAGTAGAGATTCAAAGATGATTTTGGGTTGTTTTGCTGCCTCTGTGACTGGGTACCTTAACTGTTTGCAAGGCATCATAAAATCTGAAGTTTAAAATCTGTAGTGCCCAGTGTCAGAAAGCTGAGTTTGCTTCCTAGATCATGGGTCTTCCAGCAGGACAATGACCCCAAACATACTTCAACAAGCACCCAGAAATAATTGGAAGCAAAGTGCTGGAAAGTTCTGAAGTGGTTGAGAGAACTGTTGAGAGAGCTTAAAATTGCTGTTGGGAGAAGGCCCCCTTGAAATATGAGACACCTTGAGCAGTTTGCAAAAGAAGAGTGGTCCAAAATTCCAGTTGAGAGGTGTAAGAAGCTTGTTGATGGTTATAGGAAGCGATTGATTGCAATTATTTATTCCAAAGGGTAGTCAAAAAAATATTAAGTTGATAAGTGTCAACAATTTTATCCGACCCATTTTCAGGCTTTTGTGTGAAATTATGTATAATTTGCCTTGTTTTCTTTGATCTTTTTTGTGTTGTTCCAATATGCACAAAAGAAATAAACATGCGTATAACAATTCATGTGTATTGCAATAATTTTCTGTCAGAAATATGTTAGAATCTGTAAGAATATCAAGGGCGCCAACACTTTTGACGATGATTGTATAGGTGGAAATATTCATGAACTGAAACCAAAACAGTTGTGTTGGAGGCTTAAACTGGGTGAGGAACAGATCCCACCAAACACTGACAAATTTCATCATCGTGAGCTTTGTATGCATGCGCCAGAACAGGGAATGACGACCCTTGGCTAGTTTGCTGGAGGAAGAAGGTCAATGAAAGAAAAGTAACCTATCAATGCCGGCAGCAAGTGTGGAGGATGGGGAAGCGAGGCAGCAGAGCTTATGTGCAGTGCTTGCCCACTACACTTGCGGCTCATATTCATAACCATTCACCAGTATATTTTTCTAGAATCCAAACACAGGTTTCTAAAGTAAAGCTATAGATGTAATCAGCATTACAGTGCCCATAAACATATGGCAGTAGTTTGGGGTTGAAAAACTGATGTCAGGTTCCCTTTAAAATTCTTGGTCTAAGTGATTGACTTATAGCAGTATAATCTATGGCACAGTGAACCTAGCACTTGAATGCTGTTTGTTTTCTCCGTCTTTTGACAGAACCTTATGGATTTGGTTAAAGGGACTCAAAACCTAGACCTAAGTGAGAATTCAAACAGAAAGCAAACAATTAGCTATTTACCAGTCTCTAAATGTAATACATTATGCAAATTTTTTTCTAGTAGAAATCATGGAGACAAACACGAGTCTTTCCAGTGCAAGTGTGGGCTTAGCTTTAAAGGGGTTTTCTACTACTTTTTCAACCCCTTCACCTCCTAGCCGGTTTTCACCTAACTGAGCAGGCCAATTTTGTCAAATCTGACCAGTGTCACTTTATGAGGTTACAACTCTGGAATGCTTCAACATATCCCAGTGATTCTGTTTTTTTTTTCATAACACATTGTACTTCATAGTGGTAAATTTGGGCTATATGATTTGCATTTATTTATAAAAATATCTAAAATTTCATGAAAAAAATTAAAATTTTGCAATTTTCAAACTTTTAATTTTCATGCCCGTAAACCAGATAGTTATATCACACAAAATAGTTAATATATAATATTTACCACATGTCTACTTTACATCAGCATGATTTTTGAAACACCATTTTTTTTTCAAGGAAGTTAGAAGGGTTAAAATTTATTAGCAGTTTCTCATTTTTCCAACATAATTTACAGAACCAATATTTTTAGGGACCACACATGCCATTTGAAGTGACTTTGAGTGGCCTATGTGACAGAAAATATTCAAAAGTTACATAATTTTCAAAACTACAACCCCTCAAACTCACATTCAAGAAGTTTATTAACCCTTTAGGGGCTTCACTGTAGTTAAAGCAATGTGGATGGAAAAAATGAAAATAGCCATAGGCTTTTACGCAGTCTTTTGCGCTATCAGAAATAAGGAAGCCCCCTATATTTTTATTGACAGGTGATGGACCTAAGTGGGGGCTTTTTTGTGGATTGAGTTAAAGCTTTAATTGGGAACAATTTACATAACATTTTTGATCACATTTATCCGGTACTCTAAGGTGAGCCGTTATATCGGGGTTTCCACCTAAATCTCTGAATTATGTGATTCAGATGAAACCCCTGAGGGATCCATTCACTATAATGAGGCTGAAGAGTTACTCTGGACTCCATTTGGCCTCTGTTTAGTGCTGTCCTTCTTTTTAGAGGTGCACAAAACTGTGGCCGACTGCACTTTTATGTATGCTTAAGAAGACGAACACCACTGAATCACAGATCAGGCGGAATGCAGAGTTGCATCCATCTGCCTCATTATAGGGAATCTTACTTTAGGGGTTGAGTCTGAATTGTGTATTTCAGAAATTTACATGAGGTCTAAGGGGTAAGGTTTCTCCTTGTGGAGAGTAACATACCAGCTCTGGCTTGTCAAGGTAAGGAGGCTAATTAGCCATGCAATGCTACTCTGGGAAATTTAATATGCAAATTGCCTCTTCAGAGAAAAAGAGGACTTGAACACTTACAACATGGAAACTCTGTTGTAAGTGTTGAGTGTAGATAGCAGGATAAATGTAAATTGAGCCTTACTGCAAACTTTGGAATGCAGAATAACAAATCAACAGCATGTGAAGAATTGGTTCGAGCTGACGTTTTTATTGGTAGCAATTTTGGGCACATAACATTTGTTGATGGCTTTCTATTTCGATTTTTGTGAGGCAGAAAGAATGAACAAACCAGCAATTCAGGAATTTTTTTATGCCATTCACCATATGGTAAAAGTGATAAAGCAGCTTTATTCTTCAGGTCAGTACAATTACAGTGATACTAAATTTATATTTATTTTTGTGTTTTGCCGCTTTACTACAATAAAAACTATTTTAGAGAAAAAAGAATTGTTTTTGCATCACTACAGTATATTCTGAGAACTATGTTTTTTTTTATTTCTCCACTGATGGAGATGTATGACAGCTTATTTTTTGGGGGACCAGATGACATTTTCAACTATACCATTTTTATTTCCATTTGACTTTTTGATTGTGTTTTATTCCACTTTTTGTTCGGTAGTATGATGAAAAAGCATATTTTTTTGCCACTTTTTTATGCATTTCAAAGACTGGGTTAACTAGTGTAACACTTTTAACAGTCGGGTCGTTTCGGATGCTGCGGTACCAAATATGTGTAATTGTTTTGTTTATTTTTGTTTTTACATAAATATACCAATTTATTGGTATAATATTATTTGCATTTTTTTAAATTATTTTGTATTATTTTTAAAAAAATATTTTTACATTTTTTTTTAACTTTTTTTTACTTTGGATTCAGTGATCAGTGCGGAAACTGTAGTGACCGAGTAACGGCATTAGGAAGTCGCCATGAAGGTTTGACAAGATAATAATAATAATTTTATCCTCTGTGCTAATTATGTGGTCCCACCACAGCACACATTTCAGTATATAAATCCTTTGTGCTAATTGTGTGGTCCAGCCTCCAGTCCACATTTCAGCATATAATTCCTTTGAGCTAATTGTGTGGTCCAGCCACCAGTCCACATTTCAGCACATCAATCTTTTGTGCTAATTCTATGGTCCAGCCACCAGTCCACATTTCAACATCTAAATCCTTTGTGCTAATTGTGTGATCCATCCACTCGTCCACATTTCAGCATAAAAATCCTTTGTGCTAATTGTGTGGTCCAGCCACAAGTCCAAATTTCAGCATCAAAATCTTTTGTGCTAATTCTATGGTCCAGCCACACTCAGCAAATAAATACTGATTGTTAATTTAGTGGCAGGTGACTGGGCCTAGGGTTATGAAACAGCTGGCTAAAAAGGGGAAGGGTACATCCTACATGAGTGGGAAAAAGCGAGGTCATAGTTGAAGGGGCACACCACAAAAAACAAAAACCAAAAAAAGTGTCCAAAACACACACTTAGGCTGAGAAGAAACTGTTCTAGTAATAAATTGTTCCTGAGTCAGGCAGGTGACATGGCTAACCGGTTTAGGGAGAAGGGTTACACTACTCACGTGATCGATACAGCCTTTAATTGGGCCAAAAATGAAAATAGACACAGACTCCTGCAAAAATCAGGAGAGGAAGGTTTCTTCTGAAGTAACTAGGGTCATAGGAACATTTGATCGCAAACATCAGGCGGTCAGGGAAATTCTAAATAGACATTGTGGCATTTTGTGCCTGGATACTGATCTTAGGGATATAGTAGGAACTCGTCCAAATATCACCTTTAGAAAAGGTAAATCAGTAAAAGATATGTTGGTACATAGCCTATACAAAAGGCCAGCAGCAGTAGGCACTTGGCTAGACAGGAGACCTTGCGGTTTCCACAAATGTGGAAACTGCAGTTTGTGTAAGTGGATGAAACCTGGTAAATCTTTTACCAGTTCAGCGACAAAAAAAGTATTCTATCAGAGAGATTTCTCCAACTGTAACCACGGGTGTGGTCTATATGGCCACATGTTTGTGCCCTATGGATTACATCGGGAAAACCAAGAGAGAATTTAGAAGAAGAGTTGGGGAGCACATGGGGGATATAAGGAACAACAGAGATACCCCATTGGCTAAACATATGCATTTATATCATAGAGGTAATGTGGAGGAAATCAAGTTCATGATTGTTGAAGTGGTTAAAAGCAACCCAAGAGGGGGTGATATGGACAAGGTGATCCTGAGAAGAGAATGTGAATGGATCTTCAGGATTGAAAGTCTGGAACCTAGGGGTATAAATGAGCAACTATCCTTCGCATGTTTTTTGTAGTCTGTGCTCACTCATTCTATTCTCAACTACAATATAAGGGATATGTATATATATATAAAAACTGGCTGTTTCATTTTTTTTGTCTCCTTATTTATGGAGCATTCATGAATTATTATGACAAATATGTATTTTTTATCTTTGACCCCCTGTTTGATATACTCACCTTTGAAGAAGGATTTCAAATAAATTTGTCCTTTTATGATATTGCATAATCCATTTGGACCTTCATCCTTTGGCTTCCTGAGGCACAAAATAAAAAACAATAAAATCTAGTAATGGATTATAAATAGTGCCTGAGTCTCAGTAAGCATTTAATTGTGGCTTAATGATGTCTTGTACGACCAAATTTTGCGCTTTTAATGTGCAATTGATTGTATACATGCTCTGTAGCGGTCGCCTAGAAACGGTGACGCTCTGAGCAGGCGCATTAGAATGATGAGGTTACCGACTCCTTCATTTGGAAGCGGCATTCAGGACATGCGCAATGTCAAGGGTATGCCACACTAAACGAGATCGCAAACGAGATCGCAAACGGGATCACTAAAACGTCACTATTTAGCGATCTTGTTAGCGACTTAGCTGTGTGTGGCATGTAGCTACTATGTGGCCCCTGCTGTGATCTCGTTGATCGTTCACTAGAGTTCTGGACCGTTTTTTGATCGTTGGCGTCCCGCTGGTGAGCCTATATCGCTGTTTGGCACCTTTTGCGAACGACCTCGTTTGTGACGCATATGGGTTTAGCGTCACGGAATGGATCGCAATATCTGTAAGTTCTCTTTTGCGTCACAGAGAGGATCGCAGCAGTTGCAAAGTAGGCTAGCAGGACGCAGAGAGCAGGAGCGATGCTGGAAATTCCTATGAATCAGAAGCGCTCAGTACATGCTAATGACATCCTAACGACCGCCAAAGTCGTTAAAGAGATCGCTGACCGCTGATGAGTCGTTTATGAGATCTCCTGTTTGGCAGCTACTAGCGACCTAAAAGCGATCACACCAACGATCTCATTAGCTTGCGTCGTTATTGAGATCGCTAACGAGATCACTAAGTGTGGCAGTACCTTTAGTGCTGATACATGGGAGATGGGCGTACTTTAAATCAGCGTCCGTCCCAGCCTCACTCCTTCACCCGGAAGTTACATCCGGGACATGCGCTATTACATCGCGCTGACGTATCGGCTCCACATGGAGTTAGAAAGGAGATGGGCGGTGTTCAAGGTAGCGTGCGTTCCAGCCTGAACTTGCGCAGTAGTTGGGTTTCGGCCCACTTTCTGACGTTACCATCTGGGCTGTACATGAGCGGTATATTTAAACAGGGTGAGTTAGGCATCTGGTTTCATTTGATCACACCATATCAGGGCATCTGCCCTTTCTGCATCTGGCCTCCTGATGAGCCAATAGAGGTGAAACGCATCGAGGCGCTATTTAGTGACGGCAGTTGGCATGGAGGAGATGAGTATTATCTCACTTACCTGATTTACGGCAATATCATGACCTACTGCTATATGTCTGTATAGCCATTTTGGCTTCCATTCCCTATACATTTAGATGTACTTTGTGTCATTTGGGGCATAGTTGCTGGAGTGTGGGGCAATTTGACCTAGGTACATCTATTTAGATCTCACAGGTATCCTCTGGGCGATATGCTTGTGTGCTATATCTATCATATATGGTTTAGGCTACCATTGTTTATAAGCATTTAATTTGCATTTTAAGCTCATTGTGGACTGTGATTAGCCCTTAGGGCCGGCTTTGGGAAACCAAAATAAGAAATTATCTATATGTTTAGGTGCAGTTTATTAAATGCACTGCTATTAAAGGTCATATTGTTTCATATTGCCATTTGTTATGACTGTTTCAACTATTTGAAGTGAGCCTCCACATTCCAGGCACTTCACGCATATATATAAGCTCAGTCAATATTGTTTGCCTATAATCTGCCAGTGTGTTCAATTCAATGATTTTTTTATATATGGAGTAATAGGGTCCTCTTCTAGACACAGGATTGGTCTATGTATAGCTAATAGGGGATCCTTTAGCATATCGGGTTGGATCCCTTTAGTGGCTGCAGAATTTATCAGGGCTCCTAGGGATAGCCATCGTTGAGCAGGGGCGCCACAACGTCTCCCCTAGGGTGCCAACCTCAGCGGCTAGGAAGGTATCAGAATAGCCGTTAAATAGGGCTTCTAGGACCCTCCCCAACATTTTATGTACACAGTTTTTTGTGTGTGTTTTGGACACTTTTTTTGTTTTTTGTTTTTTGTGGTGTGGACCAGTATTTCTGGTGATATTAATCAATAAAGATTTTTTAGGGTAATTATGATTTACATGTGTTAAGACCCTAGTCTGTATCTACATAAATATCATAGTTGAAGGGGGAATAGGCGTGGTGATCAAGGTGTATTTGGGGTAAGTGGTACTGTTACTAAAAGCTCTACTGAACAAACACCGGCTTGTCCTATCCAAAGACAACTGACAACTTCTGTTCCTGGATGGGCTACTCGACTCCCTTTCTTTGTCAGCCACACAGCGGTACACCTTGCAGATGAGTGCCAGAAGGAACATGTGCTCGAGTGGATGGCAAGCGCTGCATCAAGTGGCCTCTCCTCCGCTTCCTCCACCTTAACATCACACACAGCACAGTCCTCAGAGGTGGCACCCCAATTACCCTTGTCGCAATTCACCAACCGCCCAACTGACTGGGTGCTTGCAAAGTAAGATGTAAACATGTATATAGGAAGAAAAAGTAGTGGCACTCACCAGTCCTTTAAAATCCAATGTCTTTATTCAGAAAAACATGTTTAAAACTGGCTGCAGAAAGGGAAGGAGCACATTGCGGGATGACGATCATTTAGTGTTTTCCTGCGTTTCTACTGGTATTGAAATTATTACATTGGATTTTAAAAAATTGTTGAGTTCCACTACTTTTTCTTCCTATATACATGTTTGCATCATATTTTGTGAGTACCCAATGCCTGCAGGCTTCATTGTTCAGTCAAAAGTTTAGTTTAAGGACAAGTTTAAACCCACAGGTTGAATGGTGCTGACTTTCTCCTTGTATTTTGGAACTGCAGATGGGCGAGTCTGCAGAGCTGTTCACACATTCTATTCCATAGGCATCAGAGGTCTGCTTCAAAGTTTCACAGACTCAAAAGGAGGAAAGCATCTGCACTGATGCCCCAATTTTTTTAAGTTGGATCTGGGGCCAGAAAAGTAGGGTCACAGCACAATCTTAACCCCAGGGGGTGAAGGTGATCTGAGGTGCACGCGTACTCTACTGTGCTCTCAGGGCAGGAAGAGTAAGAGTGTTACTCTCAGGGTGAGGAGTGGGAGAACAGAGAGGATGATGATCAGGTTGTAGATCCCACTTCGTATGAACCCAGAGGCACGCAACTGAGTAGCTCAACAGAGGGGGTGGAGGAGCAGGGAGATGAGGAGGTTATGTTGCGGCTTCCGGCACAGACACAGAGTGTGCAACCATGACAAGCATTGCATCCTAAGCCACAACTCTGGCTATAAAGAGCAGCGGTCTCGGGTCTGCAGTTCACATGGTAGGCAAGTGTGCCTAGCCTGGGCCTTTTTTGAGACTGTAAAGGATGATCTAGCTCAAGTTATTTGCTAGCTTTGTATTTGCACATGTATGATTAACATGCGTCAGTATGAGAATCTCACTGTGCTAATATATGGCATAGTGGGCCTCGCTATCCACCGGCTGTCTCATGAACTGCATCTGCTGCTTCTTCCTCCTCCATCACCATGGCAAGTGTTCTCACATAGGTCTCCAGCCACAGAACTTCCACTTGTTTACCCCCTACAGTCGGAGTAAGTGAGAGCCTGTTAGCTGTTACGGAACTGGACATGCATGCTGTTTTTGACCAATCTCAGATACCTTACAAATCACATCCTTCTCAATCCACCATAACATCTCTGCCTGAACATTACTCACAGTCCAGTAGTTTGTCGTATACACCCTACTCCACCCTCTCTCAGCACAGCAACCAGACCTCAGTCCCACAGTTGTGGTCACGTAAAAGATTTTTTATTCCTACCCATGCCAAAGCTAAGAACATGAGCTTCACCTTCTGCAATCTGTTGGCTACGGAAATGCCTTTCCGACCTGGTGGATACAGACAGTTTCCGAAGGCTGATGATTGTAGCAGTCACCCAGTAACAGTTGCCCAGTTGCCATTAGTTCGCTAAGTAATCTGTGCCAGCACTACACTAGCATGTCACAGACAACATCACCCGTTCTTTGAAAAAATCTATGTCTGACAGGATGCATTTCACCACTGACTCCAGAACGAGCAAGCATTGACAGAGGCGTTACATCTCACTGACTGGTCACTGGGTGACTGGTGGCTGGTGGGGCAGGAGGGGAAGGGTCTGCTTCACAAGTGTTCAAATACTCAAGACTTGCGAGACAAAACTCTGTATCTAACACTCCCTCCACTGCTTTTATCTCCTCCACCTCCTCTAGGGCCTCCACCTGCACCCTCAACCCCTCCCTTAATGAACGACTGGAGAGGATGGTGCAGGAGTATCTCGAGATCAATATTGATGCAATCAGGGGGGGTTGGACCCTTTTGCATTTTGGTCTTCAAAAATGGAAGAGTGGCCTGAGCTGGCCAATCACACCTTGGAGGTTTTGTCATGCCCGGCAGCCAGCGTTCTTTCAAAATGGGTCTTCAGCACTGCTGTTGGTATCCTGACGGATAAGTGCATTAGTCTGTCTCTTGAAAGTGTAGGCTGCCTAACTTTGATCAAGATCAACAAGTCATTGATCTCCAAATAATTTTGCACCCAGTTGTAGACTGGGCAAACTAGGCAATGGTGTAGTTTTCAGTGTGCTGCATTGATCTTGAATTATTGCAGTCTGTTATACCTTTGTTGACTTCTGTGGCTGCTGTTGCTACTGCTGATGTTACTAACAAATGCCTTGGTGGCACAACAATCAGAAGGTGTGTCTGTCGTTGTTACTTTTACATTTTAATTTTTCTTAAAGTACCTAATATTCCTCCTATTCCTCCTCCTTTTGCTTCCTCCTGAGTCAGGACAAGCCAAATTTTTGGCAAATGGAGACTCTTATTCGTAAATCCATGTTGTGTGTTGCCTGTAGTGGCAGGGGTCACAGGACACAGTTATACTATTTCTACTATTAAATGATGTCACTTAAGTGTTGTATGCCAATATTTTTTGAAATGTGGAGACTCCAAGTTCGGTCTCCATATGATGGGTTGCCTGTAGTGGAAGAGGTCTCAGAGCACCATTATACTATTTCTACTCTGGGGAAATTGATGCCACATTAGTGGGGTGTGCCAATATTTTTTTTTTAAATGTGGAGACTCAAAGTTGGGTTTCCATCTGGTGGGTTACCTGTAGTGAAAGGGGTCTCACAGCACTAGACCTACACCTGTCACTCAGTTCTTACTGATAAATTTGTAAACTAGAAATGCTGGGCCAGGCCCTGTTCCATCCATCCATGCTGGACTATTATAAAATTTCTGCTGTGGGTCAATTGATACCACTTTTCTCTGGTATCTGCCCTTATTTTTTGGAAATGTTTTGACTCCAAGTTGGGTCTCCTTCATGTGTGTTGCCTGAATTTGGCAGGGCTACCAGCACAGTAGATCTACACCAGTTCCTCACCCACCTCTTAATTTCAACTTATTTTCAAAACTGTAAATGCTGGCCCAAACCCTGTCTCATGCATGACCCATACTTGACTGCTGCACCATTATAAAATTACTAGGGTG
The DNA here is from genome assembly GCA_033576555.1 of Oophaga sylvatica. Lineage (NCBI taxonomy): Eukaryota > Metazoa > Chordata > Amphibia > Anura > Dendrobatidae > Oophaga > Oophaga sylvatica. The sequence goes on from JARQOD010000005.1 coordinate 482,833,239, forward strand.
AGTCAATTGATGCCACTTTTCCTGATGTCTGCCCCTAATTTTTGTTAGATGTTTGGACTCCAAGTTGTCTATGCATTTGGTTTTGCCTCCCAATGAGTTCAACGGGGTTTGGATAAGTTCGACAGACTGTTCGGCGAACATCGTGTTCGCTGAGTAGAGACAAACCTAACCTTAAAAGAGTTGCTCATCTCTAGGAGGGACCCTCGCTGTGGGACATTCCAACCTACGAAAGCCAAGGATTCTATAGGGCCCTCAGCTTCTCTCTCCCTCTGTAGTTGCAGCTCTGGTTTGGGTGCCAAAGCTGTAATGTCTGTTAAGCTTGGCGTGACCGGTACAGTCCACCATTCGTCATCATCATGAGCTCCCACTAGGGGTCTGAGTGAAATCTTACTGCTGGACTCAGGCTAAGGTTGTCTCGGGGGGTCTTCCAATGTAGTTGGTGTCGTGGACCGGATCAGTCTTCCTGCTTCACATCGTACACTGGTCCATTCGGAATTACCTGCTTCAAGACTTTGAAGGCTTATGACACCCAGCGAACATCCAACTTTCCAATGATAGTCTTTACACAGACCAGCACTCTGTCCCCAGATGTGAACGGTTCCTTTTGGACTGAACTACGGTCTCGGGGTAACTGATTTTGTTGCTTGTCTCCTACCAACTGGTGAATAGTTTCCCGTATGATTTGTTACTCCTGCACCCATGAGTCTGGAGTGCAGTGTTTTTCTTCATTTGGAGTATTCAAGTTAAGTTCAGACACTTCTCTTCCCAACTGTCCGAATAGTAACATGTAGGGAGTGTAACCAGTAGTGCAATGCACTCAGTTATTCTAGGCCCAGAGAATTTCAGGCAAATAATCTGTCCATCGCAATTTCTTGTCTTCCTTCAGGGTTCGAAGCATCTGCATCTACATCACAAAACTCCAACAATATAGGAAACTGTGATTAACCCTTACAGTGTGAGGGCACAGGATGGGAGGGGTTTCCCTGCTCCACCCATCAGTCTGACTATCCAATCGGCAATATGCTAAACTCGAGCACCTGGCAAACAACACACTGTTCGGCATTCACGGTTTGGCAGCGGATGACCCTGTCTGTGCACCTAATTTTAGAGTTCTCTACTACCTACATCAGTCTGGTCTTTGCTGCACTCCTATTTCCCTTCTTCCTACAGCAGTTATTTTCTTAGGTTGTGCCAGATCAGGACTGAGCTCCATGACACTTATACCTACCCGTCTTGTAACTGTTACGTGGCTGCCTACTTCTGGGTCCAAACTCCTCTCCAGGTTTGCAAAGCTGCACATTTAGATCCATGATTTGGGCTCCCAAACATGTAACATGCTGACATCCGAGTGTAATAAGTTCAGCCCTGAAAAAGCCCCAGAAATGATGCACCAATTGTTGTGCTTAGCCTTGGCTCTTCCCAATTGCCCTGGTGGGGTGTCAATTGGAGTAATGGTTTTGGGGTTGGTGGCAGCTGTGTAATGTTCACTGACAGGCTCGTACTGGCCCATAGGGTAACAGGAGAATCCCCTGGTGGACCCCTGTGCAGATCTGGGACCCATCCCCACTGTATGAGCAGTATTTTGCATAATTCACCTGATTTACTCGCTACAGAAAAAAGCAGCATCTCATCATTCATTAACAATACTACCTAGTTTGTTATTATATAGAGATAGAGGTAAATTTGTGAACAGAGTTCGTGTAATATTTGTATGCAGGTGAAAAGTGGGCCCCCCTAAAGTCAATGTTACTGGTGGGCCCTTAGCACCCCAGTCCGACACTGTTCATTGACATCAAGCCTGTGGGTTAGTAATCGAGAGATGTCTGTCAGACACCCCTAAAAGAAAGAAACACACACAAAAGTCTTTTATTTGTAAAAATAATAAATTCTCTCTTCTATGCATTTATTACCAAAAAAGAATAATCCACAGTGCTCCTCAGAAGTCCTTATGGAGGTCCCACGACGATCCCCAACTCTACTACATCCAGAAGCTTTCCATGGCCACCAGAACACAATGACAGTAGCATGAGAACCAGCAGCTGTGACCTGCAGTAACCTTAATGACTTCACCGCTCCTCACTGCCACTGGGTCTCACGCTACTCTCAGTATGTTCTGGTGGCCATGGTGAGCCATCACGTTACTGATGTCACCGCTCATCACAGCCTGTAGCAAAGTTGGGGATGGTCGTGGAACATTGACGTGGATTATGACAGAGGTATGGGGGTGTTTTTTGTGGAAATAAATAGGTGAAAGAGAGTGTCTGAGTTTTTATTTTGAAATAGAGGACTTTTCTGTGTGTGTTTTTAACCCCTTCACGCCGAAGCCCTTTTTTGTTTTTGCATTTCCATTTTTCGCTCCCCTTTTTTCCAGAACCATAACTTTTTTATTTTTTTGTCAATATGGCCATGTGAGGACCAACAGTGTACTGGAGACACTGACGCGTGAATGGGAAATCATACACATCCTTTCAGGGCAATTGAAGCCCTTTTGATTTGTTTGAAATATATTTACTGTCAATTGAATTTTTGAGGGTAACAATTTGTACATAGCTAATTACAATTTCAAACATTCGATCATCTCTACCCAATACACTTGCACACATTTTCTTCTGAGGGAAGTGACAATGTACTCTTTAAGACAAATAGTGTGATTCATAGATAAAGATAATTAATGGTGTGGCATTTGTATCCTTATCTATATTGATTTGATTTTAAGCTTTAGGAGAGGTTATTTGTTTTTTGCATTAAACTCAATCTCAAGTTTGGGTGGAGAAAGTATCCAGTGATAGGACAACATCCAAGTCAACTGCTTGGCTCAAGAACAATGTATTATAGAAAGATTAGAAAAATACTGTGTGTTCCTAACACACATAGTAATAAAGGAAGGTTTAAAATAATTCCATCTAGTTCTACACATTCTCCTGCAATGTGAATCATGAGATGATTTTCCTCATTTTAGCAGAAAAATATGAAAGAATAAACATATGGACTAAAGATGACCCATCTCCACTAATATTATCACTGTAATGTCAACTGCAGACAACAATCCAAATCATGTTTAACCTTGAATTAACCATGGCTACTTCTTATGGCAAATCTCCCCAAAGTCTCACTGCTCTAACAGTAAAGAATCCCTTTTTTATTAATAGAATTCTTCTTTCCTTCAAGAATATAGAACATAACCTCTTGCTACAGGCACAAAAGAATTCATATGCCATCTCACCTACATGTTTCATGCATGAACCTATGTTGGCAGACTTTAGTAACAAGATTCTTAAAAAGTAGGTCGAGCACAAGATAGATTAAAAAAATGTTGGATGCTGTTTGCAGATCTGATTACAATCAGAAATACAGTGAAAGCAATTAATGAAATTTCAAAACATGTAGTTTGTCCATAGTTACAGTCCATGATGTTATTACATTATTGGAGAGATTTCTGTATTGACCTTTTACACATTTATACATGATCATGAGGACAACGTTACTCCATCTTTTTCTAAACTTAATAGTCCAAATTTTTAGAAACTATGAAAACTTTAGAAACTTTTAGAACTATGGTTCACATATTGGAATTTGAACTTACTCAAGCTCTAAGGTCGGCGTCACACTAAACCAGGGGTGGGGAACCTCAGGCCCCAGGGCCATTTACGGCCCTTGATGACCTTTTATCAGGCCCCTGGGCAGATTCTCAGGGACTGCTGTGCTTTGGCAGGGAGCTGTATTTTGATTGCCACCAGTTCATTAATTTCTTCTTGCTCTGTAAGCACACACGTAGTGTTCGCTACTGAACACTGAAGGGCATGCAATGAAAGATTACGTCCTGACACCAGTGCCAGTCAGGATGTACTTTGTGGGCGAAGTTTGTACGGCCCCCGAAGGATGATATAAACATCCAAATGGCCCTTGGCAGAAAATGATTCCCCACCCCTGCACTAAACGTATGGAAAATCGGTCCAAGTCTTCCTGCCGAGAGTTGCACAAGTGTTCTCCGTATGGTCATCTGTGTGTAATGCGTTTGCAATGCGATGATGTGATTTTCTCCCACCCATATATCCATATGACATCCGTATGGCTTTACATTTCTCACTGATTTTCCCCATTGAATTAAATTATTATTATTATTTATTTATATAGCACCATTAATTCTATGCTGCTGTACATGAGACAGGGTTACACCAAAATACAAATATCACTTACAGTAAACAAACTAACAATGACAGACTGGTACAGAGGGAAGAGGACCCTGCCATTGCGGGCATACATTCTAGAGGATTATGGGGAAGGAGACAGTAGGTCGGGGGTTGCAGTAGCTATGATGGTGTTGAGGTGGCCACGTGGTCATTACAGGTTGTAAGCTTTTTTGAAGAGATGGATTTTCAGGTTCCATCTGAAGGATCCAAATGTGGTGGATAAACGGACGTGTTGGGGAACAGAATTCCAGAGGATGGAGGTTATTCGGGAGAAATCTTGGAGGCGATTGGGTGAGGAGCGAATAAGCGTGGAGGAGAGAAGGAGGTTTTGGGAGGACTGGAGTAGTTTAAACTGGATACGCTGGGAAATTGGGAGCTAGTGAAGGGATTTGCAAAGAGGGGAAGCAGGAGTGTAGCGAGGAGAGAGATTAATTAGTCGGGCAGCAGAGTTAATGACGGACTGTAGGGATGCAAGAGTGTTAGAAGGTAGGCCACAGAGGAGGATGTTGCAGTAGTCGAGGCAGGAAATGATTAGGGCATGCACAAGCATTTTGGTAGAGTGAGGTTTGAGGAAAGGACGGATTCTGGAAATATTTTTGAGCTGGAGGTGACAGAAGGTGGAAAGAGCTTGGATGTGCGGTTTGAAGGACAGGGCAGAGTCAAGGGTTACTCCGAGGCAGCGGATTTCTGGGACAGGGGAAAGTGTGATTTCATTTATTGTGATAGATAGATCAGGTAGGGAAGGTATGCGAGATGGAGGAAAGATAATTAGTTCAGATTTGTCCACATTGAGCTTGAGGAAGCGAGAGGAGAAGAAAGAGGATATGGTTGATAGACACTCTGGGATTCTGGAGAGAAGAGAGGTGACATTTGGGCCAGAGAGATAGATCTGAGTGTCATCAGCATATACATGGTACTGGAAGCCTTAAGACTTTATAAGTTGTCCCAGGCCAAGGGTATTGATTGAGAAGAAAAGTGGTCCCAGGAAAGAGCCTTGAAGGACGACAACAGAGAGTGGGTGAGATGAGGAGTTAGTGTGGGAGTAGGACACGCTAAATGTGTGGTTGGTAAGGTGTGAGGAGATCTAGGATAGGGCAATGTCTTTGGCTCAATAGTTGAAATGAGGAAAATGTGTGCGTATTTGTCACAAGCTAGACTGATGGTCCGTGTGGCATCCGAGTTTTTCCCAAACACCAGTCTGGAGAAGCTTTTAAATACAATTTCCAGCTCAGGAGAGGGAGGCCATACCTATGGAAGCTTCTCCAGACTGGTGTCCACTGTTTGGGATCCGGACCTTTTGTCTGCCCTTATCCACACACTGTGGTCAACTTTGACACATGGTAAGGTTTTTGAATATTAGACAGTGTAGGACTGTCCTGATCAGAGTCACCTTGTCGAGGTGGGATGGCTTTTATGCTATTTTTGATAAAAAACAGTATTACTAAGATCTCTGTGTTATTTTAGTGCACTTTTGCTTTTTACTTGTTTAGTTACAGCAGGGTTTTTGCTCATTTTGAGTCTTGTAGGTTTTATATATTTTTTTAATAGTATAGAAAAGCTTTGATTCTGCACATAAAAATGCAATAGTGTTTTTTTACATGCATTTTCAATACAGAAGCCTTTAAGAAAAATTACACCAAAACCGCACAGTTCAACAACATCTTTAAAGGGAGTCTGTCACAAGGTTTGTTCTATCTGAAATATTAATATGGGCATACAGGTTATAGTCTGCTGAAAAAAGTCCTACGTGTATGTGGCATATCAGATGTGTTGTCGTAGAGAAACCATATTTTATCACTTTATATTAATCACCTCTTCCAGGCTTTGAGGAGGACGCTGCCTGGAAGATAACTCTGCCTACAGAGATTATTGTACATGGATGGGAAGTAACCAGTGTGATGGTCGCTCTCTGCTCTCCTGATCTCACTGCAGAGCTATGTGTGATTATACCTCACACATCTGCAGGTTTCTCTCAAATTCAGCTTCCATCTCACATGCAGCAATATTGTTATAATACAGCAGAGCTCAAAGAGAAACAAAAATGTGTGTGCAAGAAGATGAAGTTTATTTCTTATGTTCTGTGTCAATTACTTGTCTCACACTGGTAACTTTCCCTTTTATTTATAATAATCTCTGGAGGCAGAGTTATCTTCCAGACAAGATCCTGCACAAAGCCTGGAAGATGTCATTTATGTAAAGTGATAAAAGATGATTTATCAACAAGGCATCTGTTGTGGGACATACAGGTAGGACTTTTTTCAGCAGTCTATAAGCTGTATGCCAATAATAATCAGTTAGATAGGTCAAATATTGTGACAGATTCCCTTTTGAATACACATTGGGCAGGGGTTTTCATGAAATCACATCCACATCCTTGGACATATAGGCCGTTTTCACAGGTAGAGTAAATGCTGCGTTCTTTCTGCAGCGCATTTTGGAGCAGAAATTCTGCTGTGTTTAACGGTCCAAGCAAATTGAATGTGATTTCATGAAAACTGCCATCCATTGTGGGTCTAAAGATGTAATTGAACTGTGCGATTTTGGTGCTTTTTTTCACCATAGGCTTTTTGGGAATCTAAAAAATGCTTGTGAAAGAAACATGTAAAAAACATAGTGGTGGTTTTACACACCCCTAACCCTAATTCCAACCCCAAACATAACCTTAACCACAACCCAAACCCTAACACACCCCTAACCCTAATTCCAACCCTAACCCCAACCCTAACCATAACCTTGACCATAACCCTAAACACAACACTAACCACACCCCTAACCCCAACACACCCCTAACCCTAATATCAAACCCTAACCCTAATGCCAACCCTAACCGTAATCCCAACCCCAACATTAGCCCAACCCTAACTTTAGCCCAACCCTAAGTTTAGCCCAACTCTAACCCTAGTCCAACCCTAACTTTAGCCCAAACCTAACTTTAGCCCAACCCTAACCCTAATGGAAAAATGGAATTAAATATTTTTTTTATTTTATTATTTTTACCTAAGAGAGGATAAAGCGGGGTTTGATTTACTATTTTTTTATATTGATCACTGTGATAGACTATCACAGTGATTAAAGTGAACTAATAGGAAAAATTTCCTATTGTTGCCGGGTGCCAGCCGGCAGATCTCGGTGGGCGCACTGCGCATGCGTCCGCCGTTTTCTTCCCAGAAGAAGACGCCATCGGTTGGGGACATCATGGGGGGCTGTAGGAGGGTCCAGGGACAACGGAGGTACCAGGGAGATGACGGGGGACCCCATTTCTCTCTCCTCTGATGTGCGATCACATCAGAGAAGAGAGAAATTAAATGGGAAATGCGACTTTCTTTGCGGTCGCCGTTATTCGGTGAATAATGGTGATCGCAACACTGGGGTCGGTAAAAACCAACCCGAATCATGTTCTCCGTGGTCTTAGCTACCCCTGGAAGCCGAGACCCAGGAGATTTTCTGACGCGGGGGGGAGCTATACCTTAATTTCTCAGCACCATTAAAAAGCATCGCTGAGGAATAAGGCCGCTTAACTTCTGCTGTTAAAATGTGCATCGGTGGTCATTTAGGGGTTAAACCATCTGAGGTTTTATGTGACCTCTTAAGTTAAAAAAAAATAAGAAAATAGAAGACCCTTAAAAATAAGATTTTTACATGAATGTGCCAATTTTGACATTTTTCAACTGCCATCTTGAAAATTAAATTGAATTAAGGAGTTAAGGCTCTTAAAATTTGATGTCAAACGTATATATTTTCGTAAAAATATTTTCTCACAAAAGTAGCAAAACAAAAAAATTAATAAATTGGGTATCACTGTAATCATATCGACATATAAAGTTATTATAGCATTTATGGAGTATGGTGAACTCCATAAAAGTAAAATTAAAAACTATTTTAGACATTGCTTATTGCTCATACCAAAAATAATTTAACAAGTGATCAAAAAGTCTTAAGCATCTAAAAATCCCTCATACAACTTCATCTATTGAAAATTTAAAAAGTTATGAGGATCACATTATTGAGGAAGCTGGACATCATGTCCTAGTATTACCTTACCAGGCCTCCTTATGAGCCGTACAGGTGAAACACGTCGAGACAGATGACACTACACGTGTCTGTATAAGTACCAAATCTTTTCCTTAACTAATATCTATACATTGTTCTCATACTTTTCAGGGGTATCATGACACTGCCATTTCAATGTATCTGCAATTAAAGACATAACTGGTTTGCTTAGAATTGTTAATATGTGTTGAGATTACATGCACTGTATGTACAGCTCTGGCAAAAATTAAGAGACCACTGCAAAATTTTCAGTTTGTCTGATTTTTCTCTTTATAGGTATATTTTTGAGTAAAATGTAAATTTCTCTTTTATTCTATAAACTAATGACAACATGTCTCCGAATTTCCAAGCAATAAATTTTGTATTTATATTCAGAAAATGAGAAATTGTCAAAATAACAAAAAAATTCAGTGCTTGCAGACCTCAAATAATGCTAAGAAAATAAGTTCATAATCATTTAGAAAATTTAGAAACAATACTAATGTTTTAACTCAGGAAGAGTTCAGAAATCAATATTTTGTGGAATAACCATGATTTTTAATCACAGCTTTCATGTGTCTTGGCATGCTTGCCACCAGTCTTTCACACTACTTTTGGGTGACCTTATGCCACTCCTGGTACAAAAATTTAAGCAGTTCTCTTTGTTTGATGGCTTGTGACTATCTATCTTCCTCTTGATTACATTCCAGAGGTTTTCAATGGGGTTCAAGTCTGGAGATTAGGCTGGCCATGACAGGGATTTGATGTGATGCTCCTTCATCCACACATTGATTCACCTAGCTGTGTGGCATAGAGCATTGTCCTGCTGGAAAAAACAGTCCTCAGAGTTGGGGAACATTGCCTGAGCAGAAGGAATCAACTGTTTTTTCCAGGATAACCTTGTATGCAGCTTGATTCATACGTCCTTTGCAAAGATTAACTTGCCCATTTCCAGCCTTGCTGAAGCATCCCCAGATCATCACCGATCCTCCACCAAATTTCACAGTGGGTGCAAGACACTGTGGCTTGTACGCCTCTCCACATCTCCGCCTAATCATTAGACGACCAGGTGTTGGGCAAAGCTGAAAATTAGACTCATCAGAGAAGATTACCTTACTCCAGTCCTCCATGGTCCAATCCTTATGATCTTTGGCAAACTTCAGCCTGCCTCTCCTTTTCTTGTCATTGATGAAAGGCTTTTTTAATAGTAATAATAATAATAATCTTTATTTATATAGCGCCAACATATTCCGCAGCGCTTTACAGTTTAACAGTTTCAAAACTTAAGTCATAAGTCTAGTTAAGTTAAGTCTAGCTTTACATGACTTGAGCCCTACCTCTAGGAGCCTGTTATGAACTGTTCTTGCCATACACTTCACCCCAGCTGCCATTTGCCATTACTTTTGTAGGTCACTTGATGTTATCCTGTGGTTGTTGAGTGACATTCGAATAAGATGACGGTCATCCCGGTCAGTGGAGAGTCGTTTTCGCCCTCTGCCGGTCTGTAGCTTTGTTGTCCCCAATGTCTGCTGCTTGACCTTGTTGTAATAGACAGTCGTCTTACAAATTTTAAGAATGGAGGCAACATGACGCTCACTGTACCCCTCTGCATGTAAAGCCAGAATTGAGCCCTTCTTTTCCTCATTCAAGATTTTTATTTTCAACTCCTTTGGCATGGTTAAAAGGTATTTTTTCATTTCTATTACTTTTGGGATATTACTAGCACTTGTTTTGCCATCCAGCTTGTCCTATTGCAAGAGGATTGTGAACACCACAGCAATGTTTTTTATACTTTCCTTCATTAAATAAGATTTGGTTCAGGTGATCACCTAATCAGAAGCACATTAAGTAGAATGAGGTGAACTCTGGTTGGAATTCAACTGACACTGGAATGGAATGGCTGTCAGACATGTAGAGAAGCTGATTTTTTTAAAACTGTGCAGTGGTATCTTAATTTTTTCCAGAGCTGTATATATACAGTATATATATATTTATCAAGGGCAGTGTACGGTGTCTTAGGAACAGCCGACATGGAGCTGGAGCTGCATTATCACCTACATAGGGTGCCAACCTCTGCTGTTTAGGTGGGGGATTTAGGACATAATAGAGATAATTGGTACTAACCAGCTATACTGTCTAAAAAATTATGGCATAAGATTTCTGGATTAATTCTCCCTTCCCTCCCAATTCTTATGATTTTCCCCTTCTGCTTCAATCTGCTTTTATGTCTTGTTATATAAGGTGGAGCATCTTTCAGTTCATAAAACTATTTGGGGCTACTTTTTTGCGGTCCTAATTGTCTGTGTTTGGTTATGTTTCTGGTGGAGTACACTAATATCTACAAAAGGGCAATATATGTGTGGTACTACATTTTGATATTCAAACTGATGAGGACATACTAGGGAATTAAGGGTAAGCTGACATGGATCGGGACACCATTGTCGCATTTCAAGGGTGCCAGCCAGCCTCTGTTGTCTGGCAAAGGGTATCAAATGGGGACAATCCAGGATTATCCATTAATGTTGTTTTTAGCATTGTCGCAGAGTGTGTCTTGTATGTAATTAGTCCTTTCATAAATGATTAATAAAGGTTATATTTTAAGTAGGGGTCTACATATGTGAGCCACTATTTTGAGACATTGTTTCTGATTACCAAAATATTAGTCTTAACAAAATTAAGACTTATAGATAGATGCTACTGAGCAGGTGCCGCCGCCATTTTGCTACAGAAAGAAAACATTTGGCTTCAGTAAAATGGTGGCGCCTCCGCAGTAGTAGCTATCATGTTCCGATAGATGCTACTGCACAAGCGCTGCCAGTGCCATTTTGCTAGAGGAAAAAAAAACATTTGGCTACAGTAAAATAGCACTGGCAGCGACGCGTGCGCAGTAGCACCTTTTGGAACCCAACAGATTCTACAGCGCATGCGCCCCAGCCGGCGCCATTTTGGTGAAGATAATTTTTTTTCTTTTACCCTGGATTATTAGAGGCATAATGCTACACATGCTATTGCGCAGGAGCTGCCATCAGCACCATTTTGCTCATTGTAAATTTTAGATTATATTTTTAGTCTAAAACAGTCAAAAATTAGCAACTGTCCCCTTATAGAAGTTTTTGCCTTCCTCTGGAGAACATAGATTAATGATTGGGCTTTATAGACCTGTTCCTATTTTCCCCTTTTAAACTGTGCAGCAATGTAACTGTTACCTTTAAAAATAATGGCAAAAATCTCGTGTTCTTTACTAAACATTTCATTTTCGCACAACATAAAATTTAAAATAAAATGTAAATGTTTTATTTGCTAAGAACACTGTGTCTGTTTTCTAATATTATCCTGGGGCAGGACCAGTTCTAGACCTTTAGACTGATTGTGATCTTGGATGAAATTCAATGTGGAGCCCCCAATACTGAAGTTCTACACCATCAACTTTTTTGCCACCACCAACCACAGCCTTCCAGAAACTGTTCAGAGAGGTGTACTGTTTGATTTCATTGTAAATCTAGTTAAGTTTTAGGACAGGTGAGGAAGGGGCCATGTCATTATTCTATCATCTTTAGAGCCTTTAAGCAATGGAGACTTCAATTCATGTGACCGAGCATTGTCCTTCATAAAAATCATGGTTTACTTGAACGATACAGACTTTCTCCTGTACAACTGCTTAAAGAGTTTTTTAATACACTGGTAGTAGGTTCTTCTTCACTTCTGATCAAGGGCACTGCGCCTCTCCGAAACAGGTACGCATAGACTCGACTTCAGAGAATCAAGGCTGAAAAGGTAAGAAGCCGCGTGTTAGGGTTCGATTTCACGCTGCTGCACAAGGGGAGTCTCGAACCCGTCCCGCTGCGGTCTCCCATTCATCTCCATCCGCAGTGGAGCCTGTTCAGCAGAGATGTCGGTCCAGGCGTCTTGCCCACTCCTCTACTGTGCAGTGACTTGCTGCTGCCTTTCCTGGATCTGCTATTATAGCCAGTACTGGAGCAGTCGTCTTTGAGACAAAGTCCTGCGTTTTCCCATCTGAGCATGCCCAGAGTGAGATCTCTCATTGGAGAACAGGGGTCACATGTTCAGGTGCTGCAGCGGCTCCTATTGGTCCGCCAGGAAGGTCATGTAGCTACGTTTGTTTGTAACAGCTTTTCATTGGTCCTTGTTCCTGGAAGGTCCTGTAGCTGTTGCTATAAAAGGGTAGCATGGCTGGGCCGCCATGCGCTAATATCAACCATTGTATGCTATGCGCCAGTGTGGTCATGCGTGTGTGTGGTTAGGGACCCGGCTGAAATAAGCCACTAGAATACCGACTTATTCGGTGAGGAGTTTGGTATGGTAGCTGGTCAGGGTCGGTGTCCTAGATGCCCTAGATTACCGGCATAACCGGTGAGGAGTTTTGATTGCCGTATTCAGGGTCTGGCGTTCAGACGCCATAGATTGCGGGTGACTCCCGCGAGGACATTTGCACATGATCACGCTTTATGTACGCTTAGCACTTAACTGTGTATCTGAGAGCCTGACAGGACACAGTACTTTTTCTCAGCGGCCCTGTGACGTAACAGGGTTCGCTTTCAACGCTAGACAGCGCCCTAGCGTGTTTTCTTTGCCACTCAGTTGTGTCTAGTGAGTGCGCACACATCGCCATATAGCGCTGCGGCTCTCCTTCTAGCGGCTCTGTGGAGTAACAGAGTTCGCACTTATTGCCACAGCGCATTACGGCGTTTATGTTGGCGACTCTGCGGGATAACAGAGTTTTCTTCTCGTGCCATTTCTACTAGCAGCGGGCTACGCTTGCACGGTGGACCCCGGGCTGCGAACGCACCTCTCTACTTTATATATTTGGTGCGTTCCGCAGACCCTTAACATAATATTAGCGCCAGGGTCTGGCTAGTAAAATGGCGGATGAACAGCGTCTATCGCAGTACATTCAGCAGCTGGAGGGTAGGTTGGCGGCTCTTGAGCGCACAACCTCAGCTGTGGATGTTACCGCAGTCGCTGTTCAGGTTGCTAGCGTGGCTGCAGCCAGTTTGTCTTCTGCCACCTCTGCCCCTACATTATCCCACCTCCCGCTTCCTGACAAGTTTGCCGGTGATAGCAAGCAATGTCGGGGATTCGTGAGTCAGTGCTCTATACAGCTCGAGCTTCTGGCTGCACGTTTTCCCACGGATCGGGCACAAGTGGGTTTTGTACTTTCTCTACTCTCGGGCAGAGCGTTGGAGTGGGCAACGCCGCTGTGGGAGCGCGACGATCGTGTGGTGCGGAGTGCTCCTCGTTTCTTGGAGGCTCTTAAAATAGTCTTTTTAGGACCTCAGGTCACCCACGATACGGCGCTACAACTGCTGGCATTGGCACAGGGTTCGTCTTTGGTCAGTCTGTTTTCCGTCCAGTTTCGGACTCTAGCTTCTGAGCTAGATTGGTCTGATAAAGTTCTTATTCCAATCTACTGGCGAGGACTGGCTGACCATGTTAAAGACGCTTTGGCTACCAGGGAGATTCCCGCCACACTGGAGAAGCTTATCTCCATATCTACCCTCATTGACCTCCGTTTTCACGAGCGGAGGTTGGAGCGGGCCCAGTGTAGGCAGAGGTTTCGGTTGGCTCCCACCTTTGCCAAACCTCTCGAATTTCCCGATCTGGCGTCCGAACCCCAAAAGGCCACAGAAGTTCCTCATGCAGGACCTAAGTCTCGGTCCGTCCGAGTATCCGTGGTCTGTAACCGTTGTCAGCAGACAGGACACTATGCCAACAAATGTCCACAGCGATCGGGGAAGCGATCGCGTCTAGTGGCCCTGGGAGGAGGTTCACTAGAGACAGCGGCATTTTCCTCCAAGATGACACTTAAAGGGACAATCACTGTTGGTACTTCCATTCTCACCGCCGACCTTTGCGTGGACTCAGGAGCAGAGGGGAATTTCATGTCCTCTAGCTTTGCTCGCCGTCATGCAATACCTCTGGTGGCGCTTGACAAATCAGTGACTGTCCGGGTAGTGAATGGGTCGACATTGCCCTCACAAATTACACACCAGACTGTTCCACTTGCATTGTCTGTATCTCCTTCCCATCAGGAACTTATTTCCCTACTCGTCCTTCCCGAGGGAATAGACGAGATCCTACTAGGTATACCTTGGCTCCGTTTCCACTCCCCACATATAGAGTGGACTTCGGGTAGGATACTGGGTTGGAGTGATGCATGTAGAGGCAGATGTGTCAGGAGTTGCGTTCAGGTTACCACTACGGAATTACCCGCAGATCTTACTCCACTTCCCAAGCACTACTGGTCATATGCAGACGTGTTCTCCAAGAAGGCTGCGGAGACTCTTCCGCCTCATCGCCCCTATGACTGTCCTATCGACCTCTTGCCTGGCGCAGAACCTCCTCGGGGAAGGGTCTATCCCCTCTCTCTTCCTGAGACAGAGGCCATGTCGCAATATATTCAGGAGAACCTGGCAAGAGGGTTTATTAGGAAGTCGGTGTCACCGGCAGGGCGGGATTTTTCTTCGTGCAGAAGAAAAACGGAGAATTGCGCCCGTGTATTGATTACAGGGGTCTTAACGCCATCACCGTTAAAAACAAGTACCCGTTGCCCCTGATTTCTGAGCTATTTGATAGGCTTCGGGGAGCAAGAGTATTCACTAAACTAGATCTGCGCGGTGCTTATAACCTGATTCGCATCCGTGAGGGGGACGAATGGAAGACGGCTTTTAATACCAGGGATGGGCATTACGAATATCTGGTGATGCCCTTTGGGCTCTGTAATGCTCCTGCCGTTTTCCAAGACTTTGTCAATGACATCTTCCGGGATATGCTCTCCACCTCGGTCGTAGTCTATCTGGATGATATACTCATCTTCTCTCCAGATATTGACTCCCACCGGAGAGATGTCTGCAGAGTCTTCGACCTCTTACGGGCTAATTCCCTCTATGCTAAGTTAGAGAAATGTATGTTTGAGCTGGAGTCTTTACCTTTCCTTGGTTATATCATCTCAACCCAGGGATTGGCTATGGATCCGGCCAAACTACAGGCTGTGATGGACTGGCAGGAACCTCACTCTCTAAAAGTGGTGCAGCGCTTTATGGGGTTCATTAATTACTATCGCCAGTTCATTCCGCATTTCTCTACCTTGGTAGCTCCCTTGGTAGCCCTCACCAAGAAGGGAGCAAATCCCAAATTGTGGTCAGAAGGGGTCTCCACGGCTTTCTCTTCTATTAAGTCTCATTTTGCTAGCGCTCCCATCCTACATCGCCCCGATGTTGATAAGCCATTTTTATTGGAGGTGGATGCCTCATCCGTTGGTGCTGGAGCAGTCCTCTTCCAAAAGGATGCTCAAGGTCGGAAGCATCCTTGCTTCTTCTTCTCTAAGACCTCCACTTCAGCGGAGAGGAATTATTCCATCGGGGATAGGGAGTTGCTAGCCATGAAGTTGGCCTTCTCTGAGTGGAGACATCTGTTGGAGGGGGCCCGTTTTCCCTTCCAAGTCTTCACCGACCACAAAAATTTGGTGTATCTGCAGACAGCCCAGCGGCTTAACTCTCGCCAGGCCAGATGGTCCTTGTTCTTCTCTCGGCTTAATTTCACACTCCATTTCCTCTCGGGAGAGAAGAACATTCGTGCCGACGCTCTCTCTCGCTCTGTGGTGTCCTCTGAAGAGGAGGTAGAGGAGCCTCGGCTTATTGTTCCCACAGAGAGCCTGAGAACAGTGGCTCCGGTTTCACTAGAGTCTGTGCCCCCGGGCAAGACTTTTGTGCCTACCAATTTGCGACCGGAGGTACTCTCTTGGGCACATTCGTCCAGGGTTGGTGGACATTTTGGGACAAAGAGGACATCTGAATTGCTGGCGAGGACATATTGGTGGCCGCATATGGTCCGTGATGTTGGGGACTATGTTCGGGCGTGTGTCTCCTGCGCCAAAAATAAGTCTCCACGACAACGGCCAGCTGGTTTACTTTATCCTTTGCCGGTGGCAGACAGGCCCTGGGAGATGGTTGGGATGGACTTTGTGGTGGGCTTGCCCAAGTCTCGGGGTTGCACCATCATTTGGGTAATCACCGACCATTTCTCTAAAATGGTGCATCTGGTGCCACTACCACGGTTACCTTCTGCACGGGCTCTGGCAGCATTGTTCGTTAGGCACATCTTCCGTCTACACGGCATGCCGGACAAAATTGTCAGTGACCGAGGTCCCCAGTTTGCATCTCGGTTCTGGAGAGAGCTTTGTCGTCTACTCAGTATTGAGTTAAATCTCTCTTCAGCGTATCATCCTGAGACGAATGGGTTGGTAGAGAGGGCCAACCAGACCTTGGTCACCTATCTACGACATTTTGTCTCTGCCAGGCAGGATGACTGGGCATCCTTGCTACTATGGGCTGAGTTTGCATTAAACAATGCTGTGGCTGACTCCACCGGACAGACTCCTTTCCTTCTGAACTACGGTCAGCATCAGCGGTTTCCGGTGCCCATGCCCGTGTCTTCCGCCGACTCCAGGGTGGCAGACTGGGCTGTGGAGGCACGGGACATTTGGGACCGTACCCAGGATGCCATTCAGGCGTCCAAGGAGAGGATGAGGTCCTCCGCCGATGCACATCGGTGCCCCGCTCCAACATTTGCTCCTGGGGACTTGGTGTGGCTCTCCGCCCGTAACATCAGGATGCGAGTTGATTCCACTAAGTTGGCACCCCGCTACCTGGGTCCTTTCAAGGTCCTCGAGCAGGTTAACCCTGTGGTATACCGTTTGGCTCTTCCACCACGCCTGGGTATCTCCGACACCTTTCATGTATCCCTCCTGAAACCCGTGCTCATGTCCCGGTTTTCTGAGTCATCTGCCGGGACATCGGGTTCATCTACGGATGACCATGAGGTGAATGCCATCGTAGGGTGTAAGGTGGTACGGGGCAAAAAGTTTTATTTGGTGGACTGGAGGGGCTATGGGCCTGAGGATAGGACTTGGGAGCCTGCCGAGCATATTCACGCTCCGCAGCTCATCGCTGCCTTTGAGCGCAGCGAGGCCCAAATAAGGGGGGCCCTAGGAGGGGGGTAATGTTAGGGTTCGATTTCCCGCTGCTGCACAAGGGGAGTCTCGAACCCGTCCCGCTGCGGTCTCCCATTCATCTCCGGCCGCAGTGGAGCCTGCTCAGCAGAGACGTCGGTCCAGGCGTCTTGCCCACTCCTCTACTGTGCAGTGACTTGCTGCTTCCTTTCCTGGATCTGCTATTATAGCCAGTACTGGAGCAGTCATCTTTGAGACAAAGTCCTGCGTTTTCCCATCTGAGCATGCCCAGAGTGAGATCTCTCATTGGAGAACAGGGGTCACATGTTCAGGTGCTGCAGCGGCTCCTATTGGTCCGCCAGGAAGGTCATGTAGCTACGTTTGTTTGTAACAGCTTTTCATTGGTCCTTGTTCCTGGAAGGTCCTGTAGCTGTTGCTATAAAAGGGTAGCATGGCTTGGCCGCCATGCGCTAATATCAACCATTGTATGCTATGCGCCAGTGTGGTCATGCGTGTGTGTGGTTAGGGACCCGGCTGAAATAAGCCACTAGAATACCGACTTATTCGATGAGGAGTTTGGTATGGTAGCTGGTCAGGGTCGGTGTCCTAGATGCCCTAGATTACCGGCATAACCGGTGAGGAGTTTTGATTGCCGTATTCAGGGTCTGGCGTTCAGACGCCATAGATTGCGGGTGACTCCCGCGAGGACATTTGCACATGATCACGCTTTATGTACGCTTAGCACTTAACTGTGTATCTGAGAGCCTGACAGGACACAGTACTTTTTCTCAGTGGCCCGGTGACGTAACAGGGTTCGCTTTCAACGCTAGACAGCGCCCTAGCGTGTTTTCTTTGCCACTCAGTTGTGTCTAGTGAGTGCGCACACATCGCCATATAGCGCTGCGGCTCTCCTTCTAGCGGCTCTGTGGAGTAACAGAGTTCGCACTTATTGCCACAGCGCATTACGGCGTTTATGTTGGCGACTCTGCGGGATAACAGAGTTTTCTTCTCGTGCCATTTCTACTAGCAGCAGGCTACGCTTGCACGGTGGACCCCGGGCTGCGAACGCACCTCTCTACTTTATATATTTGGTGCGTTCCGCAGACCCTTAACACCGCGGGCATTTGTGGGTTATGTACAGTGCTGGCAATGATGCCTGCGCTTGTAAGTCATGTTATCATGCCCACAGGGGCATAATAACATGCTAAGTGGTCAGACTAGTCTGGGGCCGCTAATGGCCTGTCAACTAGTCAAAGGCCTCATTTACATATCATAAACGGACTTTAGAAATGCTTTTTCTAAAGATCTGTTTATGTAGGTAATATAATAATGGGACTTTTAGGCAGAGTACTGTATTCAGCTATGTAGACACAACTGCTGGTGGATCTGGGGGCACGGGGGACGTGACAGCTTCCCTTTAGTACAAAGATCTATGACAAACACAACATTTCACATAAAACTGTTCTTTAATGGCTAATCTAAAATGTAAAATATAAAACTAATAGGCTATTCAGAGGTAAATTCCAAAGGTCCTTTCACTAAGCATTTTCACAGAGCTGAACTCATAAGAGATGTCTGCCTAGGGCCTCTTGTCTGGATGCAATCCAGCTGGCATCTATATGTACCATTTTTATTCAGAGGCTTGGATCATTTATGACATTGACGTCTGTATTCATGCATCACTTTTGACAATTGCCATTTTACAGTTGCATTTCTATATCTTGTGTCACTAGGTGCTAAATATTCACTAGGACTTTTTAAAGAAAGGATCTTAAAAAATGTTGGCTGCATTGAAAAATCCGATTATGATAAAATGATTAGGAAGGACTCATAACGTGGTATACAGTGGATATACCAGGTCTACACACCCCTGTTAAAATGTGTTTGTCATGTAAAAATCAAACCAAGAAGAATCATTTCAGAACTTTTTCCACCTTTTAATGTCACCCAAAATCTGTACAATTCAATTGAAAAATAATCTGAAAATCTTATTCTGTGGAAAAAGAGCAACAAAGATCTAAAATAATACTTTGTTGAAGTATTCTTTTAATTTATAACAGCATTCAGTATTTTTAGGTAGGCGTCTATCAGCATGGCACATCTAGAATTGACAATCTTTGCTCTCTCTTCTTGCAATTGTGCTGAAAATCTGCCAGATTATGAGGGCATCTCCTGTGTACAGCTTTTTTTAGTTCAACCCACAGATCTTCTTTTGCATACAGATCTGGGTTCTGGCATATGCTTAGGGTGGTTGTTGTGTTGAAAGATTAAATTATTCTTCATCTTCAGCTTTTTAGTAGAGGCCTGAAGATTTCGTTGCAAAATTGAATGATATTTGTAACTGTTAATTATCTCTATCATGACTAAATACCAAGCTCCAACTGCTAAAAAAAGCACAGCCCCAAAGCAAGTCTGGGTTCAAATCCCACCGAGAACAACATCTGCAAGGAGTTTACATGTTCTCCCCGTGTTTACATGGGTTTCTTCCAGGTACTCCAGTTTCCTCCCACATTCCAAAGACATACTGATAGGGAATTTAGACTGTGAGACCCAATGGAGACAGTGAGGATAATGTTTGTAAACCGCAGCGGAATATAATAGCGTTATATAAGCAAGGCATAATAATAATAATAATAAATAATGCTGCCTCCAGCATGTGTCTCTGTGGTTTTGGTGATCTTTTTGGTGATGCACTGTGTTGGTTTTGAAACAAACATACCTTTTAAAATTATGACCAAAAAATTTAACCTTGGTCTCATATCATCATAACACATTTTCCACATGCTTTTTGCAGATTTGAAGAAGGTTATCACAAAACACAGACGGGCTGGGATGTTTTTCTTTGTAAGAAAAGGCTTCTATTTTACTATCCGACCCCACAAGCCACATGAAGCATACAGGAGATTGTTGTCATATCCATTACACAACTAATACTTTCCATAAAATCTGCAGCTC
Organism: Oophaga sylvatica; assembly: GCA_033576555.1. Lineage (NCBI taxonomy): Eukaryota > Metazoa > Chordata > Amphibia > Anura > Dendrobatidae > Oophaga > Oophaga sylvatica. The sequence continues at coordinate 482,853,381 of JARQOD010000005.1, forward strand.
CATTAATGTTTCTGTATGCCTCTTGGCAGGCTACTGAACTAATTTTCTTACTGTCTGTTCACAAACTTTTAAAGGAAGTCCAATTCTATGTAATGGCCTTGTTTTGCTAAATTTAAGCCTTTTTTGATGACACTCTTCACAGTGTTCCATGGTATATCTAATGCTCTGGAATTTTTTGTTCTTTTTTCCTGACAACTTTCAACAATGAGATTCCTTTGCTGGGTTGTAAGCTGTTTATGGGTCATGGATTTTGCTGTAAATGCAACTGAGAAAATGTCAGAAAAAGTGTACTACAACAGCTGAACATTATATGGGGTTAATAAGAATTACTGTAAATGATGGGAAATGTGATCAGCTAATTTTGAACACAACCACATCCTCATTTATAAGAGGGAGTTTTATGTCACCGGGAAAATTTCACTGTGGTGAATTTGAACTGTGGTGAACTCGCCTCTGCACCATGAGACTTTTTCTCACTGTGCTAGCAGGGATCTCATCGATGTCACCGCAGTTCAGGGGCGCGGCTGGGAATGCAGCCTCAGTGACCGGCAGTAACCTTGATGAGATCACTGCTGCTCACTGATGCTGCGCTCTCAACAGCTCATTCATCAGTGGTTCTCAGCCTGGATGATTGCATCTGGGCACTGTCCAGGTTGAAAACTATTAATCCCCAGACATGGATTATGGCATGGGACAGAATGGTGGACAGGTGAGGGATATAGTTGCTTTTTATTTTTATTTTATTACAGGAGACGAGGTATTAAATGAAATGTGCATTAGATGAGTATTACTGTGTTTGTTATTTTTAAAAAAAATGGAAAAGTGTATTTTGTTTCTATTGCACATAAAAGACTTTATTCTTGCTGTGTGTTTATTTACAATATAACTATAGGATTAGTAATGGATAGGTGTCTTATAGATGCCTCTCCATTACTAATCCATTGGCTTGATATTATTGGACAATGCAAAGGTGACATCAATCCCACAAATTTGAACCCCACTTGCCACAGGGCAAGTGGAAAGAGCCGGGCAAAGCACCTGAATTGGCGCATCTAACAGAGGCAGCTTTTTTGGGTCTCTGTGGGCTGCTATTTTTAGGCTGGAAGGGGCCAATATCCATGGCCCCTGACTGGCCTGAGAATACCAGCCTCTAGATGTTTGCTTTAGCAAGGCTGGTTGTCAAAAATGTCAGGGACCTCACACAGTTTTTTAAAATTTTTTATTTAAATAAATAAATCAACAGCGTGGGGACTCCTGACAGCTGTGAGTTTTGCCTGGCAGGTTATAAAAAATGCAGGGGAAACCACGCCATTTTAAAAAAAAATTATTTATATACAGCGTATGTTGTTATTAGCGGCAACATACGTCGGCTCCAGTCACAGCAGCAGAATCACATAATTTGAAAGTGTGGGAACCGCGGCTGTCTGACTGGTGGTAATGATTTTACCTTCAACCAGAAGTAGTGTTTGCCGCACTGTCATGCACATGACAGCGTGGCAAACACAGGATGTTCGGGCCACCCATTTAAGTGAATCGTGTCCGGGTTCAGGTTCAGGTCCAGGTACTGTTCTGGAATCCGAACCCAAATTTTTTTAACTAGTCGACCAAACGGGTTTGGCCGAACAGTTAAAAAACGTTCGGGTTCGGGTACCATAACAGTACCTGGACCCTGACCCGAACCTGAACCCAAACTTTTTTGAACTGTTTGACCAAACCCGCCGGATCTGAACATCCAGGGGTCTGCCCATCTCTAATGGTTACCATTAAACACAGCAAGTCTTCCAGGTCCTGAAGCAGCAAAACAGCCCCAAACCATCACACTACCACCACAATATTTTACTGTTGAAATGCTGTGCTACTTTTACACCAGATGTAATGGGACACACACCTTCCAAAAAAGTTCAAATTTTGTTTTGCTATTTTACAGAATATTCTCCAAAAAGTCTTGGGGATCACCATGATGGTTTCTGACAAAACTGGGATGACCCTTTATGTTCTTATTGGTCAGCAGTGGTTTTCATCTTCGAACTTTGCCATACAGGCCTATTTTACACAGTCTCTTTCTTATGGTGAAGTCATGAACACTGACCTTAACTGAAGCAAGTGAGGCCTGCAGTTCTTTGGATGAAGTTGTGGAGTCTTTTGTGACCTCTTGGATGAGTTGGCGCTTTGCTCTTGAGGTAATTTTGGTCAGCCGGCCACTCCAGGGAAGGTTCACCACTGTTCCTTGTTTTCATAATTTGTGGGTAATGGCTCTCACTGTGGATCACTGGAGTCCCAAAGCTTTAGAAATGGCTTTATAACCCTTTCCAGATTGGTTTGCGGCATGATGTCTAGCTTTTGAGGTTATTTTGGTCTACTACACTTTGCCAGGCAGGTCCTATTTAAGTGATTTATTGATTGAAAATAGGTGTAGCAGTAATCAGGTCTGGGTGTGTGGCTAGGGAATTTGAAATTAGCTTCCCAAAATTGTGATAAACCACAGTTAGTTATCTTTTAAAGGGGGAGGGGAGCCATCACTTTTTTTTACACAGGGCCCTGTAAGTTTGGATTTCTTTCTCTCTTAATAATAAAGAGCTTTATTTAGAACTGCATTTTATGTTTACTTGTGTCATTTTTGTCTAATATTTAAGTTTGCTGATCTGAAACATTTAAGTATTACAAACATGCAAAATAATAGGAAATCAGGAAGGGGGCTAACAGTTTTTCACACAACTCTAAATAATTCTGCAATTTCACATATTGTCTGACATTTACTATCTATCTATTTCTTCTGTCTTCCACTTTCATTTTATATGCATTTTTTATTATATTGTATGTCATTTTTAAGCCAATCATGTTTAATGAAGATAATTACATTTTGTGACATTTGTTTATTCCTTTTAGTCATGATCAGGGTATCTTAGTATATAGTATCTTTATATGTATTATATGTATATAAACTGACTCTTGTCTGTTTGATTATTTTGGATACTTTTGTCATTTCCTTCCAAAATTGACTGCATAATTCTCAAAAATGTTTGCAAACAATTTCATGTTGTAGTTACTTCAAAACTGTGTGCTAGTCTACCTAGAAGAAGTGATGATTTGATGCAAATGATGGTCACACCAAATATTGTTTTGAATTAGACTACTCTTTTGTTCAAATAGACAAGTTTGCACCATGACATACCAAGAATGATTACTGTACAGCATAGGAATTGCATTGCTGCATAGAAAAAAATTGAAAAAAGTGCTATATAATGTATATATGAAATATGCATCTGCAAAACTTCCTATGAAGAAATGAAGGCTCTTAGCACATTAATTGGCCAATATATGTATTCCCAATTACCACGTCACAGTGTCCTTCATCCTCTTTTGTTCATTCACTTAGTTAATTCTTTAAAATAAAGTATCAACAGTTCTATTTTTTAAAACATTTTTACTTTTCAGCATTTTTCCATTAATTCCTAAAATTTGCATAGTAATGTATATTTTGCAGTAGAATTGTTTCTTCTGGTGGTTATGTTAGCTATATGATCATAATTTTAACTTATTATATATCTATAAATGCTTTGTAATGATATTTTACATTAAAGTGAACCTTTTACCAGGTTTGGAAGATATGAGATACATCCTCCTCCTTTCAGGCCTGATATACAGCATTCTATAATGCTGTATATAAGCCCCCAATCTGACCTGTAAGAGAAAAAAAAACTTTTATTATACTCACCTGTAGGGCGGTCCGGTCCGAGGGGTGTCGATGTTCTTGGTTCAGTGGCTCCCATCTTCTTACGATCACTGTGCTCCTTCTTGCTTCGTGAGGATGACAGGTCCTTTTGTCATCCACACATACTCCCTGACATAGCACTCCTGCGCAGGCGTACTTATGTGCCCTGCAGAGGGCTGAGGAAAGTCAAAGAGCCCCCCGATGCCGAGACTTTGTGGATCACCCAGGTACGTGTCATTAACACGAAGAAAGAAGGAGATCCACTATCGTAAGAAGATGGGAGGTAACAGACCAAGAACATCGACACCCCATTGACCGGATCACCCCTTATGTGAGCATAATATACGTTCTTTTTCTTCTCTTTCAGGTCGGGTTGGGGCAAGATATACAGAATTATAGAATGCTGTATATCAGGCCTGAAAGGTGGTGGTCTTATATCTTTTTCAGCCAAACCGGCTGACATGTTCCCTTTAATATCTATTTTATGCGATTATAAGTGAAACATTAAATTGGTTTGTTGGCTTCATATTTCATTTTTTTGGATCTATATTTTTATAGTTTTTGTTCATCTTTGTTCTCGAAATGTTCCCCTTGAATAATGTATATACTATTAAAAAGTTATAAAGTAACTTATACCAGAAACATGTTGTCAAGTTTTTAAATTTGTTAATGGATTTTCTCTAAAGTATTGCAGTTAAAGAAAACTGAATGGCCAAATCTTCACTATGCGTTTGTTGCACTTCTAAAAATGCTCAGTCTATAATAACAATATTAAAAAAATGTTGATTCTTTTTGCTTTTTTTTCACATTGTGACAAATTTTTCTGGAAACATAGCCGAGAAGAAATTATCTGGAATCAGAAGTGTTAAAAAGGACAAAAATAAAAGTCCAGTTCCAGAGCTGCAGTCTTTGATGAAACAAGTGCGCAATATGAAAGACAAACAACACTTCCATGAACATTACAAATGCCAGGGATCAACAGCATGTCATCCATACAAACTACAAAGACCATGGTCTACCTTACCAATATCATATAATACGAGCATACTCATAAAATACACAAACACACACATACACACACATACACACACACGCACACATACACACTATACAAACATACATACACATACACACATGCACACTCATACACACATCAACAAACACATACATACACATACACAAACATACACATGCACACACATATGCAAACATACACAAACATACACACATATACAAACATACACACACATATACAAACATACACACATATAGAAGGACACACACACCCTGTAAGGCTGGGTTCACATTGCGCTAATGGCAATGCGCTGACAGCATCCGTTACATAGCGGCACTAACTCTATGTAATGGATGCGTTAGCGCACCCATAGACTGCCATTATGTAGTGCATCGCTAACGCATGTCATAATCGGCATGCGTTAGCGATGTGCCGTCATTCTGTGACGGACCCTCGGACGCGGTCTGCAGCGTTTGAGGGTCTGTCACCGCTAGCACAGATGGAGCATCTGCGCTAGCGCGAACACATAACGCGATCTTTAAAAGGCACTTGCGTTAGCGCAGTCTGTTTAACGCATGCGTTGAGTGGACTGCACTAACGCAATGTGAACCTAGCCTAATGGGTTCTTCACAATCCTAGAGGCTTAAATCTTAAATGTCTTGTTTATAATGAATAACTTTGCATGTCTTCTCATGTACATCAGTGAATAAGATATATATTTGATGACCAGCAAGACAAACACTAGATAACCATAGAGGAAGAGGATATTAAAAACTCCATGCAGTTGTTATAAGATTTTGTCATGATGCTGTAGATTAATTTACAGTTAAAGTCTAGAAATGGGGGCCAGGGTACAGGTTGTTATAAATCCAATTACTGTATGGCCTACAGGAAAGTAATTGTGAAATTTACTGTAGTATTCCTGTGCTTTGTGTTTGGACCACACCTGCTGAACACTAATAATAATATTATAAAACATTCTATTATTATTAAAGATTAAAAAAAATTCAACTGCTACAGATGAAAACAGAAGTTTACATACATATAAAAAGACACATATGCATGTTTTTTTCAATATCTTACATGAAATCAGAAATCAGAATAAACCTTTACTGTTTTAGGTAATTTAGGATTACCATAAGTATTAATATTTGCCAAATGCCAGAATAATGAAGAGGAGAGAGAGAGAGAGAGAGAGAGAAAGTTTTAAGGAATTTTTTTACTTACTGCAAAGTCAAAAGTTTACATAAATTTCATTAGTATTTGGTACCATTGTCCTTAAACTGAATGACTTGGTCAAACGTTTGGGATATCCTTCCACAAGCTTCTCACAATATTTGGTCGGAATTTGGGTCCATTCTTCCTGACAAAACTGTTGTAACTGATGAAGGTTTTTTGTTCGCCTTGCTCACAACTGCCTTTTCAGCTTTGCCCATAAATTTTCAATAGGATTGAGATCAGGGCTTTGTGATGGCCAATCCAAAACATTTACTTCCTGTTATTGTTAAGCCACTTTGGTACCATTTTGGAAGTATGGTTTGGGTCATTGTCCATTTGGAAGACCCTTTCCACCCAAGCTTTAACTTCCTGGCTGATGTCTTGAGATGTTGCTTCAGTGTTGCTACATAAGCTTCTTTTCTCATGATGCCATCTATTTTGTGAAGTGCACCAGTCCCTCCTGCAGCAAAACAACCCCACAACATGGTGCTGCCACCCCCATGTTTCACAGTGGGGATTGTGTTCTTAGGCTTCCAAGCTTCTTCCTTTTTTCCTCCAAACGTAACGATGGCATTATGCCCAAAAAGTTCCATTTTAGTTTCATCAGATCACAGGACATGTCTATAAAAAATAAGGTCTTTGTTCCTGGTGCATTTGCAAACAGTAATCTGGCTTTTTTATGTTTCTTTTGGAGTAATGGCTTCTTCCTGGCAGAGTGGCCTTTCAGCCCATGTGGATACAGTCCTCGTTTCACTGTGGATATTGACACAATCTTATCAGCTTCTGCCATCATCTTTACAAGATCTTTTGCTTTTGTCCTTGAGTTGATATGCACTTGTCAGACCATAGCACATTCATCTCTGGGACAAAGAGCCCGTATCCTATCTGAGCTGTATGATGGTTGGACATTTCAATTTTTTTTGTACTTGCGTATAATTGATTGTACAGATGAACGAGGCACCTTCAGGTATCTTGAAATTGTACTCATGGATGAGTCAGACTTGTGCAAGTCCACAATTCTTTTCCTGATATCTTGGCTGATTTCTTGAGGCTTTCCCATGAATCTGCACAAAAAAAGCAGTGTGTTTCAGGTATGCATTAAAATACATCAATCGGTGTGTCTCTAATTAACTCAGATGTTGCCAAACAACCTATCAGCAGCTTCCAAACGCATGACATCATCATATGGGCAGTCAGAATTGTTTAAAGGCATAGTAATCTTAGTGTATGTAAACTTTTGACTTTGCAGAAAGTAATAAAAATACTTTAAAACATTTTCTCTCTCTCATTATCCTTGCATTTGGCAAATAATAATAATGATGTTATTCTCAATTGACCAAAACAGGAAAGGTTTATTCAGATTTCATAACAGATATTGAGAAAAACATGCATGTGTGTCTTTATGTAGTGTATGTAAACTTCTGATTTCAACTGTACATGTTTAATGACTATTTGAGACTTTTGCAAACATTTGATACTGATTAATATCTTTGCTAAAGGATTTTTTTTAAATAGCTTAGTTACTAGTTACCCATATATTTAGAGCAGAATCATAGAATGGTAGAGTTGGAAGGGACCTCCTGGGCCATCTGGTCCAACCCCCTGCTCAAAGCAGGATTCACTAAATCATCCCAGACAGATGTCTGTCCAGCCTCTGTTTGAAGACTTCCATTGAAGGAGAACTCACCACCTCTCGTGGCAGCCTGTTCCACTCATTGATCACCCTAACTGTCAAAAAGTTTTTTCTAATATCTAATCTGTGTCTACTCCCATTCAGTTTCATCCCATTGCTTCTAGTCTTTCATTGTGCAAATGAGTATAAAGATGACCGTTCTACAATGTGACAGCCCTTGAGATATTTGTATACAGCTATTAAGTCTCCTCTCAGTCTATTCTTTTGCAAGCTAAACATTCCCATACCCTGCAACCATTCCTCATAAGACATGGTTTGCAGACCGGTCATCATTCTGGTCGCTTTTCTCTGAACTTGCTCCAGTTTGTAGATGTCTTTTCTAAAATGTGGTGCCCAAAACTGGATACAGTATTCAATATGAGGTCTGACCAAAGAGGAGTAGAGGGCAATAATGACTTCACGTGATCTAGACTGTATGCTTCTGTTAATACATCCTAGAATTGTATTTGCCTTTTTTTGCTGCTGCATCACACTGTTGACTCATGTTCAGTCTGTGATCTATTAGTATACCCAAGTCTTTTTCACATGTGCTGTTGCTTAGCCCTATTCCTCCCATTCTGTATATGCTTTTTTAATTTTTATTGCCCAGATGTAGTACTTTGCATTTTTCCCTGTTAAAAAAACCCTTTTGTTAGTTGCTGCCCATTGCTCCTGTTTATTTATATCTTTTTGAATCCTGTCTCTCTCTTCTCTAGTATTAGCTATCCTTCCTAGCTTTGTGTCATCAGCAAATTTAATCAGTTTACCCTAAATTCTTTCATCTAAATCATTGATAACGATGTTGAACAATACAGGGCCCAGGACAGAGCCCTGTGGTATCCACTTGAGACATTCTTCCAACTGGATGTTCAGCCATTTACAACCACTCTTTGGGTTCGATCACTAAGCCAGTTATGAATCCACCTAACAATTGCCTTATCCATTCCATACCTAGTCATTTTTTCAATAAGGATTGTGTGAGATACTTCGTCAAAAGCTTTGCTGAAGTCAAGATATACTATATCTACAGCATTTCCCTGATCCACCCAGTCAGTGATTCTGTCATAGAAGGATATTATGTTAGTCTGACATGACTTATTAGTTACAAACCCATGCTGACTCTGGTTAATCACTTCATTCTTATCCAGGTACTTACATACATGTTATTTAATAATTTGTTCAAAGATCTTTCTTGGTAAAGAAGTCAGACTCACCGGCCTATAGTTCCCTGGGTCCACCTTCTTCCCCTTTTTGAAGATAGGAACAACATTTGCTCTTCTACAGTCTTCTGGGACTACTCCTATTCTCTATGAATTTTCAAAGATTATGGAGAGTGGTTCAAAAATTTCTTCTACTGTCTCCTTCAGTACTCTCGAGTTTAATTCATCTGGATCTGGAGACTTCAATTGATTTAGGTTAGATAAGTGTTTCCTCACTATTTTTCTGCTTATAGATATCCTGGATTCTTCTATTCCTTTAATAGGACAGTGAAGATCAGTTGATGTTACATTTCCTTTCTGAGAGAAAAGAGATGCAAAATAGGAATTTAAAAGTTCGGCCTTCTCAGCATCCTGTCCTACCATTTCATCATTTTCATCCTGTAAAAATCCTATAGCATCTTTGACTTTTCTTTTACTTTTGACATATCCCCAAAATCCTTTTTTATTGCTTTTGACATCTCTTGCAAGCCTTAATTCATTGTTAGCTTTAGATAACATGATTTGTGCCCTGCAAGTTTTGGAGACAGCATTATATTGTTCTTTAGATATGCCTCCCTCTTTCCATTTGATAAACATTTCTTTCTTCCTTTTTAGCATGTGTTTAAGTTCTGTGTTCATCCATTCTGGTTTCCTTAAATACTTCCTATTCTTTCCTCTTTTCGGAATTGTCAATGATTGTGCTTCGAGAATCTAATTTTTCAAGATTTCCCATCCTTCCTGGACATTTTTGTCCTTAAGGATATCCAGCCATTGGATGTCTCCAATTCTCTTTCTGAGTCCCTTAAAATCTGCCTATCTAAAATCTAACCTTGACGTCTGAGTCTTCACAGGTCTTCCTCCTCTAGTTATCCAAAATTCTAAAATAGCATGATCGCTACCTCCTAGGGTCCCAGCCACTCTTACCTCCTCAACCATTTCCTCCATGTTTATAAGGATTAGATCCAAAATAGCAGATCCCCTTGTTTTCTCCCTTACCTTTTGGAAGATAAAATTGTCAGCAAGAGAGGATAAGAATTTCCTTGACCTGTTAGTTTTGCCTGAGAGAGATTCCCAACAAATGTCTGGATAGTTGAAATCTCCCATGACAACTATGTCATATTTTTTGGAGAACTTGTCCATTTGATGCATAAAGAGTTCATCCATATCTTCAGCTTGCACAGGCGGCCTGTAGTAAATGCCTACAATGGTGTCCTTTCTGTTGTTCTGTCCTTGTATTCTTACACAGTTTCCACAGAACTCCCAGTCTCTGAAGCTTCACTCTCTTTGCAGATATATGCTTTTCTAACATACAATGTGACACCTCCTCATCGTTTATCAAGCCTGTTTCTTGCAAATAAGTTGTATCCTTCTAGCTTTTTATTCCAATCATGTGTATCATCCCACCAAGTTTCTGTGATTCCAATGACATCATATTTATTTTCCTGTGTTAGTAGTTCCAATTCTCCTTGTTTGTTGCCCATGCTTTGTGCATTTGTATAGAAACATTTTAGTTTGTGATTGGTTTCTCTTTCTCTAATATTTTTATTATTTTGATTTTTTGTCTTTCTTCTTCCCTTCCACTTCTAATAGCAGAATTCTCAATAGTATTTGTCAGGTGTATGGCTTTTTCTGGCCTTTTGTTTCCATTCTCACATTGTTCTAGTTTAAAACTCTCCTTATGAGTGTAGCAAGACGACTTCCAAATACATGTTTTCCAGTTTTTGTAAGGTGCACTCCATCACTAGCAAGTAGTCCATCATATAGATAATTCACTCCGTGATCCAGAAATCCAAATCCTTGCTGACGGCACCATCGACGTAGCCAGTTGTTCACCTGCAGAATCTTATTCCACCTCCCTATTCCATGGCCATCTACTGGAAGGATGGAAGAGAAGACCACCTGCGTTCCCAGTTCTTTCACTTTCTTACCTAAGTTTTCAAAGTCACTGCAGATGGTTTCCAGGTCGTTTTCTTGTGGTGTCATTTGTCCCCACAGGTATTAGCAGGAATGGGTAGTCAATAGAGTTGAGCGATACTTTCCGATATCCAAAAGTATCGGAATCGGAATGGTATCGCCGATACCCAAAAAATATCGGCGATACCCGATACCGATACCGGAAATCCAATGTAAGTCTATGGGAACAAAATATCGGAATTAAAAAAACCCCATTCTTGCCTTGTTTGTTAATTGTACATGAAGGAAAACAACAAAGAGTAATGTAGAATGTATTGGGGAAGGTTGAGGAGACATTAAAGGCATAGATGTTTAACCCAATCAAATGGAATAGCATAAATATTTTTTTTTTAAAGATGTTCGGATTGACGAAGAAATTGACAATGTTGTTCACGTTTTTTCTATTTTGGCAAATATGTATATTTCACAACTTCCTTGCTCTTCACCTTTTTAACTTTTGACACACTTTCTCCTTCATAATCTTCAGCAGCATCATCTTTTTCATCAAATTATTCTTCATCTTCACCTTCTTTATCTTCTTCTTAAACTTCTTGCTATTCATCTTTTTGTTAACATTACTCATATTCATCTTATTAAACTATTATTCTTATTCATATTGTACTTCATCTTCTTCATCATATTCTTATTTGTGACAGAGAATCCTGTACTTGTAATCTGTCAAAGTATGAATTTTTCATTCTTCCGTTCTTGCTGTCACAAAAGATTTAAATTACAACAGTATTTGTCCGTGTTCAGTTTAGCCTGCAGCAGCAGCAGGCATTTTCCAGGGGCACCACGAGGAGGAACGGACTCACCCCCATACACTGCTTAGTCTTCTTCTGCTTATAATTTAGAGCATATATTTTGCTCTTCATTTTGGTCTTATACTTCATGTTCTTCTGCTTTTAGATCTTCTGCTTATTGTTCTTGTGTCTCTTGTTCTGTATCTTGTATTTGTAGCACAACCTTGTACCAGCTGATGTTACTGGGACACGGTTACTAAGCAGGAGGTACCTGTGCTCCAAAGCACTACCAAGGACCAGCAGACGTTGCAGGAACTCGGATACCGAGATGGAGGCACCTATAGGCCAAAGGCACTGCGGAGAACCAGTTGACGGTACTGGAACCCGGACGGGTAGCAGAAGGTACAAGAGCCAATGCAAGTAACGAGGACCAGCTGACTGTGCTGGAACCCGGAGGGGCAGCAGAAGGAAAAGAGACAATGGCACAACCGAGGACCAGCTGACGTTACTGGGACACGGTTACTAAGCAGGAGGTACCTGTGCTCCAAAGCACTACCAAGGACCAGCAGACGTTGCTGGAACTCGGATACCGAGATGGAGGCACCTAGGCCAAAGGCACTGCCGAGAACCAGCTGACGGTACTGGAACCCGGACGGGTAGCAGAAGGTACCCATGGAAATTTAAGTTGACAGGCCGCGAGCCGGCCGCAGTTACCGAATCCCACAGTACTACAGTGGGTGATTGTCCTATTGTCACAACGGAAACAGCCTTTATTTGCATATCCCGCAGCACACATAGGAAGCACCTAAACTCCAAGCACCATAGAGTCGGCTAACCCACCGCAACACGACAGGACAACTTATTGGAGGCTAAGTGACGTTTACACTGACAGGAAACAGATGGCGTGCTGTAACCAGTCTGGGCAGGAGTGAGTACCCGTGCCAATGACACTTCCGAGCAACAACTGGCGGTGTTGAAGCCCAGGGATGAGAAGACAACAGGGTGGAGGCAGCATGACTTTTTGCCGTTCACACAGCAGGGGAACAGCTGACATTACTGAACCCCAGTAACACTATAGCTTGTGTATTGGTCTGTGGACACGACACTTCTGAGCAGCAACTGCCAGTGTTGTAGCCCAGGGAGTAGAGTTCAGGTGGTAGAAAGATGAACATAACAGGAGACATGGATAACGTTGCGAACCAGTTATTTAATCTGAAAACGGACAGACAAATTCTGGCGAGATCCATGCCTTGTTCATTTTCAGAAAAGTAAGCCGGTCTACATTATCGGAGGATAGTCGCATGCGACGGTCTGTTAGTACACCACCTGCAGCACTAAAGACGCGCTCCGATAATACACTGGCAGCAGGGCAAGCCAGCACCTCCAATGCATACTGGCTAAGCTCTGGCCATGTATCCAGCTTAGAGACCCAAAACTTGAATGGGAAGAGCCATCTGGGAGTACACTGAGAGGGAAAGACATGTAGTCTGTCACCATCTTACGGAAACGTTGCCTTCTGCTGACTGGAGCCGTCTCGGATGGTGTAGACATTTGTGGCGCTGCCACAAAACTTCGCAACATTTGGAACATACTGGTCTTGCCCTGTGCAGAGGCGCTGCTTGTGCTCCCTCTTGTTGCAGAGCTGTCTCCACTGCCTCGACGCACAGAGCAGCAGTGCTCTCGGCTGGAATGGAGAACATTATGGATTGCACCAGTGTGTCTTGGTACTCCCGCATTTTACGCTCCCGGTTCAACGGTGTGATGAGGCTTTGTAAGTTGTCCCGGTAGCGAGGGTCTAGGAGGGTGTACACCCAATAATCAGACGTGGTGAGAATGTGGGCGATGCGGCGGTCGTTTCTCAGGCACTGCAGCATGAAATCAACCATGTGCTGCAGACTCCCAACTGGCCAACAAACGCTGTCCCCTGCAAGAGGCGTCATCTCTGCCTGCTCTGCATCACCCCACCCTCGCTCTACATACTGACTAGAGCGTTGTGTACCTCCCTCTGGAGCGATGTCTTCCTCCTCCATTGACTCCTCCTCATCCTCCTCACAAAGTGAGCCCTGCCCAGCCCTTTGTGAGGAACCACGTTGCGCTGACTGTCCAGAAGGTGATGGAATTTGTGACTCCTCATCCTCCACCTCTTCCAAAACCTCATCCCTTAGTGCTTGCAGTGTTTTTTGAAGCAGGCAGATAAGGGGGACAGTCAGGCTGACTAGTGCATCATCTGCACTCGCCATCTGCGTTGACTCATCAAACGCACGCAAAACGTGGCAGATGTCCTTCATAGAGGCCCACTCAGTAGTGGTGAAGTGTGAACGGCGCAAATTGCGAGTTGATTGCGCCTGATGCAGCTGATACTCCATTACTGCTGGCTGCTGCTCACACAACCGCTCCAACATATGTAACATGGAATTCCACCTGGTGGGTACGTCACATATGATGCGATGTTCAGGAAGGCGAAATCTGCGTTGCAGAGCTGCAATGCGCGATCTGGCCATGCTGGAACGTCGCAAGTGAGCGCACTCTAGGCAGACCTTGTGCAGCAGTGCATCAAGATCCGGATAGTCCCTCAAAAAACTCTGCACGACCAAGTTGAGCACATGTGCCAGACATGGTATGTGAGTGAGGTTGCCAAGGCCCAGAGCTGCCACCAGATTTCGGCCATTGTCACACACTACCAAGCCTGGCTGGAGATTCGCTGGCAAAAACCACACGTCGCTCTCCTGCTTGATGGCATTCCAGAGCTCCTGCGCTGTGTGGCTTTGATTCCCCATGGAAATTAATTTCAGGACGGCCTGTTGACGTTTGGCCACGGCTGTGCTCATATCGGTCGCATCAGGTAAGCGTTCACGGGTCCATGTGGAGGTAGACCGTGACGGCTCCTGCAGCGATGATTCTGAGGAACTGGAGTAGGAGGAGGAGTCAATGTGGACAGACTTGATTCCTGCAATCCTTGGAGTTGGCAGAACACGTACAGCGCCACTGGCAAGATCTGTACCCGGCTCCACAACATTGACCCAATGGGCAGTGAGGGAAAGGTATCGTCCCTGGCCATGGGTACTGGTCCATGCATCGGTGGTCAGGTGGACCCTGCTACTGACGGCGTTTAGTAGCGCATGTTTAATGTTTCCCTCGACATGTTTTTGCAGAGCAGGGACGGCTTGCCTGCTGAAATAAAATCGGCTTGGCACATTATATTGTGGGACTGCCAATGCCATAAAGTTCCTGAAACTGTCAGTCTCCACCAGCCTGAATGACAGCATTTCAAGGGACAGGAGTTTTGCAATGCCAGCATTCAGAGCCTGTGCTCGTGGATGGTTTGCCGAGTATGGCCGTCTTTTATCCCATGCTTTTGCTACCGATGGCTGTTTTGTGGCCTGGGAGTGTGAGGATGACAGGGAACTTGCAGCTGTGGGTGGAATAACACTGGGTCTCTGGACAACAGTGACAGAGGTTCTTCCATGGCGATCCTGTGAGGAAGCCGAACCAGCTGTGTGTGAGCTGGAGGAAGAGGCTCCAACACGAGCTGAAGATGTAGGTGCTGCTGTAGGTTGGCCTACATCTCCAGTGTGTCTTTGGAACTCAACCACGTGCTTTGACCGCACATGTTTCCACATATTTGTGGTATTAAGGTTACTGACATTTTTACCTCTTTTTACTTTTTGATTACACAGCTTGCATTTGACATAGCAAATATCATCTGCAAGTGTGTCAAAAAAGGACCACGCATTGTAAGTCCTGGGAGCGCCCGTTTTGGCTGTTGGAAGAGAACTGCTACAAACGGGTGCCAAACTGGAGGCTACAGGCAACCGAGTCTGCAGCCTACCTCTCCCTACTGTTTGGACCGTTGGGGCAATCTCTTCCTCAGAGCTGCTACCACCACCTTCCTGTTCCTCACGCCATGTTGGGTCTTGGACCTCATCATCTCCACTACCCTCTTCCAACACCTGCTGCTGTTGGGTGGTCTGGCCAGCACCATGCTCAACAGAAAATGGCACTTGAGTCTCATCATCATCAGATGCGTTCTGCGGTGTGCTGACCATCGGCACTGGCTCACCCGCCTCTTCACATTCAGAGAGACACAGCTGTTGCGCATCACTGCATACTGCCTCTTCTTCACATTCCAGAATGCTGCTTGGCTGGGCCCCTGTTTGCAAGCCAACAGATTCTGAGAACAGAAGCAGAGACTCAGCTGGCTCCAGTTCAGAACTCTCTGACTGCCTGGGCAATTTGGCAGGCGGTGAAGAGACAGATGGTTGTTCAACAGTGCTGTGGTCCTGAGAGGAGGTGGAAGGAATTGAAGTCGATGCATTGGCTGCCATCCAACCAATAACGGCTTCAATTTGTTCTTCCCGCAGCAGGGGGGTACGCTGAGCTCCTACAAAAGTGCGCATAAAGGAACGCTCACGGGGAAAACTGGTGGATGCTGTGTCACTGGGTGCGGCAGCAGCCACAGAATCCCCACGTCCTCTCCCTGCTGAAACTCCACGGCCACAACCACGTGCCTTACTCCCTGCCTTCTTCATCTTGGTAGATTGATAAAGAAAGTCAGAAAAGTTATAAGGCCTAAGTGTGGTTATTCCTCAGAGACTGCAGTGAACAGTGCAGACAACTGTTCACTATCTGTGAAAGGCTCCTTTCTGTACTTCTATAGTGTTTGCAACCAATGTATTGGATACGGATGGAAGCGCGTCACACTAATTAGATTTTTTTCAAATATAATGGAGCAGCACCAATTGGAGAAAAATGAAAAGGATGAGGCATTGAGACACGCTCAGCAGAGTACAAGCAGCAGTGCTTGAACAAGTAACTGGAGCGTGATGTGCACTCAAAAAATAAAAAACACAGACTGAAGTGAACACTGAAACACAACTGTTCACAATCTGTGAAAGGCTACTCCTTTGTCTACTTCTATAGTGTTTGCAACCAATGTATTGTATACGGATGGAAGCGCGTCACACTAATAGATTAGATTTTTTTCAAATATAATGGAGCAGCACCAATTGGAGAAAAATGAAAAGAATGAGGCACTGAGACATGCTCAGCAGAGTAGAAGCAGCAGTGCTTGAACAAGTAACTGGAGCGTGATGTGCACTCAAAAAATAAAAAACACAGACTGAAGTGAACACTGAAACACAACTGTTCACAATCTGTGAAAGGCTACTCCTTTGTCTACTTCTATAGTGTTTGCAACTAATGTATTGTATACGGATGGAAGCGCGTCACACTAATAGATTAGATTTTTTTCAAATATAATGGAGCAGCACCAATTGGAGAAAAATGAAAAGGATGAGGCACTGAGACACGCTCAGCAGAGTACAAGCAGCAGTGCTTGAACAAGTAACTGGAGCGTGATGTGCACTCAAAAAATAAAAAACACAGACTGAAGTGAACACTGAAACACAACTGTTCACAATCTGTGAAAGGCTACTCCTTTGTCTACTTCTATAGTGTTTGCAACCAATGTATTGTATACGGATGGAAGCGCGTCACACTAATAGATTAGATTTTTTTCAAATATAATGGAGCAGCACCAATTGGAGAAAAATGAAAAGGATGAGGCACTGAGACACGCTCAGCAGAGTACAAGCAGCAGTGCTTGAACAAGTAACTGGAGCGTGATGTGCACTCAAAAAATAAAAAACACAGACTGAAGTGAACACTGAAACACAACTGTTCACAATCTGTGAAAGGCTACTCCTTTGTCTACTTCTATAGTGTTTGCAACCAATGTATTGGATACGGATGGAAGCGCGTCACACTAATAGATTAGATTTTTTTCAAATATAATGGAGCAGCACCAATTGGAGAAAAATGAAAAGGATGAGGCACTGAGACACGCTCAGCAGAGTACAAGCAGCAGTGCTTGAACAAGTAACTGGAGCGTGATGTGCACTCAAAAAATAAAAAACACAGACTGAAGTGAACACTGAAACACAACTGTTCACAATCTGTGAAAGGCTACTCCTTTGTCTACTTCTATAGTGTTTGCAACCAATGTATTGGATACGGATGGAAGCGCGTCACACTAATAGATTAGATTTTTTTCAAATATAATGGAGCAGCACCAATTGGAGAAAAGTGAAAAGGATGAGGCACTGAGACACGCTCAGCAGAGTACAAGCAGCAGTGCTTGAACAAGTAACTGGAGCGTGATGTGCACTCAAAAAATAAAAAACACAGACTGAAGTGAACACTGAAACACAACTGTTCACAATCTGTGAAAGGCTACTCCTTTGTCTACTTCTATAGTGTTTGCAACCAATGTATTGGATACGGATGGAAGCGCGTCACACTAATAGTTAAATTGCATGGAGCAGCAAGAATTACACTGAAGAAAAAAAAAAGAGTCTGTGAGTGACACGTGCAGATGCCTACAGACAGCGTTGCATGCAGAGCAAACTGCAGCGTCACCTGCACTCTCACACACACCTTGCACAGAGCTGTTAAAACAACACTGGCAAAAGGAAGCTTTACACAGCGGTTGGTAAACTAGCCTGCCTAAAGCCCAGTACACTAAATCGCAATATCTAACTGTCCCTCAAAGTCAGCAGAACAGCGTTCTGTCCCTAACTGAGTTCACAGCACAGTGATGCTAAAATGGCGGCGGCGCCTTTTATAGTGCATTCTGACATCATTTCAGCAGCCAATCACAGCCATGCCATTAGTTAAGATGACCGCAGCATTACAGGATGTGCCCACACTTCATAAGATTCCTCATTGGCTGACTAAAATCACATTGCCTCTCAAAGAATTATGGGAACTTCCGATTCCGGTATACGATATAGGAAAAATATCGGAACTAAGTATCGGAATTCCGATACAGCGAATATCGGCCGATACCCGATACTTGCGCTATCGGAATGCTCAACACTAGTAGTCAACTGTAGGTCTGAAGACTCCTGTTATCCTGTCAGACACATCTTTAATTTTTGCACCTGGAAGACAGCACATTTCTCTTGAGGTTATATCTGGTCTGTAGATAGTGTTCCTCTCAACAGGGAATCCCCCATGACCACAACTCTCCGTTTCTTCTTCACAACATTTTTCTTTCTCCATTCAGGAGGATTCTGAAGGCATACAAGGTTGTTGTTTGTGGGCAAAGTCTTATCCTTATGTATTTCTTCATCGTTCTCCTGCGTGAGAGCCTGGTACTGGTTCCTGAGTAGTATGGATTCTGAATGCCTCTTGATCCTCCAGCTTCTCTGGGTCACATGCTTCCAGTCCTCTGTTGCTTCAGGTGAACTTCTAATTTCTTGTCTTTCTGTAACATGAAGAGATAATTCTGCTCTGAAGAACTCTTTACCTTCCTTAATGATTTTCAGTGTAACTAACCTCTCTTCTAGATTTTGCAACTTTTTCTCCAACAGGGACACAAGCTTGTATTTCTGGCATTTGAAGTTTGGCTTTTCCACTGGTAAGTCTGTGAACATGTAGCAAGAAATGCAGCTCACCAAATGGCTTCTGGCCTCTTCCATGCTCTTATTGTTAAAGAGATATCAAAGCGGTTTACCGATGTCCTCCTTTCAGCTGCAACGGCCAAAATTCAGTGTTGTTTGAGCTCGCGGAGACTCTTCACTTATCCCAGAAGGCACTGGGAATATGCAAATTCTCTCCTCAGGACTCTTCCCCTGGTTTAAAAAAAAACTAATAGAAGCTTCCAAGCTTCTTCTAGCAACAGGTTGATGAAAAATGGATAGCATAAATGCATCATAGATGGCTTCAATGTGCAGTCTTGTTTTTTTCTGGACTCATTTACTTGAATGGGAAAGTTTGGTAAGCAAATCGGACCAAACTTTGACATATCTTCAACTTTTTTGCTAGACCATTCTATATAAAAAGAGACATAGAGGTGTCAGTGTCTATGTGCAATCTGTTTAAAAAAAATGGATGGCACGTGTGAAAAATGGATGAGTGTATTGGACCTTAATTAGGAAGGCACATAACATAGTTGTCATCAAATTGTTAAAAAAAAACCTGATGGTAGAAGGGATTGGATTCTAATTTGTGGTTGGTGGCAGGTTGCTCTCTAATAGCACAGTTCCCATTTATAGAGCTTTGCCAGTCTTTGCTACACTACCAAAATTCCATGTTTTTCTGAAATATAAAGGGTGTTTTAAAAGACCAATTCATAATACTTATGGAAAAACTGCAACAAAAATCTTCTTTATAGTAAAACACTATCAAATATTAATACTTTATGGCAAAACATTGTAACAAATCTAGAACTTCAATATCCTACATTATACATAAAGGACAAGCATTATGCAAATAAATATGAGTGTGCCTCAGCAATGCAAAATACATTGAATATGGCTAAAAAGACACAAAGGACACAAAGGAATAAGGATCAGGTAAGTAAATACCCCTCTAAAAAGCTCTATCAATACAGAGCAAATTTAGTGAAAAAGGCTGAGAAAACAAGAGAGTAAATATAAAGTAGGAACACGACACTCATTGAGCTGCTTGTCCTGTCCTATCTTGCCATATCTTCAAAAAGAAAGTACAAGACTGAAAAAATAAATAAATAAATAAATAATTCAAATAAACTTAAGTGATAGATACAGGCACAAACCAAAAAAAGAGTAATTAGGTTCAGTGTAGAAAAGAATATCAATACCAGATTACTGAGTGCCTAAGTGCTGAAGATTAAAAGTTTACATTTCACTTTCACCATTACACATATAAAAGATTGAACAGAAGTGACAAACAATAAGCAAAAATGGGTAAAGTCAGCAAAACGCAATACATGAAATATAATAGTGTAAAATACCCTAAGTAAATGCACAATAGGGAGGCTTAATCCTAAAAGAGTGCCACACCTCCGTTGTGTGACGTCCGCCCAAGTGTGAAAATGGTGGATCCGTCAGAAAAGTGTAAAAACGGATGTAAAACTGGTCAGTTTTCTGACGGATCCGCCAAGAAGATTTCACCTAGAAATGAAGAAAATTTCGATCTGGAAATGTAAGTCCGGACCGAGGAGAAAGAGAGAGAGAGAGAGAGAGAGACCCCGGACAGTTTTGGCAGCATTTTCAATCACTTTCTATGGAGGAGACGGATCCGGTGGCGGATTCCGTCAAAAACAGATGCCAGCGGATCCGCTGCCATAGGCGGCCATTATACAAAATGGCAGATGCAGCGGATCCGCTGTTGTCCGCCATTTGGCGGAGCAAAAAAAACGTTGCATTGGCCGTTTTTGTAAAATGACGGACGACAATTTTTTGGCGGATCCGTCAAAAAACGGACCTAACGGACGACCATCCGTCAAAATCCGTCACTAATGCAAGTCAATGGGAAAAAAACGGATCTGCTAAAAAAAAAATGGCGGGTCCGTTTTTTTTCACATTTTGACGGATTTTGACTGATGTCGCACGACTAAAGTGTGAAAGAGGCCTTACTCAGTCAACAGAAGTAAACTTTCTACATGAAGGAAAAACAATAAACTAATGATGGCTGAACCATGTTGATCCTCAGTTTTGTGAATTGAAAGAAAGAAAAAAATAAATAAATAAAAATAAGTAAAATTATATATATACTATTTTTTTTTAAATATATTAAAGCTTAAATCACCTTCTTTTTCACTCTTCAAAAATAAAATAAATAAAAAAATGCATTTTTGGTATCATCATGTCAGAAAAGTTAGAGCTACAAAAATATGAAAGTATTTAAATTGTATGTGAAATATTGAGAATTGAAATGCCAGGATTGCCATTTTTTAATCACAGCACTATCACAAAAATGCAATATAAAAAGCGATGAAAATGTCCTATGTACCCCAAAATGGTATAACTAAAATTATCAGCTCATGGTGCAAAAAAAAACCCCACACAAAGCTCCAGCAACATAAAAGTAAAACAGTTAAAGGATTCAAAAAATGGCAACACAAAGTTTTATTTCTCCCCCACTAAAATAATAAAAAAATTGAACTAAAACCTGTACTATTTTGATAATTGTATTGACTTAAAGAATTATGTTGACAGGTAATTTTTGGCAAACAATCAATGCTGTAAAAATAAAACCCAAAAAACAAAGGTGGAATTGCATTTTTTTCTTCGCCATTTCACCGCACTTGGATTTTTTTCCCACATTTTCCAGTACCTTCTATAATAAAATTAATGGTATCATTCAAAACCACAACTTTTTTTTTACACAAAACAAGCCCTCAGATGGTTATGTCAATGGAAAAATGAGATGTTATGGCTCTTGGAACAGAGGAAGGATAAAACAAACCCCCAAAATGAAACATCTTAAATCAAGGGTTAATGAGAAATCAGTGTTGATATCCAACCGTTGCATTAATAAACTTGTGGTTCTTATCTGGAAAATAAGACAAATATTATGGACAATGAAAAAGATGCAATTTCAGTCTATCGAGTAATAAAAGTTGTTTTTGTTTTGATCATTTTGCCATTTATTTATTCATTTACTTTCTTCATTACCTTACACAAGCAGACAACTTCCTTGAATGGGCTGGTTTCAAAATAAAGTTCTGTTGTTTAGTTTGTGGAGCTGACTTTAAAAGTGGAATAACACTTTCCTGTTTTTTATCTGTTTTTGAAAATTTCATAAACTATGATTTTTGTTCCAATTTCTTAAACCTCTTAGAGGCAAATCTTAAAATTTGTATCTTTGTTCATTGAGAAGCATCTATAGGTCTGCGAAAAAAACATTGAACAGTGAAGTTTTTGCATTGTTGACTAAATCTTGGCACCCAAATCCGTTATTGTGTCTGAATCATTAAGTAATGAGAATAAGTAAGAATTTTTTAAAAATTTTAATAGTTATTCCCGACATTACCCGAAGTTATTACCAATGCTCAAAAAAGGCAATACCTTGCTGGGATGCTGTCACCGCAGCAAGATCTGGTGAATGGGTTTTCTTGTTGGAGAAATGCTCCATTGGAGTGGAGTGAGGACTATTTATGCATGCCTATGCTTTATTCATTGTCTATGGGACTAATTGAGAAAGGCATTTCCATTAAAAATTAATGGAGCTGTTATGGTACTCCAAAAGGTCATTTCAGAGCTATCTTCTCTGGATCGATGGGGATCTCAAAGAGCCGACCACTAAGATCAGCAAAATGTCACCTATACAGTGGATAGGCGATAACTTGCAAGGTTGGGAATGAGTCCGGAGTCACACTAAGGAGGAATACGGACGAGTGAGAGGCGTGAAAACCGCGCATTACACACGGACCCATATTTCTCTATGGGGCAGCTCTGATCATGCGTATTTTTCTCTCCCGTATGTTACGGTGCGAGACACCCGCAGCATGCTGGCTGCGATTGTAAGCGTATTACACCCGTTGTACGCCAATGAAAGTCTATGGGTGCGAGAAAACAATGGATTACTGTTATGATTTGGTAGCTGAGGAGAGCAGGCAAAAAAGGCAATACACCAGAGAGGTTGGAATCTACTGGATTGCAGTACCCTGACTAACCACCACAACTAAAGGCAGCCGTGGAGCGTACCTACGTTGGTCCTAGACGCCTCGTCACAGCCTGAGAAGCTAACTACACCTAAAGATAGAAAGAGGAAAACTATCTGCCCCGGAGCAGATCCCCAAAGAACATAGGAAGCCCCCAAACATGTAATGGCGGTTAGACAAGAGGAAATACAGACACAGACAGAAAATAGTATGAGCAAACGTTGGGGCCCAATCTTCCTAGAAAGAAAAGGATAGGAAGGACACTTACTGCAATCCAAAAAACCCTAAAAAAAATACCTATGCCTGATGAAGAGACCTGAGTAGTCTCGAAAGCTTGCAATTTGTTACCATCTTTCAGTTAGCCATTAAAAGTATCAACCACTGAGACTCTCAAGTCTAAATATTTTTCTATCTACTGGCTAACACGGTACGAAGATACACATCTTTCCTATAAAAAAATACCAACACACTATTTGCAAAAACACC
Source organism: Oophaga sylvatica (assembly GCA_033576555.1). Classification (NCBI taxonomy): domain Eukaryota; kingdom Metazoa; phylum Chordata; class Amphibia; order Anura; family Dendrobatidae; genus Oophaga; species Oophaga sylvatica. Next base: position 482,876,810 of record JARQOD010000005.1, read on the forward strand.
TGAGATCACACGACCTCTACCACCTAAATTAGTTCTCTGGTGTAACAAAACTAAGCAGCAGCCACTGAAAAAACTGGAAAAGGTAAATGAACAAATAACAGTGGCTCAGATAAACTGAGAGGAGCACAAGCCCCCGGAGGGGACCTGGCTGACCTCCACAGAAGTGCAGGACAAAATGCAAAAAGCAAGAACAAAAAATAAAAGCAGAAAATATCTTATCTGTTAGCAGAAGATGCAGGCAAGACACAGCAAGCTTCCAAGTGAACCAGGAACCAAAGTTGAGACAAGAACAATTGATCACCGGCAACCCTGATGGGAGGGAACCTCCCTTATATAAGACCAGTCTGTAACACCTGATTGCCAATCTTCACAATCTTCATTGAATAGTTCAGTACTGTTTGTAACCACCAGAGGGAGCTTCTGCTCAGAATTCATTTCTAACACATTCACAACAGATTACACACGGACCAGGCGTGTGACTTGCAAGAAATACGCAAGACTTCTGCAGCTCACAGGAAATGGTGCAACACATGCAGGAGGAAGCTGCCACATGCAAATTAGCTCAAAAAGAGCGCCAGACATCCCAGAAGAACGCCTCCACGGAGTCGGCCATGATGCCTACGCTCATCAATGTGGACATGTTGAGAGTCTTGCTGCAGGAGAGGCCCCAAATTTGGCACCAAAGATATGCACATTACGCAGACCGCGCAAGGAAACAGGCGGCATGGAGGCGTATCTGTGGGCAGTGGTTTCCCCACTTTGGCGACAGCCCACGCGAGGAGCAGCAACAAATCAGTAAGTTACTTAATTATTTTCCAACCTTATTAATGTTCAGAGTGTAGTTCTAGCTCAGTTTTTTGCCAAAAAGGTTTTTTATTTTTTGTTTTGGCGGCAAAATGTTAGTATAGTCACATCCTACTAAGCCCCCATGACTATATTACGTGTATGTAGAAGAATTTTGCTGTCTGCAGCTAGCTAATTGATGACATTATATGTGTCATTGCAGTGGATGATGTTACCAGAAGATGGAGAAACATCCGCGACCAGTACCGGCGGGAACAGCATCATAGGTCCAGGAGCGGGTCTGCGGCACCGAAAAAAATACAATATGTGTACTTTGACCGCCTTGGCTTTCTGGCTCCTATTCTGGATCTGACACCGTAAGTACATACATCACACCACATACCACATATGCAGTTTAGGCTCACCTCCCCAACATGTTCTAATCCCCTTTCATTTCCCAACAGATCTGAGGATCCTCCTGCACAGGCGCCTACACCTCAACCCATTCCCCCACCGAAACAACCTTGGCAACAACATTGTCAAATGGCTGCCTATAATCCGACTTCCCAATATGGCCACTTGTACTGATCCAGAGTTGGAGGGTGGTCCCAACCTGGATGTGCACCACATGGTCATATTGGGGGGTATGATTCTCGTGGGTATCATCTTACACAGGAATATAATCTCCCTTATCTGTATGGCTATGTGCCCACACACCAACCTGACCATGGGCAGATGTTAGCTCAGGGCCCACAACATCCACCCCAACATGTTGATGGTCAAGGTGGTCATCCAAGCCAACCACACAGAGATGCTGGGAACCCGCCAACCCCACCACCCACATACCACCAGCTGTGTTTTTTTATTTAACTTATACTTTATGATGTCAAAAGCAGTTAGTAAATTTTTTCTATTTACTTTAACCTTCTGTTGTGTCAAAGCCATTTGCAGTAATCTAGATGCCTCTAAACAACATATGCTAGCAATATGCTGTTCAGTAGGCATAGTCTACATTTTTTATTTGCATAATCTGTATTTATTGCGAAAAAAGTTTGCTCTTTGTGAACATTTATTTTGACACCATGTTGTGTAACGCATATTTTCACTCATCTGAATGCCTACAAAGACCATATGGTACTTAGCTGGTGGTATATGGACTAGGGGAAAATATTATTATTTCATTATTTCTTATCATTTATCCCAATGTTTGTTATTTTTTCCCCATCCATTTTAAAAATTGTTGGCTAATGCATCATTGCATTAGTCTAGTCTTAGAACCCAACAATATGGGGCAGATATGGTGCTCACTAGTGATAGTGAAAGTTTGTTATTTAGTAATATTTTCTTAAACTCCATGTTGGCTATTTCATATTTTCAGTAGTCTAATCTTGTGCACCAAACATATGGGTCACATATGATCAACACTACCCATATTGACTATTGGTTTTTGTCATCACATACTATTATGTTTCGAATAATTTGTAATGTTGTCATGCCTTATTTTGGTACTTGTGTAGAATGCACACTTACACTATTGTGCTGTAAATTCATATACCATATGAAGCAAATATGGTAGTCACTACCTCAAGTGCCAGTTTGCACATATAAAGATTTTTTTGTTATTACAAGTTTGGAGTCTTTTTTTAAACATTGTTTGTACTCAAGCACCAAAACATCTGTTATGACCATTAACACCAGACAGACACTATGACAATTTGGAAAGTGGCATTGGCCCTCAAATCCCCTGGCAATCCTCTTCCAGTCTTCCATCTTTGGCTCTGGCATGACCAGTTTATGCAGTCTGTCCCAGAGTTGTGAGCATGAATGACGTACAATGCCAGAGATGGTGGACCTCCCAATCCAAAAATCAAGATGGAGTGCGGCATAGGATATGCCAGTATTTAGGAACCTACAAGTATACAAATGTCGAAGACCAATCAGGACACATGCACAAAGGTAGAACAAGCACACTATACATAACCATTACATCATGTCATTTACAAACAATCCTAAGTAAAATTTACCACAAGTCAAAGGTTTGTGACATTTTTACATACACATAATAGTTGTGGTAGTTGTAGGTGATATATGGGATATATAATGAAGATATTTCAGCTACAGACATAAGGGTAAAGGGACACTTGTGGGAAAACACATCATTAACAGACAGTATGTATAGTAGGTGAGGAATACATACTGTAGTGTAAGGAGAAGTCGCTCCTCTGCAGAGATAGCTTTGCACATCCTGGTATCCTGGTATTTGATCCCAGGGCGCACAATCTCAAACAAAACATCAAATGTGGGAATGGTCATCTGACAAAACAGAAAAAACTTGTCTGTATGAGTCTGCAGAGATGCATAAAGGCAGTGAAAATGGCCTTTAGTAAGGCATTGCCTCAAATGCGGATGCACCCACATTCGCCTCCTCCTCAGCGGATCTACGATCACTGGGTATGGCTGGCCAAAGCGGCGGGACAAAACCCAGTTGTACAACACTCGATCAGTTGGGGTGAAGTGAAGAGTGTCAGACATGTTGGCAAGCAAGCAGCAGTACTCCAACACAAGCATACCACAAAAATGACAAGATTGGGGGTTACAACCAGATGCAGAGCCAAGAAAGAGTCTTGCTGATGATGATTTGAAAGAGTTTCAGGCCCAAAAACCGTTAAATGTACATTTTCCAAGTCACGAGAAAAATACGCTGTACGGATACCATACGGATTGCATACGGATGCTTACATGCGCAAAATACGCAGCCGCACCCTGACAACGGATGAAATACGGATTGTTGTGCCGGAAACATTTTGGCGTATTAAGTTCGTACAATTACTCCGTATTTTTGTAGAGTGAGTGTGACGCCGGCCTAACAGTTTCACTATTTGCGTTTATTGGCTGAGAAATTCCACATGCATGAGGTTGATCGCTAAATAAATTTAATTATAGACTTAATATTCTTATTATAAAAATTATAGCTAATGAAGACATAGACAATGCCCACCTATTAATACTGCTATATTTGTGATGAGATGATTCTCCTGCAGTGAGAGTTGTGGACCATTTTTATTAGCTAAACAAGGTATTTCTGAAGGTGGGGAACTTTTTAGTGCAAATCTTGATTGGTTGAGAAGTCCACATCTACAGTCATGGCCAAAGTTTTGAGAATGACACAAATATTAATTTTTACAAAGTCTACTGCTTCACTTTTTCTAATGGCAATTTGCATATACTCCAGAATGTTATAAAGAGTGATCAGCTTAACAGCAATTACTTGCAAAGTCAATATTTGGCTAGAAAATGAACTTTATCCCCCAAAACACATTTCAACATCATTGCAGCCCTGCCTTAAAAGGACCAGCTAACCTCTTTTCGGTGATTGCTCCATTAACACAGGTGTGGGTGTTGATGAGGACATGGCTGGAGATCAATCTGTCATGATTAAGTAAGAATGAGACCACTGGACACTTTAAAAGGAGGCTGGTGCTTGGCATCATTGTTTCTCTTCTGTTAACCATGGTTATCTCTAAAGAATCACGTGCAGTCATCATTGCAATGCACAAAAATGGCCTAACAGGGAAGAGTATCGCAGCTAGAAAGATTGCACCTCAGTCAACAATCTATCGCATCATCAAGAACTTCAAGGAGAGAGGTTCCATTGTTGCCAAAAAGGCTCCAGGGCGCCCAAGAAAGACCAGCAAGCGCCAGGACCGTCTCTTAAAAGTGTTTCAGCTGTGGGATCGGGCTACCAGCAGTGCAGAGCTTGCTCAGGAATGGCAGCAGGCAGGTGTGAGTGCATCTGCACGCACTGTGAGGTGGAGACTCTTGGAGCAAGGCCTGGTCTCAAGGGGGGCAGCAAAGAAGCCACTTCTCTCCAGAAAAAACATCATGGACAGACTGATATTCTGCAAAAGGTACAGGCAGTGGACTGCTGAGGACTGGGGTAAAGTTATTTTCTCTGATGAATCCCCTTTTCGATTGTTTGGGACATCAGGAAAACGCCTCGGAGAAGACAAGGTGAGCGCTACCTCCAGTCTTGTCTCAAGCCAACTGTTAAGCATCCTGAAACCATTCATGTGTGGGGTTGCTTCTCAGCCAAGGGAATCGGCTCTCTCAGAGTCTTGCCTAAAAACACAGCCATGAATAAAGAATGGTACCAGAATGTCCTCCAAGAGCAACTTCTCTCCCAACCCTCCAAGAGCAGTTTGGCGATCAACAATGCCTTTTCCAGCATGATAGAGCACCTTGCCATAAAGCAAAGGTGATAACTAAATGGCTCAGGGAACAAAACATAGAGATTTTGGGTCCATGGCCTGGAAACTCCCCAGATCTTAATCCCATTGAGAAATTGTGGTCAATCATCAAGAGACGGGTGGACAAACAAAAACCTAAAAATTCTGACAAAATGAAAGCATTGATTGTGCAAGAATGGACTGCTATCAGTCAGGATTTGGTCCAGAAGTTGATTGAGAGCATGCCAGGGAGAATTGCAGAGTTCCTGAAGAAGAAGGGTCAACACTGAAAATATTGACTTGCTGCATTAACTCATTCTAACTGTCAATATAAGCTTTTGTTACTCATATGTTTGCTGTCTGTGATAAAAACATCTGTCAAACACACACATAAAAACCAGAGGGCAGCAGGTCATGTAAAAATATAATATTTGTGTCATTCTCAAAACTTTTGGCCATGACTGTATTATATAATGCAAATGGCTGAACACAGATTAAAATCAGATCTAACTTGATGAAAATCTGTAGATTTTATTTTAAGCACAAGGAAAATAATGACGTGTTAATTCTGCCTTAGCTAGAGAAAAAAAAACATTATAACTAGAGCTGAGAGAATCAATTCAACCTTGGATATTTAAAAAAAATTACGATTCAGTTTGTGTGAATCACAAAAGTTTCAATATACACATTACAGAACATTGCATCAACCACAGTAGGCTTTCATGACCTCGGTTACCCTATAATGCCTGGGCAGGTGAGCATCTCTGCCCTTTTTTTGCTGTATTTTTGAATTTTTGGAGGATTTCTAAGTCCTCTTTCTGTGCTATTGCTGTTTAGTGTAGTTACTTGTAAACGTGAGGATCCGTGAAGTGGATTACAAGCTTACGTACTTTGGCCAAAATACCAACTAATACCTCACATTATTTAATATATTTTTTAATGTGTTTTTTGCACTTTATTTTACAGGGTGCATGTGGGCCCATTTGGTCTTGTAAACTGTGGTGTCTGTTCACATGGCATGCATTTTAATAGCGCTGGGCAGCCCGCCTGATCTAATAGAAGGGTGTAAATACTAGGCTGTTTAACTGGATGCTGTGCATTGCCATAATGTGAACGGCGCTGCACACAAGTCTTCTTTGTGCATCAATATACCAAGCAGCCGCCCCCTCCATGTATTGGTAGGTTGTGAGCGGTTGCCTCATCGGTATTCTTGCACCTGTGTTGCCGTCATCTTAACTATGTGAGTCCACTGCATCCTGATAGTGCATTTGTTTGAAGGCCTGGGCAGGTGAGCATCTCTGCCCTTTTTTTGCTGTATTTTTGAATTTTTGGAGGATTTCTAAGTCCTCTTTCTGTGCTATTGCTGTTTAGTGTAGTTACCCTATAATGTCTTGAAGCTATCACATCATGTGACGCAGCCAATCAGGAAAGATTATTATAGCCTGTATAAAAGCCGATGAATGGAATACGCGCCTAGCCAATACCCGAGAGGCACAAGTAGTTACTCGGGTCTTTGTTCATAGTAGCCTTAAACCTAGGTTACAGAACAGGAAAAGGCTGTTGTAAGCCTAAGTCCAGAAAAGTCTGCACTGAGCATGTCCATGACATGGCAAGCCATGATTGGTGCTTAATGTCAGCTGATCCTCTGACCTGGCACCGCCTGATTGGTCACGGAAGACGTCACCGATGATGCGATTGATGAGATGCTGGGGCGGAACTTAGCTCTTAAATAGCTTCTCTGTCCGCGGCGCGGTCAGATCATACTAATATAGGCAGTGCTCTTGTGTGGGCGTGCCAGAATCTGGGCTCCACGTGCTTTCTAGCTTTGCTCTCAGGGACCTGCCTATTCCAGAGTACGCTCGGCTAATTAGCACAGGTCCGTTAGGCAGGTTTAGCTTATGTCAGGCAGGTAGCCAATGTGGCACAGTCTTGCTATGAATATAGGGTAGCTATACACCCTGAGCAGATTTCGGGGCATGTAACCTGTAGCTAACGTGGTGCAGTCTTGCTACGAATATAGGGTAGCTATACACACTGAGCAGACTGCGGGATGCGCAACCTGTAGCTAACGTGGCGCAGTATTGCTACGAATATAGGGTAGCTATACACCCTGAGCAGACTGCGGGGCGCGTAACCTGGGCATCGCCTGCCAAGCTGAACAGAGAGTTGCTCAGTCCGGTCTCACGCCGGCTGGTAGCACGTACGCCTGGCGTTAGTCGCACGCACTTCCTAGCAGCTGGCACGTAGCTTCTGTGCAGTCAACAGGGCTACGTCTATACCAGCTTGCAGCACATAGTGCAAACCTAATATCTACGTCAGTCGATAGCACATCTCCCGTGACGTTAACGGAGATAGTGCCAATTCTACACCTCCCCTAGTGTGATGTAACACAGGCGAGATCTAATGTTAGATTTCTGTTGACAGTTTGACCCTCATACTCTAGGGGTGTTCGGCAGCAGTGACTATAAACTGCATTGCGGACCCCGTGTTCGGTTGCAATCCATTATACAATAAAGTTGTTGCAACCGAGCGCATAACAGATAGTGAGAGGATGTTACAGCTCAGCAAAAGAATGGAAATTTGTCAAATACTCCAGATAGTAATGTGCTGTACAATAGAAGATGAGTGTAATAGTCTCTAAATAACACAGAGAATATATAGAAAGAAGAGGTACCAGCAGCAGTGCAAGACTCAGTGTGATTGATAAGTAATATGCTGGAGCTGGCAATTCTACTGAATTTTAAATACAATTATACAATTTTGTTATTTTTTTCCTAATGCATTAGAAAGTAGCAAGCCAGCGCAATTATTTTTTTACAGAAAAAAAAATCTGAAATCAGTGTCAATCAGAGATGGTGGGCTTCCAAGTCACAAGTGACTGCACTAAGTTATTGTATTTATCATGCAATGTTTTTTTTAATTAAAGGGAATCTGTCACCCCAATTTTGCCATATCAACTAAAGATATGGCTGAATAGTGCGTCCCATAACAAAGCTATCAGTATTTACCTTATATCATGATACCCCCGTTTCCATATCAAAATACCTTAGTAAAGTGGGCAAAGCATAAAATCATTACAGCGCATGCGCTACTCTTTCCTTGCCCCGGAAATGACTGCTTGCCTTGGTCGACTTCCGGGGCAAGGAAAGAGTAGCGCATGCGCTTTAATGATTTTATGGTTTGCCCACTGTTGGGCAAAGCACACTGCTCATGCGCGGGGCCGAATTTGAAATGCGCAATTGCGGGCAGCCAAACGCCGTCTGTGGGATTCACAGACGGCCCTACGCAAGTGATGCCGAGGAGCGGGGGAGGACATAGAAAACGCCGCCCTCCTGACCTGACTGCCCTGATTGACAGCGCCAAATATGAACTTTACTAAGGTATTTTGATATGAAAACGGGGGTATCTGGATATAAGGTAAATACCGATAGCTTGCTTGTGGGACGCACTATTCAGCCATATCTTTAGTTGATATGGCAAAATTGGGGTGACAGATTCCCTTTAAAGCTGAAGAGAATGACTAAAGTTCATTATAATGTTGAACCAAATGTGTGGTAAAAAAGTGACAATGGAAATTGACAGGGTAGTGTAAAGGAAGAAAAATATTATACTATGCAACAGCAGAAGCATCATAACCATCACTGGTACTAACTGTCCGAGCAGAAGTACTATCAAACACAGGTCACACTTAGCTTCTTTTGCCTCTGACAAACTTTACAATGAGAGAAAATAGAGGGCATTATTGAATTTATTGCACATCACTCATCTCTGTTACAGCAGGTTGATGTTACCTCTGACAGTGACACCATCGGCTTCAGTTAGTGTTCTGCGCAAAATGGTCTACCTCATACCAAATGACAAAAGGAGATCATTTAGTGCTACTTATTAATTCTAAAAAAAATATAAAAAGTCTGTCAGTTATTAGAAGGGATGTTGGTTACAACTGGATTGCTATTCATTTCTATGGGAAGGTCACTTTGACATTACTAAAGCTGTGTTTGTGTTTGAAAGAAGTTGCATACAGTTTTATGGTTCCTTAGAGTGTCATACTTCTTTTCAGGGAAAATGGATTCTTTGCATTATTGCGATTTTCAGCAACTCAATTGCTGCCAATCAATTTTTGGGAAAAATTAGAATTTCAAAATATTTGACCAACCCTAATAATTTTGATCCATATCCAATATAATTTTTGTTTTTACAATATATAACTAGTGACTCCATGATAGTTATATGTTTAAAGGGTTGTCCGCAATTATGTAAAAATGTAATGTATTCGCCCAACCAGCGCACTGAAGGTGGCATATGTCCCAATGGTTGTAAAGACTGCAATAACTCTATTTCCTGACATGGGAGATTGCTTCCAGTACCAGTCACAAACATTATTCAATGATTATTTTAGTGATTAATATTAAACACCTTCTTTTGTAAAAAAAAAAAAAAAGAGTTGTAATAATTATAATTGAACTTCAGGTCTTCAAATAATTACAATATTTTTGTATAATCACTATTTGCAGCTTTCGAGTTACTTGGCACATTAAGATGACAATCATCTTTATTTTCTGTCTAACTATAAAACCTTCTAAAGACTTCACATAATACCTATTGAATAGTGTTGAGCGATACTGCTCGATATCTAAAAATATCGGATCGGAATGGTATCGCCGATATCACTAAATATCGCCGATATCCGATTCCGATACCGGAAGTCCCATGTAAGTCTATGGGAACAAAATATCGCAACTAAAAAAAACCTTTATTTCCTTGTAAACACTAAATATACACACATAGAATACATATATATATATATATATATATATACATGTCATTGTGACATATATATATATACATATATGTATAGTTTATACACTTCTACATAGTAAAATATCCTCTGATTCAATTGCCGGGTAAAGCCGGCTTCTGTGAAAAGACAGAAGCACCCGACATGAAATGACACTTGGTGTACATAGGGTTAACCATGTCTTTTCATGTCGTTTGCAATCTGATTTTCACAAACAATTACATCAGTCTATAGGTACTGCCACACTAAGCTATCCCGCTAGCGATCTCGTTAGCGTTGCATACTAATGAGATCGCTAGCGGGATTGTTTCTATATCGCTAAATGCTGCCGCATTTAGCGATATAGTTAACGACGCTATCGCCGTTAGCGATCTTCTTAACGACTTTAGCGGTACAAAAGTACCGCTAAATCGCTAAGAAAAGGTGCCACACAGCGATTAGATACTTACCCAGCGGGAGCGCCAGCGATGAAATAGGGTCCGGAGCGATTCCAGCGACGAGCGAGATCACAGCAGGAAGCTCGTCGCTGGAAGCTGCCGCACTGAACAATATCGCTAACGGGATCGCTAAATAGTGACGTTTTTTAGCGATCCCGTTAGCGATATTGTTTAGTGTGGCATACCCTTAAGTGTGCAAAATTTCACACCTGTAGGGGTTAATTAAAGGTGTAAATTCGTTGTAAAAAGAACAGACTTTTTTGCTACGAATTTACAACTTCAATTAACCCCTACAGGTGTGAAATTTTGCACACATAGACTGATGTAATTGTTTGTGCAAATCAGATAGCAAAGGACATGAAAAGACATGGTTAACCCTATGTACACCAAGTGTCATTTCATGTCGGGTTCTGCATTTTCACAAAAGCCGTCAATTGAATTAGCGGCTATTATACTATGTAGAAGTGTATGAACTATAAATATAAATATATATATATGTGTCACAAATTCAATGACATGTATATATATATATATATGAGGTGTAAAATTGTTTAAAAAAAATGCGTGGGCTCCCGCCCTATTTTCGCAACCAGACAGACAAAGCCAGCGAATGGGGGCAGATAATAATAGCCCAGAGAGGGACCATTATTTTTGGCCCCCCTGGCTACTAACATCTGCCCCCAGACACCCCAGAAAAGACAAATCTATAATTAGATTCGCCCTTTCTGGCACTTTGCCCGTCTATTCCCATTGCCCTGTAGCGGTGGCGAATGGGTTAATATGGGGTTAAAGCCACATTGCAATTGAAAGGTGACCTTAAGCCAGGTTAATAATTGAGAGCTGTCAATTAGACAACTATCAATTATTAATCCTATTGCATGAAATAAAAATAAAACACACACACTTTAATTAAAAATCATTTTAATGAAATAAAGACACATGTTTTTGACCATCTTTTATTTGACTGCAAAAACCATTTCCTGTAATAAAAATAAAATAAAAAAGCAAAATTATTCTTACCTATCCCATGCACAGTCAGGTCCCACAGTGTAATCCTTCAGAAAGGGTTAATGTTTACTGCAGGGACCGCAGCTAATGCTGCAGCCTCACAGTAAACCCCCAAATGAATGAGTTCCTCTCCTGGCTGACAGGAGAAGAAGTGGAAAGCTTAATTGATTGCTTTCCACTTTCACTTCAGGTCAGCCAGGGACACAATCAGTGACGTCAGAGGGAACTGATTAACAAAAATAGGGGATCCCCTCGAAAAAAATTGGCGTGGGGTCCCCCCTATTTTTGTTAACCAGCCAGATGAAGCAGACCGCTGAGGCCTGGATATTCAGGCTGTTAAGGAGCCAAGATCCATGGACCTTGCCAGCCTGATAATACCAGGCCACAGCAGTCTGCATATCTTGACTGATTAGCAAAAATAGGGGATCCCCTCGAAAAAAATTGGCGTGGGGTCCCCCCTATTTTTGTTAACCAGCCAGATGAAGCAGACCGCTGAGGCCTGGTTTTTCAGGCTGGTAAGGATCCAATATCCATGGACCTTGCAAGCCTGATAATACCAGGCCACAGCAGTCTGCTTAGCTTGGCTGGTTAACAAAAATAGGGGATCCCCTCGAAAAAAAAACGGCGTAGGGGTCCCCCTATTTTTGTTAACCAGCCAAGTAAAATGCAGACTGCTGCGGCCTGGTATTAAAAGACTGTCAAGGCCCATGGATTTTGGCCCTCAACAGCCTGATAATACCAGGCTACAGCAGCCCCACATTTGGCGCATCAAAAGATGTGCCAATTGTGGCACTTTACCCGGCTCTTCCCACTGCCCTGTAGCGGTGGCAAGCGGGGTAATAAGGGGTTAATGTCACCGTTGATTGCACGGTGACAATAAGCCCGGTTAATAATGGAGAGACGTCAATAAGACACCGATCCATTATTAATCCCAAAGTTATTAAATGTTAAAAAAAAAGACAAAGCAAGAAAAAAGTCTTTTAATGAAATAAAAGAGACAACACAGTTTTCATTAATTTTATTATACACTCATTCCTGCGACGCCATCGATCTCCTGTAAAAAAAGAAAAAAACAAACCAACAGTATACCACCTGTCCGACGCAGTCCATAGTAACGACAGTCCCACGACGATCCAGCTCTGCTACATCGCAATGACAGGCAGAGCCTGTCATCGTGACGCAGCACAGCTGATTACCTGCTTCCCCGGCGGTGACGTCATCGGACTGACTGCTTTACGGCCGGGATTACCCAGCAGTCACTGCAGTTATCGCGAGAAACTGCATGTGACCGCCGGGGAAAGATGATGGCGGCCATGAAGCAGTCCAGCCCGTGACCACCGGAGATCTTCTGCCAGGTAAGTGCCGCTGACTCCTGACAGACCCGACCGACGGACACTGACAGTGACAGTGACAATCCCGATTCCGGTATCCGATATGACGAAAATATCGGTACTCGGAATCGAAAGCCCGATACAGCTAATATCGGCCGATACCCGATATTTGCAGTATCGTATCGCTCAACACTACTATTGAACATTAAACCTATATGCTTCACTCTGAAAAGATAAAAGGCACTTACAGAACATTACGTCATCTTCTTTGCTCGTTCACAGTCCCGTTGTTTGTAGAGCCTAACCAAACACAGTACCGTATATAAAAGACAGGTGAGAACAAAGACATTTCTTTTATTTTTGTGCGACATTCAATTAGTCAAAATATTGCAGCCGTCTTGTATTGTTCGCATTGAGCTTTCATCTAGTACTGTTTGATGCCTCTAGATTATGTTGGATATTCCTTCTAACCAATAAAAGTCAAGCAGAGTAATAATGTGGCAGGTGCATGGACGAATATGGACAAATGTTGGCATGCTTGTTATACAGTATATTGTAAAGACTTTTACAGAATTTTAAAATTGACTTCTTTGAAATGACTGAAATAGTGTATGATTTAGTAGACTGTAAACAGACTACTAAGATTTCTCGAGTAACTTCTTACTATTCAAGAAGTGTATGTTAAGCATTATAAATGCATTTTCTACCTGATTTATTATAAGCACCACTACTTATTATTCATTCACGTAATGATTACTAATTACAATGTTGTAGTTTATAAACTTTTTATGCTCTTCATACTGATTTCTTAAGTTTATAAGTTTGTAGTTTATACAAAAATGTTTATTCTGTAAAAAAATGCAACAATCCTAAATCCTCATATGTAAGACCTTATTGGAACATTTCTCCTCAAATCTCAGCCATTTGTGCTTTAGTAGGGTGAATATAACATTAGACCTAAACAAATTGAACGGTATTTGTCTCTACCAAGTGTACAGATCAATATAAAAAGTCTATAAAATCTTCCAACCGGAAGTGGGTTATTTTTAAGATGGCTATCGAAATCAGACAAAGTCTTATAACTTTCTTATTTCTAAGCGCACAACAATTATTTACTCATCAAACTTAAGGTTTTTATGGTCAATGAATTCATTTAAACCAATAAATTTTGCCTATGGGATCAAAATGGTGTCCAACAGTGAATAATATAGGTACAATACCTGTGGTTAGGTCTAAATATGTATGAAGCGCTTTACTTTTTTTTTATTATCACAAGAAATTTTAACTATTATTATTATTTATTATTATTATTATACATTTATATAGCGCCATTTATTCCATGTCGCTTTACATATGAAAAGGGAAAAATATAGACAGGTACAATAAACATGTGCTAGACAAGGGACACACAAGTACAGAAGGAGAGAGGACCCTGCCCGCAAGGGCTCACAGTCTACAGGGATGGGTGAGAATACACTAGGAGAGGGTAGAGCTGGTCGTGCGATGGTTCAACTATATTGTAAATAGAACTATTTTTATTACAAAATACCAATTTTAACAAAGTATACTTTAAATTAGGTTATGAAATTGTGCCGCAATGTGAGGGTATACAAGTCAAAACTTTACTCTCTATTGGTCCTCATCACTGTCCTCTAGTGCATCTGGTTCCTGTTGGTCACAATGGGTAACTTAGCATGATCCACATACAGAGCTGCAAGAAAGTCCATTTGTTCTGCAGCTACAATGGTAACCACTGCAACCAGTTTTACAACTTCAATGCATAATTTTTAGCAGAGTGTCTAGTGCAACATTTATATCACACATTACTGGTACAGGTTAATCGCCATCAAGTTTCCAACCTCAATCCATAGGATTCATCTCGCGAGCCGCACTCATCCAAGTAATAGCCTGGTAGTACACTGTTAAGGTACTGTCACACTAAGCGATCGCACCAGCGATCAGGACAATGACACGGCCTGGCGAGATCGTTGGTGTGATCGCTATATGGTCGCTAGTAACTTCCAAACAGGAAGATCTCATAAACGACACATCAGCTATCAGCGATCTGTATAACGACCTCGGCGGTCGTTGGGACCTGTCACACAGCATGTATAGTTAAAGATTGAGTGCAACCTTTTTCACGCCCCTCAGCACAGATTGGTGGTCACTGTATGTCAAAAGTCACAGCTCTCGCTTAGTGATTGGATGTCCCCGTCATAAAAGACGACGCAAGTGGTTCATACGAATTTCCAGCATCGTTCCATACTGCGTCCTGCTAGCCTTCTGCTTTGCAGCTAATGCGATCCAGTCTGTGCCGCTATTGCGTTTGCCCCGGATTCATTTTTTCAGGATCCAAAACGTCTTGTATAAATGGCAAAGATGAAGCTCTGTAGCGACTCTAACAGGATCGCAAAACCCCACACACGATAGTATCCTCGCAACAATGCACAAAGGACTAGATGTTGTGGCCACCAATCGGAGCTGAGGGGCGTTAAAACCCTGCGCCGCTGACATGAGTCGCCAACGAGTTCGCTCGTCGTTCCAAAAGGGTGTCAAACTCAGCGATTCAGGCTCACCAGGGGGACGCCAATGATCAAAAAACGGTCCAGAACGTTCGTGCACAATCAGCGACATTGCAGCAGGGGCCACATTGCTGCTACATGTCACACACAGCGACATCGCTAACGATGTCGCTGCTGCGTCATAAAATCGGTGTCGCTTAAGCGATATCGCTAGCGATCTCGCTTAGTGTGACAGTACCTTTAGACAATGGAATTTGTTGGAAGACTCAGTTGGAGGAAGACGTCCTGGATGAACAAATGATTTTGCTGTGACCACTTTCAACATAAGTGTCTGGTAACACAAGGCTGCCAAAGAACTTGTACTGTTGCAACCAAAAATAACAAGCATCGCTTCACTGCCAAGACTTGCTATATCAGCGGGGTTATTACCTGGTAAAGTGAATACATTTGCACAAGAATAAAGGGCATGATTACCTTTTCAAAGTTTTTAGAATACTGTTTTTTTACCAACACTATAAATACGAGAGGTGGAATCCAATCCTGTGAATGCATAAATAAATAACTGCGTTAATAACTCAATTCCGAGAACAAACTTCAAAATATTGATGTTATACATTTTTGGGGTGTCTCTTAGCTGATTATCCGATCAAAAATAAAGTTGTTTTGCCATTAGGTTCAGCGTCATATAGGAGAATAATTAGCAGGTCAGCATAATTTCAAATGAGTGTGGTGGAACGTTCTTTTGCACTGTTAACTGCGGCTTTTGCAATATCTTCATTAGCTTCACCTTCTGCTTGAAAAACCATACAGCCTCTCATCAACATTTCCTCAATGATTACTTTGACTAAGTGTTGTTTATTATGTCCGACTGAAAAGGAATCCTTCAAATTCAGCATCACTGGTGAAGTGAACTATTGGAACATTGATTTTTTGTTACCTTCTCTTATGTGCATTAACCTTTATTGAAGGACCTATGTCATACCCATCAAACACAACAGTAGACATCCTGTAGTGTTTAATGGTAAAGTCTGCATAAACTCTAGATATTGTATATGTATCTCACTTTTTCCACTCCAGTTTGTGCATCAAGTAGCCTCCGTCAATAACATATCTTTCCATACACATGTATGTTTGACTGCTACAATGCTCATCACTGGCATGGACTCATTGTGGTTTATCGGCTTTTCTCAGAATGTGCAAGTCTTCAAGCTTTGATATTACGTAGGGATGAGTGAGTGTGCTTGGCAATACTTGAGTATCACTCGAGTATCTGGTTGCTCAGATGTGCACTCAACGAGCATTTTATGGTGCTTGGATCTGAAGCTTGAATCCGCTCTCCACATGTTTGGCACCTGTTACACAGTTAATAAGCATGAGGGAATGGCCTGACATGCCACTGTTCTCGGCTCACTGACGCCATTGCACAGCTCAGGGACTGTTCTGTTTAGAGAGAGAGTAGTTATAATTGCCTGTGTGTGCAGTTTAACTAATCAGAGTCCTCTAGTGTTTTTGATACTGGTGCTGATGCTGAACAATCATACTAACAGACCTTCTAAGGGCTAGTCTTGTGCTTTGCTGTTTGTATCAGATACATTCTGCATGTAGCAAAGGGACAGCAGCTGGAACAGGGAGCATGGCTAAATACAGCCTCTAGGCATAGCTAAGGGCTTTGCAGTCCATTGCTAAATATATAGCTGCTGCAAGTGACCACATTCTTTATTTGGGGGAGTGAAAAAAGTGACTATATTGTCATCCATAGAATAACCAAACCAGGTAGCATGATATTAGAAGAGGCTAGAGCGCTAAATAGAGCAAAAAGAATCAAAAAGCAAAAGCTCCATGTTAGATAGAAAAAAGGAGAAAACAGAGCATAAAGATAAAATGCAAATTTTATTCAATCATTATGAAAAAAGTCATAAGAAGTCTCAATTAGTACAATTACAAACATGACACTATACAAAGGAAAATGGCAAATAGGGGGAGAAATTCTAATGTCCTCTGCCAGCTAAGTGCAGTAATGTCCCGGTAAAAAGTTGCTCCAATAGCACTAAGGTGCAGATACAGGTTCAATTACCATCATAAATATATAAATAAATGCAGTGGGGCAACACTTACCGATGTAGGGAAAGGCAGGGGACGTCAGAAAAGACCCACTAGTACCCCGACGCACGTTTCGCTTGGATATAGTCAACTTTCTCAAGGGATATAGTCAGCTTTTATATAAGGGAATATATATAAAGAGACTTCTTATGACTTTTTTCATAATGATTGAATAAAATTTGCATTTTATCTTTATGCTCCATTTTCTCCTTTTCCTATTGTCATCCATAGAGTATTATGTGCTTTGTGTTAAGTTACAGTGGCATATAACACTCCAAAAAAGTTTTCAATTTTTTTTTCTGAATTGAATTTGTTAACCATAGAATATTACGTGCTTTGCTTTACACTCCAAATAAGCATTCAAAAATATATCTGGATTGAGTTAGTCACCCATAGAGTATTACGCGCTTTCTTTTACATTTCGGTGGTATATAACACTCCAAAAGAGCGTTGAAATTTTTTCTGGACTCAATTAGTCATCCATAGAGTATTATGTGCTTTGTTTTACATTTCAGTGGTATTTAATACTCAAAAAAAGATTTTAAAAATGTTTTGTATTGAAGTTGTCATCCATAGAGGTGGTATATAACACAGCAAAAAATAAAATAAAAATGTTTCTGAATTCAATTAGTCATCCTTAGAGTATTATGTGCTTTGTGTTACAATTCAGTAGTATATAACGCTCCAAAAAATCATTCAAAAATTTTCTGGATTAAATTAGTAATGGCTAGCATATTGGAATAAGAATTAAAACTAATATACTTTATTTAGATAGCGTTAAAATCTTCAAGACAGTAAAGTGCACATGCAAAAACAAAGAATACAGTGGTACTACACATCACTCAAAAATAACTACCTAGGGACCATTATGATGTTGCAACCTGGGAACCATAATTGGGTATCAATATAATATTGAGGTCAAATTGGCAATTTATGCCCGTACTCTCAACCAGACAAATATATGCAATATAGTGTGTACAGTCTACATAAGCACAAATGCAAAAGAAGCACATAGACACTGTACATTTTTGTCCTGTTATGATATTAAATCACAATCCTCCATTAGCAGTGTGTCAAGCATAAGAGCCTATCAAAATCTTGAGCAATATTAGCATCAAGTGGTTGATCAACATCAAAGTGGAGTAAAAGTGTGACACCATTGTTCTCAGCAGCGATTTAAGAGTCAGTGGTGCTTCCAGTGATCTTCCCAATGCTGTTCTCTTTCCATTCAGCACTTTTTCCATCCATTTCAACATTTTCACTGCCCCCCCAGACCTCCTTGTAGGGTCTGCCAGAAAAATGCTTGGATTTTCCAAAGACTTGCATTATACTTGTCACTCAAAACGAGCATTCGAGCATTAAGAATTGCTTGGTTTGAGTAACGGGCATCTGAGCATTTTAGTGCGAGCTCAGCCCGTATGTTGGGTATGTACTAAACTCATACCTCATCACCTCCTCTAGATCTAGTTGTCCTGTCTTAGAGACTACAAGAAATCGCTGGAACAGAAAGCCAGGATTAATGCATTTGACTGCAGATGAAGTACTCAGGGTCTTTACTTTGTTGGTCCTCTTAAAAATGAATAAAAATACATTTTGTCCAATCATACTATGCACTATTTTCCTTCCCACTGACTTGTCCTCATGCACATTGACATCTTTTGCAACAATACCATTGATGATATTCCTCAATGAAGGGTCAGCTGAGAAAGGTGAACATGGTGACATCTTTTCATACATTTTTGAAATGTCTAGAGTATCTCTTTTAATTCTTGAGACAGTGGAATATTTGTGTTGTTCACTTGTGGTGTAAGTGATTCAATTAAAGTCCTGCATAGCGAGACTGTAGTCAGATATTATAGTGGCTGATATAGTCCACAATGCTCCCGATCTTCTGTCATCTTGCTTTCATAAGTTAAACCACTTGAGGTTTTAAGTGACCTCTTAAGTTAAAAACAATAAGAAAATAGAAGACCCTTAAAATAAGATTGTTACATGAATGTGCCGATTTTGACATTTTTCAACTGCCATTTTGAAAATAATCCACTTCCTATTGGCACATCTTGGTAGACTTTCTTCCTGATGATAACTACACTTGGTAGAGTCAAAAAACATTCAAAGACCTTTTGTTGGAATTTGTTTTAGACTATGTTTTTTTTAGGCTATATTGACCTGACTACTTCATACTTTTTATTTTCTACTTAACTAATAGCAAGTTACTATTAATCTTATTATTATTATAACACTAGCTCACATTAGACATAATATGGTGGGCATTCAGTGGTTAAGTAGAGTAATCTGTTCTAAGTGGTAGAAGACAGCATATATATCAAATAATGGCAATAATTTAAAAAGGCTGTTCACAGACTTCTCCATCCAATCACTGAGTGCAAAAATTTCAGCCTCTAGATGTGCAAAAATTTGTGGGTGTAACATGAAAAAATATGGAAACTTTCAGGGAAATGAATACTTTTACAAGGCACTGTATAGGTAGTAAACAAAAATACAAAGTGCTATATGTTAGGGGTCAAGTTCCCGCCTCTGCACAGGGGGAACCTCAAGCCATCTCCACTGCGGT
>JARQOD010000005.1:482896689-482965028 GCA_033576555.1 Oophaga sylvatica
AAAAGTGTTCCAAGGTTCCTCAGTAGGGAATAGCTGGAGTACAAGTCCAAGGCTTCCAGGAGTCAGGTCACAGACTGACTGAGGCTTGATTCAGGAGCACTGATTGTTCAGCTGAGGCTGCTTAAGAAGCAAGAGGGAAGAATCAGGGCGGGAACATGAAAACTGGAAACTCCATATTAACTGAGGGCAAGAGCTGCAGAAAGACAGAAAGCAAAATGGCCGACGGAAAACTGAGTTTCAAGGAACATGTCAACAGAGACAAAGAACCTTACATTACTCCCCCTTAGGGACAACCTCCGGATGACCTCAGACCAGGCTTGTCAGGGTACCTCTGATGAAACTGGCTGAGCAGGCGAGGAGCATTTACATTATTGACTGGTTCCCATGAGTTGTCCTCCACTGGGTAGCCCTGCCATTTAATCAAATATTGCAACTGATTTCTATACAACCTGGAATCTAGAATCCTTTCCACCATAAATTCTTCCTGACCATCGACCAGCACTGGGTCAGGGCAAGGAGAAGAACGTCCAGGAAACGTATTGGGTGTTGCAGCCTTTAGTAGGGATACATGAAAGACAGGGTGGATTCTCATAGTTCTGGGCAGTTGAAGACGACAAGCAACAGCACTTATAATCTTATTGATCTTATAAGGTCCAATGTACTTATGTCCCAATTTAGACGATGGAATCTTTAATTTAAGATTTCTGGTTGACAGCCAGACCAAATCTCCTACCTTGAAAGCTGGTGCAGGTTTACGAAATTTATCTGCTGCTTTCTTGTACCTTTCCTGAGCCAATTCTAGATTTTCCTTTAGAAGATCCATATTCTTTTGTAAAGAAGTGATTCTTTCAGCCACTGCCGGCAAGGGCGTATCTATGGGAAATCTAGGAAGAATGTTAGGATGATAACCTAGATTGGAGTAAAAAGGAGACTGCTTAGTGGAGGCGCTCTGAGAGTTGTTATAAGAGAACTCAGCCAGTGGAAGTAGATCTACCCAATCATCCTGTAGGTGGCAGATAAAACAGCGGAGATACTGCTCCAGGGTCTGATTGGTTCGTTCTGTCTGTCCATTAGTCTGGGGATGAAAAGCAGAAGAAAGGTTTACTTTAATGTCCAATGCTGCACAGAAATTTTGCCAAAACCTTGAAGTGAATTGCACCCCTCGATCCGAAATGACCTCATCCGGTACTCCATGTAAGCGAAACACATTCTTAATCATCAAGTCTGATGTCTGTTTTGCAGTGGGTAAGCCGACACAAGGGATAAAATGAGCTGCCTTTGTTAGACGGTCAACCACCACTAGAATGGTGTTCTTCCCTTGAGAGGTTGGTAACTCCACAATGAAGTCCATAGAAATGGATCCCCACGGGCGGGACGGGGTGGGAAGAGGTTGCAACAGACCAGTTGGTGAGGAGCGAGGTGTTTTGCATCTTGCACAGACTTCACATGAAGTGACATAGTTTAAGACATCTTTCCTGTAAGTGGGCCACCAAAAGAAACGAGAAAGAAATTCTTGTGTCTTTAGAATTCCCCTATGCCCGGCTATCTTGGAATCGTGGATGAGTTGCAATAATCTCAATCTGACTGTTTCAGGTAATCCACACACCATTCTTAAAGACAAGACTTACGTCCCTTGGGGGTTGAGCCAACAAAGAATCCGCATGGTATGCTTCCTTGATGTCCTTAAGTAGGTCTTGATTATGAATCACTCGCAGGAATCTAGAGTCAGGAAGAATAGTCTTAGGAGGAGTAAGTGGACGTGTCTCTGCTGAATGAATCCTAGAGAGTGCATCAGCTTTTCCATTGCGCGATCCTGGTCTATAAGAAATGACAAAATTAAATTGGTTTAGGAAAAGATTCCAGCGAGCCTGGCGATGAGTCAGGCACTTAGCCGACCTGATAAATTCAAGGTTACGATGGTCTGTCAGGACGACTATTTGCTGTGCAGCTCCCTGAAGAAGGTGTCTCCATTCCTTGAAGGCGGCAATAATGGCCAACAATTCTCTATTGCCCACATCGTAGTTCCTCTCAGCCGAAGACAACTGCTGGGAAAAGAAGGCACAGGGATGCAAGACATTCTTCTCACCTGTTCTCTGAGAGAGTATAGCTCCAACGGCACAGTCTGAAGCATCCACCTCTATTATGAAGGCAAGCTCGGGGTTGGGATGTACTAAGATAGGTGCGGTGGTAAATTTATCCTTTAAACAGGAAAATGCTTCCTGAGCTTGCGGGGTCCAGGAGAACCTAGACTGTTTCCGGGTAAGTTGGGTGATAGGTGACACTACCTCAGAAAAATTCTTAATGAAATGTCTATAGAAGTTGGCAAACCCGATGAAACGCTGCACCTCCTTCACATTTCTAGGAATTGGCCAATCCTTGATGGCTTGGGTCTTGCTTCCATCCATACTAATCCCTTGCGTAGATAGTACATACCCCAGAAATTGAATTTCGGTCCTATGGAATTCACATTTTTCAAGTTTGATGTAGAGATGGTTTTGTCTTAGGCGTTCTAAGACCATTCTCACATGTCCATGATGTTCCTCTGTGGAGTTAGAAAAAATTAGAATATCATCCAGATAAATCACCACAAATGTATCTAGGAGATCCCTGAAGATATCATTCACGAAGTGTTGGAAAGTGGCTGGGGAGGTACTCAGACCAAAAGGCATAACTAGATATTCAAAGTGTCCATAGCGTGACCTGAAAGCAGTCTTCCATTCATCCCCAGGTCTAATACGGACCAAGTTATAGGCCCCACGGAGATCCAGTTTAGAGAAAATTTTGGCATGCCGCACTCTCTCCAACAACTCAGGGATTAAAGGCAATGGATAACGGTTTCTAATAGTAACCTTATTGAGTTCCCTATAATCTATGCAGGGTCTCAGAGATCCATCTTTCTTCTTCACAAAGAAGATGGGTGCACCTGCGGGAGATGAAGAGGGGCGTATGAAGCCCTTGGCTAAATTTTCGTCTATATAATCCTTCAAAGCTTTTAGCTCGGGCCCCGCTAGGGGTAGATCTTACCAAAAGGTATCTCGGCTCCGGGCAATAATTCAATTGGACAATCATATGGACGGTGAGGAGGAAGCTGATCAGCGTTCTTCTTGTCACATAAATCCACATAGTCCTGGTATACAGCTGGTAGTTCAGGGACTGACATGGTTCCTTTAGGAACAGAGCAAGCTGAAACTCCTTGACTCATCTGTTTCTCCGGAAAGTGTAATTCCTTGGTCTCCCAGTTAATCGTAGGATTCTGCGCCTGCAGCCATGGTAGCCCTAGAATGATGGGAAAGGGGGAGAAGAGATAAGCAAAAAAGACATTTTCTCCTGATGATCTTTACCCATAAGGACCCTCAAAGGCTCTGTTTCTTGATCCACTGGTCCAGAAGTTAGTAGAGAGCCATCCACAGTCTCCATCTGTACTGGAGTAGCCTTCTTCACTGAACGTATCCCCTGTTTCAGAGCAAAGGAGATATCCATAAAATTTCCACTTGCTCCTGAGTCGATCATAGCAGAGCTAGACACCCAGACTGAGTCAACCCAGAGTTTGATAGAAAGGAAGCAATGAGAATTGTTTCTTTTACAACTCAGCTGGGACACCGCTGAGGAAACTTGAAAAATTGCAGCGTTTATACCGTCATCGTCCCCAGAACTAACAGAGTTTAAGTCCGAGAAATCAAGATCTCTTGCATCAGATCTCTCTGGAGCCTGAGGCTCGGACATGACAGAGCTCCTCTCGCAACACTCACAGTGAATGACTGCTGCAGTAGTCTTACGAGAACGGCTGGGGCAGTTTATAATGAAGTGCCCTGACTTACCACAGTAGAAACATAGATTTTCCTTTATACGATGTTCTTTGCGTGCATCACTAACCCGTCTTTGCAAAGAGTCCACCTGCATGGGTTCAGGTTCTGGTTCCCTTGTGATCCTACTCAAAGGTTCCTTAGCTGAGGAGGGAGGTAGTAAAAGGTTAGTGCGATTATTTTCGAACCATCTCTCTTGTCTGCGTTCAGTCAGACGAGCATCAATACGGATACAATAGTTGATAAAGTCACCTAACGCAGTGGGAGGGTCGGCACGAGCAAGTTCATCCTTAATCAGTGGAGACAACCCTTTCCGAAAAATAGATTTTTTAGCGGAAGTGTCCCAAGTGGTATCAAGAGCCCATCTCCTGAAATCCAGGGCATATTCGGCTACTGAACGCTTACCTTGGCGCAAAGTTAACATGGCTGCTTCAGCTGTTGCACCTCGATTGGGGTCATCAAACACCTGCCCCATGGCTGAAATAAAAGCATCAAGGTGATTCAAACAATCATCCTCAGTCTCAATCAGAGGGTTTGCCCACATCAAAGCCTTATTGGTAAGCAACATGATTATAGTAAGCACTTTGGATCGTTCAGTGGGAAATTGTGAAGCATGTGCAGAGAAAAATAAATTGCATTGATTAATAAATCCCCTGAATTTCTCACGTTCACCGCCAAAACGAAAAGGAGGTAATTTGGGGATCCCAGAACTTGGGGTTATGGCAGGAGCCGGGGCTCGTTCCTCTAGAGCCTCAATCCTGGCTCGCAATTCCTGGGTAGTCTGTCCAAACACTTGCAAATTATGATTAGTGAGGTCCTGTAGGCTTGCAAAACGGGTTTTTAAAGTCTGTACATCTGAAAGGATTGTATCAGTCACTCCGCAAAGTTCCTTTATGCGGGCCTCCATCTTCCAGATCTTTTAAGGCAGAGGTGCTGGAAGGAGAAGAGGAAAGGGAAAAAAAAAAAAAAACAATAGTGTTTACCTGTGGTAACACTCCAGAGTAAAATTTTAAGGGAATGCGCTCACCTGGAATGGTTGTGAGAAGTCACAACCACTGTCATCACATAAGGTATTAAACGGACATCTGATATCCACAGTCACAGCAGACACGGCTTTCCCAGACCCAGCAGACACTAAACATTGGCTCCTGAATCTTGTCATGTATGTGTACAGTTCCTATAGCGTCTTGTGCTTGGGTGCGAGGAAAACACAGGAGACATAGGTTGAAATGAAATGACTTGTATTACTTCATACAAGCATGCTGAAAAGTTCACACAGTTTGCAGGAACAGCGACAGGAGACACAGCAGGCCAGAGTAACTTCAAGCACTACAGTAAATCTCCAAAGCAGGTTCAGGATCTCTTCTCTGTACCGTAATTCCTCTGCAAACATGGATTCACCAAACAGCAGGTTTCCAGAGTCCAAAAGTGTTCCAAGGTTCCTCAGTAGGGAATAGCTGGAGTACAAGTCCAAGGCTTCCAGGAGTCAGGTCACAGACTGACTGAGGCTTGATTCAGGAGACTGATTGTTCAGCTGAGGCTGCTTAAGAAGCAAGAGGGAAGAATCAGGGCGGGAACATGAAAACTGGAAACTCCATATTAACTGAGGGCAAGAGCTGCAGAAAGACAGAAAGCAAAATGGCCGACGGAAAACTGAGTTTCAAGGAACATGTCAACAGAGACAAAGAACCTTACACTTTGTGTGTGTGGGCCGTGTAGATATAATTTCTGAGGCGACTAATAGTTATATTTTATTTACAGCTGTTAAACTAGCGTGCAGGAGGCTGCAGCTTGAAAAAGAAAACAGCCCCATACGACAACGACCGAGCAACTCCACACCGTTTAATTCACCAATCTCTGAACTACACTACACGTCTCATACTTGTAAGCATATATGTCTACGCAGTTCTATAGTGTACTTATACATGCAGCTAAAAATTTCTGTGGTAACTAGTAGATATATTTTATTTACGTGTGTCAAGTTAGCTTTGTGAGTGTTTTGCGCATTCATGTATGTTATATTTTATTTACAGCTGCTAAAGTATCGCCCGTGAGATTGCAGTTTGAGGGAGAAAACAGCCCCATACGGCGGCGCTCGAACAGCGAGATGTCTGTTAATTCAGCATTCTTTGTAGATCAGCACCCGGGGATACTTGTAAGTATATATGTCTAGGCCGCTCTATAGTGTACTTATACAAACAATCATGCATCGGCTTCACCGATAATCGGTGCTGGTAGCTTTACAAACATCGCGTTGAATCAGAGTAAAGTGGGGCCTGTAGCTTTTCCTATATCTCGCCCGCTTAGCGGTTAACTACACCACGTATCTTTTCTTTAGTTACGGAGGAGCGTCATTCGCGAGTTTTGCAGCAGCGCAATTATGGATTTGAGAACAGAGCGGAGGTGAGAACGGACCCTCTTTCACTCAGGTGTGTCGCAGATCGTGGAGAAAGCGACGCGCCAACCGCCCACCCCGGGAATACTGAGAGTAGTAGGCTTAAGAATATACGTCTGTGTCAAGCTACAGAATCTGCAAATAGCAACGCGGAAGCAGCAGCTGCCAATTCAGCCGGTGCATTAGCGCCAAAGAAACACGCGGTATCGCGCCATCGTGTAAGTAAGAAGCAGAAGCATGATGGTCGATCACCTTACACACCAACACCCGTATGGACTGCTGAACACGCCAAAATGTTTCTTGACATGTCTGCACAGTACGTGCATAATAAACTCGCGCAGAACAGACTAAAATCTTTCTGCGACACGTATGAAAGACTGATAAGTGCGTGTCCAACACCCGACATTATCGCAGAACTGTGTGATTTTAAACAAAATTATGCAAATGTATGATTTTAAACAAAAATTATGCAACTGTACAGTCAACTTCTGTGAAATAAACCTGTCTGCCTGAGAACGTATGATTATGAATTGAAAAATAATTAAAATGCTCACGCATTACACCCCAGGGGCCGATACACGAGCTCCCAGCGCATTTACACAACTATGATGACCCTGGAAATGGCAGCATTCACGAGCAAACAATCGGTCAGAGCAGGGAGCATCTTGATACACACATACAGAAATTCTCGCGGGGCCGCCTCTGTAGGTAATAGTGTTTGTGATAGCGCTGGGAGTTTGAGGATGATAGTTGTACGCACGACTTTTTACTGTTCTTTACCAGCGGTAAATTTTCAGGGTATACATTTATAGCCCGCAATGCAGGTCGCCACGATTCTTACTTTACTGTTAAGGCCGTGGTTTTTGAAAACTACCGGTAAATGTGTTAGCCCGAGGTGTTGTGGTCTTGTGTGTGACGATACCCGATTTGTCTATAAGGTTCATAGACTCGCTAAATTTTATCCCCATGAAGCTCACTAAATTACCTCAGGCCTCGGGATTTTCAGTTTTTAATACCTGAGAAAACAAAGCTATGTAGGTCCCATACCCGATGTGAAATATTATGGGCTAGAGTACATGGCACCGGGTGCTTCTGGTATGGCATGAGAGTCCGAAACACAGGTATGTTAAAAAGTTTGTACCCAATTTTTTGTTGAATGCTGGTCAAAATCATTGCATAGGTGTGGGCCTGTGCAAAATAGGTCTTTCTGGTACGGCATGGGAGTCAGAAACACAGGTATGCTAAAAAGTTTGCACCCAATTTTTTGCTGAATGCTGGTCAAAATCGTTGCATAGGCGTGGGCCGGTGCCAAAATAGGCCTTTCTGGTGTGGCATGAGAGTCAGAAACATAACTATGCTAAAAAGTTTGTACCTTATTTTTGTTGAACGGTGCTCAATATCGATGCATAGGAGTGGGCATGTGCCAAAATAGGCCGGGACACGTCCCAACATGCCTGTCTTTTATATCTGAGGGGGCATAGCATCTTTAAAAATAGGCCTGTGCAGCAAGAACGCTACTCATCCCAGGCTATACAGTGGGTCATCTATGTAGCGCATACCGAGAACATTGACATTCAGCATGCCTTGAGAGGGTTTGTGAAGCAACTCGCTCAATATTTTCTAGACGACTATGCGTATGTTAACGGCCAGCACATAGTTTTTGAATTTCAGGGTTGTTTTTTCCACGGCTGTCCGTCGTGCTATAATGAAAATGATGCAAATAAGGTCACAAACATCACCTGCGGGCAGTTATATCATGCCTTTTTAGCTAAAAAGCGCTAGCTGCAGCGGTGCGGGTACACCGTAAGTGTGCTGTGGGTGCATGAGTGCCGTGAAATGTTTAAAAATGATTCAGCGGATCACCACCATCTATGAAATATGGTATTTTCCAAACACCAGCGATGATCTGTTTGCTCCCTACATTAAACTACACTATAGGGATGAGCTGGAGGGCTCCGAGTATCCTAGCGGATACACTGATGAGGGCTAGAGAAAAGCACCACAGTGCCAGTTTTCTTGAAAAAGCGCTGCTTGTCTTTCATATCTGAGGGGGTTAGCATCGTTAAAAAATAGGCCTAGGCCTCTCCCAAAATAACGAATTTGTTGTGAATTTGTCATCAAGTTGCCGGAATCGTGTTAGTAATCAATTTAATACATCTTGATTCGCTACAATATTCGTATGGTAACTATTAAAATAGCAGCTGAGAGTCAGAAACACCGCTATGCTAAAAAGTTTGTACCCGATTTTTGATGCATGGTGGTCAAAATCGCTGCGTAGGAGTGGGCATGTACCAAAATAGGCCAGTACAGGCGTCCCAAAATAACGAATTTGCTGTGAAATTGCCATCAAGTTGCTGGAATCTTTAAAATAACCTAGCTTTACAAATATCGCGATGAGAGTCAGAAACACCGCTATGCTAAAAAGTTTGTACCCGATTTTTGATGCATGGTGGTCAAAATCGCTGCGTAGGAGTGGGCATGTACCAAAATAGGCCAGTACAGGCGTCCCGAAATAACGAATTTGCTCTGAAATTGCCATCAAGTTGCTGGAATCTTTAAAATAACCTAGCTTTACAAATATCGCGTTGAATATAGCGCGCTGAATCAGAGTAAAGTGGAGCATGTGCCAAAATAGGCCGGGACCTGTCCCGAAATAACGAATTTGCTCTGAATTTGTCATCAAGTTGCTGGAATCGTGTTAGTAATCAATTTAATACAGCCTGATTCGCTACAATATTCGTATGGTAACCGTTTAAAATATCAGCTGAGAGTCAGAAACACAGCTGTGCTAAAAAGTTTGTACCCGATTTTTGTTGAATGGTGGTCAAAAACGCTGCGTAGGAGTGGGAATGTGCCAAAATAGGCCGGTACACGTCCCGAAATAAAGAATTTGCTCTGAATTTGTCATCAAGTTGCTGGAATCGTGTTAGTATTCAATTTAATATACCTTGATTCGCTACAATATCGGCATGGTAACTGCTTAAAATAGCAGCTGAGAGTCAGAAACACCGTTATGCTAAAAAGTTTGTACCCGGTTTTTGTTGAATTCTGTTCAAAATCGCCTTTGTGACTTTCCTGAACAAGAATTGTGGGACTTATTATTATCAAGGCAGCCAAATCCAAGACACGTATAGCACTGTCTGCGGTCACTACTGCGTGTACTTTTTACATTTTTTAGCTCGGAACATGCCGTTCAGTAAGATATTGGCGAAGTTTTCTGCTGATAAACCGCGTAATGATACAATTGTGAGAAATTTTATTGCTGAGAGAAAATCAAATTTAAAAAACACCGCACTACATCTGTTGGCATATTCACCAAACTTGCGCCTGTCTAGAGAGAACGCCATAACCGGGCTGTATCGCCATTTGTATCGCCATTTTGGTGTCACAATTAGTTCAATGCTTGAAATGTCTCTGAGATGTATTTATTTAATGCAATAAAATCTTGTAACCCTGTTTTACAATACCGCGTCATTGCTTTTTTAAAAATACGAATAAAACATTTGCGTGTGTAATATTGTAACACGGCCATATACATAATATGCCCGTGACCATTTCATAATGTGACCATTTCATAATATGAGCATTTAAGGGACTTGTCAGGCTAAGCTGAGTATGCCGTGCTATACACAATACAGGGCTAATTACTATGCGTAATTTCTAGCAAGTGAATTACCATATCTAAATAGCCTGTTAAGATGCGAGCTTCTCTCAATTGTACTTTACAGGACATGTCACAACACAGCACTGGTTCACTCCTGCTAAAAAGATACGGCTCCTATCTTTAATTCTCTATGGGGAAAAACTTATATACTGGATAATACTGTAGAATAAACTCCTTTTAGTCTGTACATAGACTACTAAGATATATCTTTACAGCGAGTGAAGCACACACTCAGATTTAATGCCCTGCTAGAAAATCCCTTTACATACATTTACTGGTGGACTTAAAAGAGCCCCCACAAAAAAGAGCCTTATAAAATCAAGATTCGCCTTGATACACCTTTCCCCACACCACAGACTGATCAAATCCACAAGGAGATGGATAAAATATAAATAGAGACGAATAAATTCATGAATCACTTTGATAGAACTTCCCAGATTCAGCAGTCCTGATTTCCCAGACAGATCAAATCACAGGGAGACGGATTAAATGATAGGGGGCGTGACGACCTGTCAGATTGAGTTTGACGAAAGGTACCCCTCCTATACTACTTGTGTAATTGCAGTAATTTTCCTGGGACAAATACTTCATTTTATGAAACAATTTCAAGGATGCCAACACTTTCGACCATGACTGTATATGAAAATGATAATTACTATATGTTTTATAGGCAAATGAAGTGAAGATCACACCAAATATTTATTTTATTTAGATTTCTCTTTTGTTCATTTAGGCTATGTACACATGTCCAGTAGTGATCCATTAGAATGGATCTCGCAGCAATCCGTTGGCAAAAAAGTTGTGCAGAAATAACTTTAGAGTCCGTTTCTAAATAACATCTCTGTTGGATCCATTTTTTTTTTTAACATTGAACTGTATGGAAAACGGATCTGTTAATTTGCCATGCATTTTTCTTTCATTAATGGATCCTTTTTCCATTGACTTCAATGTTAAAAAAGACATAATCTAACACAGATCAGTTAATTAAAAATGGACTAAAAAGTTGGGACTGCACAACTATTTTGCCAATGGATTACTGCTACATCCATTCTAACGGATGACTATTGGACTTATGAACATAGCCTTATTTTGCAGTTTGCTAACTGATAAAAATAAACTATTAACACTTCTATTTTTAAAAACATTCTTACTTTATAGCATTTATTTTCACGTCTGTCTAAAACTTTTGCACAGTATTACCGTATATACTCGCGTATAAGCCGAGATTTTCAGCCCATTTTTTAAGGCTGAAAGTCCCCCTCTCGGCTTATACGCGAGTCATATACCGGGGGGTTGGTGGGGGAGGGGGAGCGGGGGTGTCAGATCATACTTACCACCCTGACGGCGTGTCTCTGCAGCCCCCCTGCTTCTCCCATGATCTCAGGCTCCTTCCTGCAGGGGTCACGTGGTACCACTCATTAAAGTCATGAATATGCACATATTCATGACTTTAATGAGCGGTACCACGTGACCGCTATCACCTGTCCCCGGTCCACCGCTGCTCGCCGCTGTGTCCTCGCGTCCTCTGGCTGTGATGATCAGGCAGAGGGCGTGATGACGTAGTTAGTGCGCACCGCGCCCTCTGCCTGAGCACACACTGACAAGAGGACCCGGAAAACGGAGCAGCGCGCAGCGGTGGACCGGGGACAGGTAAATATCTCAGGTGCCGGGGCCCTGAGCGAGCGGTGATACCAGCACCTGTCCCCAATAGCACGCCGGTGTCCCCGCCTGCTCAGAACACCAGCACCTAGCCCCCAGCGAGGAGAGGTGAGTATGTCATTTTTTTTTTTAGTTGCAGCGGCACCATAAGGGACCTATACTATGGAGCACCATATACAGTAATGGCATAATCTATGGAGCATATGGGGCATAATCTATTGAGCATATGGGGGCATAATCTATGGAGCATATGGGGGCATAATCTATGGAGCATATGGGGCATAATCTATGAAGCATATGGGGCATAATCTATGGAGCATATGGGGGCATAATCTATTGAGCATATTTGGGCATAATCTATGGAGCATGTGGGGCATAATCTATGGAGCATGTGGGGCATAATCTATGGATCATATGGGGCATAATCTATGGAGCATATGGGGCATAATCTGTGGAGCATATAGGGCATAATCTATGGAGCATATGGGGCATAATCTATGGAGCATATGGGGGTATAATCTATGGAGCATGTGGGGCATAATCTATGGAGCATGTGGGGCATAATCTATGGAGCATATGGGGCATAATCTATGGAGCATATGGGGCATAATCTATGGAGCATATGGGGGCATAATCTATGGAGCATGTGGGGCATAATCTATGGAGCATGTGGGGCATAATCTATGGAGCATTTTATGGGGGCATAATCTATGGAGCATATGGGGCATAATCTATGGAGCATATGGGGCATAATCTATGGTGCATATAGGGCATAATCTATGGAGCATATGGGGCATAATCTATGGAGCATATGGGGCATAATCTATGGAGCATGTGGGGCATAATCTATGGAGCATATAGGGCCTAATCTATGGAGCATATGGGGCATAATCTATGGAGCATATGGGGCATAATCTATGGAGCATGTGGGGCATAATCTATGGAGTATGTGGGGCATAATCTGTGGATCATATGTGGGCATAATCTATGGAGCATATGGGAGCATAATCTATGGAGCATATGGGGCATAATCTATGGAGCATATGTGGCATAATCTATGGAGCATTTTATGGGGGCATAATCTATGGAGCATCATATGGGGGCATAATCTATGGAGCATTTTAGGGGGGCATAATCTATGGAGCATCATATGGGGCATAAAATATATGGAGCATCTTATGGGGCATAACTTTTATGGAGCAGCATATGGGGCATAATATTCTATGGAGCATATGGGGCATAATCTATGGAGCATATAGTGCATAATCTATGGAGCATATGGGGCATAATCTATGGAGCATATGGGGGCATAATCTATTGAGCATATGGGGGCATAATCTATGGAGCATCATATGGGGCATAAAATATATGGAGCATTTATGGGGCATAACTTTTATGGAGCAGCATATGGGGCATAATATTCTATGGAGCATATGGGGCATAATCTATGGAGCATATAGTGCATAATCTATGGAGCATGTGGGGCATAATCTATGGAGCATGTGGAGCATAATCTATGGAGCATATGGGGCATAATCTATGGATCATATGGGGCATAATCTATGGAGCATGTGGGGCATAATCTATGGAGTATGTGGGGCATAATCTATGGAGCATATGGGGCATAATCTAGGGAGCATATGGGGGCATAATCTATGGAGCATATGGGGCATAATCTATGGAGCATATGGGGCATAATCTATGGAGCATATGTGGCATAATCTATGGAGCATTTTATGGGGGCATAATCTATGGAGCATCATATGGGGGCATAATCTATGGAGCATCTTAAGGGGGCATAATCTATGGAGCATTTTAGGGGGGCATAATCTATGGAGCATTTTAGGGGGCATAATCTATGGAGCATCATATGGGGCATAAAATATATGGAGCATTTTATGGGGGCATAACTTTTATGGAGCAGCTTATGGGGCATAATATTCTATGGAGCATATGGGGCATAATCTATGGAGCATATAGGGCATAATCTATGGAGTATATGGGGCATAATCTATTGAGCATATGGGGGCATAATCTAGGGAGCATATGGGGGCATAATCTATGGAGCATATGGGGGCATAATCTATGGAGCATCTTAGGGGGCATAATCTATGGAGCATTTTAGGGGGGCATAATCTATGGAGCATTTTAGGGGGCATAATCTATGGAGCATCATATGGGGCATAAAATATATGGAGCATCTTATGGGGGCATAACTTTTATGGAGCAGCATATGGGGCATAATATTCTATGGAGCATCTTATGGGGCCATAATTAACCTTTATGGAGCATTATAAGGGGAGTATTTTGTGTGGAGCATCTTATGGGGCCCATCATTAACTGTATGGAGCATTATATGGGGCTCCTGATTCAATATGGATATTCAAAAACTTTTTAACTTACTGATGTCTCAATTCATTTTACTTTTATTGGCATCTATTTTTATTTTTGTAATTTACCAGTAGCTGCTGCATTTTCCACCCTAGGCTTATACACGAGTCAATACGTTTTCCCAGTTGGCAAAATTAGGGGGGTCGGCTTATACACGGGTCGGCTTATACATGAGTATATATGGTACATACTGTGTATCAGTTATTCCGACCTAAAACATTGAGTTCAGTGCCTCTGACAGAATCCTTTTGTGAATTATTAGCAAAGTATCTACACACAGATATACTGATTGTTTTTAAACACCAGGGCAGCTACCGCTTTCTTTTTATAACTGTCTTTTATTTTCTTTTGATTTTTGCTGTTTACATACAGCAGTTTTATAGTCTTACACTGATAGTATGTTCTTTATTGCTCCTGTGCAATTGCAAGTAGTTTAAGCATCATAATATACATAAATATTTGAACAGCGGAGGAAAGTCTCTTTCTCCCGGAGAGTAGAGGGAATACTTTAAAGCAAACAATGCCACTAGAGGGACCTTGAATGAGAACTGCGTCCGTATTCTGCAGAGGTCAATACAATAATATGCAGATATACATTTTTGGAATAATAAGTAACTGATCAATGATTTGTTTAATTCTACCAGATTAAACGTTTGTGCTTTGTCTATATTGCAGTTATTGCTATCTTTGTTTGAGAAGGATCACTAAAATAATTCCACTTGAGAAAAATAAATTTGTTTTCTTTTCTGACTTGAAGACCTGAGCTGGTTTAATTAGTTTACTTGCTCTTTGCATTTGGACACCGAATGTGTCAGCTACAAAGAACAGGCTGTCTTGTGTCTTTTTTTTAATATTGTCTGTGAATGGTTGAAAATCAGAGTAAAAGACGTCGGTCTTAGAAAGTGGGATCTCCAGGAAGCAAAAATGGAGGCAAACAGTGGAGCTAATTTAGCCAGGCATAGCTGGTGTTGTTTGTGGTTGTCCCTGGCAGCATTGCTGACTCCGAGCACCTGTGTTTGCTTACTAGATTTCCCCAATCTGCTAGAAAATGGCCTGAGCATGTCACATGGCAGCGAGATAGTCCAAGTACCATGGGAATACAAAAGCCTGGGCTTTTAGCAGAGTTAATCATTAATGCGCCTTTTCTTTGTCCCATTCAGGAGTGCTGACAAGCTCTTTGATATTTCATATTTGCCATAAGGTCAGTTGCAGTCATAACCAGGAACTAATAAATACATAGACTCATAAGTCCCAGTTCCATTGCCTTCCTGCACTCAATGTGCAGCCTATCGATTTAATTTTACCTGATTTCAGCCCTTCCTGTTGCCATTTTTTTCAAACTTGTATTTAAAGAGTTCTTGTATTCGATGCCAGGTAAAATGTCGCACAGCATATCCAAGTGTGTGACAATATCCATTCAAATATGGGAAGCAGATGCAGGAGCTGAAAAAATCTCCAGTGGGTTTCCCTATCTCGTAACTAAATTTTAAACTGATGGATTTGCAGAACACTCTATTCACAATTGCACTCTTTATGAATCTGGTTTTTGCACAATTATTCTCTATTATATTTGGCTAATTTAAGAGCTCTTCCTTTTGCATGATTTAAAGCCCCCATACACATTAGACTAATATCAGTCAAACCCGATGATATCAACAAGTTCGGCCAACAGTCCAATATGAGAGTGCCGGTTATCTTTTAATAAGATGTAGATGGGGCATGTTCAATTTCAGACTGTCGAGTGAATTGTTCTCCCAGAGATAAGCTGGTGGGCACCATGTCAGACAGTGGCTTTCTAAAGTGCTCCTGTGTATGTTAAGCCCCCGTTACACACAGCGATCTTGCTAGCGAGATCGCTGCTGAGTCACTAGTTTTGTGATGCAGCAGCGATCTCCCCAGCGATATCACTGTGTGTGACATTCAGCGACGATCACCCCCACTGCTGGGTATCGCTGATTGTCACTGAATGTCCTGGACATTTTTTTGATCGTTGGTCTCCTGCTGGCCAGCACGCATCGCTGCGTGTGGCAGGCAGGAGACCAGTGACCAGTTGGCAACCAAGGTACACATCGGGTTTCCAGGCGCCAAGTGGCGCCTGGAAACCCGATGTGTACATTGGATACCAGCGTGCTGCTGCAGGGGAGCTGGTAACAAAGGTACACATCGGGTTTCCAGGTGCCGCGCAGCGCCTGGAAACCCGATGTGTACCTTGGTTACCAGCTCCCAGCACCAGCGGGCTGGTATCCAACATACACTGCGGGTAACTAAGCGACGTTACCCGCAGTGTCGCTGTCCTGATCGTTGCCTGAGCTGCCTCTTTGGCAGCTCAGCAGCGATCATGTAGCGACACACCAGCGATCCTGACAAGTGCATATCGTTGTCGGGATCGCTGGTGTGTCGCTATGTGTGACGGGGCCCTAAGAGTTGGCTGAGGTGACTGTCAGTCAAACGATCGGCTGGAACCTGATTCAGTTGACAGGTATCTGATGTGAATGGCTATCTTTGCAATATTTACTGGAAACCTTACAAAAGTATTGCAAAAGACAGACAACACCTCACACAAACCCATTGTTTTACTGATTATCAGATAGGCACACTTGAGTAGATGTTGGTCTGGAAATAGTAGGCTTAAGGTACTGCCACACTAAACAATCCCGCTAGCGATCTCGTTAGCGTTGCATACTAATGAGATCGCTAGCGGGATTGTTTCTATATCGCTAAATGCTGCCGCATTTAGCGATATAGTTAACGACGCTATCGCCGTTAGCGATCTTCTTAACGACTTTAGCGGTACAAAAGTACCGCTAAATCGCTAAGAAAAGGTGCCACACAGCGATAAGATACTTACCCAGCGGGAGCGCCAGCGATGAAATAGGGTCCGGAGCGATTCCAGCGACGAGCGAGATCACAGCAGGAAGCTCGTCGCTGGCAGCTGCCGCACTGAACAACATCGCTAACGGGATCGCTAAATAGTGACGTTTTTTAGCGATCCCGTTAGCGATATTGTTTAGTGTGGCATACCCTTTAGAATTTTCACTCTATGCCTTATGTATTTATAGTATTTAAAAAAAATGCAATTTGAATTATTTTTATAGTTTGAAATACATTACTCACAAATAGTTAGGAATATTTGGCTTTCGGGTGAAATTTCAGGATAATCCTAAATTGCAATCTATTATTTTCAGGTGAACTTAATGTGACCGTCTCTAATCTTTTGAATACACATGTCCAATTGTTCAGTGTTTCAGTACATTTTGCACAACTTGCTGTTCTCTGACAAAGAGCTAATGGCAAAATTGATAACAGGTCTTTGATACATGAATTGCCCAATAAATTTCGGGGTTCAGATAGAATTGGTATTTAGTCAGTCCTCCTCATCTTGCTGTTCACATTTTGATATTATGAGACCAAGGCGACACCTAACAATTAGTCAACAGTACCTCCCCGTTGCGAGGTTTCAAGCAGGATGTTCTCAGACGGAAGTGGCCACTGCGCTTAGAGTGTCATAGAGTGTTTTCAGCAGGTTGCAACAGAGCTCTAGAGAGACTGGAAGAGTCACAGAATCATATAAGTATACGTCCTTTGGCCACATTTCACACTGATGACTAGTGTTGAGCGATACTGCTCGATATCTAAAAATATCGGATCGGAATGGTATCGCCGATATCACTAAATATCGGCGATATCCGATTCCGATACCGGAAGTCCCATGTAAGTCTATGGGAACAAAATATTGCAACTAAAAAAACACTTTCTTTCCTTGTAAACACAAAATATACACACTTAGAATACATATATATATATATATATACATGTCATTGTGACATATATATATACATATATTTATAGTTTATTCACTTCTACATAGTAAAATAGCCTCTGATTCAATTGCCGGGTAAAGCCGGCATTTGTGAAAAGACAGAAGCACCCGAGGGTCCAGTCGCCACAGAGATGTTGCATCGCACCCAGCGGTGTGACAACTTACTCTCAGGTAAGGAGGAAACACCCCATTGACTCCAACCACTGCATTCAACAGTACACTATGCCAGCTGAGTGTAGGCGGACCCAATGGGATGGTCTAGCTCAGGCTGGTTAGAACAGGGTGTAGCTATTTGGATGGGAGGGGTTGAGGCAGCCTTATGCTGCATGTCTTTGTAGTAAGAATTGTTTCCTTTCCTGCTTTCTCACTACGTCGCATACTCCACTCTGCTACATCACTCTGCACCATTGCTCTATCTCACATCTATCTGCCCTGGAAGGATACCGTCTTACCTGTACAAGACTTATCACCTAACTGCACTACACCATCCCTGCCAGAGGACCTGCACAGCAGCGCTGGTCACCCTGACCAGGTACTACAGGTGGCGTCACGACAAACTACACAAACATTCTATCATCCCCTGGAAATATCCCACATTCCAGTGAGCGACCAGGGCACGGACATAGCTGTGCTACCCGTCACATCCCCCATAGAAGTCGACGGGCTTGGTGCCGAGTACCCCCAAAACCTGTGGCTCTGTGCGACTCAACTTTGGCGTCACGAACAGGATTCAGAAGCTCGCTATAAGCGAGTCCTGTGTGCCTTAATTGAACTGTTTTTTTGCTTGAGAATTGCAAAACTCATCATAGACTGTATTTGCCATTTTTCCGTCATATCTGCGCCACGAGGCACAGGTGAAGAATAAGGGCGTGCTCTCGTGGGCGTACACTCACTCCGTGGCGCGAAAACGATGTCCGCACACTCTAAATGTTACTGCAATGTAAGATCGTGCCCCACAGCTCTGGAGTTCCGCCTCCTCATCCTCCTCAGTGGGCGGAAACAAACGCGAAGGTCCCGCCTCCCTACAAAAGATGGCGCCTCTCCTGATGCTAATGACACATGTGACTTGGCAGAGATGGCGAACGGACATGAGCAGAAGTGGGAAGGGATGGAGGAGTCAGAGCTCTCCCCCCACGGAAGCGACCCGATCGCCACGGAGCCACCGTTTGGCACCCGGCCTGGAAACCCTCCTACGCTGGAAGAAGCGGAGGATACCCTGAGAGACCTGGCCCGGCACCGGGAGGAGGTCGCCAGGATGGAAGCGAGCTGGCGGGCCATAAAACTACAATTGGAGCGGCGCCAATCCCTCTTACCTCCTGAAGTGTCTGTACCGGAAGGTGAGGCACCTGTTCCAGTAGAGGAGGCCGTGCGGGCATCCCAGCCCTTGCAATCTGAACCGGTTGACAGTATCTCAGTGGAGGCACCCGTTCCAGTAGAGGAGGCCGTGCGGGCATCCCAGCCCTTGCAATCTGAACCGGTTGACAGTATCTCAGTGGAGGCACCCGTTCCAGTACAGGAGGCCGTGCGGGCATCCCAGCCCTTGCAATCTGAACCGGTTGCCAGTATCACAGTGGAGGCACCCGTTCCTGCAGAAAACGCCGCACCAGCACCCCAGATCCCGCTGTCTGCCCCCGTCGCTGAGGCAGAAGAAGCGACACCCGTCCTCATGGAGGAGGCCGCGCAGGCACCAGAGCTCTACCTGCCTGTACCGGAGCCCCGACCGTCATCTGTTCCAGAGCCGGCTGCTTCCGCCACAGGTGAGCGCCGCCAGGACTGGCAGGCGCCAGGAGAGCTGCCGCAAACCGGACATAGTAAGCTGGCGTTTGATGGTGGAGACATGGAGCTGCTGGTGGAGGAGAATTACAACCGGCGTCAGGAGGAAGAGTGGAGACGTCGGGAGCGGGAAGCAGAGCGACAAAGGGAGCAGCGAGAATCCCAAAAGCTTCGGCAACGTCACCTGGAGAAGGACCTGGCAGAGAAGGCACGTATGAGAAAGGATAAAAGTACGGTGAGGGAGCCGCGGCGTAAGGGTGCAGTACGGAACTTTAAGTTAAAAGGTGGTTGGGGCTTCATCCAGGAGCCTGGACTTTATTTAGAAGTCTTTGTAACCCGGCGGGACGTGGAGGCTCACCTCCCAGAAGGACACCCGGGAGGGACCTGTTGCCAGGAGACTTGGTGACTTACACCCGACACTGGGGTTACAATGGATGGTACGCCCTAAATGTTACCAGGTGCGACCCCTACTCCCCAGAGTGTCAGGAAACTGACAGACCCTACGAGCCTTCAGCCTCCCCCAACCAGGCCTCTGCACAAGTGCCCACCCCACGCCGTAAATCTCCCCAGCCTCCCTCAGTGGTCTCCTCAGCAGCCCCAGCTATGGACATGATAATGATAGCTGGCCCGTACCCGGCGCCTGTTAGGCCCCCTGGGGTTCGTTCAGTCCGGGACATAGGGGTCCAGACCCGGAGGGAGACGAAAGAGGTGGCCACACAGACCCAGATAGCGGGTCACGACGTCACTGTACAGGCCACACGACGTCATCAGGTCTGGGTGGACCCTCCTGTCACGGATGTTTGGCAAGCTCCAAAACAGTACCAGGTGGTACCTGTAAGAGGCCAGCCAAAGAAGTCTAAATAACCCGGACAGGGTCTCTGTATGTAAATAGTTAAATTATTGATGTACCCGGACGAGTGAATGTTCATAAAAAGAAGTTTATTGTTGCCTTAATATACCCAGGTGGTAATGGTTTGATGTACCCGGACGGGTGAATGTTCAGAAGAACAAGTTTATTGTTGCCTTAATATACCCAGGTTGGGTAATGGTGTTTCACTGTAATCAAAATGTTGAACTTTGAAGCCATGAACTGTACTGGCTCACAAACTTTTCTGTAAATAGTTGGCACTTCGGTGCTCCATCTTGGTTTTACAAAAAACTTAACTGTGCACTATTTTCAACTACCTCAGAAACTAAAAACCCGTTTGGTGTGGCCGAAAGTGAGGTCTGCTCAAGGAAAGTCTTGCAGCCCACCCAAGACCACAGTTGGAGGTTTGGAGCGGGTCCTCCACAAGCACAAGTAAAGGACACTGTGAAGTTACCCCGGTGGGGGTAGTCCTAAGAAGTCTCCACGAACTTCGGCACTAATGCTATTTGCACTTTTGTAATATTATTAAAAATTTTATTATACAACGTTTAACTTGAAGTGTTTCCTGCTTTCTTACTACGTCGCATAGTCCACTCTGCTACATCACTTTGCACCATTGCTCTATCTCACATCTATCTGCCCTGGAAGGATAGCGTGTTACCTGTAGAAGACTTTTCACCTACCTGCACTACACCATCCCTTCCAGAGGACCTGCACAGCAGCGCTGGACACCCTGACCAGGTACTACAGGTGGCGTCACGACAAACTACACGAACATTCTATCATCCCCTGGAAATATCCCACATTCCAGTGATCGCCCAGGTCACGGACCGAGCTGTGCTACTCGTGACATCCCCCATAGAAGTCGACGTGATCGGTGCCGAGTACCCCCAAAACCCCTGTCTCTGTGCGACTCAACTTCCCTCACTGTGCTGGCACTTTACATTTACAATGCCTCTGGGTTTTTTTTTTTGGGGGGTGGGGAACATTCAGACTTTTGCTATGGGGCCCCATGATTTATATGTACGCCCCTGCTGCTGAGGCATGGTATTTAAGGCTGTTAAGGAGCCAACATACATGGACCTTGCCAGCAGCGTCGGACTGGAGTATCTTGGGCCCACCAGAGAAAATATATTCTTGTGGCCCAACATCATACTTCCCAACCTTTGAATAAGGGAAAGAGGGACAAAGGCTGTGGCACGCTGTGCATGCTGCAGAAAATTTTAGGCCATGCCACGTTGCACCACAGACTGTCCAGGAGTTGGTGGATGCTTTAGTCCAGAGTGCGCTCATCAGGAGCATGGCCAGAAGTTGTAGGGAGGTCATACAGCATACCTCTCAAATTTGGAAGACAGGAAAGAGGATTAAAGGCTGCGGCGCGTGTTGCGCGCCGCTGAAAATTTTAGGCCACGCCCCGACAACACCCATTTCACAGCTAATCACACCCATATCCTCGCCCCAAGCGTAACCATTTAGCACTGCTGATCACACTGACTGGTAATGAGGGCACAGTGGCTGGTACTGAGGAAAAGAAAGAAAGAGCAGCGAGAGAGAAAGAACAAACAGAGAAAGAAAGAGAGGAAAGAAAGAAAAGAGAGAAAGAAAGAACAGAGAGAAAAAAGAACAGAGAGCGAGAAGGAAAGAACAGAGAGCGAGAAAGAAAGACTAGAGAGAGAGCCATAGGCATAGCTAGGGTTTTGGTTTAGTGGGGGCAAAACTTCTGAGTGGGCCCATCATCAGAGAACCTCAGCAAATGACCGCGCTGTTGGCCAAAATAATCTCTATATGAAAAGACCAATATTGATATTACCGCCATATGGTCTGTGTTAAATAATACCAGTCCTACAGAACATATAATAGATTACAGCACAGGTACAGATAATGACTTACCGCTGATGTTCTTTCTAATGGAATTGTTCACTTTTCATGTCTTTTCCATCTGGCCCACACCGACATGACGACTTCTCCAGCCAGGACTCGACTGCACCCCCATTAAAAAAAAAATCAAAAAAAAACTCACCTCCCGGCTCCTGTGCTGCTCACTGTTCTCCCTCTCAGCGTCTGACAGCGGGCGCCGGCAGGTGATGTTATTGCGCCCGCTGTCATACGCTGAGAGGGGGATTATGGAGAGAAGGAGCGCTCGCTCCTTCTCTCTCCATGCGGTCAGCTTTATCGGCTGGATGCCGATACAGCTGACCCTCCGATGACGGGTGGGGGGCCCACTGCTGGCACCGGCAGTCTGCATATC
The DNA here is from genome assembly GCA_033576555.1 of Oophaga sylvatica. Classification (NCBI taxonomy): domain Eukaryota; kingdom Metazoa; phylum Chordata; class Amphibia; order Anura; family Dendrobatidae; genus Oophaga; species Oophaga sylvatica. The sequence goes on from JARQOD010000005.1 coordinate 482,919,311, forward strand.
TTGGCTGGTTAACAAAAATAGGGGATCCCCTCGAAAAAAATTTGGCGTGGGGTCCCCCCTATTTTTGTTAACCAGCCAGATGAAGCAGACTGCTGAGGCCTGGTTTTTCAGGCTGGTAAGGATCCAATATCCATGGACCTTGCCAGCCTGATAATACCAGGCCACAGCACTCTGCTTAGCTTGGCTGGTTAACAAAAATAGGGGATCCCCTCGAAAAAAAAACGGCGTAGGGGTCCCCCTATTTTTGTTAACCAGCCAAGTAAAATGCAGACTGCTGCGGCCTGGTATTAAAAGACTGTCAAGGCCCATGGATTTTGGCCCTCAACAGCCTGATAATACCAGGCTACAGCAGCCCCACATTTGGCGCATCAAAAGATGTGCCAATTGTGGCACTTTACCCGGCTCTTCCCACTGCCCTGTAGTGGTGGCAAGTGGGGTAATAAGGGGTTAATGTCACCGTTGATTGCACGGTGAGAATAAGCCCGGTTAATAATGGAGAGGTGTCAATAAGACACCGATCCATTATTAATCCCAAAGTTTTTAAATGTATAAAAAAAAAGACACAGCAAGAAAAAGTATTTTAATGAAATAAAAGAGACAACACAGTTTTCATTAATTTTATTATACACTCATTCCTGCGACGCCATCGATCTCCTGTAAAAAAAGAAAAAAAACAAACCAACAGTATACCACCTGTCCGACGCAGTCCATAGTAACGACAGTCCCACGACGATCCAGCTCTGCTACATCGGAATGACAGGCAGAGGCTGTCATCCCGGCGCAGCACAGCTGATTACCTGCTTCCCCGGCGGTGACGTCATCGGACTGACTGCTTTACGGCCGGGATTACCCAGCAGTCACTGCAGTTATCGCGAGAAACTGCATGTGACCGCCGGGGAAAGATGATGGCGGCCATCAAGCAGTCCAGCCCGTGACCGCCGGAGATCTTCTGCCAGGTAAGTGCCGCTGACTCCTGACAGACCCGACCGACGGACACTGACAGTGACAGTGACAATTCCGATTCCGGTATCCGATAAGACGAAAATATCGGAACTAAGTATCGAAAGTCCGATAGAGCTAATATCGGCCGATACCCGATACTTGCGGTATCGTATCGCTCAACACTACTGATGACCACTTCACTGTGAATAATACCCTTTGGAACCAGATGATGAATGGCACACAACTCCCGGCACATTTTATGGAGGTGAGAGGCACCAAAGTGTCATGACAGACCATTTGAAAACATTTACATCAGTGTGGTCTGCGTGCTAGACAACCTGCAAGGATTCACGCTGAGCAGAAATTATGGCCAACAACGATGTTGGAGACGTCAAGGAGAGCACTATGCATCAGCCACTGTTGTCACCACACAAGTCTTTTGTGGTGGTGATGTTACAGTGGGGGCAGGAGTGTCTAGTCAATACAGAATTGCAGTACATCTTCTGAATGTTACAGTGACAAGCACCTACTACTTGAATAACAACATTAATCCAGTCATTTTGCCTCTGCATGAACAATACAGGCCTTATTTCATCTTAATGGACAGCAATGCTCCAGTTCATCAAGGTCACATCATTAGGGAACAGCTGCTGTAGACTGGGGTACCTCAAATCGAGTGATCTGCACTTTCTCTAGACCTGAATCCTATAGAAAACTTATGGGATCAGCTGAGTTGCCATGAAGAGGCTCGTAACTCTGTACCCCAGAAACTCAATGACCTGAGGGTCACCCTTCAAAAAGAGTGGGATGCCATGCTTCAACAGACAATAACTTGATTTGTGAACAGCATGAGATGTCATTGTCAAGCTGTAATTGATGCTCAAGGTCACATGACAAGTTATTGAGGCATTTTTAGGGGGTATACCAACGACCGTTGTTGGCTTTTGTTACAATAAATTTCTTGAGAGGATATCACCATTGCATGCTTTTATTCAAATGCCCCACTTTCATGATTAAACATCACTGTAGCATGAACTTTTTATGTGTTCCATAAATTTCACCCAAAAGCCAAATATCTCTAACTTTTTGCAAGCAGTGTATATGACAAAAAAATCAGTTTACCTCTTTTTCCAGGAGTTTTGAAAGGAAAAACTAAGTGGAATTTCACCAAATCCTCCTCCAAATCACAAAACTTGTCAAAAACGTTCAGTTTCTGCTCAGTTTGTGATTCAAAAACTCAGCAAAAGACTCTTTGTGCATAAAGCCTAAGGGTATTTGCACACTGAGTTTTTTCAAGGACGTCAAAAACTAATGGAATCCGATTTAGGAAATGCTCCTTCTTTGTGGAGTTTTTTTTAGTAGTTTTTTGCTTATTTAAATGATAACTGAAGTGATTTAGAAGAGTATTTGAAGTGTTTTAGAAGATATGTTTCTGGCAGCATTCTGGTTGCACAGAACCAGGGAGTCCAAGCACGAAAGAGAAACACAGAGTCCAGACGGGAAGAAGGGAATAAACAGACACGGGTACAGTCAGCAAGAGTAGCAGGATGAATCAGGGTACGCAGTGGCAGAAACTATAACCGACACCGTCTGCACGCTACAGTGGAGAGAAATAGTCGACTGACGTTAGAACGAGGCAAAGAAAAGTAAAACCCTTGACATGATCAGACCGGAAAGAGAGACAAGATACAAAACCAGGCCTGGAGCATGACATTGACAAGCCACAAAGCTTCTGGGAGAATGTCCTATGGACAGATGAGACAAAAATTTAACTTTTTGGCAAGGCACATCAGCTTTATGTTTACAGATGGAAAAATGAAGCATATCAAGAAAAGAACACTTTCCCTACTGTGAAAAATGGAGGAGGCTCTGTTATGTTCTGAAGCTGCTTTGCTGCATCTGGCACAGGGTGTCTAGAATCTGTGCAGGGTACAATGAAATCTCAAGGCTATCAAGGGATTCTAGAGAGAAATGTGCTGTCCAGTGTCAGAAACCTTAAGGTACTGCCACACTAAACAATCCCGCTAGCGATCACGATAACGACGCATACTAATGCGATCGCTAGCGGGATTGTTTCTATATCGCTAATTCGGCCACATTTAGCGATATAGTTAACGACGCTATCGCCGTTAGCGATCTTCTTAACGACTTTAGCGGTACAAAAGTACCGCTAAATCGCTAAGAAAAGGTGCCACACTAGCGATATATACTTACCCAGCGGGAGCGCCGACGAGAAAATAGGGTCCGGAACGATTCCAGCGACGAGCGAGATCACAGCAGGAAGCTCGTCGCTGGCAGCTGCCGCACTGAACAACATCGCTAACGGGATCGCTAAATAGTGACGTTTTTTAGCGATCCCATTAGCGATATTGTTCAGTGTGGCATACCCTTTAGTCTCAGTCACAGGTCATGGGTCTTGCAGCAGGATAATGACCCAAAACACACAGCTAAAAACACCCAAGAATGGCTAAGAGGAAAACCTTGAACTATTCTGAAGTGGCATTCTACGAGCCCTGACCAAAATCTTACTGAGCATATTTGGAAAGAGCTGAAACATGCCATCTGGAGAAGGCAACCTTCAAACGTGAGACATCTGGAGCAGTTTGCTCTTGAGGAGTGGGCCAAAATACCTGTTGATAGGTGTAGAAGTCTCACTGACAGTTACAGGAATTGTTTGATTGCAGTGATTGCCTCAAAAGCTTGTGCAACATAATATTAAGTTAAGTATACCAAGATTTCTGTCCAGGCCTAATTCATGAGTTTTATTTTTTTTTTAAATTCCGTGCAAGCATGGTTGAAAAGTAATATCTGCCTTTCATTTGTTCATTTTCAAAGATTTTTGATTTTTTAATACTTTTGTCAGATTCAAGTTATTTCTGTGACCATTGTGGGTTTTTCTGTCATTAAACAAGGGCTACCAACAATTTTAACCACGTGTGTACATTGGGCATTCTTCTGTTTGCGTACAGTATGTTGTACACACAAATCAAATAAAAATAAATTAATCTGAATATAACCTAAGAGCTATTAAAGAAGCCCCCCAGGAATTGTTTTATTTCATAAACTTGTCTAAATGTCTATGAAATGTAGTGTAAGTGCAATAAAATACTTACCGATTGTCGTCTTTCCCAGTTTCCAGGGCCTCTTTTGTCATCTTCTAGTTCTGTAATCTGAGGAAGATTTCAAAGTGATAAAATGCTATAGACAAGCTGTTGAAAAGCACTACAGGAGGAAAATAGGATGCTTGCAGTGGTGAGAGGGCATCCCATGTTTCTCCTGTAGAGCTTTATCACAGCTTGACCCACGTCCCTTCTGCAAAAACTATCTCTGTTCCTGATGAAGTCAGAGTCAATGCCTGAAATTTTGTACACTCACTTTTGGATTACAAATACATTTCCTACTATCTCATATCTATATAAATGAATAATTCCTTGGATTTAAAGTATAGAAGGTCTGCGACCCTACAAGTGCACCATCACGTCTGGAGTGCATGGTTTTAACAGAAATTAAGAAATTTAAAGGGATCTAAAAGATAGAATGACCCTGTGATGCTAGTCACTTCTCACAGCCAAGCTGTGAGTCAGAGTGATCATGGAGTCCAAGGTCAAAAGCCAGGAGGGTACTTCATAAACAGAAGGAAGAGACAAAAGCGTAGTCAGATAATGTCCCGAAGTCAGAGTACTGGGAGGATAATGGATCAGAGCTGAAGGGGTTAAACAGGAGGATGGTGAGAACAAAGTCCAAGGTCAGGCAACAGATCAAGCACACAGAACTCAAGGCACAGGAAAGCGCAAACCTCACAAGCTGAATATACGTTTGGCAGAGTTCTGGGAGACACAGCTCAGTTAAGAAGCATGGCAATTACCTGGAATAATGAACACATGGAGACAGCCAACGCCTCACAGTCTCAGATTGGATAGCTGTGCTGTCAATCAATACATTGACAGCTCAGCACACCCCTGTGCCAGATTGGATGGCCAAGCTGTCAATCAAAGGACCGACAGCTTCAGCACATCCCTATACCAAATTGAATGGATGAGCTGTCAGTAACTGCATCCCAGACACACTGAGGGTGGAACCGTGACAGACCCTCTTTTTTAGCATTAAAAATAAATTAAAAAATAGATAAAACATAACAGATATCATAAAAGTCCAATCTATCAAAATATCAAATTAATTAACTCGATCTGTAAATGGCATAATGAGGAAAAAGAATCAAAATGCCAGAACTGCATTTTTTTACATAACTCCTCCATAAAAAATGCAATAAAAATAGATCAAAATGTTGTGTCTACCCTGAATTGGTATCAAAGTGTCAGCACATCATGCAAAAAACAAGCTTTTTCACGGTTCAGTCACAAAAAATAAAAATGTTACAGGTCTCAGAAAATTGCGAAAAAACAACAAAAAACATTTTTTTACAAACTTTGGAATTTTTTCTGCACTTAAATAAAAACAAAATCTATGCAAGTTTAGCAGTGCAGTAACTTTACTCAACCGGAGAATAATGATTTGGAGTAATTGCTACCACAAAATGTTCATTGCAAAAACAAAACTACAAAAAAATTGCAGAATTTTTTTTACCACTTTCCAGGCTATTATATGGTAAAATGAATGGTGTCATTCAAAGCTACAACTCATCCTGTGAAAAACAAGCCCTCATAAGGCTAAGTCAGCAAATAAATAAAAAAGTTATGGCTGTTGGAAGAAGAGGAGCAAAATGGAAAACTGAAAATTTGCTGTGGGAGCAAGGGGTTAACCATTTTTTATAGTTATATGCTCTAGTTATTCTGAATATCATCGATGCATGTAGTGTATTTGATATATTTAACCCCTTAACCCTCGGAGGTATTTTCGTTTTTGCGTTTTTGTTTTTCGCTCCCCTTCTTCCCGGAGCCATAACTTTTTTATTTTTCTGTCAATATGGCCAAGTGAGGGCGAGTTGTTCTTTTGAACGACACCATTGGTTTTACCATGTTGTGTACTAGAAAATGGGAAAAAAATTCCAAGTGCAGTGAAATTGCAAAAAAGTGCAATCACGCACTGGTTTTTTATTTGGCTTTTTTAATAGGTTCACTAAATGCGAAAACTGACCCGCCATTATGATTCTCCAGGTCATTATATCTAGGTTCTTTTTTATCTAATTTCTAGAGTTGAGCGATACTTTCCGATATCCTAAAGTATCGGAATCGGAATGGTATCGCCGATATCACTAAAATATCGGCGATACCCGATACCGATACCGGAAGTCCCATGTAAGTCTATGGGAACAAAATATCGCAACTAAAAAAACCCCATTCTTTCCTTGTAAACACTAAATATACACACATAGAATACATATATATATATATATATATACATGTCATTGTGACATATATATATATACATATATGTATAGTTTATACACTTCTACATAGTAAAATATCCTCTGATTCAATTGCCGGGTAAAGTCGGCTTCAGTGAAAAGACAGAAGCACCCGACATGAAATGACACTTGGTGTACATAGGGTTAACCATGTCTTTTCATGTCGTTTGCTATCTGATTTGCACAAACAATTAAATCAGACTATGTGTGCAAAATTTCACACCTGTAGGGGTTAATTAAAGGTGTAAATTCGTTGTAAAAAAAACGGACTTTTTTGCTACGAATTTACACCTTTAATTAACCCCTACAGGTGTGAAATTTTGCACACATAGTCTGATTTAATTGTTTGTGCAAATTAGATAGCAAAGGACATGAAAAGACATGGTTAACCCTATGTACACCAAGTGTCATTTCATGTCGGGTTCTGCATTTTCACAAAAGCCGGCAATTGAATTAGCGGCTATTATACTATGTAGAAGTGTATGAACTACAAATATAAATATATATATATATATGTGTCACAAATTCAATGACATGTATATATATATATGAGGTGTAAAATTGCTGAAAAAAAATGCGTGGGCTCCCGCCCTATTTTCGCAACCAGACAGACAAAGCCAGTGAGTGGGGCAGATAATAATAGCCCAGAGAGGGACCATTATTTTTGCCCCCCCCCGGCTACTAACATCTGCCCCCAGACACCCCAGGAAAGACAAATCTATAATTATATTCGCCCTTTCTGGCACTTTGCCCGTCTATTCCCATTGCCCTGTAGCGGTGGCGAATGGGTTAATATGGGGTTAAAGCCACCTTGCTATTGAAAGGTGACCTTAAGCCAGGTTAATAATTGAGAGCTGTCAATTAGACAACTATCAATTATTAATCCTATTGCATGAAATAAAAATAAAACACACACTTTAATTAAAAATCATTTTAATGAAATAAAGACACATGTTTTTGACCATCTTTTATTTTACTGCAAAAACCATTTCCTGTAATAAAAATAAAATAAAAAAGCAAAATTATTCTTACCTATCCCATGCACAGTCAGGTCCCACTGTGTAATCCTTCAGAAAGGGTTAATGTTTACTGCAGGGACCGCAGCTAATGCTGCAGCCTCACAGTAAACCCCAAATGAATGAGTTCCTCTCCTGCCTGACAGGAGAGTAAAGGCTGGGTGTCACATAACGATACACCAGCGATCCCGACAACGATATGCACTTGTCAGGATCGCTGGTGTATCGCTACATGATCGCTGCTGAGCTGCCAAACAGGCAGCTCAGGCAGCGATCTGGGACAGCGACACTGCGGGTAACATCGCTTAAGGGCCCGTCTCACATAGCGATATCGCTACCGAGATCGCTGCTGAGTCACTAGTTTTGTGACGCAGCAGCGAGCTCACCAGCGATATCGCTGTGTGTGACATTCAGCGACGATCAGCCCCCCTGCCGGGTATCGCTGATCGTCGCAGAAATGTCAGGACCTTTTTTTGATCGCTGGTTTCCCTCTGACAGGCACGCATCGCTGCGTGTGACAGGCGGGAGACCAGCGATCCGCTGGTAACCAAGGTACACAGCGGGTTTCCAGGCACCGCGCAGCGCTTGGAAACCCGCTGTGTACCTTGGATACCAGCTCCCTGCATCAGGGCGCTGGTATCCAAGGTACACAGCGGGTTTCTAGGCACAGCCCCGCGCCTGGAAACCCGCTGTGTACCTTGGTTACCAGCGGATCGCTGGTCTCCCGCCTGTCACACGCAGCAATGTGTGCCTGTCAGCGGGAAACCAGCGATCAAAAAAAGGTCCTGACATTTCAGCGACGATCAGCGATACCCGGCAGGGGGGCTGATCGTCGCTGAATGTCACACACAGCGATATCGCTGGTGAGCTCGGTGCTGCGTCACAAAACTAGTGACTCAGCAGCGATCTCGGTAGCGATATCGCTATGTGAGACGGGCCCTTAAGTGGAAAGCTTAATTGATTGCTTTCCACTTTCACTTCAGGTCAGCCAGGGACACAATCAGTGACATCAGAGGGAACTGATTAACAAAAATAGGGGTTCCCTTCGAAAAAAAAATGACGTGGGGTCCCCCCTATTTTTGTTAACCAGCCAGATGAAGCAGACCGCTGAGGCCTGGATTTTCAGGCTGTTAAGGAGCCAAGATCCATGGACCTTGCCAGCCTGATAATACTAGGCCACAGCAGTCTGCATATCTTGGCTGATTAACAAAAATAGGGGATCCCCTCGAAAAAAATTGGTGTGGGGTCCCCCCTATTTTTGTTAACCAGCCAGATGAAGCAGACCGCTGAGGCCTGGATTTTCAGGCTGTTAAGGAGCCAAGATCCATGGACCTTGCCAGCCTGATAATACCAGGCCACAGCAGTCTGCATATCTTGGCTGATTAACAAAAATAGGGGATCCCCTCGAAAAAAATTGGCGTGGGGTCCCCCCTATTTTTGTTAACCAGCCAGATGAAGCAGACCGCTGAGGCCTGGTTTTTCAGGCTGGTAAGGATCCAATATCCATGGACCTTGCCAGCCTGATAATACCAGGCCACAGCAGTCTGCTTAGCTTGGCTGGTTAACAAAAATAGGGGATTCCCTCGAAAAAAAAACGGCGTGGGGATCCCCCCTATTTTTGTTAACCAGCCAAGTAAAATGCAGACTGCTGCGGCCTGGTATTAAAAGACTGTCAAGGCCCATGGATTTTGGCCCTCAACAGCCTGATAATACCAGGCTACAGCAGCCCCACATTTGGCGCATCAAAAGATGTGCCAATTGTGGCACTTTACCCGGCTCTTCCCACTTGCCCTGTAGCGGTGGCAAGCGGGGTAATAAGGGGTTAATGTCACCGTTGATTGCACGGTGACAATAAGCCCGGTTAATAATGGAGAGGCGTCAATAAGACACCGATCCATTATTAATCCCAAAGTTATTAAATGTATAAAAAAAAAGACACAGCAAGAAAAAAGTATTTTAATGAAATAAAAGAGACAACACAGTTTTCATTAATTTTATTACTCTCTCATTCCTGCGACGCCATCGATCTCCTGTAAAAAAAGAAAAAAAAAAACCAACAGTATACCACCTGTCCGACGCAGTCCATAACGACAGTCCCACGACGATCCAACTCTGCTACATCGCAATGACAGGCAGAGCCTGTCATCGCGACGCAGCACAGCTGATTACCTGCTTCCCCGGCGGTGACGTCATCGGACTGACTGCTTTACGGCCGGGATTACCCAGCAGTCACTGCAGTTATCGCGAGAAACTGCATGTGACCGCCGGGGAAAGAAGATTGCGGCCATGAAGCAGTCCAGGACGTGACCGCCGGAGATCTTCTGCCAGGTAAGTGCCGCTGACTCCTGACAGACCCGACCGACGGACACTGACAGTGACAGTGACAATCCCGATTCCGGTATCCGATAAGACGAAAATATCGGAACTCGGAATCGGAATTCCGATACAGCCAATATCGGCCGATACCCGATATTTGCAGTATCGGAATGCTCAACCCTACTAATTTCACTAGAATGTTTCCGTAATGTAAATCCTAGGTCTCATGCACATTGCAAAGCTGAATGCACAGGGACAATTTTAGATGCCGTAGATGCCTTATTACATTATATCAACAATTCCAATCCCATTTGCCAAGGATTTGTAGGTATAACTTTGAACAAACTTTTTTGAAAAATATAATTGACTAAACTTTTCAGTAAATAGCCCCCCCCCTTGTTCTTTAATATGAGATTCAATGCAGTATTTGCTAGGCAGCAACATCAATCTAACGCATACATTTGTCCTTTCACTTCCCTCAAATTTTTGACACACCATGGATGTCTTGAGGAAGCTTAAATATTTGGTGGTTCCTCCAGAAACTTTTTTATAAAGCCTTGATGTCGAGGCGCTATAAAGCTCCATCCCACATGACAAAGGCTGCTATGCAGTCAAACAAGTATTAAAAACCAGGGGCGTACATTTTAGACCCCATAATGGTCAGGTAATGGAACTACTCAAGGTTGTGTTAAGAGTGACACAACTACTTCCTGTTCGTTGGGCAGTGTCTTCCATCAGCTCAGGGGCACAGCAATGGGGAGCCCCTGTGCTTTCACATATGCTAATGTGTTCCTGGGCTGGTGGTAGGATAGGATTATGTTCTGTGAGGACAATGAGGAATGAACAAGTAACATCTTGAGGTGGCTGAGGTACATTGACGATGTCCTGATCTTGTGGACGGGAACAAGAGAGTCTTTTGGAGAAATTGTCATGAAGCTCAATGTGAATGTATTGGGCCTGAGCATTACCTCCAAGATTTAGGAAGCGAGGATAGCTTCTCAGATGTGAATATTGTTGAGTTGGATGATGGTACCTTGTGTACGTTCATCTTTAGGAAAAAGACAGCAATGAACAGTTTGCTAGAATGGAGAAGTCATCATCCCATCTCATTAAAGAAGGCATCCCAAAGGGACAGTACCTGAGAGTGAGAAGGAACTGTTCCTCTTTGGTGACTTCAAGATGCAGTCCAGGGAATTGAATAACAGATTTCAAAGATGGGGCTACCCACGGATGTTCTGAATGATGCATTCCAACATGCCTCAGCCACATTGAGATGTGAATTCCTGATTCTGAAAGAGATGAGTGAGGAGAAACTACAAATCTGAGTGATAGAGACCTATGACAATAAATGGAGAGAAGTAAAAGATCTTATATTGTATTAGCCAATACTGAAATTAGATCCAGATATTGTGGATTTGGTCACAGAGGGCCCCTCCATCACATATGTATCAATTAGGAAGGAATCTTAAATATCGATTCATACACAGCCACCTTAGACTGGTGGTGCCAAAAAGGACATGGTTGAATAGATTGATGCCAAAAGGAACTTTCAGCTGTGGGACATGTAAGACATGTGACTTTATTCTATCTGAATGGGAATTTTTAAGTGCCTCGACTGGCTGTAAGTATACCTGTAGAGACTTTGCTAACTGTAAGACACATAGTTTTGCATATCTCATCACATGCACGTGCCTGTTAAACTATGTTGGAAAAACTACTCGCCAATTTCGGACATGGATTTTGGAACATGTAGGGGACGTGAATAGGAAAGAGGATAAGCCAGTAGCGAGATATGCTTGGCTACACCATGGAGGGGATGCCCGTTGCTTGAAATTTCAGTGAAAAGAGGTCATCCGTCCTTCTCCAAGAAAGGGGGACTTTGACAAGAGGATTTTATGCAAGGAGGCCCAGTGGGTTTTCTGGCTCAAAAGTGTAAAACCACTAGGTCTGAGTGATGCAATCTCTTTTGTCCCATTTATTTAAAGTTTAGTGCTCAGATTGGTATCTTTGTTAAACTTGCCCCTAGTGATTTATTTTTCCAATATATGAAGCTTTTACATCCTCATTTTATATTTAACATAATTTTGTCTCCATTTAGTCCATCTGTAAATCTTGCTTCTTCCCTCCCGTCTAAGCCTCCTTAATTGTGGTGCTGATGGGTATATGTTGTGAATGGGTTTGAGATGAGTTCTGAGCAGAGGCTCCCTCTGGTGGTTACAAGCGGTACTAGTGAGGATTGTGAGGACTGGGAATCAGGTGTTACTGATTGGTCTTATATAAGGGAGTCATTTTCCCATCAGGGTTGCCGGAGATCAATTGTTCTGGTCTGAATCCTTCTTTCCAGTTTCCCTTGTAGCCTGCTGTGTCGTGTCTGCATCTCCTGCTATCAGATAAGACAATTTCTTATTTTGTGTTTTTGCTATATTTTTGCATTTTTACCTGCACTCCTCAGCTACCGTAACATAACAGTATCACCGGCCATAAAAATTGTATGGTACTCACAGAAGGGAAAAATATTTTGAAGGAAGAAAAGTTGTCAGAGATATTTTTCTGTTTGTTGCATTTTTTTTTTTTCCCTCTGTATCTCTGGGTGCTGGGGAGGATCTTTTCTCCCAATGTAGTTTGCACAGTTGTCTGGCCGTGTGGATCAGCTTGCCACTGAGGTTCAGAGTATTGCTGCATATCTTGCTAGGTTGCCTGTTGTGGAACCTAGGATCCCCATGCCAGATTTGTTTTTAGGGGATCGAGCTAAGTTTCAGAATTTCAAAAATAATTGTAAATTGTTTCTTGCCTTAAAATCTAAGTCCTCAGGAAACGCAGCGCAGCAGGTTCAAATTATCATCTCTCTCCTGCGCGGCGATCCTCAGGATTGGGCTTTTTCCCTGATACCTGGGGATCCTGTTTTGAGTGATGTTGATGCATTTTTTCAGGCTTTGGGGTTATTGTACGATGAGCCTAATGTCACTGATCAAGCTGAAAAAGCCTTGTTGGCATTAAATCAGGGGCTTGATGACGCTGAGTTATACTGTCAGAGATTCCGTAGGTGGGCAGTCCTGACCAAATGGAATGACGACGCTTTGGCGGCCCTTTTCCGAAGGGTCTGTCGGATAATGTAAAGGATGTTATGGTGGGATTCCCTGTCCCCTCTGGTCTCAATGATTCTATGTCATTAGCGATTCAAATTGACAGACGTTTGCGTGAGCGGAGAAGTATGCGTGGAGTGGTGTTGCCTTGTGAGCCAGCTGCTGAGCCCATGCAGTGTGATGGAGTGGTGTCTGGGGCACAACGTCATGAGTTTCGAAAGCGCAATGGGTTATGTTTCTACTGTGGTGATGCCTCTCATGCTATTTCAGTCTGCCCTAAGCGGGGAAGACATTTTGCACGCTCAGTTGTCTTGGGTAGTGTTCAGACTAAGTTTTTATTAACTGTCACTCTGATATGCTCTCTGTCCTCATTTTCTGCTCAGGCTTTCGTTGATTCTGGAGCAGCTATTAACCTGATGGATTATGATTTTGCTAAACGTTGTGGGTTTCCCTTGATACCCCTACAGAAGTCTATTCCTTTACTGGGGGTCGATTCTACCCCTTTGGCTGAGAATAAACCCCAGTTTTCTACTCAGGTGATAATGAGGGTTGAACCTGATCACCAGGAGTGCTGCAAATTTTTGGTTCTATATAATCTGCATGACATTATAGTGCTGGGTTTCCCTTGGTTACAGTCTCATAATCCTGTTTTGGATTGGAAATCTGTGTCTGTAACCAGTTGGGGCTGCCAATGTGTTAATACCAACACTCCTGTTTTTTCTGCCTCCCCCCAGGCTGAGGATGTTCCTGACTTTTTGTTTGATTTTTCTGATGTGTTTAGCGAAAGTAAATCTGCATCCTTACCTCCCCATAGGAGCTATGACTGCGCTATTGAATTAGTGCCAGGTAGTAAATTCCCTAAAGGTCGCCTTTTTAACTTGTCTGTACCTGAACATGACGCTATGCGGTCTTATATCAAGGAATCATTGGAGAAGGGTCATATCAGACCATCCTCTTCACCCTTAGGTGCCGGTTTTTTCTTTGTGGCCAAAAAAGATGGTTCATTAAGGCCGTGTATTGATTATCGTCTCTTGAACAATATTACTGTGAAATATCAATACCCGTTACCCTTGATTTCAGACCTGTTTTCCAGGGTGAAAAACGCTACTTGGTTTACCAAGCTTGACCTCAGGGGGGCGTATAACCTTATTCGCATTAAGCACGGGGATGAATGGAAGACGGCATTTAACACCCCTGAAGGGCATTTTGAGTACCTTGTAATGCCCTTTGGGCTCACTAATGCTCCTTCCGTCTTCCAGTCCTTCATGAATGACATTTTCAGGGATTTTGTGGACAAGTTTATGATTGTTTATTTGGATGATATCTTGATTTTTTCTAATGACTGGGACTCTCATGTGAAACATGTTCGAACTGTATTCCAGATTTTGAGAGAGAATGCTCTGTATGTGAAGGGATCAAAGTGTCTTTTTGGCGTACAGAAGATCTCATTTCTGGGATTCATTTTGTCCCCATCTGTTATTGAAATGGACCCGGTCAAGGTTCAGGCCATCTGTGATTGGGTCCAACCTACTTCATTAAAGGCTCTTCAGAGATTTTTGGGTTTTGCCAATTTTTATCGTAAATTTATTGGTAATTTCTCGGTTATTGTTAAACCATTAACTGATTTGACCAGAAAGGGTTCTGATGTGGTGAATTGGCCTCCTGAGGCAGTCTCTGCGTTTCAGGAACTTAAGCAGAGATTCACTTCTGCTCCTGTTCTACGGCAGCCTGATGTTTCTCTGCCATTTCAGGTGGAGGTTGATGCCTCTGAAATTGGGGCAGGTGCCGTTTTGTCCCAAAAAGATCCAGAGACCTCTAAAAGTAACCCTTGTGCCTTTTTCTCTCGAAAATTTTCTCCTACTGAACGTAATTATGACGTGGGTAATCGGGAGTTATTGGCCATGAAGTGGGCTTTTGAAGAGTGGAGACATTGGCTGGAGGGAGCCAAACATCAGGTGGTGGTCCTTACGGACCATAAGAATCTGGTCTATCTGGAATCTGCCAAGCGACTCAATCCTAGACAGGCCAGGTGGGCCTTGTTTTTCACACGTTTTAATTTTGTGGTTTCCTTTCTTCCTGGCACTAAGAATGTTAAGGCGGATGCCCTCTCGAGGAGTTTCCTTGCGGACTCTCCTGAGCTATCTGATCCCTCTGTTATTTTGAAGGAGGGTGTAGTTCTTTCCGCCATCTCGCCCAATTTGAGACTTGCTCTGGAGGGGTGTCAGGAGGATAGGCCCGAGCGCTGCCCTGTTGGAAAATTGTTTGTCCCGGACCAATGGAAAAAGAGTGTGATGTCTGAGATTCATTGTTCCGCATTGGCTGGGCATCCCGGAATTTTTGGTACCAGAGACTTGGTTAGTCGGTCCTTTGGTGGTCTACCTTGTCTCGCGATGTCAGGGAATTTGTGCAGTCCTGCGGGACTTGCTCTCGCTCCAAGCCTTGCTCTCGCTCTAGTGGTTTGTTGATGCCATTGCCTGTGCCCAAGAGACCATGGACCCATATCTCTATGGATTTAATTTCCGATCTTCCTGTTTCTCAGAGAATGACCACCATCTGGGTAATTTGTGATAGGTTTTCCAAAATGATACATCTTGTGCCATTACCTAAGTTGCCTTCCTCCTCTGAATTGGTGCCGTTGTTCCTTCAGCACGTGGTTCGTTTACACGGCATTCCTGAGAACATTGTGTCTGACAGAGGAGTCCAGTTTGTTTCCAGATTTTGGAGGACTTTTTGTTCTAAACTGGGTGTTCAATTGTCTTTCTCCTCGGCATTTCATCCTCAGACCAATGGTCAAACTGAGAGAACAAACCAGACATTGGAGACTTATCTAAGATGCTTTGTGTCTGCTGATCAGGATGACTGGGTCTCTTTTTTGCCTTTGGCTGAGTTTGCTCTTAATAATAGGGCTAGCTCTGCCACTTTGATGTCTCCGTTTTTCTGTAATTCTGGGTTTCACCCTCGATTTTCTTCAGGACAGACGGAGGCTTCTGTCTGTCCAGGTGTTGACTCTGTTGTTGAGCGTATGCAGCAGATTTGGGACCAGGTAGTGGAGAGGTTGTCCCTCTCTCAGGAGAAGGCCCAGCGGTTTGCTAACCAGCATAGGACTGATGGTCCTCGGTTTAAAGTGGGGGACTTGGTCTGGTTGTCCTCAAAGAATATTCCTATGAGAGTAGCATCTCCTAAATTTAAGCCTAGGTTCATTGGACCTTATAAGATCATGGAGATTATTAATCCTGTTTCTTTTCGTTTGCTTCTTCCAGGGACATTTAAGATCCATAACGTGTTCCACAAGTCCTTGTTGAAGAGGTTTGTTGAGCCAGTGGTTCCTGCTGCTGTGCCTCCTGACCCTGTTTTGGTTGAGGGCAATCTGGAGTATGTGGTTGAGAAAATATTGGATTCTCGTTTTTCTAGACGAAGACTCCAGTATTTGGTTAAATGGAGAGGTTATGGTCAGGAAGACAATTCTTGGGTGTTTGCTTCGGACATCCATGCTAGGAGACTTATCCGTGCGTATCATAGAACTCATCCTGACCGACCTGGTTGCTCAAATGAGGGTTCGGTGACCCCTCCTCAAGGGGGGGGTACTGTTGTGAATGGGTTTGAGATGAGTTCTGAGCAGAGGCTCCCTCTGGTGGTTACAAGCGGTACTAGTGAGGATTGTGAGGACTGGGAATCAGGTGTTACTGATTGGTCTTATATAAGGGAGTCATTTTCCCATCAGGGTTGCCGGTGATCAATTGTTCTGGTCTGAATCCTTCTTTCCAGTTTCCCTTGTAGCCTGCTGTGTCGTGTCTGCATCTCCTGCTATCAGATAAGACAATTTCTTATTTTGTGTTTTTGCTATATTTTTGCATTTTTACCTGCACTCCTCAGCTACCGTAACATAACAGGTATAGTTCACTCAGCTTTGTGTGTTGATGTGGCCTGTGCCCATCTTTAGTGATACTATCATATTGCGATCCATAAATACCTTGCTGAATGGAACTTATACAATGTTTCCTACTGGGGCTAATGGAGTGCTCCTCTTTTAGGAAACTTACAACTGTTTAGTAAATGCGTGGTGCACGCCTGCGTGGAGAACACTGTTAACTAGTAGATACGGCCGACTCCTTCATGGCGTCACAGAGGTATGGACTCGCTTCTAGGGTGTGATTGGTCCAGGTGGAACCTATCGCATCTATCTCTGGGTGTGGGTCGCTCAGGGGCATGGCTATGGTTTTAAATGTCCGGCGTCCAGTCGGCGCCACTGATTATATAACTTTTCATAGGGTTGCATGTGGAACGTGCTCCTTATAGTGATATTATACACTGCACAACCACTCTATGGATATCAGCGATTAATGCTAGCGTGAGCATAGGCACGGCGTAAGCAACTAGAATTTCAGCATGTCCGGAGAGGACGATATCTTGGTACTAACACGCTGACATTATGACCTAGATCTGCTATGGCAAGAATTGTATATACCATCAGCAGCTTCCAATAATTAGCTTCATTATGACTGGTTAGGGAATAAGTGCAATATAATGATGAAGATTGGGAATGTGTGCAATCATGATGTCTAGAAGATCAGCAAAATTATTATGAATAAATGCTAATTATTGAATGATACATAGTGGGTTATTCTGAGCGTGAGTGTAGTAAACGACAGTTAGTCTGCATTACTGACTTTCAGCAGCTATATAATGGGTTAGCCCCTATAGGAAAAATGATTATACTGTTTCTTCATATATTATACTTTGCTGATTGACCATTAGTGGAGTTACTCCTGAGGTAATGGGATTCTCCAAATCTAAGGTTAGCCCATAGAGAGTTTGGTGGTTGTTGTGGGATAATAGGCTATTTGTTTTTAGGGGTTCTTGTTGAGTCTCGCTACAATATATGAGAAAGTCTCCTGATGAGTGTGACGACTCCTGGAGTGGACCCTCTGGGTCATGATACCAAACC
Organism: Oophaga sylvatica; assembly: GCA_033576555.1. Taxonomy (NCBI): domain Eukaryota; kingdom Metazoa; phylum Chordata; class Amphibia; order Anura; family Dendrobatidae; genus Oophaga; species Oophaga sylvatica. The sequence goes on from JARQOD010000005.1 coordinate 482,936,978, forward strand.
CACCCCGGGCAAGCTGACCTAGTGAGAAACACCCCCTATACAGGGAGCGTCAGTGGCAGATCCAGGGGGGGTAAAGTACCATGACTGCTGGAACAGGTGGCTGGCTCACAGAAGACGGGAATACACAAGATTCGGACGTATGCAAAGCGTGGACATGGGAACACGCAGAGTACAGGAAAGTGCAAGGCATGTACACGGGGGCACGCAGGGTACAGGATAGTGCAGGGCGTGTATACGAGGGAATGCAGGGAACAGGAGTGTGTATAGCGTGCGCCGAGGAGCAAGCTTTGGTAAGAGGAAAAACAGGGTGCGTGAGGGGAAGCATGCCTGCAAAGCAGAGCGCGTGCTGGGAAGGACACCTGGGTACAAAGCAAAGCAGAGCGTGCGCTGGGAAGCATGCCTGGGTATAAGTCAAGGCAGAGCACGCTGCGCTGGCAAGCACGCCTGGGTACAAGGCAAAGCAGATTGCGTGCTCGGAAGCACGCCAGAGTACAAGGCAGGGGACCCGAGTACAGAGAGCAGCCAAGCAGGGACCAAGCAGGTCTAGCTAGGAAGCACAACAATAATCAGGCCCCGCCTGCAGGAAGAGGCAGCCTGATATAGGTTAAGTGTGCTGGAACTTCCGGGTCAGGTCCTCCAGGACCATAGAGACATCGGAGATGGAGCGGCAGTAGTCAGACTCAGGAGGAAGCACATGTGCACTGGACAAAGACCTGAAGTCGAGTGAACAGCCACAGAGGCAAGCGTGGGAGGTGCGCGTGCACACTAAACGAGACCCACAGACCTGCCGTGATACCGGAAGTGATGACGTCGGGCGCTGAGCTCCAGCGCCGAAGGAATGTGGTGAGAATGCATGACAATGAGTGGTCTATGGTTTGAACAACGAAATGCATAGAGACTAGTGATGAGCGAGCATACTCGTTGCTCGGTTTTCCCTGAGCAGCTCGGGTGGTGTCCGAGTATTTGGAAATGCTCGGAGATTTAGTTTCTGTTGCCACAACTGCATGATTTATGGCTGCTGGACAGCTTGAATACATGTGAGGAATGCCTGTTTGTTAGGAATCCCCACATGTATTCAGGCTGCCAAATAGCCGCAAATAATGCAGCTATGGCAACAGAAACTAAATCTCCGAGCACTTCTAAATACTCGGAGACAACCCGAGCTGCTCGGGGAAAACCCGAGCAACGAGTATACTCGCTCATCACTAATAGAGACAATAGGCTGGAGAGTGAGTGTGGATTGCCACCTCAGCCTATATATATTGATGAGACATTGGGGTTATGGTTTTTTTTGTTTATATTAGTCTGTATCTGGAAACTTTCAGAGGGTGAATTGTATTTTTTGGAATTAATAAAGTTGAATTTTATCTCATATCAGTGATGACGCATATATTTGTCAAAACACTTCAACTAGCTACTGAACATAGTGTCTAAACTCAGTCTTAAAATTATGCAAAGTGTAGTTTTCTCTAGTATAACCTTTTAGTTTTCAGTTATACCAAATATACCAAGAATATTGTCCAGGGTGTTACTATAAAGAAAGGGCTCCATAGCAAATATTAAAAATTTCTTCTTCCAGTAGGTCAAAGGCAGCGTGGAAAAGCAGGTCTCTAATATAAAATTGTTCATCTCTGTTACTGAACAAATCTTGTATCATATATTAGTATCAGGAAGTTCACTTCTGATTTCTTAATTACAAACCTTTTAGACTCAACTAAATCACAAGTAGGAAAAGTGATCATCCCGAACCCTTCTTCATATTTGTTCCTCCCATAAAATGTATCATGCTACATACAGTTGGAATACACACATACATAGTATTGATGCGCCACAAATATTCAGTACACTTTTTTAGCATACAATGCACACATAAATTGCTTACAGACATACTGTATATACCCACACTACACATACACAATATCTATAAATACACACTTTAAACACTATGTCTGCACATTGCAAGCACACAATCATTAGAGATGAGTGGATCAATCTACTATGAATCAACTTTGATTCAAATTTCTGGAAATTTGCATGTTCATGGAAATTTGAATGATTGACGAATTGGATTGCTCAGATCGCAAACAATAATGTCCTACGCCATTTCACACATTGCTGCATATTACATCAGCCAATGATCATGCTCATTACACTTGGGCTTCCCTATAATATCTTGCAGCTATCACATCCCATGGTCTAGTGCAGTCAATTAAAAGGGACTATCAAAGAGAGTTCTAGACATGAGCGGATTGTTTGAAATTTAAATTTGTCAGCCTCACTGAATTTTCTCAAAAGATTTGCTTTTCAGAGAATAAATTTATGGTAAATTCATTGCAATGTAGCAAAGCCTCTAATTGACCGGACAATACATGTATAACACTCTTAGGTGTGTATTGAACTTATTTTAAGCTCTGTGATGAAAACACAGCCTTTTTAATGTCTAAGGTATGGGAAGCAGTGATAACTAGTAGCTTATTTTACCACACACTAGAGGTTTAGACTATTTTAGCTACTTAAATTGTACATAAGGGGAAAAAAATAGAATTTTTATTAGGGACAGATGCTTACCTTGCTGGTGATTATACACAAGCAGTGCAAATGAAAGAAATTGTGACATTTTCATATAGGGAGTGCAAAAATGATTTTTATTTGGGAAGTGTCAGGAGCATTGTTCTTTGCTAAATGAACTAGTGACAGCTTTTTCACAAGCCATCCAAAAATTATTACTCTTTAGAGAGACAAAACAGGTGTATTGTTTTTTATGTGAAGATGTAATAGCTTTTCAAATATAAGTGGAAAAAAACTCTTTCTTTTGGATCAGCAACAGGTTTGCTGTTCACAAAATAGTTAAGCAATTTCAAAGCTTTCTATTAAACAGTCCAAAAATTATCCTTTCTTGTGGAGTCGGAAGAAGCTAGCTATTTTTAAAGTGAAGGATGGATTGCTTGTCACCAAGATTGTTTTAAAAAATTGACCTATTTTGAGAGCTATTTCATGTTTATGTACCTGTAAGGTTCTATGTATATATTCCTGAAACTCAGTTTGTTCGTCAGCCATTTTACTTTCTGTCTTGCTGCAGCTATCTTGCCCTCAGTCAAAATGGAGTTTCCAGCTTGCATGTTCCCGCCCTGATTCTCTCCTTTGCTTCTTAAGCAGCCACAGCTGAGCAATCAGTGCTTCAGAATCTAGCCTGCAGTGAACCTGTGACTTGACTCCTGTAAGCCTTGGACCTTGTACTCCAGCTATTCCTACTGAGGAACTCTGAAGCACTTGTGGACTCTGAACCCTGCTTTTGAAAGACCCCGTTTGCATGGACTTACGGTAACAGAGAAGAAGATCCTGAATCTGTATTGGAGAGTGATTGCTGAGCTTGGATTACTCTGGCCTGCTGTGTCTCCTGTTTCTGTGTCTGCAAACTGTGTGACTATTTCTGCCAACTTGTATGAAGTAATACAGGACTTTTCTATATCAAACCTGTGACTCCTGTGTTTTCATCGCACCCAAGCACAAGACGCTATATGAACTGTACTACATACATTACAAGATTCTGAAGCCAAAACGTTAGTGTCTGCTGGGTCTGGAAGGCTGTGTCTGCTGTACTGTGGATATCAGACGTCCGGTTGTACTTTCTGTGATGACAGTGGTTGTGACTTCTCACAACATTCCAGGTGAGCAATTCCCTTAAGTTTTTTCTTTTTTGCAGTGTTACCACAGGTAAACACTATTGTTTTTTTTTTTTTTCCTTTCTTTTCTCTTTTTTGTCTGCTGTAACTCTGGATATCAGATGTCTGGTTGAAACTTTCTGTGATGATAGTGGTTGTAACTTCTCACAACCATTCCAGGTGAGCAGTTCCCTTAATTTTTTTTTCTCTCTGCAGTTTGCCACAGGTGAACACTATTGTTTTTTTTTCTCTCCTCTTCTTCCAGTAATCCTGTCTTAAAAGATCTGGAAAATGGAGGCCCGCATAAAGGAACTTTGCGGAGTGACTGATAATATCCTTGCAGATTTGCAGAATATAAAGACCCGTTTTACAAATCTACAGGACCTCAATAATCACAATTTGCAAGTGGTTGGACAGACTACCCAGGATTTGCGAGCCAGGATTGAGGTTCTAGAGGGGCGAGTCCAGGCTCCTGCCGTAGCCCCGAGTGCTGGGATTCCCAAGTTGCCCCCTTTTCGTTTTGGCGGTGAACGTGAGAAATTCAGGGGATTTATTAATCAATGCAATCTTTTTTTTTCTGCACATGCTTCACAATTTCCCACTGAACGATCTAAGGTGCTTACTATAATTATGTTGCTTACCAACAAGGCTTTAATGTGGGCAAACCCTCTGATTGAGACTGAGGATGATTGTTTGAATCACCTTGATGATTTTATTTCAGCCATGGGGCAGGTGTTTGATGACCCCAATCGAGGTGCAACAGCTGAAGCAGCCATGTTAGCTTTGCGCCAAGGTAAGCACTCGGTAGCTGAATATGCCTTGGATTTCAGGAGATGGGCCCTTGATACCACCTGGGACAGTTCCGCCAAAAAATCTATTTTTCGAAAGGGGTTATCTCCACTGATTAAGGATGAACTTGCTCGTGCCGACCCTCCCACTGCGTTAGGTGACTTTATTAACTACTGCATCCGTATTGATACTCGTCTGACTGAACGCAGGCAAGAGAGATGGTTCGAAAGCAATCGTACTAACCTTTTCCTACCTTCCTCTCCAGCTAAGGAACCTTTGAGTAGGATTACACGGGAACCTGAACCTGAACCCATGCAGGTAGACTCTTTACAACGACGGGTTAGTGATGCACGCAAGGAACATCGTTTTAAGGAGAATCTATGTTTCTATTGTGGTAAGTCAGGGCACTTCATTATAAACTGCCCCAGCCGTTCTCGTAAGACTACTGCAGCACTCATTCATTGTGAGTGTTGCGAGAGGGGATCTGTCAGGTCCGAGCCTCAGGCTCCAGAGAGATCTGCAGCAACAGATCTTGATTTCTCGGACTTAAACTCCGTTACCTCTGAGGACGTTGACTGTGTAAACGCTGCCATTTTTCAAGTTTCCTCAGCGGTGTCCCAGCTGAGTTGTAAGAAAAACAATTCTCATTGCTTTCTTTCCATCAAACTCTGGGTTGACTCAGCTTGGGTGTCTAGCTCTGCTATGATCGACTCAGGGGCAAGTGGAAATTTTATGGATGTCTCCTTTGCTCTGAAACAGGGAATACGTTCAGTGAAGAAGGCTACTCCAGTACAGATGGAAACTGTGGATGGCTCCCTGCTGACCTCTGGACCAGTGGATCAGGAAACAGAGCCTTTGAGGGTTCTTATGGGTAAAGATCATCAAGAGAAACTGTCCTTTATGCTTATCTCTTCTCCCCACTTTCCCATTATTCTAGGGCTACCATGGCTGCAGGCTCAGAATCCTACCATTAACTGGGAGACCAAGGAATTACACTTTCCAGAGAAACAGATGAGTCCAAAAGTTTCAGCTTGCTCTGTTCCTAAAGGAATCATGTCAGTCCCTGAACTACCAGCTGTATACCAGGACTATGTGGATTTATGTGACAAGAAGAACGCTGACCAGCTTCCTCCTCACCGTCCATATGATTGTCCAATTGAATTATTGCCTGGAGCAGAGATACCTTTTGGTAAGATCTACCCCTGGCGGGGCCCGAGCTAAAGGCTTTAAAGGATTACATAGATGAAAATCTAGCCAAGGGCTTCATACGCCCCTCTTCATCTCCTGCAGGTGCACCCATCTTCTTTGTAAAGAAGAAAGATGGATCTCTGAGACCATGCGTAGACTATAGGGAACTCAATAAGGTTACTATTAGAAACCGTTATCCATTGCCTTTAATCCCTGAGTTATTGGAGAGAGTGCGACATGCCAAAATTTTTTCTAAACTAGATCTTCGTGGGGCCTATAACTTAGTCCGTATTAGACCTGGGGATGAATGGAAGACTGCATTCAGGTCACGCTATGGACACTTTGAATATCTAGTTATGCCTTTTGGTCTGAGTACCGCCCCAGCCACTTTCCAACACTTGGTGAATGACATCTTCAGGGATCTCCTAGATACATTTGTGGTAATTTATTTGGATGATATTCTAATTTTTTCTAACTCCACAGAGGAACATCATGGACATGTGAGAATGGTCTTGGAACGTCTAAGACAAAATCATCTTTACATCAAACTTGAAAAGTGTGAATTCCATAGGACCGAAATTCAATTTCTGGGATATGTACTGTCTACACAAGGAATTAGTATGGATGGAAGCAAAACCCAAGCCATCAAGGATTGGCCAAGTCCTAGAAATGTGAAGGAGGTACAGCGCTTCATCGGGTTTGCCAACTTCTATAGACGTTTCATTAGAAATTTCTCTGAGGTAGTGTCACCTATCACTCAACTTACCCGGAAAGAGTCTAGGTTTTCCTGGACTCCCCAAGCCCAGGAAGCATTTTCCCGTCTAAAAGATAAATTTACCACTGCACCTATCCTAGTACATCCCAACCCCGAGCTTGCCTTCATAATAGAGGTGGATGCTTCAGACTGTGCCGTTGGAGCTATACACTCTCAGAGAACAGGTGAGAAGAATGTCTTGCATCCCTGTGCCTTCTTTTCTCAGCAGTTGTCTTCGGCTGAGAGGAACTACGATGTGGGCAATAGAGAGTTGTTGGCCATTATTGCCGCCTTCAAAGAATGGAGACACCTTCTTCAGGGAGCTGCACAGCAAATAGTCGTCCTGACAGACCATCGTAACCTTGAGTTTATCAGGTCGGCTAAGTGCCTGACTCCTCGCCAGGCTCGCTGGAATCTTTTCTTAAACCAATTTAATTTTATCATCTCTTATAGACCAGGATCGCGCAATGGAAAGGCTGATGCACTCTCTAGGATTTACTCAGCAGAGACACGTCCAATTACTCCTCCTAAGACTATTCTTCCTGACTCTAGATTCCTAGGAGTAATTCATAATCAAGACCTACTTAAGGACATCAAGGAAGCATACCATGCGGATTCCTTTTTGGCACAACCCCCAAGGGACGTAAGTCTTGTCTTTAAGAATGGTGTGTGGATTCAGGGACAACGTCTGTATATTCCTGAAACAGTCAGATTAAGAGTATTGCAACTCATTCACGATTCCAAGATAGCTGGGCATAGAGGAATTCTAAAGACACAGGAATTTCTTTCTCGTTTCTTTTGGTGGCCCACTTGCAGGAAGGATGTTTTGAATTATGTCACTTCATGTGAGGTCTGTGCAAGATGCAAAACACCTCGCTCCTCACCAACTGGTCTGTTACAGCCTCTTCCCACCCCGTCCCGCCCGTGGGGATCCATTTCTATGGACTTCATTGTGGAGTTACCAACCTCTCAGGGGAAGAACACCATTCTAGTGGTGGTTGACCGTCTAACAAAGGCAGCTCATTTTATCCCTTGTGTCGGCTTACCCACTGCAAAACAGACATCAGATTTGATGATTAAAGATGTGTTTCGCTTACATGGAGTACCGGATGAGGTTATTTCGGATCGAGGGGTGCAATTCACTTCTAGGTTTTGGCAAAATTTCTGTGCAGCATTGGACATTAAAGTAAACCTTTCTTCTGCTTTTCATCCCCAGACTAATGGACAGACCGAACGAACCAATCAAACCCTGGAGCAGTATCTCCGCTGCTTTATCTGCCACCTACAGGATGATTGGGTGGATCTACTTCCATTAGCTGAGTTCTCGTATAACAACTCTCAGAGTGCCTCCACTAAACAGTCTCCTTTTTACTCTAATCTAGGTTATCATCCTAACATTCTACCACGATTTCCCATAGAAACGCCTTTACCAGCAGTGGCTGAAAGAATCACGTCTTTACAGAGGAATATGGATCTTCTAAAGGAAAATCTGGAATCGGCTCAAGAAAGGTACAAGAAAGCAGCAGATAAATTTCGTAAACCTGCACCAGCTTTCAAGGTAGGAGACTTGGTCTGGCTGTCAACCAGAAATCTTAAGTTAAGGATTCCATCGACTAAGTTGGGACATAAGTACATTGGACCCTATAAAATCAGTAAAATTATAAGTGCCGTTGCTTGTCGTCTTCAACTGCCCAGAACTATGAGAATCCACCCTGTCTTTCATGTATCCCTACTAAAGGCTGCGACACCCAATACGTTTCCTGGACGTTCCTCTCCTTGCCCTGACCCAGTGCTAGTCGATGGTCAGGAAGAATTTGTGGTGGAAAGGATTTTAGATTCCAGGTTGTATAGAAATCAGTTACAATATCTGATTAAATGGCAGGGCTACCCAGTGGAGGACAACTCATGGGAACCGGTCAATAACGTTAATGCTCCTCGCTTGCTCCGTCAGTTTCATCAGAGGTACCCACACAAGCCTGGTCTGAGGTCATCCGGAGGTTGTCCTTAAGGGGGGAGTAATGTAAGGTTCTATGTATATATTCCTGAAACTCAGTTTGTTCGTCAGCCATTTTACTTTCTGTCTTGCTGCAGCTATCTTGCCCTCAGTCAAAATGGAGTTTCCAGCTTGCATGTTCCCGCCCTGATTCTCTCCTTTGCTTCTTAAGCAGCCACAGCTGAGCAATCAGTGCTTCAGAATCTAGCCTGCAGTGAACCTGTGACTTGACTCCTGTAAGCCTTGGACCTTGTACTCCAGCTATTCCTACTGAGGAACTCTGAAGCACTTGTGGACTCTGAACCCTGCTCTTTGAAAGACCCACGTTTGCATGGACTTACGGTAACAGAGAAGAAGATCCTGAATCTGTATTGGAGAGTGATTGCTGAGCTTGGATTACTCTGGCCTGCTGTGTCTCCTGTTTCTGTGTCTGCAAACTGTGTGACTATTTCTGCCAACTTGTATGAAGTAATACAGGACTTTTCTATATCAAACCTGTGACTCCTGTGTTTTCATCGCACCCAAGCACAAGACGCTATATGAACTGTACTACATACATTACAGTACCTTCAGTTTGCTTCACAGCATTAGTACAGTCTTGATCAATAAAACACAATGGTTAGCCAGGAGATGTGTTGCTCGCATGGCTCTGCAGTGGCAATGGCAGTATCAGAACCTGCACAGTAGAGAATTAGTTCAGAGCAGGTAACACGATGTGTGACAGTGTATGACCAGCAACAACAGTAATGGAGGCAGTATTTTTGTCTAGCACTAAAAATCACAGTGGTCTGGTATGGCTCGGCAGTGGAAGTGGCAGAAGCCACTTGGTAGAGAATTAGAACAGGGCAGGCATGGAGTTGTATGGCCGTTTAAGACAAGCAATGAAATCTCTGACAGCAGAAGTACTACAGTATAGTTAATATGATGAATAGGGATTAGATGTCCAGTTTAGCATGGGTCATCAGTACTGGTAGCAGCAAAATAGAGTAGAGGACAGACAACAGACAGTTAAGCAGGCAGATGGTATGGCAGATTTATTAATTTGCGTCAATTGTAGGTGAGGCAGCACTGATCTATGCCTGATTTATTTTCACAAATGTTATGTTTTGACTCTTGCAGCAGATTATCTGGTCCCCTGGCTGCAATAAATACCCCTCTTTGATATTATACTGGATGGTATTCAAGACATGCAACCATATCAATCTGGAACAGTTCTTTCCACGGGTCCAATCTCTTGACTTAGAAATCCATGGGATCAGGGGTGAGGGTATCTGCCTGAGAAAGGATGTAGTCTAGATATGACTGAACTTGCCTATTCAATCAGTGTGTCTCTGCTGATGTGTGTCAGATTTTGACAATGGCAGATATAACATCTGGTACATAATGTCAAATATACTGCACCTCTTGTCACTGCTGCTTCAGCTATTTGTTGTAGTCTTAATGCTGGCACTGGCAGTGGAGAGTTGTGTCTGTAGGGACTGCAGAGGTCTTGTTTGTCAGTCATGGTGGCAGAAAGCATACACTGAGTGAAAGCTCTGTAGAACAGGTAACACAGCTTATCCTTGTAATAAACCAATTTGGACTTCCTTTCGGAAGCTCATTTTACATTTATAGTAAGGGTATAAACTGTGCATATCCAATAGTCATTCTATGGTCTGATGTTAACAATACCCTGTCATCCCTCAAGGATATCAGCTTACAGCTTTGAGAACCTCAGATAAGACATATTCCCAGAACTACCACTTCTCTGTAAAGGTACTGCCACACTAAACAATCCCGCTAGCGATCACGATAACGACGCATACTAATGCGATTGCTAGCGGGATTGTTTCTATATCTCTGATAGCGGCTTAACTTAGCGATGTCGTTAAGGACGCTATCGCGGTTAGCGATCTCCTTAACGACTTTAGCGGTACAAAAGTACCGCTAAATCGCTAAGAAAAGGTGCCACACTCAGCGATATATACTTACCCAGCGGGAGCGCCGACGAGAAAATAGGGTCCGGAACGATGTCAGCAACGAGCGAGATCACAGCAGGATCTCAGCAGGGGCCACGTCGCTGGTAGATGCCGCACACAACAACATCGCTAACGGGATCGCTAAATAGTGACTTTTTTAGCGATCCCGTTAGCGATGTTGTTTAGTGTGGCATACCCTTTACAAACAGCCCTCTAACTTAAGGAATCGCATTGTCACAAGTGTCCTATCATCACCATAGGTAGTAATAGGTACATTCCCATGTAACAATAAAAAATGCAAAAGTAGTCCCCGCATATTATTAACAAATACAGTCCGCATACCAAATACAAATCAGGACTATAAGGTCATGGGTTTCTTTTCATGTACATCCTCCAATGTGGTGTACATGATACAATGTACGAGGTGCCCTGGAGCTATCGATATTGGGAAATCATGTAAAAACTACAAACAAGGATGAATCTACAAAGACATACAATCAGGAATGAAATGGACACGCCTGTGGGAAAACAATTCTCTGGAACTGGACACTGTATGCAGGGCTGCCACTAGGAATTTCGGGGCCCCATACTGGCAAAATTTATGGGGCCCCCCTTGAGACTCCGCCCAGGCTCCACCCCCCAGTTCCACATCCACCCTAGCTCCTCCTCCACCACATAAACCTTCCAAAATCCCTCCGCCCTTTCATGGAAAAACTTCACTTCTGCACCATGCCCTCACCAATGACACATTAACACCAATCACTCGATGAATATGCAGCATTTTGCTTGTTTAGTATAATACACCACATAGTCCTCCATATATTATAATGTGCACCACAGTCCTCCATATTGTAAAGTGCACACCCCATAGTCCTCCATATAATATAATGTATCCATAGTCCTCTATATAGTATAATACACTCCTAATAGCCCTCAATATATTAAAATACACTCAGTCATTCATATAGTATAATACACTCCTCATAGTGCTCCATATAGTATAATGCACCGCCATAGTCATCCATGTAGTACAATTCACTTCCCATAGTATAATGCACCCCATAGCTCTTCATATGGTATAATGTATTCCCCATAGTCCTCGATACAGTATAATGCAGCCCACATATAGTATAATGCAGTCACCCTATAGAGCATAATGCAGCCACCCCACAGAGCATAATGCAGCCACCCCACAGAGCATAATGCAACCACCCCAGAGTATAATGCAACCACCCCAGAGTATAATGCAACCACCCCACAGAGTATAATGCAACCACCCCACAGAGTATAATGCAACCACCCCACAGAGTATAATGTAAACCCCCATAGAATATAATTGAGCCCCCTTATATAGTATAATGTAGCCCCTCCATAAAATACAATGTAGCCCTCATATAGTATAATGCAGCCCCCATAGAATATAATGTAGTTCCCTCATAAAAGTATAATGAAGCCCCCATACAATATAATCTAGCCCCCCATAGAATACAATGTATCCACCTCATACAGTATAATGTAGCCCCCTCATAAGTGTATGATGCAATCACCCCTCATAGAATATAATAAATATAATACAGCCCCTCATAGAATATAATGTATCCCCGAATACAATATCATACAGCCCGCCTCCCCAAAGGAATATAACGTAGCCCCCCATAGTATATAACACAGCCACAAAGTATATAACACAGTCACCCTATAAAATATAATATATCTCCCAATAGTATATAACACAGCCAACATAGTATATAGCACGGCCCACATAGTATATAGCGTGGCCCACATAGTATACAACAGGACCCACATAGTATACAGCACGGCCCACATAGTATATAGCAGGGCCCACATAGTGTACAGCGTGGCCCACATAGTATATAGTAGCAGGGCCCACATTGTACAGCAGAGCCCACATGGTATACGGCAGGGCCCACATAGTATACGGCAGGGCCCACATAGTATACGGCAGGGCCCACATAGTATACGGCAGGGCCCACATTGTACAGCAGGGCCCACATAGTATATGGCAGGGCCCACATTGTCCAGCAGGGCCCACATAGTATACAGCAGGGCCCACATTGTCCAGCAGGGCCCACATAGTATACAGCAGGGCCCACATTGTCCAGCAGGGCCCACATTGTACAGCAGGGCCCACATAGTATACGGCAGGGCCCACATGGTCCAGCAGGGCCCACATTGGACAGCAGGGCCCACATAGTATATAGTAGCAGGGCCCACATTGTACAGCAGAGCCCACATGGTATACGGCAGGGCCCACATAGTATATAGTAGCAGGGCCCACATTGTACACAGGCCACAAATACGCAGGGCCCACATGATACGGCAGGGCCCACATAGTATACGGCAGGGCCACATGTCCTGGCCCACATAGTATACGGCAGGGCCCACATTGTCACAGGCAGGCAGGCCCACATAGTATACGCAGGGCCCACATTGTCCAGCAGGGCCCACATAGTATACGGCAGGGCCCACATTGTCCAGCAGGGCCCACATAGTATACGGCAGGGCCCACATAGTATACGGCAGGGCCCACATAGTATATGGCAGGGCCCACATAGTATACGGCAGGGCCCACATTGTACAGCAGGGCCCACATAGTATACAGCAGGGCCCACATTGTCCAGCAGGGCCCACATAGTACAGCAGGGCCCACATAGTATACGGCAGGGCCCACATTGTCCAGCAGGGCCCACATAGTATACAGCAGGGCCCACATAGTATACGGCAGGGCCCACATAGTATACGGCAGGGCCCACATAGTATACGGCAGGGCCCACATTGTCCAGCAGGGCCCACATAGTATACGGCAGGGCCCACATTGTCCAGCAGGGCCCACATAGTATACGGCAGGGCCCACATAGTATACGGCAGGGCCCACATTGTCCAGCAGGGCCCACATAGTATACAGCAGGGCCCACATTGTACAGCAGGGCCCACATAGTATACGGCAGGGCCAACATAGTATACGGCAGGGCCCACATAGTATATGGCAGGGCCCACATAGTATACGGCAGGGCCCACATTGTCCAGCAGGGCCCACATAGTATACGGCAGGGCCCACATTGTCCAGCAGGGCCCACATAGTATACAGCAGGGCCCACATTGTCCAGCAGGGCCCACATAGTATACGGCAGGGCCCACATAGTATACGGCAGGGCCCACATTGTCCAGCCTTCATCTCTCCTCCACCCACCCACAGTTCAGTAAAGCACTGACAGCTTTAGAAAAAAAAAAAAACACTCCTCACCTCATCCTCGTGCCAGCGCTGCTCCCAGCTCCTGTCTCCTGCTCTGCCCGGCAACACAGTGAGCACGCTGAGTCAGAGGCAGAGCAGGGAACGATGGGAGAGGGAGCGTCAGCTGACGCTCTCCTCCATCATCGCTTTGAACTGTGCCGGCAGACGCCGGTATAGTTCAAAGCAGCTGCGGGGGGAGTCGGCGCTGGGGGCAGGTGGGCCCCCCTGCCACACAGGGGCCCCCATAGCGGCTGCGTGATGTGCCCTAGCTGGGGGCCCCTTGGGGAGCAGGGGGAGCCTCAAAATGTTGGGGGCCCCCGGGCCCGAGCACGGACCTGCGTGCTCGGGCGGCGGGCCCCCCCTAATCACTGGGCCCCATACAGCAGTGAGGGTTCTCATGCCCTGATGGCGGCCCTGCTGTATGACAGACTTAAAAGTCTTAATACTAAAAGTTCATTTTAAGGACTAGAGAGAGTGAAGAATTTGGGAATTAAAACTGATGAGACTGTTCAATTCTTTGACAATAAGACTGTATTTAACTGGATTTATGACTTACTACATGGACACAATTCACACCTCCACCAGAGGACTCCAGATGATAAGTAAGATAACTAAGGGAATATTCCCACTGCCTCTCTATTTCAAAAACACTAATTTGATTTCCTTTGCTTATCTTTAGGAGGCATCACCCCTTCCACCTCATGAACAAATGTCCTGTTGTAATATCTCTTAAATGTTGTGCTCTTGTCTTATTAATTAATTTGTAAACCTGCCTGAAGAAGCAGCCCCTGTGCTTTGAAAGCTTGCAAATATATTTTTTCTGGTTGGCCAATAAAGGTATCACTCCAAGAATACTTTTGTCATTTTTGGGCATAAAAGTATTTACACAGAACCTAAGATTAAAAAAAATAAACAAATACCCTGAAGTAAGTAAATGAATAAATAGTAATAGTACATGTAAATAACATAGGGTACTTAATAAACAGCCCAAAAAGGAAGAGCCATGCCCCTGTTTGTACAAAGTACAAAAAACTAAAACAAAACCAAAAATAAATTGAGCTGGAGAATATGTGGGTATAAGTGCAATGCATAGGTGTACATTCTCACAGTGGCCATTAACAGAGAGAACCTAAGATAAAAACAAAATGAGTAAATACCCTGTATTAAGTACATGAATAAATAGTATGGACATATAAAGACTATTAATAATGAAGAAACCAGAAAGACAATAAATAAGAAGCAGAAGAGACCCCCACAGCCATGGTTAACAGAAAAAAAGTTAGTAGGAAGAAACTGAACCTGGAAATAATAGCTAACAAAACACCTTGAAAGAATAAGTTGTTGTGGCAATAAAGCATATGTTAAAAACAAAGTGCCTGGATGTGACAATGTTCCAATAAAGCTAAGGTCTTCTGAAGCAGCAGTTGATGTCATCACATGCATCAGTGGTTATGGCCAACTGGTAATGGCCCAAAGACTGGACAAGATCCATGTTTTATACTTATTTCTAAGAAGGGAGATGCTACAGACTATGGAAACTATCAAACTATTGCACTCATATCTCATGCCAGCAAAATACGACTAAAAATCCTACAAAGACAGCTACTGCCTTACTTTGACAAAGAGCCGCCAGAGGAACTAGTAGCATTTAGAAAAGGCAGAGGAACAAGAGCTGTAATTGCTAACATTAGATGGATAATGGAAAAGGCCAAATAATACTACAAAGAGATCTATTTTTGCTTTGTTGCCCACCTGAAACTTTCGAATACCATGAAGGATATAGGAGTGCCGAACCATCTGATCAGTGGTGCAGGAGAAGGATGCTATCAATACCATGGATGGCAAGAAGAACAAACAAATCAATTTTGGAACAAAACAAGCCAGACATGTCACTCTAAGGAAATCACGTAACATGTACTGTTGGTTTCCCTTGAGGACTAGAGTTATGCACCCTATACAAGACAAAGAAGAAGACCAGCAACCCAATGGCTTGATACCATCAAGATAACAGTGGATAAGACCCTGGTGGACCTATTTAGGTTTGCACAAGATTGATCTTCCTACAGAGCGTTCATCCATCATTTCGCCGCAGCTAGTGATGGGCAAACCCCTGGATGGTTTGGGTGCCAGAACATTATCCGAATCTGAATCCAGACCCCATTCACTTGAATGGGGGGCCTAAACATCCAGTGTTTGCCACGTACATGTGCATGACAGCTCTGCAAACACTGCCACTGATCGGCAGTAAAATAATTTTAGCTGGTCAGGGAGTCGTTGCTCCCACGCTGTCAAATGACAGCGTGAGCCCGCAGCTGTGATCGGAGGTAAAAAGTTTACCTCTGGTCAGTGGTGTCGGCTGATGGGACTACTACTCCCACCAGCCTACGCTTGCTGCCACTAATAACAGCGAGAGCAGGCATCGACTAATGGGAGTATTCATCAGCCGGCGCCTGCGCTCTAAATAAATAATTTAAAAAAAAAACGGCTTGGGTTCCCCTATATTTTTGAAAAACAGCCAGGCAAGACTGACAGCTGCCGGCTGCAATCCTCAGCTGTCAGTTTTAGCAAGGCTGGTTACAAAAATAGAGGGGTCCCCACAATGTTTTTTTAAATTATTTAAATAAATTCTGGTGTTTTGTCCAGCTTTTCCCACTTGCCCTGTGTCAGTGGTGAGTGGGGTTCACATTTGTTGGGTTGATGTCACCTTTGCATTGTCTGGTGACATCAAGCCCACGGTTTATTAATGGAGAGGCATCTATAAGATGCCTATCCATTAGTAATTCTATAGTTGTATTGTGAATAAACACACAATCAGAATACAGTCTTTTATTTGAAATAAAAAAATACACTTTTACTTTTTTATTTAAAAATAGCAAACACAGTTATACTCACTTAACACCTATTCCACTAAAGCCATGGTCTCCTGTAAAAAGAAAACAAAAAACAACCTGTCACGCAGCTGTAATGCAGGCTGGTGTGTGCTCCACCTGTAGGTTACAGAGGGGAGAAGGGATACACACTACCAGAGTAGGCCTGCACTGCAGCAGCCAAAAACCACCACCAGGTGGCAGCAAAAACGTCTAAAACTGAGTCAGGAATAATCAGTCATCTGAAGTATCACAGGTCTCAGCAAGTCCTCTACAGAGCAGAAACACAGGCGCCACCAAGTGGCGGGAGCGTGGTCAGGCAAGCCAAGTCAAAACCGTACAGAGGCAGCAGGACAAAAGGAATAAGTAATATGCGTGGTCAGGAGAAAGCCAGGAGGTCAGCAACGGTCAGAAGCAGATAAGACACAGACAGAAAGCTGAAGCGAGTCCGAATACAGGCCGATCAAAAACCAGAGAATCAAACAGACAAACAGGGAAATGCAGGGAACAGGGCAGACAGAGGGGAATAACAGACACGGGACAAGTCAGGGATAACAGCAGGACAAATCAAGGGTTACCAGTCAGGTTCACAAGCCGAAGGTAGCATTATAGCTCACACTGCTAGCAGGATGTGTGAGAGCTAAATAGCCAACCTGAACCCAGAATGAGGCAGAGCAAAGTTAACCCTTGACATGATCCGCCCGGGCCAAGGGCAGACAGGACTAAACCCTGGAACAGATCATGACAGTACCCTCTTCTCAAGGGGGGGCCACCGGACCCCCAGACTTCCCAGGATAACATGCGTGAAATGCCCGAACCAATCGATCAGCATGTACCGATCGCGCCGGGACCCAAGATCGATCCTCAGGACCATAACCCTTCCAATGGACCAAATACTGAAGTGAACTACGGACCCTACGCGAATCCACAATCCGTTCCACTTCAAACTCGGTCTGACCATCCACAGAGACAGGAGGTGGAGGGGATGGAGGCCCTGTGGAAGATGGTACAAATGACTTAAGAAGGGATTTATGAAACACATTGGGGATCCGGAGTGACGGAGGAAGGCGTAACCGAAAGGCAACAGGATTGACCACCTCCATGATCTCGTAAGGACCAATAAATCTGGGACCTAGCTTAGCAGAGGGAAACTTTAGACGAATATTCTTGGTGGACAACCATACTTTATCTCCCACCAAGAACATAGGTCCTACAGACCGTCGCTTATCCGCAAAAAGTTTATGTTTGCCCTGAGCCTCCCCAATGTTCTTTTGGACCTCCCTCCACACCTCCCCCAATCTTTGTACTGCCGTATCAGCCCCTGGACATCCTGAATCCAGCCTAGAAAATTCGCCAAAATGGGGGTGAAAACCATAGTTACAAAAGAATGGAGAGGTGCCAGTGGACTGGTTAATCCGATTATTGAATGCAAATTCAGCCACGGGCAATGAAGAACACAAATCATCCTGCTGAGACGTAGCAAGACACCTCAAAATCTGTTCGAGTGACTGATTGGTCCTCTCCGTCTGCCCATTGGTCTCAGGATGGTAAGCAGAGGAGAAGGTTAAGCAAATACCCAGTCTTTTACAAAATGCCCTCCAAAATTTGGACACAAATTGTACCCCTCTATCAGAAACCACACTCAAAGGCACGCCATGCAGTCGTACAACGTGCTCAACAAACAACCTAGATAATGTCTCAGCATTAGGCAATCCTGCCAGAGGTACAAAATGCGCCTGTTTACTGAATCTGTCAACCACTACCCATATTACAGTTTTGCCATTAGAAGGAGGGAGATCAGTGATGAAGTCCATGGACAAATGAGTCCAAGGTCTATCTGGAATTGGCAATGGCACCAATTCCCCAGCCGGCCGTTATGTGAGCTCTTAGCACGGGCACAGGTATCACAAGCAGACACAAACATAGTGATATCAGAGTTCATGGAGGACCACCAAAATAGCTAGTGGCTGAGATCCTCGGGTGTCCACTGAGAGCAGAATCGTGGAATTCCCAGAGAACCCTCAACCTGTATTGAACGGGAACAAAGAGTTTATTATCAGGCAAAGAGGAAGGAGCAAGAGACTGAGCCTTCTGAATTTCCTGTTCCAATTCAGAGGATACCCCCGCAACAACCACCTCGTGCTGAAGAATGGAGGAAGGAGGTTCAGGGGTGATATTGAATCAAAACTGCGAGATAAGGCATCAGCCTTGACATTCTTGGAACCAGGCCGAAAAGTGATTGAAAAATGAAAACGAGAAAAAAAAGCGACCACCTAGCCTGTCTAGGAGTCAACCGTTTAGCAGATTCAAGATAAGACAAGTTTTTGTGATCCGTGATAACCGTGATCCGATGAACCGCCCCCTCCAAAAAATGCCTCCATTCTTCAAAAGCCAATTTTATGGCCAATAACTCCCGGTTACCCACATCATAGTTCCTCTCCGCAGAAGAGAACTTCCGGGAGAAAAAGGCACAAGGTCTTAAATTAGTCAAGGTAACGGGTCCCTGTGACAACACAGCCCCCACTCCCACCTAAGATGCGTCCACCTCTACAATGAACGGGTCAGATGGATCGGGCTGAACCAATACAGGAGCAGACATAAAACATTTCTTTAGTGTAACAAATGCTTCAACTGCTAAGGTTGACCAAACTTTGAGATCAGCCCCCTTGCGAGTGAGATCGGTAAGTGGTTTGACCACCTGAGAAAACCCCTTGATGAATTTTAGATAATAATTGGCGAAACCCAGAAAACGCTGCAACCCCTTGAGGTCTCTGGGTTGCACCCAATCAACAATGGCCTGTACCTTTCAGGGATCCATCCGAAACCCATTGGCCGAAAGGATGATCCCCAGAAAGGAAAGCTCCTGGACACAAAACAAGCATTTCTCGGGTTTAGCAAACAGAGAATTACCCCGTAACCTGTGAAGAACAGCACGTAGATGACCAATGTGGGATTCCTTGTCAGGCGAGAAAACAAGGATATCATCCAAGTATACAACCATAAAGCGCCCGATAAAATCAGAGAAAACATCATTCATGAAGTTCTGAAATACAGCGGGCGCGTTCGTGAGACCATAGGGCATGACCAAATTTTCAAACAGACCTTCAGAGGTGAGAAATGCCGTTTTCCACTCATCCCCTTCCTGAATACGGATAAGGTTATATGCTCCCCTGAGATCAAGTTTGGAAAACCACTTAGCCCCAGACACTTGGTTATAAAGATCAGGAATGAGTGGGAGAGGGTAGGTATTTCTCACCGTAATTTTATTTAGTTCTCGGAAATCGAGGCACGGGCGTAAACCACCATCTTTTTTCTTAACAAAAAAGAATCCCGCGGCTACAGGTGAGACAGAGGGACGGATGTGACCTTTGCGTAGGCTATCAGAGATATAGTTTTTCATAGCAGTACGTTCCGGGCCAGAAAGATTGTACAAACGGGCTTTGGGCAATTTAGAACCAGGAATAAGATTAATTGCACAATCATAAGGACGGTGGGGTGGCAAAACCTCAGCCTCTTTTTCGGAGAACACGTCCCCAAAGTCCTTCAGGTACTCCGGAATACCCTCCGGACTAATGGCAGACACAAAAACAGCAGAAAGACAACCATTGGAACAATTAGGACCCCATTTAACAATATCACGAGATCCCCAGTCAATAACAGGATTATGCCTCTGCAACCAGGGGAACCCCAACACCAGTCCTGCAGGAATATTATTCATAACATAACATGAAATTCGTTCCTGATGTAAGGAACCCACCTTGAGGAGGAACTCCTCAGAAACAAACTTAATGACATTTTGAGCCAACGGTGTCTTCTCAATTGCAACGATATAGATGGGAGTCTCTAGCCTGACTGTCCCTAACTTTAACTTGGACACCATACTAGAGTTAATGAAATTCATGGAAGATCCACAGTCCACAAATGCTGAAGTGGAAGCACTACCACCTCCATAACACAGTTCCACCTCTAACAAAATTTTCTGAAAAGATGAAAATGGTACCTGAGAGTCTGGATGACCTCCTAGATCATCACCCAGACTCGGCAGCTTTTTATTTGATGGACAAGAGGGGCAGTCCGTCTTCCAATGTCCCGGATCTCCACAATAAAAACATAATTTCTCATCTCGTCGCCGTCTCCTCTCTTTCTCCTTGAAATTAATGGTACCAACTTCCATAGTCTCCTTGAATGACACCACCTCAGACTTGGCAGGCAATACGGGAATCTCATGCTAGATAATTCCTCTCTCCCGTAACCTCCGGTCCATACGAATGGCCTGGGTCATGGCCTCTTCCAGGGAACTGGGCGGCATATGAAGGGCCAGCGCATCCTTGAGATGATCCGATAATCCTCTCTCAAACAGATGTTTTAGAGCAGAGTCATTCCAGGACACCTCAACAGACCACCTCCTGAACTCAGAACAATACTGTTCAGCAGTGAGTTCATTCTGAGAGAGACCCATGATCATGTCCTCTGCTACCCTGACCCGGTCTGGTTCATCATAAATCAGTCCCAAAGCCTCAAAGAATCTGTCCACAGACACACGTTCGGGGGCAGAAGCAGGTAGAGAGAAAGCCCACGACTGAGGTCCCTCCCGCAATAAGGAAATGATTATCCCCACCGCTGACTCTCATCACCAGAAGATAGGGGTCTAAGTGAAAACCATAGTTTGCAACTCTCCCTGAAACTACTGAATTTCTCCCTCTCCCCGGAGAAGGTATCTGGGAGCTTTACTGTAGGTTCAGGAGAGTGCAAAGAAACATTGACAGTGTTAGAGTGCTTACAGTCAGTCTGCAACGATATTACTGTGTTAGAAAGCTCCCTCTGTTGCACAAATAGGTCTTGCATAATCAATGCCAAGCTATTCATGTGATCAGCCAAGGTATGGAGCGGATCCATAGCAAACAGAGCAGAGAAAAAAAAATTGCAGAAATCCTTTTATATGTAAGGGTGAGCTATAGTGTCACGCAGCTGTAATGCAGGCTGGTGTGTGCTCCACCTGTAGGTTACAGAGGGGAGAAGGGATACACACTACCAGAGTAGGCCTGCACTGCAGCAGCCAAACACCACCACCAGGTGGCAGCAAAAAAGTCCAAAACTGAGTCAGGAATAATCAGTCATCTGAAGTATCACAGGTCTCAGCAAGTCCTCTACAGAGCAGAAACACAGGCGCCACCAAGTGGCGGGAGCGTGGTCAGGCAAGCCAAGTCAAAACCGTACAGAGGCAGCAGGACAAAAGGAATAAGCAATATGCGTGGTCAGGAGAAAGCCAGGAGGTCAGCAACGGTCAGAAGCAGATAAGACACAGACAGAAAGCTGAAGCGAGTCCGAATACAGGCCGAATCAAAAACCAGAGAATCAAACAGACAAACAGGGAAATGCAGGGAACAGGGCAGACAGAGGGGAATAACAGACACGGGACAAGTCAGGGATAACAGCAGGACAAATCAAGGGTTACCAGTCAGGTTCACAAGCCGAAGGTAGCAGTATAGCTCACACTGCTAGCAGGATGTGTGAGAGCTAAATAGCCAACCTGAACCCAGAAATGAGGCAGAGCAAAGTTAACCCTTGACATGATCCGCCCGGACCAAGGGCAGACAGGACTAAACCCTGGAACGGATCATGACACAACCATATCACTCACCTGTCCATCGTTCTGTCCCACACCGTAATCATTTCTGACAGTTTTCAATCTGGACGGTGCCAAGATGTGACCATCCAGGCTGAGAATCACTGAGGAATGAGCTGCTGCAAACTCAGCCTCAGTGATTAGCGGTTAAATTATCGAGGTTACCGCAGGTCACTTAGACTGCACTCCCAGCTGTGCCCCTGAACTGCAGTGACTTCATGGTGCAACCCCACAAATATGAACCCTACTTGCCACTGCCACAGGCCAAATGGAAGAGCCAGGCAAAGTGCCAGAATTGGGCATTTAATAGATGTGCCTTTTTTGAGCGGCTGCAGGCTGCTATTTTTAGGCTGGGGGGGCAATATACATGGTCCCTTACCAGCCTGAGAATGCCATCCCTTAGCTGTCTGCTTTATCTTTGCTGGTTGTCAAAAATGGGGGTGGGCAAAATGTTGAAAACTTAAATTCAGGCTGTGTTTCATCTTGGCACAAGAGCTCCTTTGCCCGACTATATGGTAGAAAGAAAGTTGTCTGCATTCTCACTTAAAGTAATTCCAAGTTGCAGCAGATGACTGGCAGTGAATGTTTCCTTACACACAATCAGAAATGAACATTTGCTTATATGAAGGAGAAGGAGCAAGAGACATGCTCGAAGTATGACAACCAGTAGTGTTTGATGACAAAGTTGATGGAGGTGATGAAAACACCAATCAGGTACTACTTGAGGGTGCATCCTTGCTGACAGAAAGATGATCGTGCTGAGAAGGGGGAGAAAAATACCTTGATGTGTCCTCTGCTAGCCAGCTGTACTTTGCTAAATGATCTGATGATGTCATTTCATGTGCTTATGGAGAGCCATAGTTAATAGTTTACTGTATATAATCTAGGATGTCCACTGACTTTCATTTGCAGAGCCTTCAGACTACGAAAAAGAATTATGTGGCAGCAATGTGCAAAAAAATTCCCACAAACAAGATTAACTTACATATGGCTCATCACCACTTCGACTAGAGCTTTTAGGTGCTAATGAGCCTCCTCCACCAAAAACACATGCGCCATCACCCTCTCTAGGGCAGATTTTGCCCCAAGAATCTTTTATCCTGTGTGGGGTATTGTCAAGGCCCACACCCTACTCCTCTGATGATCTCACATCCTCGGCACCCATGTGGTTTCCATGTCTTGTCCACTGCAGAGCCAACATCATCGTCATGCCTTATTCAGCTGACAGTTGCCTTGGTGTGAGAAATACCTAGAGCAAAGCTAAAATGGGACAAGAATATTTGCAACAGGCCTCTGTATTCAAACTGTGTATATGTTTTTAACCCCTTACTGTCCATTGACGTGCACAGTCCGCCTTGGCAGGATGTCAGCTTTGGCACCATGACGGACTGTGCACGTCATGCCTTTGAACTACCACTGAGTGTCTATGACAGCTGACAGGCACGGCAAGCGGTGCGGGGACCTTTGCAGTCGGTCCCCGCACCTAGAGCACTGTGATTGGTCAGTCAATCTGACTGACCAAGCACAGCAGCGATCGAGCAGGAGAGGCTGAAATTTCAGCTTCTCCTACCCGATCAGTGCAGGAGCTCAGCGCTGCAGTGGCTGAGCTTCCTGTACTGACAGCCGGGAGCGGCGTTCTCGCCGCCCCTGGCTGTTAACCTCCTGACTGCTGCGATAGAGCGAGATCACAGCTTTCGTCGGGGGCTCCCTCTGCCTTAGATCGGTGTCCTCGCGATGTAATCACAGAGCCCGATCTCTGCATTGGTGACCCGGGGTTGTCATGACAACCTCCAGGTCATCCATCTATGGAAAGCCGCTGAGACCATGTTCACAACATGGTCTCAACAGCTTTCAGCATTGGTATAATGCATTGCAATGCTGGAGCATTGTAATGCATTATACCTGCAACAAAAGTGAAAAAGTGAAAATCCCATAAAGGGACTAGGTAAAAAAAAACATTTTTTTTTTTAAATTTGCAAAAAAAAATATTAAAAAATAATTTAAAAAATCCCCTAAAAATACACATTTTTATGTTAAAAAAAACACATGTTTGGTATCGCCACGTCCGTAAAAATCCCATCAATAAAAGCGTAACCCTAGTTAATCCCTTCAGTGAAATTCGTAAAAAAAACACAAAAAAGTAGTAAATTATACTTTTTCCAAGCGGTATCATCATACCACTTGGAAAAAGTGCAATAATACGCGATCAATACAATGGGTATAAGTAAACATGGTACCGCTGAAAACGTCATCTTGTCCCGCAAAAAACAAGCTGCCATACAGCATCATCAGTGAAAAAATAAAAAAGTTATAGCTCGCAGAATAAAGTGATGTAAAAATAATTATTTTTTTCTATAAAAGTTTTTATTGTGTAAAAAACGCCAAAACATTAAAAAAATATAAATGAGGTATCGCTGTAATCGTAGTGACCCGAAGAATAAAACTGCCTTATCAATTTTACCACATGCGGAAAAAAAAAATTCCTGAATTGCTGGTTTTTGTTCATTCTGCTTCCACAAAAATCAGAATAGGAAGCAATCAAAACGTTATGTGCCCCAATATGGTACCAATAAAAACATCCGCTCGTCCAGCAAAAAATAAGCCTGCACATGACTCTGTCGGCCGAAATATGGAAAAATTATAGCTCTCAAAATAAAGCAATGCAAATATTTCTTACAAAAAATCTTAAGGGTATGCCACACTAAACAAGATCGCTAACGAGAACGTTAAAATACGTCACTATTTAGCGATCTCGTTAGTGACGTCGTTGTGTGTGGCATGTAGCAACGACGTGGCCCCTGCTGTGATCTCGTTGATCATTCACTAGAGTTCTGGACCGTATTTTGATCGTTGGCGTCCCGCTGGTGAGCCTGAATCGCTGTGTTTGGCACCTTTTGTGAACGATGTGCGACCTCGTTGACGACGCATTAGTCAGCAGCGCAGGCGGGACTTTGTTTTCTTTCATTAACGCCCTTCAGCTCCGATTGGTGACCACAACATCACCTCAGCTATAATAACTGCGCCCCCATCCATTGTTTCCAGAGTACTTTATGGGTCTCTTTGTGCGTTGTTGCGAGGATAGTATCGTGTGTCGGAGTTTTGCGATCCTGTTTGTGGCGCAGTGGTGGGTTTTTGCGATCCTGTCTGGGTCGCTAGAGCACCATCCATCCCCATTTGGATTTGGATCTTCGGGATATTTGGATTCAGGGTACATATTGTTTGTGATGTTGTTTGATAATGTTTTTAACCTATTTTTTTTTTTTGGTCTGCTTTATTTATTTTACACCCCTGACCTTATTTTTTTTTTTTTTTCGTCTACTTTATTTATTTCACACCCTTGACCTTATTTTTTTTTTTTTCGTCTGCTTTATTTATTTTACACCCCTGACCTTATTTTTTTTTTTTCGTCTGCTTTATTTATTTTACACCCCTGACCTTATTTTTTTTTTTTCGTCTGCTTTTATATATTTTACACTCCCCACCATTTTAGACATTTGTAAACTGTATATTAAATGTTAACTGAAAAGTTTAATTTTTTTTTTTTTATATATATTTTTTATTCTATTCTTTATTTTATTTTGTTTAAACACTTTATTAATAGTAATTAATTAGTAATTAACTTTTCTCTTCTTTACCGTACAGGTTGCACATAATGAACCTGTCCACCGCGGAGCGTGTGATTGTGGCAGGTGCACTATCTATGGAGGCAGATCGACAAGAAGAGGCGCGGGTGGAAGAGAGGCGCTCCAAGCGAAAGCGTCGCATGTGGACCAGGGAATGGCTGGAGCAGAGGTCCAAATTCTCCCACATGCATCTAGTGAGGGAATTGCAGGAGAAGAATCCGCAGGATTTCCGGAATTATCTACGGATGTCGGAGGATTCATTCAAGCTCCTACTGGAAGCTGTGAGGCCACTCATTGAATGGCAGGATACCCGGATGCGTGCAGCTGTTTCAGCAGAGGAACGTTTGGCAGTAACGCTGCGATTTCTGGCAACCGGACGTTCAATGAAGGATTTGCAATTTTCTGCTGCAATTTCTCAGTCGCTGCTTGGAGAACTAATTCCGGAGACATGCAACGCCATCGTCCGCAGTTTACGGAGCTACATGCCTTTTCCAAAATCAGTGGCGGAATGGCAAATTATTGCCTCTGATTTTGAAAGGATTTGGCAGTTCCCAAACTGTGGTGGTGCCTTGGATGGCAAACATGTGCGGATCACGCAACCAGCCAAAAGCGGATCCTTTTTTCATAACTACAAGGGCTACTTCAGCACGATCCTCATGGCCCTTGTTAATGCCAATTATGAATTTATTGACGTTAATGTTGGCATTAATGGAAGGGTTTCTGACGGTGGCGTTTTGGAGCACACAAGTTTTGGTGAACGGTTGTTTAATAATAAACTTAACTTGCCAACCAACATGGACAACACCGCCAACCTAAACTTTGTGTTTGTGGGCGATGAAGCCTTCCCCCTTCATGAGCATCTTGTGAAACCATATCCACAAAAGACTTTGACAGGGGAAAGGCGGATTTTTAATTACAGACTGTCTAGGGCACGGCGCGCTGTGGAGAATGCCTTCGGCATAATGGCCAACCGCTTCAGGGTTTTCCACACTCCAATCAACATGAAGCTGGAATCCATAGACTCTGTGGTGTTGGCCTGTTGTGTGCTGCACAATTTTCTACGCAAACGCGATGCTGGTACTTACAGTCCGCCAGGCTTCATGGACTCGGACAGCAATGGTGACGTGGTGCTTGGAGAATGGCGTGACAATGATCCCGCTATTGCAGGCCTTCAACCTGTCAATCAAGGCAGGAGCAAGGACGATGCGAAGGCCGGCCGAGACAAGTACTGCCATTACTTTAATGGGCCTGGTGCAGTGAGTTGGCAGCATCAGGTCTAGTTTGATTTTGATAATGTTTGACTTTTGCCTTTTTTTAACAATGTTTTTATAATAAAAAAAATTTTATTTTAAAAATGCATTCGTGTTTTTTTTCAATTATTTTACCTATATGGGAGAAGGGCTAATGATGGGTGAGATGTGGGGAGGGAGTAATGGGGATGGCAAAGAGACATGTTACCAGCAGCTGCAGTTTTTAAAATCTTTTCAAAGGCTTTTTTGTTGTCTATTTTTTGTTTTACATTGTATCTACTTGTCACACACGGGGTCATGGGAGTACCATCAGTCATAGGAGTTCATTGTTAAAAAAATAAAGAAAAAAGTTTCAAATATTTACAATTATTTTAAGGGCCTATGGTCTCACTAGCGTTCAAACATTATAATTAAATATAACAGATAATACACCACAGCTGCATATATAAAGTTTAAATATATATTTTAGTCATATATGAAAGATTAAAAAATTGTTATAAATATATTTGAAAATTCTTGGGAGGTAAAGGTCAACATTCACCAGGGAATCACAGCTATTCACAGATATGCAACGCCATTGTGATCGCAATGTGACTATTGTCACGAGCTCCAGCTATACAGATATGCATACAGATATGCAAAGCCATTGTGATTGCAAGGTGAAGATTTCTCGAGCCCCAGCCATACAGATATGCGACGCCATTGTGATCGCAATGTGACTTCTCACGAGCTACAGCTATACAGATATGCATACAGATATGCAAAGCCATTGTGATTGCAAGGTGAAGATTCTCGAGCCCCAGCCATACAGATATGCGACGCTATTGTGATCGCAATGTGACTATTGTCACGAGCTCCAGCTATACAGATATGCATACAGATTTGCAAAGCCATTGTGATTGCAAGGTGAAGACTCACGAGCCCCAGCCATAAAGATATGAGACGCAATTGTGATCGCCTAGCTTGGAACCGTTGTTTTGCGATCGCAACAGCATCTCATATATGTGCTTGGCTGAGCGCATAGCTGCTGCGGTCACTTTGCAATCGCAATACCGTTTTGCGTCGCGAGTGCGGCCGCACGTAACGTG
>JARQOD010000005.1:482965128-483111989 GCA_033576555.1 Oophaga sylvatica
AAAGGCTAGCAGGACACACTGGAACGATGCTGGAGATTTGAAAGAACCGCTTCTGCTCGAGAGCAATGGAGAGGAGTGCTGATACGTCATCTTTTATGACGCGGTCATCCAATCATCAAAGCGGGAGAGCTGTGATAAATATCTATGAGATAAATAGTGACCACCAATCTGTGATGAGGGGCGTGCAAAAGGTTGCGCTCAGTCACGCCTATCGAGGTCGTGATCTTTCACAGTACATGCAGTGTGGCACATCCCAACGACCGCCAAAGTCGTTAAAGAGATCGCTAACCGCTGATGCGTCGTTAATGAGATTGTCCAGTTTGGCCCTACTAGCGACCTTAAAACGATCACACCAACGATAGCGTCGTTATCGTGATCGTTAGCGGGAACGTTTAGTGTGGCAGTACCTTTACAAAAAAAAAGCGTCTTTTAGTGTGTGACAGAAGCTAAACATGAAAAAAGGGTATAAATCTGGCATCGCCGTATTCACACTGACCCGAAGAATAAAGTCGCCTAATCACTAATACCGCACGAGGAACGGCGTAAAAAATAAAACCAATTCTTCACCTTTTGTGGATTTGTTCATTCTGCTTCCCAAAGATAGCAGTAAGGCGATCACAGTGGTTTACCCCCACATATGGGGTATCAGCGTACTCAGGACAAATAGCACAACAACTTTTGGGATCCTATTTCTCCTGTTACCCTTATAAAAATAAAAATTGGGGGGCAAAAAGATCATTTTTGGGAAAAAAATATGTTTTTTATTTTCACGGCTCTACGTTATAAACTTCTGTGAAGCACTTGGGGGTTCAAAGTGCTCACTACACATTTAGATAAGTTCCTTGGGGTCTAGTTTTGAAAATGGGGTCATTTGTGGGGGTTTCTACTGTTTAGGCACATCAGGGGCTCTGCAAACGCAACATGACACTCGCAGACCATTCCATCAAAATCTGAATTCAAAAACGACGCTCCTTCCCTTCCGAGCTCTGCCATGCACCCAAATGGTGGTTTACCCCCACATATGGGGTATCAGTGTACTCAGGACAAATTGCACAATAACTTTTGGGGTCCTGTTACCCTTTGGAAAATAGAAATTGGGTGGTGAAAAGATCATTTTTGTGGAAAAATATGATTTTTTAATTTTACGTCTCTACGTTATAACCTTCTGTGAAGCCCTTGGGGGTTCAAAGTGCTCATCACACATCTAGATAAGTTCCTTGGGGGTCTAGTTTCCAAAATGGGGTCACTTGTGGGGGGGTTTTACTGTTTAGGCACATCAGGGACTCTCCAAATGCAACATGGCATCCAATCTCATTTCCAGCCAAAAAAGTCAAATGGCGCTGCTTCCCTTCAGAGCTCTGCCATGCGCTCAAATAGTAGTTTACCCCCACATATGGGGGGTATCAGCGTACTCAGGACAAATTGCACAATGACTTTTGGGGTCCTGTTACCCTTTGGAAAATAAAAATTGGGTGTGAAAAGATCATTTTTGTGGAAAAAATATGATTTTTTAATTTTATGGCTCTACGTTATAACCTTCTATGAAGCCCTTGGGGGTTCAAATTCCTCACCACACATTTAGATAAGTTCCTTGGGGGGTCTAGTTTCCAAAATGGGGTCACTTATGGGGGGTTTCCACTGTTTCGGTACATCAGGGGCTCTCCAAACGTGACATGGTGTCCGCTCTCGATTCCAGCCAATTTGACAATCAAAATCTCAAATGATGCTCCTTCCCTTCTGAGCACTGCCGTGTGCCTAAAGATTGGTCTTCCTCCACACATAGGGTATTGGTGTACTCAGGAGAAATTGTACAACAAATATTGTGGTTCATTTTCTCCTGATACCCTTGACAAAATAAAACAAATTGTCGAAAGAAAAATTTTGGGGAAAAAAGTAAAATGTTCATTTTTTCTTCCACATTGCTTCAATTCTTGTGAAGTACCTAAAGGGTTAATAAACTTCTTGAATGTAGTTTTGAACACCTTGAGGGGTGCAGTTTTTAGAATGGAGTTACTTTTGGGTATTTTCTGTCATATTGACCCATCAAAGTGACTTCAAATGTGAGGTGGTCCCTAAAAAAAATGGTTTTTTAAATTTTGTTGGAAAAATTAGAAATTGCTGGTCAACTTTTAACTTATAACTTCCTAACAAAAAAAAATTTTGGTTCCAAAATTGTGCTGATGTAAAGTAGACATGTGGGAAATGTTATTTATTAACTATTGTTGTGACATATGTCTCTGATTTAAGGGCATAAAAATTAAAACTTTTCGCCATATTTCTGTTTTTTTCATAAATAAACACAAGTTATATCGAAGAAATTTTACCACTAACATGAAGTACAATATGTCACGAGAAAACAATCTCATAATCGCCAAGATCCGTTGAAGCGTTCCAGAGTTATAAGCACATAAAGTGACAGTGGTCAGAATTGTAAAAATAAGCCTGGTCATTAACCTACAAAATGGCTTGGTCCTTAAGGGGTTAACATGGGTCTATTACAACAATAAAGTGTGAAAAAATGTTTACAACATGCACATCATGTTTTCATTTTTAGATTATAGAGATTTTTCTTTAGGGCATAAAACTTGCGTGGATTGTCTGTCTAATGCAGGGAAAACATGCAAATTTTGGATTCAGGATTTTGTTTTAGTAGAAAAATTAGCAATGAGGGGTGTAATACTGCCCTCTTTGCTTTTAAGGTGTTATTACTGTAGTATAGCTCAGATTAATCAATTCACAGTGACACTGAGTTAGTACAAAGCTATTGAATTTGTGACTTGAATCTTTGGATTTGTGTTCATAGACTGAAACTACCACTCCAATTTTCTTCACACCATAATCATAGTTATGTTGATTGAAAAAAGACCTTGGTCCATCAAGTTCAACCTTTCTCAACCAATTGAATGGATTAGGCCTTTTTCTACAACGAGGTGGAATGAGCTATGTGCTTTGACCTCCAATCCCTACACTGAGCAAGCATAAAATTACATTCCTTGGCCAGCTGCCATCTTTTATGCCCGCTATGATAGCCTCTCCTGATTCCCTGCACTAGATCATATGATGTGAAATGAATCCAGGCTACTTATTTTATTTGGCTGAATTGGTCTTGTGAATCGAATCCTAAAATGTTCAAATTTTTTTGGGACCTCCGAGTTTCATGAAATTCTACTAGAAGTTAATCCTCCCAGGACAAATACACATCTCTAACAGGAACTAAAAAAGATGAGTGCAGGGAAAGCAAAGGCCATTTTAGTGTTTATCAGCCTTAGGGTAGGAGGTCATAGCGCTCAGCTTGTTACAAATAGGGATTAAAAGGCCTAAAATTGTGGTCTACTACTGCAGTGCTGAAAAATGCTAAAAATGGGAGTGGTAGTATCAGTTTGGGAATAAAAAATTCATGTAATAGGGAGGTGTAGTACCTGCTGAGTCAGTGTAACAGAGAATGGATTTATCCATAATATACTGCAGTAGAGCACATTAACCCATTCCCACATAAGGACATACCGTGAATAAAAGGTTAAAGAAATATGTATATACAGTCTGAAAAGTCTGATTTATCAAATAATATTAATTAACCAGTACAGTAAATCTTGTTAAGAGAAAAAATTGCAATGCCAGAATTGTAGGGTTTTTTATTACCTCACCTCCCAAAAAAAGTGCAATAAAAAGTGATCAAAATGTTGCATATACCTCAAATTAGTATCACTAAAAATTTCACTTCTCCTCATAAAAAATAAGTCATCAGTTACATCAACAGAAAGATTAAAAAGTTACAGGTCTCAGAATATGGCAAAAGAAAGTTGTTGCTTTTTACTATAACACCCCTTTAAGCCACCTCAGTGGGCAGGGTATATAGTAGTTCTCACCTGCGCATACAGCGGTCCCTCAACCTGACTCTTGCTTCGAGCTCTAGTGGAATGCAATAGTGTCTTCCTCTAATGCCAGCGGGTGACTCAGGAAATCACTGTCCATGCTCCATACTCACTCACAACAGATGAGATTGAAATACTTAACAGGTTTATTTATAATAATAATTTTATTTCTATAGCGCCAACATATTCCGCAGCACTTTACATTATAGAGGTGACTTGTACAGACAATAGACATTACAGCATAACAATAAACACAGATCAAAGTAGATACCAAGAGGAATGAGGGCCCTGCTCGCAAGTTACAATCTATGAGGAAAAAGGGGAGACACGAAAGTTAAATGGTAACAATTGCTTTCATTGTTCGGACCAGCTATAGTGTAAGGGCCCCGTCACACATAGTGACACACCAGCGATCCCGACAGCGATATGCACTTGTCAGGATCGCTGGTGCGTCGCTACATGATCGCTGGTGAGCTGCCAAACAGGCAACTCAGGCAGCGATCAGGACAGCGACACTGTGGGTAATGTTGCTTAGTTACCCGCAGTGTACGTTGGATACCAGCCCGCTGGTGCAGGGAGCTGGTAACCAAGGTACACATCGGGTTTCCAGGAGCTGCGCGGCACCTGGAAATCCGATGTGTACCTTGAATACCAGCTCCCCTGCAGCATCGCGCTGGTATCCAACGTACACATCAGGTTTCCAGGCGCCGCCCGGCGCCTGTAAACCCGATGTGTACCTTGGTTACCAGCTGATCGCTGGTCTCCTGCCTGTCACACGCAGCGATGCGTGCCTGCCAGCAGGAGACCAACGATCAAAAAAATGTCCAGGACATTCAGCAACGATCAGTGATACCCAGCAGGGGCTGATCGTCGCTGATTGTCACACACAGCGATATCGCTGGGGAGATCGCTGTTGCATCACAAAACTAGTGACTCAGCAGCAATCTCGCTAGAGAGATCGCTGTGTGTGACGGGGGCTTAAGAATTGGGTGTTCATGTAATTCTATTTATAGGGGACAAATGGTGAAAAATGCAGAGAAGATAACAAGAAATTGCAAAACAAGTAGTTTTACACAATCTTGGATAGACATAATATGTGCTTTGCAGTAGGCCTGAATGTTAAGAGTTACACTTTTCCTTTAAGTGAAAGCAGATACACTCCTAACTAATAATGCCTAACCCACAAATAGCTGTAGCAATGAAAATAATGCAGTCCAACTTTGGGGCCTGATTGTCACAGGTGCTGGAGCGCTTAGAGTACCCATTGGTGCACTTTAAAATTACAAAGAAAAATCCCTTCAATAAAAATTATTTCATGAACTTCTTAGCAGTAGAACAAGTCCCGGTAATATCTCCTCAACAACATATCTCTTACACATTCCTTTGCATGGAAATTCCAGCAGGATGTACACACTCCTTGATGCAGCAGCTCTCTGGTCACCTTGTCCCTGCTTGCTGCTACAGTGTTCAGACATGGAGTCAAGGCAGTATCCTTCTTTGAGATAGACCAGGAGGTGATACACATCTTCTAGTAAACTGTGGTTCAGCTCCAGAATTATCTTCTCCTCTCACACAATGAGCACCATCTCTGTACCTTTGTTCTCTGCTCTCCAGTGCCAGGCTCTTCTCAGTCTGCTACGGAGGAACACTCACATCTCTGTGTCAAGTTGACTCCACAATTCTTTTCCAACTTGCTCAGCCTTTCCTCTGCTACTCATCCTCTTCCATGATGTAAAGAGGGGCAATGTCTGCTGGGAGTTGTAGTCCAGGGCGGTGCAGCAAGAGAAGCATTAATTTCTGCTGGTGTGAATGTTTGTGTAATCCCAAATGCTGCAGTCTCTGTACACATAGCTCCCACTGCAGGTGTTACATCACAAGTTTCTGACATTTTTGAATAGAAAAAAAATGTGAAAAATTGATGTTAATTTGGTATCGCCATATTTGCATTAACCTGGACAATCATATTTACAGGTAATTTTTACCACACAATAAATGCTGCAAAATCAAAACCTAAATGATTATGGCACATTTGCACTTTTTTCACCATTTTATAACACTTGTAATTCTTTTTCTCTTTGTTCACATTATCTTATGGCAAAATGAATGTTGTCGCTCAAAACTACAGCTTGCCCTGTAAAAAAACAAGTACTCAAATGTTTATGTCACCAGAAAAATAGGAAAACAATTATGGCTGCTGGAAGAAGGAAGAAAAATCGAGATGACAAAAATTAACAATTTCCTAATCATTAAAAGATTAATAATGGAATATATTGTATTTTTTTATTCTTGATGCACTTCAAACAGGAAGGACAGTTTGATATCCATCTGTTCTAATTTTGCTGCTAAAGAAAAATAATGAAATCAATGCTTGTGTCAGAAAAAGTGTGTCTCCTGTGACAGACAGGCTATAAGCTATATTTTTTGCTGTTGTTTTGCCTTTTTTAAAGAGGTTTTTTTGGACAAAATAAAAATCTTCACATTCCAGTAATTTAAATGCAACTATCTATCTCACAAAGTGTGTATTTTAAAATTAAAGTCATGGCCGAAAGTGTTTCTCCCAGAAAATTATTGCAATTACAGATGTTTTGTTATACACATGTTTATTTCCTTTGTGTATATTGGAACAACACTAAAAATAAAACAGAAAAAAAAGCAAATTGGACATATTTTCACACAAAACCCCAAAATGGTCTGGACAAAATTGTTGGCACAATCAACTTAATATATGATTGCACACCCTTTGGAATAAATAACTGCAATCAATAGCTTCCTATAACCATCAACAAGCTTCTTACACCTCTCAACTGAAATTTTGACATTTTTGGACTCATTGCTGGCCACTTCAAAACTCTCCAGCACTTTGTTTCCATCCATTTTGGGGTGCTTCCTGAAGTATGTTTGGGGTCATTGTCCTGCTGGAACACCCATGAATTAGGACGCAAAACCAACTTTCTGACACTGGGCTCTTCAATGTGACCCAAAATCCTTTGGTAATATTCAAATTTCATGATGACTTGCACATAGTCAAGACAGAAAAACAACCCCAAAACATATTTGCACTTCCACCATATTTGACTGTAGGTACTGTATTCTTTTCTTTGTAGATCTTATTCCATTTTTCTAAACAGTAGAATGATGTTCCCTACCAAAAAGCTCTATCTTGGTCTCAGCTGTCCATAAGAAGCTTTTCCAGAAGAATTTTGGCTTACTCTAAGGCTGTGGTTCCACGGTCCGGAACCACAGCGCTTTGGACGGAGCGAAATTCCGCTCCGCCCAAAGCCCCGCCCCTTTTGTAAGCGCTCATTCCGGATGTGTTCAGGACACCTCCGGAACACATGCGGAATGATCGCAGGGCTGCATAGCCCTGTGTTATTACCCTTGCGGCGACGCAGCGTCGCCGCAAGGGACTAGGACATGCTGCGGTCTGAAAAGACGCGCCGCATGTCCGAAAACGCAGGTCTTCCACCTGCGTGTTTTACAGCATAGTGGAGACGGGATTTCTTGAAATCCCCTCCACTATGCTGTAACATCTGGACGCTGCGTGTTTGACGCTGCGCCAACGCACAGCGTCAAACACGCAGCAATTCCGGACTGTTTCCTGATAGTGGAAACATACCCTTATACATTTTGACACACTGCAGTCTAGCTTTTCTATGTCCCTGTGTCAGCAGTGGAGTCCTCCTGGGTCTCCTGCTGTAGGATATAATTTCATACAAATGTCAACGGATAGTTCACGCTGACACTGATGCACCCTGAACCTGCAGGACAGCTTGAACTTCTTTGGAACTTGATTGGGGCTGCTTATCCTCCATCTTGGCTATCCTGGGTTGCAAACTTTCATCAATTTTTCTCTGCCATCCATGTCCAGGGTGATTAGCTACAGTGCCATAGGTTGTAAACTTCTTGATTATGAAGCGCACATTGGACTAATGAATATCAAGATCTCTGAAGATGGACTTGGAACATTGAGATTGTTGATATTTTTCAACAATTTTGGTTCTCAATTTCTCAGACTGTTTTTTCTCCTCTTTCTGTTCTCCATGCTTAGTGTGGCACATACAGACAATGCAAAGATTGAGTCAATTTCCACCCTTTTTATCTGGTTTCAGGTGTGATTTTCAGATTACCCACACCTGTTATTTGCCACAGGTGAGTTTGAACAAGCATCACATGCTTGAAGCAAAGTTGTTTACCCACAATTTTGAAAAGGTGCCAACAATTTTGACCAGCCCTGTTTGGGTTTTCGTGTAAAATTATGTCCAATTTGCCTTTTTTTCTCTGCTTTTTATGTGTTGTTCCAATACACATAAAGGAATAAAGGAAGTAAACATATGTATAACAAAACTATAATACTTCATTTATTGGAACAATTTCAAAGGTGCCAACACTTTCAACCATAACTGTATATATTGTATTGTATTGATTTTGCGTTGATGTATATTCCATGAATTGTTACTTTCTTGTCCAGGTTATTAATTTTAAATGTGTAGTAAAAGAAAAAAATATCATTTTTTGAAAAGTCTATATGGATTTGTGTTCCTTTATTATGCAAATTTTAAGAAGCCAACTATACCCGGTCTCTGAGCAAGCTATCATTTTAAAAATTGGTTCAGAGAAAGTCTGAAACTCACTCCTGGGGGACATTAAAATGCACGCAGCACAGTTAAAAGGTGTCACTGAGGATTAAAGACCCTTAAAGTTTTCACAACTTGCTCCAAATATACAAGTCCCCTCTAAAATGTAAAGTGCTGCGGAATATGTTGGCGCTATAGAAATAAAATTATTATTATTATATATACAGCGCAAGTGAGAATCGAGTGCATGGAGCGGGCTCACACAGGCGATGGCTGTGAATTACAGCCAGGACCTGCTGCTCACAATCGCAGGTGGAGCTGAGCTCCACATTTGAATGTTAACCTGTTAAATGTCGCTGTCAATCTCTGACAAAGGCATTTAACTCACACAGACTCGCACGCGAGTGTTTAATTCCGCCCACGGTGCACCCGTGCCATGATCACGGACTGCCGATGGGTTGTCATGACAGCCGAGGGTCTGCTGATAAACCCCGTCATTACGGAACTCCTTTGGAACCCTGCCTATGGCAGAGCTTCAAAAAAGACTGTGATTTCTGCTATATACTGTTGCTTATAGTACAAGCGATCGGATGATCACATCTTTCAGACCCTAAGGGGGCTAACAAAATCAGTAAAAAGTAACAGAATTTAAAAAATATGAAAAAATAGATGAATAAATAAATGTTCAAATTACACCCCTTTCCCCCAGTGAAAATAAAGATATTACAAAAATTAAAAAATATACAAATTTGGTATCACCACATTCAGAAAAGTACAATCTATCAAAATCTAAAAACAATTAACCCTAACGGTAAACACCGTGAACGAAAAAGTGTAAAAACGCCAAAATGATGTTTTTTTGTCACCATAATTCCACAAAAAATGCTGTAACAAGCGATAAAAAACTCACATGTATCCCAAAATGGTACTAATAAAAACATCATCTCGACCTACAAAAAATAAGCTATCATATAGCTCTATCAGACAAAAAATAAAAATGTTACGGCTATAATCGTATTGATGAGGATAATTATATTACATGGTCATTTTTACCACAGAAAGTTCACCGTACAAACAGTTCCCAAAAAACAATGTCAGAATTGTGCTTTTTTCACAATTTCACCGCACTTGGAATATTTTTTGCGTTTTTGTGTACACTATGTGGTAAAATGAATAGTGTTATTCAAAAGTACAACTCGTTCCGCAAAAATCAAGCCCTCATATGTCTATTTCAATGGAAAACTAAAAGAGTTATGGCTCAGGGAAGAAGAAAATAATAATTTGACTCCATCAAGATGGTGCCGGCAGCGCCTGCGCAGTTGCATCTATGGAAACACGATAGATGCTACTGCACAGGTGCCATTTTGTTAGAGAAAAAAATTGGGCTCATTCAAAATGGCGCCGGAGGCGGTACTTGAGCAGTAGCATCTACTTTGATGAAAATATTACGTCTAAAATATGTCTAAATCATAAATCAATATATGCATATTAGCCATTGTATCATGCTACAGCTTAGGCGCAGCCGCCTTTTTGATGAATGCTACTTTTTTTTCCACGTAATATTCTATGCAGTATGCAAAATAGGGGGCAGGTCACTAGGGGATCAGTGACCTGTCATAAACCCATGCAGATGAATATGTAAGAAGAGCACCACACTAAAGCACCGCCCATACAGATACAGTCCCGCCCTGGAGTGCAAGAATCTCATCAACTGAAAACTACAAATAAAGATTAAACAGCAACCACAAGATGAATTTGATCAACCCAGGTATCATTTTAATCAGTATAATGGTGCCAACATGGCAGTGTCTGTAGGTTACTCAGCACAATCCTGCTGACAGGTTCTCTTTAACATGAAAACTCAGCTCAGCCAACCATTAATGTCTTTTCCAAGGAGAGGATAAAACGTTCTTCCATTTTCCTTTGAGAAATATATGAATAATTTGTCCTTGTCAAGTGGGTATGTCTAGTACTGACAATATCCACCCTGTCAATAAGACGAATTGTAAGTTAACCATTATTTGTCAATGTATACATAAATTTCCAGGAGGAATCACAAGGAAATTGCCCAGTGTAGTGCTACAAATTCTCCAGCATTCTTTTATGGTGGCTACAAGTATTTACTAAATACGGCATGTTAGAAGAGATGACAAGTTCTCTTTAATCTCAACATTGAAGAAAAGAAAGAAATACAGTCATTCCTACCAGACCATCTACAATTCAAATTCAAACCCACAATGCAAAGTTTTTACACATGTTCATACACACGCATGCACAGATTAAAAGTTATCAGATATATTTTAGTGGTTGAAGTTGAATCTCTTACAGTCTAAGTGTCCAGAAAGTTTCTTTCCTAGTATTAGAAATATAAGTCATTGTTTCTGTAATGTTCTAGGCACACATAAATGTATAAAGACAGCTTGAGTACAGTATGCTAATGAACTCAATTGAAAGCATAACAGGTGTCCATAATGTGCTGATGTTTGCCCAAGCCAGACATTTGTATGTTAAGACGCTGTTTAGTAGGCATCACTCTGTCTTACTCAGGATGTTGGCTGTTATTTCAAAAATGTCTATGCAAACTAATTTCTGGTAAACACTTTTATATATTTCATTACTGCTTTGATATTTTTTCCGATGCTAGATTCCTAAAGCAGTTGGAGAAAGGCATACTAAAAAATTCAACAAATATTTGACCATTGCGACAAAAAAAAAATATGTAAAATAATGGAAGCCAAAAAAATTAGGCATCAATAAAAAAACACTTGCAAACATGTTTGATGTGAATTCATTATTGTCTGAAAATTAATTGCATAAAGCATAAAGTGTATAGAGAATGTCAACCAGGACATGCTTATGATACATTCTCAATGCAAATGACCACACAGATGGCAAACTGCACTTTAGGCCAAAAAAGAACAAAATTGGTCTGGAGAAGAGAAGACCCTTAAAAAATATATGGCAACAGTGGTGATTCACAGGGCAAATGTGGGTAACATGCTCACCTTGAAAGGATTGGCCAGTCATGGGTTTACCGCAACAGAGAGGAGCCAGAAGCCGCATCATCTGATTTCTATTACTCCTGCACTGATTAGAAGCACTTCACCTTCATATTAAACCGTATAAATTTATTTTAGCAGTGCAGGAGTTAGTCTGCTCAGTTGAGAGCTCCTGGAAGCTTTCCTGTGTTAAGGCTGTTCGCCACTCCCATCTCCTTTATAATCTGGACCCTAGCTAGCACTCATTGTCAGAGAAGCTTATGCTGCATGACTGAAGGTTGTTGGTGATTGTTGTTGAAGAAGGTGTTTGGTGTATTTATCTGTGACTGTTGCTAGGTTTTGAGTGTATAATAATTTCCTGATGTGAGCAGCGCCTCATGACGTAGGTGTCTCTAACGATAGAGGAGATAGAGACAACAGATAGCGAGATCCTAGTGGAGAGAACAAGAGAGAAGTGACCAAACGTACAGAGTGATCAATCTGAGATAGGTCATCTTGTGTTTCTTCCATTTTCTAATAATTGTGCCAACAGTTGTTGCCTTCTCACCAGCTACTTGCTATTGTCCTGCAGCCCATGCAAGCCTTGTGCTGGTGTATAGTTTTGTCCCCAGTGTCCTTAGACAGCTCTTTAGTTTTGGCGGAGAGATTGGAGTTTCATTAATTGAGAGGTGCAATTAATACAGGTAATGAGTGCACAGTAGACGGGCTTATTAAAGAAAAACTAACAGGTCTGTGAGAGCCAGAATTCTTGCTGGTTAGCAGGTAATCAAACACTTATTTCATGCAATAAAATGCATTTCAATTATTTAAAAATCAAGCAATGTGACTTTCTGGTTTTTTTAAAGATTCTCTCTACCACAGCTGAAGTGTACCTACTATAAAAATTACAGAATTCTCCATTCTTTGTAGGTGGGAAAATTTGCAAAATTGTCAGTGTATCAAATACGTATTTCCCCAACTGTATATAGTTTCCCAAATGCAGGCAGAACACACGATACTCCAGTTTTTCTTTGCACTTAAATGAATACAAAAGCTATTTAACATTCAAACACTGAAGAACATTTAACATGGTTGTGGCATATTCACAGCATGATCAGTGCATTCCATAAATTAACAATATACAGATATTAAGAGTAGAAAAAATCAATCTTCACAGAAGGTAGATGACCTTTGCTACATTTCAGGTGTCCACCACACCCTTTCCCAAGCATGGTAAAGAAGGCAGACAAAACACAGCAAAGATGGCATATCACTGAATCATATACCTGCTACGAAATATTAGAGATGAGCGAAAAAATTCAAGTACAATTGAATTGTATTTGAATTTTACAAAAATACACATTTACTAAAGTGATGATATTTTTGTAAATCGCTTCCACACGGATTCAGCAAAATGCTGTCCATTTTTCTGAACCTTGAAGGGTCATCAAAAGTTTCAAAAATAGAAGAAACATATTTATACTCTCCTTACCACTCATCTCCCCAGTAGTGATGAGCGAGTATGCTCGTTGCTCTGGTTTTCAAAAGCATGCTCGGGTGTCCTCCGAGTATTTTGGCGTGCTAGGTGATTTAGTTTGTGTCGCCACAGCTGCATGATTTGCGACTGCTTAACAGCCTGAATACATGTGGGGATTCCCTAACACACAGGCAATCCCCACATGTATTCAGGCTGTCTATCAGTCACAAATCATGCAGCTGCAGCGACAAAAACTAACTCTGAGCACACCCAAATACTCTAAAGATACCCAAGCATGCTCGGGAAAACTCGAGCAACGAGTATACTCGCTCATCACTACTCCCCAGCCCTTCTACTCCTCACCTTCACCTGTTCAGTTGTCATCACAACTTCTGATCAACACCACAAGCCCAAACATTCCCCTGGTCTGTCACACTAGAAAAAATTCTGTATTTTTGACACTGTGCTGGTATTGATGCACAATATTGGTCAAAATACTACCATGTGAAACTGGCCTCAGAGAATTTAGCAGATTTATTGTATGAAATTCTATATTCTATTCTGCTTCATTAATATCAAGGCTGCATTCACATGATAAGCTTTTGGTGTCTTTGTAGATTTTCTGCATTTTTGAGCCCATTAAGTAAAAATAGGTTACTTGCATTTTTTCTAAAATACAGAGTCAAAACCTCACCCAAAGCTCATTGTGGGAACATAGTCTTAGTAGAAATTTCTGCTGAGTTATTCCAGTATTTGTTTAGTCACACTTTGATGTAAGTACTTAATACTGTATTATATTATTTATATTAACAAGTAATGAGCAATAAATCAACTAATAATCCCGGCAAATTAAAGACCTTTCTCCAGGACCACCAAGGTCCTTTGACATAAAGGAGCCTTGTGAAACAAATATATTGATAAATAGTGGATTAATCTTGCTGATAAAAGAAAGTAGTACTACTGAATAGGTGCATGCTTCAAACAAAGGATTCTGTTGAGAAGGAACAGGTAAAAGATGGATGGTTTGTTAAACATTGCCAGCATACTTTGCTTGTGCCATTCAGCGGTCATAGCTAATGGTAACAAGGGCATTGTGTAGCAGACCCATTTGCTAATTTCAGCCAACTTAATGCTATTCCTTATCTTTGTTAGTTTTACAAAGATTAAGGTGGTTTCTATGTTTTCAATGCACTACACTCCTTCATGAAAAACATTCCTGAAGGTCTAACGTCTTAAATACACATGTCCAATGACATTAGAAAAGCCGGGGCAGGTCCCAGCCTCTTTCAGAAAATGATTTACATAGTTTTCTTTTCAACTGTACTATGCGAAATGTGATCATGACAACACCTCGGTTAATTACCATTGTAGATAAATTATTGTTGCATCATGGCTGCAAGCCACTCACTATTCAATGCTACTGCAATAGAAATAGCCTGAAGTGAAAGTGTGGCTTAACTTTCTCCCAATGATTCAAGGCTATTCATAAAAAGCTGGTAAATTTATGATTAGAGATGAGCGAATATTTCAATATTCAGTTCAGATTACGATCGCCGTATTTGCAGTATTCGCCGAACATAGCCGAACGCCATTGGAGTCAATGGGAGTACAGATGAGCGAATAGGTTCGGAAACATAAAATCGGCATGAATATGGTACGACTATGGCACAAATATGGCAAATTTGGATTCGGCGATCGTTTTCCAAACATATTCGCTCATCTCTATTTATGATGACATGATGTTCATCCAAATTTATTTTTATACATAATCTGTTCCACAATTCTAGTTACATGTTACCTTGCAATTTATTGACATCAAATAGGTTGTATTGTGTAAAAGCCGTAACACACGGGCCTCAGTGGTCAAGAGATCGAAGAAAGGGATGTCATCGTTTTTTGTACCACAAGAAACTTCCAGAGCGCCAAGCGCTGAAACCACCTAAGGATAAGGCAACTTAGTATAACTTCTCTTATTCGTTTTTAATTATTCAGACCATTCCTTTATAAGAACATAATATTGCAGAC
Organism: Oophaga sylvatica; assembly: GCA_033576555.1. Classification (NCBI taxonomy): domain Eukaryota; kingdom Metazoa; phylum Chordata; class Amphibia; order Anura; family Dendrobatidae; genus Oophaga; species Oophaga sylvatica. The sequence continues at coordinate 482,980,055 of JARQOD010000005.1, forward strand.
AACAACCCAAGTTACCTACATAACCAAGCCCATTTCCAGAGCGTAAAACTTAGAAGGAACACATCTTCAGTAGCTGTCAGTAAGACGCTTTCATGGACTACTATTCTTCTTGACTCTCCCAAGCACATTCCCACCTGCTTCAGTTGAGAGAGAAGGAAATAATGTGCTGGCAGACATCTCTGGGAGCTTATCTACTGACAGAACAAACCGAGTGTTAAGATTTAACATGCCCATTTGTTTTTCCATCAATATAAGAAGTTTGACGTCTTCTGTCATATATCATAACAGACCTTCGACAAACTACTAGAGAAACTGCGATCAGGCTAGGTGGTAAGAGTTGTCACATTCATCCCTTAGGACACACCTGTCCTGGACAAAAAACGATCAGCCTCTCGATATTTAGTGGCTTTGGCATTACTGCCTTTTGCTATTACAATTTACTTCACCTTTTATATGTAACAACTTCTTGGGACAATACAGTTTCCTGAGTCAGTTATCTATGGAGCCACAAAAATTGGCTTTAATCCACATTCAATTTTTTCTTCTGCACACTTATAAATTTGAATGGACAAGTTCCATCTAAAACACAAAAGAGAATAGCGCACACAGTGATTTTTTTCACACGGACCCTATGTCCCTGTGAAAAGTCTGCCATCTGAACAGTATAGTCTGAATTGTATTAATCATAGGATACATTAATAAGGAGTTGGTTTACATTGATTATGGAGCAGATTCTGCTCAACAATTGACATTTGGATAAGCTTCTAATTCATTTAAATGGGAAAACACACCATGAATCCACATAGTGCTACTTTGTGGACAAAGATGTGATTTGTCAATCTTTGACATACTTCTACCTAAGAAGAAGCTCCAAATTTGACTTCTGAATAAAGTGATACAGAAAAAAAAAACATATGCAAACAAGCGGATAAAAAATACACCAAAAATGAGCCAAAAACTGTATTTTTTTAATTACTTGGATTATTCAACGTACAAATTCTACATAAAAACTCTTTGTGCAGATAACCTCAAATCCTGTCATTAAAATAACAAGCCATGGTGGCATAACGAAAAACCTAGTCATGCACTTTTGGTAAATTGCCCACCTAATCAGATGGAGTTTTTAGGTGGAATGCCTGGGTGATATCCTGATCTTCAGCTCAGGTTTCTCATATTAAGCATGTTAGATCTATTCTTCTAAAGCTTCGTGAGAGTTTCTTTTTTTCTAAAGTAGACGAATGTGTGCTTAACATTGAGCATTCCTTTCTGAGAATTTTGGACCCATGAGCTTCAAAATGAACTCCTATTGATGCTAGAAATATTTAATAGGATTCAAACCAGAAACCTGTAAGAACATAAACAATTTTCGGCATAGTGTTATGATTTGGTAGCTGAGGAGTGCAGGTAAAAAAAGGCAATACACCAGAGCAGTTGGAAACTATGAGATTGCAGTACCCTGACTAACCACCACAACTAGAGGCAGCCGTGGAGCGTTCCTACGTTGGTCCTAGACGCCTCGTCACAGCCTGAGAAACTAACTACACCTAAAGATAGATATAGGAAAGCTATCTGCCCCGGAGCAGAACCCCAAAGACAATAGAAAGCCCCCAAACATGTAATGGCGGTTAGACAAGATGAAATACTGACACAGAAAGAAAATAGTATGAGCAAACGCTGGGGCCCAAACTAACTAAATAGAAAAGGACAGGAAGGGTACTTACTGCAATCCCAGAAAACCCTGAAAATCACCAACACACTAATTTCAAAAACACCTGAGATCACACGACCTCTACCACCTAAATTAGTTCTCTGGTGTAACAAAATCAAAACAGCAGCCACTGAAAAAACTGGAAAAAGCAAAAGTACATACATAAGTGGCTGAACTAAACTGAGAGGGCAAAAGCCCCCGGAGGGGACCCTGAAGGCCCCCACAGAATTGCAGGACAAAAATGCAAAAATATAGCACAAAAACAAAAAGAAGAAAATGTCTTATCTGTTAGCAGGAGATGCAGACACGACACAGCAGGCTACAAGGGAAACAGGAATGAAGGATTCAGACCAGAACAATTGATCACCGGCAACCCTGATGGGAAGGTGACTCCATTATATAAGACCAGTCAGTAACACCTGATTCCCAGTCCTCACAATCTTCACTGGACAGACCAGCACCGCTTGTAACCACCAGAGGAAGCCTCTGCTCAGAACTCATCTCAAACCCATTCACAACAGTACCCCCCCCTTGAGGAGGGGTCACCGAACCCTCATTGAGCAACCAGGTCGGTCAGGATGAGTTCTATGATACGCACGGATAAGTCTCCTAGCATGGATGTCCGAAGCAAACACCCAAGAATTGTCTTCCTGACCATAACCTCTCCATTTAACCAAATACTGGAGTTTCCGTCTAGAAAAACGAGAATCTAATATTTTCTCAACCACATACTCCAGATTGCCCTCAACCAAAACAGGGTCAGGAGGCACAGCAGCAGGAACCACTGGCTCAACAAACCTCTTCAACAAGGACTTGTGGAACACGTTATGGATCTTAAATGTCCCTGGAAGAAGCAAACGAAAAGAAACAGGATTAATAATCTCCATGATCTTATAAGGTCCAATGAACCTAGGCTTAAATTTAGGAGATGCCACTCTCATAGGAATATTCTTTGAGGACAACCAGACCAAGTCCCCCACTTTAAACCGAGGACCATCAGTCCTATGCCGGTTAGCAAACCGCTGGGCCTTCTCCTGAGAGAGGGACAACCTCTCCACTACCTGGTCCCAAATCTGTTGCATACGCTCCACAACAGAGTCAACACCTGGACAGACAGAAGCCTCCGTCTGTCCTGAAGAAAATCGAGGGTGAAACCCAGAATTACAGAAAAACGGAGACATCAAAGTGGCAGAGCTAGCCCTATTATTAAGAGCAAACTCAGCCAAAGGCAAAAAAGAGACCCAGTCATCCTGATCAGCAGACACAAAGCATCTTAGATAAGTCTCCAATGTCTGGTTTGTTCTCTCAGTTTGACCATTGGTCTGAGGATGAAATGCCGAGGAGAAAGACAATTGAACACCCAGTTTAGAACAAAAAGTCCTCCAAAATCTGGAAACAAACTGGACTCCTCTGTCAGACACAATGTTCTCAGGAATGCCGTGTAAACGAACCACGTGCTGAAGGAACAACGGCACCAATTCAGAGGAGGAAGGCAACTTAGGTAATGGCACAAGATGTATCATTTTGGAAAACCTATCACAAATTACCCAGATGGTGGTCATTCTCTGAGAAACAGGAAGGTCGGAAATGAAATCCATAGAGATATGGGTCCATGGTCTCTTGGGCACAGGCAATGGCATCAACAAACCACTAGAGCGAGAGCAAGGCTTGGAGCGAGAGCAAGTCCCGCAGGACTGCACAAATTCCCTGACATCACGAGACAAGGTAGGCCACCAAAAGGACCGACTAACCAAGTCTCTGGTACCAAAAATTCCGGGATGCCCAGCCAATGCGGAACAATGAATCTCAGACATCACACTCTTTTTCCACTGATCCGGGACAAACAATTTTCCAACCGGGCAGCGCTCGGGCCTATCCTCCTGACACCCCTCCAGAGCTAGTCTCAAATTGGGCGAGATGGCGGAAAGAACTACACCCTCTTTCAAAATAACAGAAGGATCAGATAACTCAGGAGAGTCCACAAGGAAGCTCCTCGAGAGGGCATCCGCCTTAACATTCTTAGTGCCAGGAAGAAAGGAAACCACAAAATTAAAACGTGTGAAAAACAAGGCCCACCTGGCCTGTCTAGGATTGAGTCGCTTGGCAGATTCCAGATAGACCAGATTCTTATGGTCCGTAAGGACCACCACCTGATGTTTGGCTCCCTCCAGCCAATGTCTCCACTCTTCAAAAGCCCACTTCATGGCCAATAACTCCCGATTACCCACGTCATAATTACGTTCAGTAGGAGAAAATTTTCGAGAGAAAAAGGCACAAGGGTTACTTTTAGAGGTCTCTGGATCTTTTTGGGACAAAACGGCACCTGCCCCAATTTCAGAGGCATCAACCTCCACCTGAAATGGCAGAGAAACATCAGGCTGCCGTAGAACAGGAGCAGAAGTGAATCTCTGCTTAAGTTCCTGAAATGCAGAGACTGCCTCAGGAGGCCAATTCACCACATCAGAACCCTTTCTGGTCAAATCAGTTAATGGTTTAACAATAACCGAGAAATTACCAATAAATTTACGATAAAAATTGGCAAAACCCAAAAATCTCTGAAGAGCCTTTAATGAAGTAGGTTGGACCCAATCACAGATGGCCTGAACCTTGACCGGGTCCATTTCAATAACAGATGGGGACAAAATGAATCCCAGAAATGAGATCCTCTGTACGCCAAAAAGACACTTTGATCCCTTCACATACAGAGCATTCTCTCTCAAAATCTGGAATACAGTTCGAACATGTTTCACATGAGAGTCCCAGTCATTAGAAAAAATCAAGATATCATCCAAATAAACAATCAGAAATTTGTCCACAAAATCCCTGAAAATGTCATTCATGAAGGACTGGAAGACGGAAGGAGCATTAGTGAGCCAAAGGGCATCACCAGGTACTCAAAATGCCCTTCAGGGGTATTGAATGCCGTCTTCCATTCATCCCCGTGCTTAATGCGAATAAGGTTATACGCCCCCTTGAGGTCAAGCTTGGTAAACCAAGTAGCGTTTTTCACCCTGGAAAACAGGTCAGAAATCAAGGGTAACGGGTATTGATATTTCACAGTAATATTGTTCAAGAGACGATAATCAATACACGGCCTCAATGAACCATCCTTTTTGGCCACAAAGAAAAAACCGGCACCTAAGGGTGAAGAGGATGGTCTGATATGACCCTTCTCCAATGATTCCTTGATATAAGACCGCATAGCGTCATGTTCAGGTACAGACAAGTTAAAAAGGCGACCCTTAGGGAATTTACTACCCGGCACTAATTCAATAGCGCAGTCATAGCTCCTATGGGGAGGCAAGGATGCAGATTTACTTTCGCTAAACACATCAGAAAAATCAATCAAAAAGTCAGGAACATCCTGAGCCTGGGGGAGGCAGAAAAAACAGGAGTGTTGGTATTAACACATTGGCAGCCCCAACTGGTTACAGACACAGATTTCCAATCCAAAACAGGATTATGAGACTGTAACCAAGGGAAACCCAGCACGATAATGTCATGCAGATTATACAGAACCAAAAATTTGCAGCACTCCTGGTGATCAGGTTCAACCCTCATTATCACCTGAGTAGAAAACTGGGGTTTATTCTCAGCCAAAGGGGTAGAATCGATCCCCAATAGGGGAATAGACTTCTGTAGGGGTATCAAGGGAAACCCACAACGTCTAGCAAAATCATAATCCATCAGGTTAATAGCTGCTCCAGAATCAACGAAAGCCTGAGCAGAAAATGAGGACAGAGAGCATATCAGAGTGACAGTTAATAAAAACTTAGTCTGAACACTACCCAAGACAACTGAGCGTGCAAAACGTCTTCCCCGCTTAGGGCAGACTGAAATAGCATGAGAGGCATCACCACAGTAGAAACATAACCCATTGCGCTTTCGAAACTCATGACGCTGTGCCCCAGACACCACTCTATCACACTGCATGGGTTCAGAAGCTGGTTCACAAGGCAACACCATTCCACGCATACTTCTCCGCTCACGCAAACGTCTGTCAATTTGAATCGCTAATGACATAGAATCATTGAGACCAGAGGGGACAGGGAATCCCACCATAACATCCTTTACATTATCTGACAGACCCTTCCGGAAAAGGGCTGCCAAAGCGTCGTCATTCCATTTGGTCAGGACTGCCCACCTACGGAATCTCTGACAGTATAACTCAGCGTCATCAAGTCCCTGATTTAATGCCAACAAGGCTTTTTCAGCTTGATCAGTGACATTAGGCTCATCGTTCAATAACCCCAAAGCCTGAAAAAATGCATCAACATCACTCAAAACAGGATCCCCAGGTGTCAGGGAAAAAGCCCAATCCTGAGGATCGCCGCGCAGGAGAGAGATGATAATTTGAACCTGCTGCGCTGCGTTCCCTGAGGACTTAGATTTTAAGGCAAAAAACAATTTACAATTATTTTTGAAATTCTGAAACTTAGCTCGATCCCCTAAAAACAAATCTGGCATGGGAATCCTAGGTTCCACAACAGGCAACCTAGCAAGATAGGTAGCAATACTCTGAACCTCAGTGGCAAGCTGATCCACACGGCCAGACAACTGTGCAAACTCCATTGAGAGAAAAGATCCTACCCAGCACCCAGAGATACAGAGGGAAAAAAAAATGCAACAAACAGAAAAATATCTCTGACAACTCTGACAACCTTTTTTTTTTTTTTCACAATATTTTTCCCTTCTGTGAGTACCACACAATTTTCAGTTTTGGGCCGGTGATACTGTTATGATTTGGTAGCTGAGGAGTGCAGGTAAAAAAAGGCAATACACCAGAGCAGTTGGAAACTATGAGATTGCAGTACCCTGACTAACCACCACAACTAGAGGCAGCCGTGGAGCGTTCCTACGTTGGTCCTAGACGCCTCGTCACAGCCTGAGAAACTAACTACACCTAAAGATAGATATAGGAAAGCTATCTGCCCCAGAGCAGAACCCCAAAGACAATAGAAAGCCCCCAAACATGTAATGGCGGTTAGACAAGATGAAATACTGACACAGAAAGAAAATAGTATGAGCAAACGCTGGGGCCCAAACTAACTAAATAGAAAAGGACAGGAAGGGTACTTACTGCAATCCCAGAAAACCCTGAAAAGCACCAACACCACTAATTTCAAAAACACCTGAGATCACACGACCTCTACCACCTAAATTAGTTCTCTGGTGTAACAAAATCAAAACAGCAGCCACTGAAAAAACTGGAAAAAGCAAAAGTACATACATAAGTGGCTGAACTAAACTGAGAGGGCAAAAGCCCCCGGAGGGGACCCTGAAGGCCCCCACAGAAGTGCAGGACAAAAATGCAAAAATATAGCACAAAAACAAAAAGAAGAAAATGTCTTATCTGTTAGCAGGAGATGCAGACACAACACAGCAGGCTACAAGGGAAACAGGAATGAAGGATTCAGACCAGAACAATTGATCACCGGCAACCCTGATGGGAAGGTGACTCCATTATATAAGACCAGTCAGTAACACCTGATTCCCAGTCCTCACAATCTTCACTGGACAGACCAGCACCGCTTGTAACCACCAGAGGAAGCCTCTGCTCAGAACTCATCTCAAACCCATTCACAACAGCATAGTCTATTTAATTCCCCAGCGGAGCTTTGCATGGCCTATAACTCTTACTATGCCAACTTGGAACTCCTTACAAAGAGAAGTGTTACCCCTTACACACCTTATCAAATGCCTTTCACTAAGCCAACCAGTTCTTTTGCTTTGCACTGATGAGAGGCAAAAATCTTGAAACACATGTCTGCAAGTGGAGCTTTTGGTTTGGTTTTATATCCTAGGGCATGTGACAAAGCTCTTTAAAGGGTTATTGCAAAAGAATTAAGTAGCACCCTATCCATGGGATATTGAATACCTTGCTGATCGCTGGAAGCCTGACTGCTGAGACCCCCAGAAATTCCGAGAATTGGTCCCTGAGAATGGAGCTCTGCAGCTCTATCCTGAATGAGAGGAGGTGCACATTCTAAGCCTCCAATCCATTTATTTCCTGTGGGACTGCTGGTTATAGCTGAACGCTGTACTCAGCAGTCCCATAATTAATTAATATAACAAAAGCCGTTAGCAGAGGATATTTGTATAAGGAGTTAATAACACATATACAATTGCTACTGGACCACATATCAACATAAAGAAGGGTTCTAAGTTTATTAAATCTTTGAAACGTTGAAATATAGAAAAGAGGTTACTTGTATATTTAAAAGGGTATTCCCATTTCTGTCATTCTCTGAGTTACAGAAACAGCATAGCTTACCGAGACACATTGTTTCCATCGTTCTCATTGATTTCTAAGTGAGCCACCACAACAGTGTAGATCAGACACCATTGCCTATTTCCAGAGCCTCATCTCCTGTGGCCAGAGCTTGGACACTAAAATTGTATCATTTCAATTCAGCCATTAACAACTGAGATGAGAATAATAAACTTCTATGTATTGTAAGAGATGCTTTTAAGCAGTTCCCTTTAAACAATGGTTAAAAAAGGTTTTTTTTTCTTCACTAAAGGCACTAACATTTGATGACTGCAAATTCACAATAAGGCCTCATTCAGGCATGTATTTTTTTTGCGTATGAGTAAAAAAAAAATATTTGTCATCAGCGTGCTGGATTCAGTTTTCATCGGCATCAACACGTGTGTGACATCCATTTTTCTTGTTGGGAAAAAAATAAATATATTGCAAACTTATGCCCATTTAACACTAGGACTACTGGACTCGTGACCCCGCCTAGAACTACTGAAAGGAGTCATTTTGACTCCTTGCTTGTTTTCGTTTATGTTTAGAGTTTCATTTGTGGTTATTTATTAATAATTATATTTTTGTAATGTATTATTATTGTGAGATCCAACAGTAATGCTTTTGATTGTTTTTTTTCTGCTTTTCTTATTTTTCTACAGAAAATAACAATAATTATAATAGATGTTTTTCAAACATTTTTTTTTATTCAAGTGCACACATATAAACAACAACTGAAGAACAAAAAGCAGAGAAAATGTAGGTGGAGGAGCATAAAAATGAAAATATGGCGCAGAATTCACCTTCTGAACATTTGGTGTTTCGCATTTTAGGCATTGCCTTTGATTTATGGCAGTACATTGCCCACACAAAGACTTACCACAAGTCTTACAATTGCCGACAGATCTATTTTTTCTTGCACTTTTCTTTGATCTGGCAAAATTTTGTTTGAACCATCACTTCTGAGCATGTAGAAACTTGGGACGTGGAACCCTTTTCCCTATCTGTGACATAAGGACCACTCAACTCTCTCACAAGCGTTTGCAAAAATGCCTTGCGTGACATTTTTTGGTGGGTTATCTCATTGAATATTATCCATGCATTTATACCCACAAAGTCTAAGGCATTTTCAAATGCATGAACAGGCCATCTCCTTGTGCATGTTCGTGTGGTATATTTTCGTGCCATCTGATCCACTACATCTACTCCATATTTTGTTTCATTGTAAAACTTTACCGTTTCTGGAGTTTTTTTAGCGGAATCAGACGCAACAACAACATCTGGATGGACGGAACTCAAAATGACAACATTTTTGTTGGGCTTTCCTTGATATACTGTAAGTGTAAAATTGTCTTCATTTCTAAACACTTTAGTGTTGTACAATTCCTCTTTCATGGATTTTATTTCTTTAGGCACTTCTCGCCTTATCTTTTTCAGTGTTCCCACGATGGTTGTTCCTTTGCTTTTTAGCTGTTTAGCTAATTTTACTGAAGTAAAATAATTATCGGTTGTAACATTGCGACCTTTTTTCAAAAACGGGTCCAATAACTTCATTACCACATGGTCAGCTAAACGGTCCTCAGCACGGCGTGTGTCATCTTTGCCTAGATAAGGGAAGCCATTTGCCAGATATTTGCTCTCCTTATCAACAGCTAGCCAATATTTGTGGCCATATTTATCTGGTTTGGAAGCCATGTACTGCGTGAATGGACACCTAGTTTTGCTTGGGAAAAGTTGCTCATCCACCGTTATGTATGGGCCAGGTTTGTAACACGCAATACAATTTTCAATAAACCTGTCCCACACAGTAGAAAATAGAGCAAACTTGTCCGTTTGCAGTCTCTCCGATCGAGTAGATTTCTCATCAAATCTGAGAAACCTCATAATTTCAACAAAGCGGTCCCTAGACATTGTCGCTTTGCAAAACGGTATTCCCCAGTCATTACACCAAATACTGCTAATCGAGTGACTGTTCGTGCCAGATATTCCACGAGCATAGAATATCGCAATGAATGCATCTAGCTCCTCATCAGATAGAGTAAACTGTAAATTATTGTTCCTGCATGCTTCTGCAAGCGTACAGTTCTTTATATGTGTCAATATATATGAATCAAAAATTAGCATAAGATAAGAGCCTAGAGTAAACAAGCTATTTTGTTCAGCATTACACAGTAATACAAGCAGGTAAAACACAAGGAAAATGTGAAAAGTTGACATGTAAATTGAACTACATCTATATGAACATCAGGGTAAATAAGACAGAGTGAAAAAATTATGCACAAAACTTTATAGCAACATTTAGTGACAAAAGGACCTCAAAATATAGTAGGGAGTCAAAATGACTCCCTTCAGTAGTTCTTGGTAAATTTTGAAAAAAACGCGCAAATTTTTCACCAAAATTATTTATTCTCACAAAATCTTTTTTCACATCATATTTGAGGAAAAGTCACCGAGTTTCAAGCCGGAATTCTGAAAAATGTAGTCACAGAAGAGAAATAAAAAATGAAAGGAGTCAAAATGACTCCATCAGTAGTTCTAGTGTTAATGGAGTGAAAAACAGACCCAGTAAAAAAAAGAGACAACAGTCACTGTTCCATTCACTTGATTGGCAAATTTTTTTCTACAAATCGGAAAAAAACTAATCTCTTTTTTTTAGGAAAATTAGGAAAATATGTCCAAAAAATATAGACGTGTGAATATTCCTATAGACTATAACAGATAGAACACGAATGGGAAACATGAACATCTGAATGAGTGAAACGTTGATGAACGTACAGTAAACATTGATGCACCAAATTGTTAAACTAAACCTTACAGTTCTACTATGGGACCAAGGACAATGCAATCGTGTGACAATCCACTGGCCCACAAGAATTGGGTTCTGCCTAAAGTGGACAAGTTTTACTTTATCCTTAGTGCTTCTATTGTTTCAAAGGGAAGGTACTCCTTACTGCTAAAATAACATGCCTAACGTTCTGTGTTGATTTGCACCTCAAAAGGTTCTAATGACTGTAAAGTCACTACATCTTATGCTGAATAACATATATTTATAGTGGTCCACACAAATAATCTTTAACATTTCACTGCTCATTATCAACAGACTCTCTTCAGTTTAGGTTAGCTTCAGGTTAGCTTTACCTTCTAGGGTGCAATCACATGATCATATTTTATGGCTTGTGTTCGAGAGTCAAAATTACTGGCTCAAAAGCAGGAACTCCTGACCTGAACTAACAACTTCATAGGCATATTTGAGACTGTTAACTCAGGGCATGAGACTCATAATTGAGCTAGGCATTACATCCTGGACAGACCTTAGACCATATGTTTGCGTGAATGTGCCCTGACATGATAAATACCTGTTGTGCCACTGTACGCAGGAGAAGAATACCTTAAAAAAGGGTGTAGAAATAAAATCTACTTTTACATCAAAAGATTATATCAAGGGGCGGTGATAGAAGCAGGAAGAGTGACACAAGTGCCACACTACAAATTCTGTCACTGCCCCCTGATGACATTTTGTTTCATGGTAAGAAACAAGGACTGCGGAGACAGAAGCACCGTCCTGTGACACCTTCTTTGAGACTCCTCTAAAAAATGTCACAGGAAGTGAAGTAAGAAAACACATTTAGGGATTACGCTCCAGGAAATTTTGGAAAGAATTTCATTCCAGGACAGAAACTAACTCTTGAGATTCTAATCAGCTCTCTCTAGCAGTTAGCGGGTCACATGCCTACCCTTCTCTCTCAGCTCCTGCTGTTATCAGTCCTGCAAAATCACCTGCTCCCAATATCATCATTTTCCAGAGCAGTTCTACTAATCACTGCTGGCTTATTAAAAGGCACTGATATCAATATGCAAATATAGTGAAAACAGACTTAATAACAAGAACTGACAGGCCAATAAGCAGGGTAAGTTCAACAGTAGAACAAAGCTATTGAAACACAACTGTCTCTTAAATGAGCAGTGCCACCCTCACCCTCCTACATGCCCCCTAAGCAACAAAGAAATAAGGAGACTGGAGAGCTGTGCTAACCTGAAGACACGGCATGTTGAAAAATAACCCTTTAAGTTTGGGATTATTGTCTCACAAGAAATAAATTAGTATAAATAGATGCTGACTTCTCACAACCTTCAAAGGTTTTTCTCTGGGGTTCCAAAAGCAGCAATTGTTGTATACTCATTACTGAAGGTTTATACACTGCTCAAAAAAATAAAGGGAACACTAAAATACCCCTTCTTAGATGTCACCAAATAAAATATTACAGTTGCAAATCTTTATACATTACGTAGTGGAATGTATTGAGAACAATTAAATATAAAAATGATCAATGTAAATCAAAATTAATATCCCATGCAGGTCTGGATTTGAAATAATACTCAAAATCAAAGTGGAAAATCAAATTACAGGCTGATCCAACTTCAGTGAAAATGCATCAAGACAAGGAAATTATGCTCAATAGTGTGTGTGGCATCCACATGTCTGTATGACATCCTTACAACACCTGGGCATGGTCCTGATGAGCTGGTGGATGTTCTCCTGAGGGATCTCCTCCCAGACCTGGATTAAAGCATCAGTTAACTCCTGGGCAGTTTGTAGTACAACGAGGCATTGGTAGATGGAACAAGACATGATGTCCCAGGCAGGACAGTCCATAGCATCAAAGCCTTCATCATGCAGGAACTGCTGACACACGTCAGCCACATGAGACCTAGCATTGTCATGCATTAGAAGGAACCCAGAACTCACTGCACCTGCATATGGTCTCATAATGGGTCTGAGGATCTCATTCCGGTACCTAATGGCAGTCAGGATACCTCTGGATATCACATGGAGGGCTGTGCAGACCGCCAAAGAAATGCCACCCCACACCATTACTGACCCACTGCCAAAGCCGTCATGCTGGATGATGTTGCAGATAGCAGAACGTTATCCACACGACTTCAGATTCTGCCATGTATGTCACATATGCTCAGTGTGAACTATCTCTCACCAGTGAAGAGCACAGGGTCAAATTAGCCAATCTTGATGTTCTCTGGCAAATACTAGTCGCCCTGCACGGTTGTTGGGCTGTTGGCCCAATACACACTTGTGGACGTCGTGCCCTCATACCACCCTCAAGGAGTCTGTTTCTGGCAGTACAAGCAGACACATGGATGTTAGTGGCCTGCTGGAGGTCATTTTGCAGGGCTCTGACACTGATCCTCCTGTTTTTCCTTTCACAAAGGAGGAGATAGCGGTGGTGCGGATGGGTTGTTGTCCTCCTACGGCCTCCTCAGTGTCTCCTGGTGTACTTGTCTGTCTCCTGGTATCTGCTCCATGCTCTGGACACTGTGTTGACAGACACCGCTACCCTTCTTGCCACAGCTCGCATTGATGTGCCATCCAGGATGAGATGCACTACCTGAGCAACTTATGTGGGTTGTAGACACCGCCTCATGCTACTATACAGTACCTGTAGGGGTGAGAGCAATGACAAAAAGCAAAAGTGACCAAAACAAAAGCCAGAAAGGATGAGAACAGAGAAATGGTCTGTGGTCACCCCCTGCAGAACCACTTCTTTATAGGGTTGTCTTGCTAATTGCCTATCATTTCTACATGTTGTCTATGACATTTGCACAGCAGCAGGAGAAATTGATTCACAATCAATGTTGCTTCATAACTGGACAGGTTGATTTTTCAGAAGTGTGATTGACTTGGAGTTACATTGTGTGGTTTAAGTGTTCCCTTTGTTTTTTTGAGCAGTGTACAATTTTCAAAGTCAATCTTTACAGTCAAGGACTATTTTGGACAACATATAAAATAGAATTTCATAGTTTTGATGTATCCTTTCCTGTTTTCATAATGAGTAACTTAGTTATATTAGCTATTAGAGTTGAGCGATACTTTCCGATATGCTAAAGTATCGGAATCGGAATGGTATCGCCGATATCACTAAAATATCGGCGATACCCGATACCGATACCGGAAGTCCCATGTAAGTCTATGGGAACAAAATATCGCAACTAAAAAAACCCCATTCTTTCCTTGTAAACACTAAATATACACACATAGAATACATATATATATATATACATGTCATTGTGACATATATATATACATATATGTATAGTTTATACACTTCTACATAGTAAAATATCCTTTGATTCAATTGCCGGGTAAAGCCGGCTTCAGTGAAAAGACAGAAGCACCCGACATGAAATGACACTTGGTGTACATAGGGTTAAACATTTCTTTTCATGTCCTTTGCTATCTAATTTGCACAAACAATTAAATCAGACTATGTGTGCAAAATTTCACACCTGTAGGGGTTAATTAAAGGTGTAAATTCGTTGTAAAAAAAACTGACTTTTTTGCTACGAATTTACACCTTTAATTAACCCCTAGAGGTGTGAAATTTTGCACACATAGTCTGATTTAATTGTTTGTGCAAATTAGATAGCAAAGGACATGAAAAGACATGGTTAACCCTATGTACACCAAGTGTCATTTCATGTCGGGTCACCCGACATGAAATGACACTTGGTGTACATAGGGTTAAACATTTCTTTTCATGTCCTTTGCTATCTAATTTGCACAAACAATTAAATCAGACTATGTGTGCAAAATTTCACACCTCTAGGGGTTAATTAAAGGTGTAAATTCGTTGTAAAAAAAACGGACTTTTTTGCTACGAATTTACACCTTTAATTAACCCTAGAGGTGTGAAATTTTGCACACATAGTCTGATTTAATTGTTTGTGCAAATTAGATAGCAAAGGACATGAAAAGACATGGTTAACCCTATGTACACCAAGTGTCATTTCATGTCGGGTTCTGCATTTTCACAAAAGCCGGCAATTGAATTAGCGGCTATTATACTATGTAGAAGTGTATGAACTACAAATATAAATATATATATATATGTGTCACAAATTCAATGACATGTATATATATATATGAGGTGTAAAATTGCTGAAAAAAAATGCGTGGGCTCCCGCCCTATTTTCGCAACCAGACAGACAAAGCCAGTGAGTGGGGGCAGATAATAATAGCCCAGAGAGGGACCATTATTTTTGCCCCCCCCCGGCTACTAACATCTGCCCCCAGACACCCCAGGAAAGACAAATCTATAATTAGATTCGCCCTTTCTGGCACTTTGCCCGTCTATTCCCATTGCCCTGTAGCGGTGGCGAATGGGTTAATATGGGGTTAAAGCCACCTTGCTATTGAAAGGTGACCTTAAGCCAGGTTAATAATTGAGAGCTGTCAATTAGACAACTATCAATTATTAATCCTATTGCATGAAATAAAAATAAAACACACACACTTTAATTAAAAATCATTTTAATGAAATAAAGACACATGTTTTTGACCATCTTTTATTTTACTGCAAAAACCATTTCCTGTAATAAAAATAAAATAAAAAAGCAAAATTATTCTTACCTATCCCATGCACAGTCAGGTCCCACGGTGTAATCCTTCAGAAAGGGTTAATGTTTACTGCAGGGACCGCAGCTAATGCTGCAGCCTCACAGTAAACCCCAAATGAATGAGTTCCTCTCCTGCCTGACAGGAGAGTAAAGGCTGGGTGTCACATAACGATACACCAGCGATCCCGACAACGATATGCACTTGTCAGGATCGCTGGTGTATCGCTACATGATCGCTGCTGAGCTGCCAAACAGGCAGCTCAGGCAGTGATCTGGGACAGCGACACTGCGGGTAACATCGCTTAAGGGCCCGTCTCACATAGCGATATCGCTACCGAGATCGCTGCTGAGTCACTAGTTTTGTGACGCAGCAGCGAGCTCACCAGCGATATCGCTGTGTGTGACATTCAGCGACGATCAGCCCCCCTGCCGGGTATCGCTGATCGTCGCAGAAATGTCAGGACCTTTTTTTGATCGCTGGTTTCCCTCTGACAGGCACGCATCGCTGCGTGTGACAGGCGGGAAACCAGCGATCAAAGGTCCTGACATTTCAGCGACGATCAGCGATACCCGGCAGGGGGGCTGATCGTCGCTGAATGTCACACACAGCGATATCGCTGGTGAGCTCGCTGCTGCGTCACAAAACTAGTGACTCAGCAGCGATCTCGGTAGCGATATCGCTATGTGAGACGGGCCCTTAAGTGGAAAGCTTAATTGATTGCTTTCCACTTTCACTTCAGGTCAGCCAGGGACACAATCAGTGACGTCAGAGGGAACTGATTAACAAAATAGGGGTTCCCTTCGAAAAAAAAATGGCGTGGGGTCCCCCCTATTTTTGTTAACCAGCCAGATGAAGCAGACCGCTGAGGCCTGGATTTTCAGGCTGTTAAGGAGCCAAGATCCATGGACCTTGCCAGCCTGATAATACCAGGCCACAGCAGTCTGCATATCTTGGCTGATTAACAAAAATAGGGGATCCCCTCGAAAAAAATTGGCGTGGGGTCCCCCCTATTTTTGTTAACCAGCCAGATGAAGCAGACCGCTGAGGCCTGGATTTTCAGGCTGTTAAGGAGCCAAGATCCATGGACCTTGCCAGCCTGATAATACCAGGCCACAGCAGTCTGCATATCTTGGCTGATTAACAAAAATAGGGGATCCCCTCGAAAAAAATTAGCGTGGGGTCCCCCCTATTTTTGTTAACCAGCCAGATGAAGCAGACCGCTGAGGCCTGGTTTTTCAGGCTGGTAAGGATCCAATATCCATGGACCTTGCAAGCCTGATAATACCAGGCCACAGCAGTCTGCTTAGCTTGGCTGGTTAACAAAAATAGGGGATCCCCTCGAAAAAAAAACGGCGTGGGGATCCCCCCTATTTTTGTTAACCAGCCAAGTAAAATGCAGACTGCTGCGGCCTGGTATTAAAAGACTGTCAAGGCCCATGGATTTTGGCCCTCAACAGCCTGATAATACCAGGCTACAGCAGCCCCACATTTGGCGCATCAAAAGATGTGCCAATTGTGGCACTTTACCCGGCTCTTCCCACTTGCCCTGTAGCGGTGGCAAGCGGGGTAATAAGGGGTTATTGTCACCGTTGATTGCACGGTGACAATAAGCCCGGTTAATAATGGAGAGGTGTCAATAAGACACCGATCCATTATTAATCCCAAAGTTATTAAATGTGTAAAAAAAAGACAAAGCAAGAAAAAAGTATTTTAATGAAATAAAAGAGACAACACAGTTTTCATTTCTTTTATTATACACTCATTCCTGCGACGCCATCGATCTCCTGTAAAAAAAGAAAAAAAACAAACCAACAGTATACCACCTGTCCGACGCAGTCCATAACGATTGTCCCACGACGATCCAACTCTGCTACATCGCAATGACAGGCAGAGCCTGTCATTGCAACGCAGCACAGCTGATTACCTGCTTCCCCGGCGGTGACGTCATCGGACTGACTGCTTTACGGCCGGGATTACCCAGCAGTCACTGCAGTTATCGCGAGAAACTGCATGTGACCGCTGGGGAGAAGAGGATGGCGGCCATGAAGCAGTCCAGGACGTGACCGCCGGAGATCTTCTGCCAGGTAAGTGCCGCTGACTCCTGACAGACCCGACCGACGGACACTGACAGTGACAGTGACAATCCCGATTCCGGTATCCGATAAGACGAAAATATTGGAACTCGGAATCGGAATTCCGATACAGCTAATATCGGCCGATACCCGATATTTGCAGTATCGGAATGCTCAACACTATTAGCTATACATTTAAAAACTACATTTACACTGACTTGATTGAACTGTTCTTTTACCTTTCTTATATCATTTGTCAAAAAAAACTTACTAGTAGCTGAATGGTTAAGATACTGGGATGATTACCTTATAACACAATAATTACAAATACATTTACTGAACACTAGCAACTTCAGGTGACTTATAAAGTAAAATCTAATTGTGCATAGCCAACAGAAAAAAACTAAATTACATGTTATCCATACTCAAAGAATGACCAGCCCTGGAGATCAGTGGGCATACATTTTATTATTTTTTCACAAATGAACATATCAGCAGGAAGAAGAAAATCACTAGTGGACATTGTCCACTACCTGCCTATGAATTACCTTGAAGAGAGGCATACAGTATAACTTGTAATATTTCACTGTGTATTTGGCAGTTTGTCATGAGGTATCACTTGCTTGCATAATACTAAGCAGTATGCATAAAGTTCTGGCATGCTTATCGAACAAGAACTATCTTGACTAATTTATAAAAGCTATCATAAGAAAATTAACAACTATTTCCATCAGGTTTTTGTGCTATATGTATTTGAAAAAAAACTATTTTTGGCAATATTTTATTTTTTCCATATCATCATCTGTATTTAAAAACAATATTTGTAACCTTGCAATTTTCACAGTAGTAACTGGAGCTTTTTTAGTCTCACACTTACTTTACTTACAACAAGGCTGCTTATCAGTGGAGACAGGTTTTCAATAACAGGTAATACCTATAGCATTGAAGAACTTGGCACTAGCAAAACATTGCAAGTTATTGTGTTTTTGATTTTGCAATCCACAGTTTCATACATAATGTTTCAATCAGATCCCTGACTTTCAATAAATGCACAGATTGCTTTTAGACTGGGGTTTAGAAAATGTAAACTATGTACTCAGAGATTAGGATATTACCACTGGAGAAATACCTATAGACTTAGATGATATCCCAGAATCCACCAATCATTGCTGCTAAAACAACAGGAAGTATGAATCTCAAATAGTGGCCAGTGTTAAAATTGCAAAATTACTAATGTTTTTTTTTATTAAAAATACATGTTACACAAAAAACCTTAAAGGTGTGGTCCAAAAACAGCAGTGCCCCCAAAACAGAAGATACTTGCAGGGGCGGTGCTTGCTCATTCGCCAATAAAAATCAAGATTGACAGTGTACTCCCTTGCCAGCTCGTCACTTATCATCAGAATAAGGGAGGGTGCGCATTGTCACAGTACACATTTGTATGTCAAAAGCAAAAAAAAAGTCAAATATGCTATAGGATTTTTACAGGATGAAAAGGGTGAAATGGTCAAAAATGATGTTGAGAAGGCAGAACTTTTAAATTCCTATTTTGCAATTGTGTTCTCTGATAAAGCAATTGTAACATTAACTGATCTTCACTGCGCCATAATAATAAAAGAATCCTCACTATCTATAAACAGAGAGATGATGATGGAACACTTAGCTAATTTAAATGAATTTAAATATCCTGTATCCAGATGAATTTCATCCTAGGGTACTGAAAGAGTTAGCAGAGGAAATGGCAGTACCACTAACCAGAATCTTTGAAAAATCCTGGAGAACAGGAAAAGTACCAGAAAATTGGAGAAGGGCAAAATGTTGTCACAATTTTCAAATAAAGGAAAAAAGATGGAGCCAGAAAATCAAAGGCCAGTGAGCCTTGCTTCTATACCAGGAAAGATCTTTGAACAAATTATTAAACAGCATGTATGTAAGTACTTGGATAAAAATACAGTAATTAAGCAGAGTCATCATTGGTTTGTAGCAAAAAATCATACCAGTGTGATCTAATTTCCTTCTATGATGGAATCATTGATGAATCACTGACTGGGTGGGTCAGGGAAATGCAGTAGATATAGTATATCTTTAATCTGCAAAGCATTTGATAAAGTATCTCATACTATTCTTATTGAAAAAATGACCAAGTGTGGGATTGACAAGACTACAGTTAGGTGGATTCACAACCAGCACAATGATCATACTAAAAGAGGGGTAATAAATAGTTGCACATCCAATTGGAAGAGTGTCTCAAGTGGGGAATCACAAGGCTCTGTCCTTGCCCCAGTATTGTTCAACATTTTTATAAATTATCTAGATAACAGAAATGAAGGTAAACTAATCAAATTTGCAGACGATGCAAAGCTAGGAAGGATAGCTAAAGGTACTGCCACACTAAACAATCCCGCTAGCGATCACGATAACGACGCATACTAATGCGATCGCTAGCGGGATTGTTTCTATATCGCTAAGTGCGGCCACATTTAGCGATATAGTTAACGACGCTATCGCCGTTAGCGATCTTCTTAACGACTTTAGCGGTACAAAAGTACCGCTAAATCGCTAAGAAAAGGTGCCACACTAGCGATATATACTTACCCAGCGGGAGCGCCGACGAGAAAATAGGGTCCGGAACGATTCCAGCGACGAGCGAGATCACAGCAGGAAGCTCGTCGCTGGCAGCTGCCGCACTGAACAACATCGCTAACGGGATCGCTAAATAGTGACGTTTTTTAGCGATCCCGTTAGCGATATTGTTCAGTGTGGCATACCCTTAACACTAGACCAAGAAAGGATTCAGAAGGATCTAGATAAGCTTGAACAATGGACAGCAAATAGAATAATATTTAACATGAAGAAACGCAAGATTCTACATCTGGGCAAGAAAAAGGAAAATGAGATCTATAGCATGGGAGGAACAGAATTGTGCATCAGCACGTGTGAAAAAGACTGTGCATGACAGCGCAGCAAACACTGCTTCTGATCGGCAGTAAAATCATTACCGCCGGTCAGACAGCAGTAGTTCTCATGCATTCAAATGACAGCGTGAGCACGCAGCTGTGATCGGAGGTAAAAAGTTTACTTCTAGTCACTGACATTCGCCGACGCTTGCTGCAACTAATGACAGTGAGATCAGGCGGCGGATGTTGGGAATATTCATCTGCCGTAGCCTGCGCTCTAAATAAATAATAATAAAAAACGGTGTGGGTTCCCCTATATTTTTGATAACCAGCCATGCAAAGCTGACAGCTGGGGGCTGCAGCCCTCAGCTGTCAGCTTTAGCAAGGTTGGTTATCAAGAATAGAGTGGTCTCCACACTGCTTTTTTAATTATTTAAATAAATAATAAACATTTTAAAAAATGGCATGGGGTCCCCCCATTTTTGACAACCAGCCTTGCTAAAGCAGACAGCTGGGGGCTGGTATTCTCAGGTTGGTAAGGGGCCATCAATATTGCCCCCCAGCTTAAAAATAGTAGTCCACAATGGCCCAGAAAAGATACATATATTAGATGCGCCAATTCTGGTGCTTTTCCGGGCTCTTCCCACTTGCCCTGTAGCGGTGGAAAGTGGGGTTCATATTTGTGAGGGTGATGCCACCTTTGTATTGTCTGGTAACATCAAGCCCACGGATTAGTAATGGAGAGACGCCAATAAGACACTTATCCATTGCTAATCCGAAAGTTATATTGTAAAAAAGCACACAGCAAGAATAAAGTCTTTAATTGAAATAAAATCAAAACACACTTCTCCTTCTTTATTCAAAAATAACAAACACAGTTAATATACTCACCTAATGACCATTCCATTGAATCCCTCCTCCTGTAATAGAACAAAGGTAAAACACAACAATATCCCTCACCTGTCCGACATTCTGTCCCATGCTCTAATTCATGTCTAGGGATTAATGGTTTTCAACCTGGACGGTGCCAAGATGTGACCGTCCAGGCTGAGAACCACTGATGAATGAGCTGCTGCGAGCAAAGCATCAGTGAGCAGCGGTGATCTCGTTGCCCATCTCTGATTGAGAGAAGCATAGAGTCTAGATCGCATTAAGTTTTTTTCCCCCTCTACTCCTCCTTGTTCAGACCTCATCTGGAATACTGTATCCAATTCTGGGCACCACATTTTGAAACAGACATTGAAAAACTGGAGCAAGTTCAAGGAAGAGCTACCAGGATGGTGAGCAGACTGCAAAGTATGTCCTATGAGGAACAATTAAAGGATCTGGGAATGTTAAGCTTGCAAAAAAGAAGACTGAGAGACTTAATAGCTGTCTACAAATATGTGAAGTGATGTCCCAGTGTGGAGTGATTATCCTTATTCTCATTTGCACATAGAAACACGAGAAGTAATGGAATGAAACTGAAAGAGAGAAGATACAGATTAGATTTTAGAAAAAAAAACATTTTGACCGTGAGGGTGATCAATGAGTTGAACAGGCTGGCACGAGAGGTGGCGAGTTCTCCTTCAATGGAAGTCTTCAAACAGGCTGGACAGACATCTGTCTGGGATGGTTTAGTGAATCCTGTGCTGCACTGAGCAGGGGGTTGGACACGATGACCCTTGATGACCTTTCTGTAACATTCTATGATTCTATGAATAGTGTACAGTGATAAGCTCCCACTGAGCATCCAGCAGATCTTACAACTAAAGCACCCCATATCACATAGCGAGATCGTTGAAGTGTCACCGATTTTGTGACGCAACAGTGACCTAGCCAGCTATCTCGCTACATGTGACACCGGCCCCCATGCTGGATATCGCTGATCATCCTCGAATGTCCTGGACCATTTTTTCATCGTTGGTGTCCCGCTGGCCAGCGCGCATCGCTGTGTTTGACCCAGACGAGCGACCTCATTGGCGACGCAGAACTCAGGGACGCAGGCGGGAATCGTCAGAAAAGCTGCCATGTAACAAGGTACCAACGACTGCCAAGGTAGTTATACGGATCGCCGGATTGTTGCTGCATTGCTAAAGAGATCTGCCTGTTTGGCAGCTTAGTAGCAACCATTTAGCAACGCACCAGCGATCTTTACCAGGTCGTATCGTTGTCAGGATCGCTGGTGCATCGCTAAGTGAAACAGGACCCTAATTCATTCTCAGTAAAGCAGGTACTAGCGAAGCCACTGAAATGGACATAATTGATGACACTTCTTTTCAGGGAGAGGACAGAGGCTGCAGCAATGACCACAGGCTCTGTCCCGTGATGACAACTCGTTTGGGTATCCCAGCATACACTGGGTTTCTCCAATGAAGTATCATCACACAGGAAGTAGTAAAATAAAAATAGAGCAGTTAGCATAGTGAGGGAACAACTGCGACTTTTTAATTAAAGTATATTAGAAAAGAAACTAGATTATGACATTAAATACAGACATTATATTTAAAAATTAATATTAGTTTCGGACAACCCCTTTAAAGAATAGATCTTTTCAGATGATTGCTTCCTTAGCAACTAGTATTTTAAGAGGACACAGCTTGTGATTTGATTACTATGCACCTGTGGACCATTAAACAACAGTGATTGAAGTTGGACACTTTTCATATAAAAGGACACTTTCTGTTTTTGTTGCATATAATAAATTATCACTTGGGTCATTTTAATGCTTGGAATAACTTGATTGACTCCTGTAAAACCCAACATTGCTTTTCCACTGTTTACCTGCTCAATGATATCTTTCTATATCTTTCTGTCCCCATCTGGCTAGTCTTCTGTCTGTCATGAATCCTTTCCATTCTGTCTCTTTTGAAGAAGTTTTGTCATTTGTGAGCTTACCCAACAATCTTGAAATCTACGACCACAGTGTCTGGACTTTGGTTACATAGGCAGTTAAGCCGCTATTCAAGAAGATTATCAAACCAGCTAATCAGTTGTGCAAATGTACTTCTACAAAGTAAAATTTGCATGTCTCTCTTTTTGCACCTTTTTCGCTTTGTCTTTTTTAAACCTTATTTTTTCTCACAATGCTCCCCAACAATGGTACACTTTTCAAAGCTTAACTCTAGCCTATGAATTATATTTTTATGTCTAGTTTTAACCTGGTCACAAGATATGGCACCACTGTTACACAAGTATTAGGACACGTTCAGTATTTTGTCTGTATTTTACATTAGTATTTGTAAGCCAGAACCAGGAGTGGATGAAAAATGCAGAAGTGGTGACGTGTTTCTATTATATTTTTCCTCTGAATGTTCCACTCCTGATTTTAAAGGTAAAATACTGAGCAAATACTCAGTGAACATGGCCTAATAGAAGATTTTGACATTGCTATTTTGCTCATGTTTAGAAATGAGAGAATCAATTCACAGAAACCCGGTCTATCAGCCAGATCAATATTCAGTTTTCACTGGACCTAAGGGGATCCTGCAGACTCTCCTTCCCTCTCAGCATTCCTGGCTCTCCTTTTGATTAGCTGGGCTGGTGCAATGTCATCCTTGTGATGTGATGCATATGCCAAGTTACTACGTGAGGAGCATTATTTTTTAATGGTAATTGAGCCATGTTCAATTTGCATCCAATACATTTGATGCATGTCAGATTTCCTGGTAGAATTCAAACTGATAGGCCCAATTCTATTTTTTTTTCAGATTAACTAACCTCCATTAAGTGTGAATATTAGAGATGAGCAAATCAGTGCAAGGCAAATCGAATTTGCTGTAAATTTTTCATATCTGATTTTTTTCAAATTGGCATTTCAAGTATCCAACAAAATAGCAGCTGCTATTTTCTACGATCAAAAAAGGTTGGAAGAGGTCAAAAAAAGTAAAAAGTCATACTCACCTGGCCCTTACCTTTCCTACCGTGCAGCTCCTCTCTGGTCTGGTCACCTTTTTCTTTTCATTCAGTGATGAGGTCTCATAAAAGGTATCTTTGCTGCCTTTAAAACCTGGTATCTTCGGCTTATTGTTGCATGGCCTCATAATTGTTGGAGATGCCTTCTTCGAAGAGACCACACAGTGACTAGGCATTAGAAGACAACCAGACAGGAGTAGAGCTGTTCTGCCGGACAGGTGAGGGCCGGGTGAGAATAATTTATTTTTCATCTGTTTTATCTATGTTTATTTTGCTCTCGTAAGTGGAAAAATTTCAGAGTTTAATAATGCACATTCGATTTGTACTGAATGCGAATGTGCATCAAATGTTTTGGTCTCATTTGACTGAATTTGCTGAATTATAATTTTGGCACATTCATTAATCCTTATTAAATAGGGTACACATATAATTGCATTTGTGAAATAGCCTTGATACGTTATTCCATAAGAAAAAAGGTGTTTATCTTTGAAGGAACATTCCTGTAGAAAGTGATCATTATCTCAAGAACTTAAGCAGTTTAAAATGCTACAGTCAAATTATCCAGTATTACATCTGAAGGTTACCTTATCCTTTATAGTTACTGCAAAGTAACATAAGTTCTTACTGCATTTTCAGAGCTCATCAACAAAACAAGTATAAAGTCTATAAGAGAACTATTATGATTAGGGTCACCTTAACCTTAGATTCATGAATTACATTTTATTGCAATGAACATCTAAAAACCGGTATGTGATTATTATGAGGCATAAAGTAATAATGCATAAAGATCTGGTTGGTCCTATTAACAATTATTATATTAACTATGTGGTAACAACATATTTTTTCATTCTTCACTTGCAGCTTCATGACTAGTCTCTCTGTAAGCACAAAGGCCCCAATTCTTCAAGGCTGGCATTTTTCCTTCCATTCTTGATGAACAGTGCGCAAAGGGGTAAAATGCACTAGACTCAATGAGGTGTGTGTCTATTAATGAATTTGGCTCATCTTACAGCTGCTGTGCACCACCGTAAGAAATGTAATCCTGTCGGGGACCGTAGTACATATCTGGTATGTATCTGTAGTACTTAACCTCCCTTTTGTGGCATAGATTATCATGAATTTGCCAGTTGATATAGGCCATACCCCCTCAGGTGAAGCTACGCCCACCTTCCAAAAAAAGTTGCGTAGCAGACCAACACTAGCGTAAAAAATGCCAAAAGTCAATAAATTATTGCACAACTTCAAGTTGTTCAGAAATTTAAGGAGTATAGAATCAGTTTTACCCCAGAAAACTGGTTAAAAACTGCTTGACCAATGATTTTAGTTAATGGGCAATAAATTGAATTATTGAGACTATTAAATTGGATCGCTCTATTTTGCATCAAGTTATGCTTTGTGAAAAACATGGTAAATCAAAGATATGAGAAGAATACAATGGCAATATTCAGTAGATTCTTTTCTTTATGTCCATGTAAAGGTGTATTTTTTGAGTAATAAAAAAATGGGATTTCCTAATTGGTCTGAATAAGTGAATAAATCTACAGAACCAATTGTGCCTTAAATTAAATTTTAGATCTTATTCACGCAAATATAATTGAATCCATTTTTTTTACTTTAGTGATTTTTTTGTTAGGTTAGGTTCACTTTGTGTTTAGATATTAATTGTGATTAGTGTTTTTAAAACTTTTAGTTCACCTGCCTTACACAACTTTATGTTTATACTTTTGTATAGGTTAACCATGTACTTGGAATTTCAAAGTCAACATACTTTCAATAAATTATACCAATACATTGGACAAAATTAAGACCCTTTATAGATGTTACCTGAAAACACCATAAAAAGTCAGCATGCAACCAGTAATTTTTGCTGCATTGACTCTTCACTGTATTGTGTTTATTTCAGGCCCAACATTGCTCTAATCCATGGAATTATTGGATCTATTCTACAGATAGTATACCCAGGATCACATAGCACATAGGTTACAAAGTCATTCTTAACAATGAGCAATATCCTCTAAATTTCAAGATATAAGGAACTTCAATTCAGACCAATTTAATTTCCATGAGAAATGAACCCTGATCCATGCTTACTTAAAGAATTAGGTAGCACTCTGTCTAAAGGCAAACACTGGGCACACTGTTGCGGAATAGATCAAAGATCATCAAAGATGGAATTAAGGATGATCACTGATCTAGGAAGAGAATTGTATGAATATCAATTAATTTAGCAAAGTTTCTTTGCCATTGTTTGGAGGAGGTATGTTGATTCATACAGGATCAAAAGGTTTCCTTCCGAACAAAGCATATACGTAGAAATTTTCTTTAGTTTGCACTTAAAAATTAGCCCAATTTAAAAATGTAATTGCTATTTATCAGGTACACGAAGAAATATTGATAAAGAGTTGGCCTTCAATATTTCTAGCAGACAAAAATAAATCCTATTTCTATGAAAAAAATATTAACTTTGACAAGTACACATGCTAAGTTTTGCAGAAAAGGCTATGCCATTTTAAAATTGGGATTAAGAAAATTTATCTTTGTCAAGAAAATATTGTAACTTCAGCAAAAGCTGTCCAAAAATGTTTTATTGTCGCAGGATAATGCGTCCATCCACAAGTTTCGTATTACCCTGTAAAAACTCAATTAAGTCTGCCATGAAATTGTCGACCAGCCGCCATGTTTTTCTGAATAGTTCACATAACATCATTATCAGTTTCTTAAACCTCAAAAATAATTGAATGGACATACATTTATGACAAACAAGATGGTAATTGATGCTGTGGAGTCGTGGTTTTCAAAACAGAATAAAAAAAAAATTGGAAAAATTTGCATTAATTTTTAATCAATGCATTTGTGGTATCCCACAGAGTGGTCATCTCCATAGGATACAGCAAATATAGTATGTTCCATGCAAATACTGTGATTTCTGTGTATGTTGTAATACATTGTGAGACCTGCTGACAAGCAGCTCAATAAAAGTTTAATAATTCCCCACAGGGGTTTGTTCATGTGACTCAGCTATGCCTGGCATGCAGTAGCTTCTGGAAAGAGCTGGAACAAACTCCCCTGAGCAGTCAGCCAATGACTGCAGCTGTAAGAGTCACATGAGAGTAGGAGGAGCTAACTACTGGTTGGTAGTGAGAACTGAGTCTTGTGTAAGGGGTCAGCCATTATGTGATAGGAGTGAGAAGAGGAAGGCAGATTGCACCAGAAGGAGTTTTCTCCCCCTTACTGCTGGGTCTAAAAGTGACCAATAACAGAAGGGGAGCTGACAGTCTTCCTATTAGGAAGATTCCTATTCTACGTCTAGGAGAAAAGCTGACTAAGAGCAGAAGCATAGCTCAGCCCTAAGGAAGGAATACAATGATTTGATGAAACAAGTGTCGCACAGAGATCTGCCTCTTTGCATGTATGAGTCAAGCTTCAACTTTGAGTGTAAACCAGTGAACACCAATTATCTACTGCCTGTATATAATTACTTTCCCCAGTATCATTATTAAAGAGACTGTTCTTTTCAGGTTAACAGTGACACTGCTTCCTCATGATTGGGGATTAGTTGCACAAACCACCATCACCACCATCATCATTTACCGTATTTTTCGGACTATAAGACGCACCCAGGCTTTAGAGGTGGAAAATAGGGAAAAATATATTTGAAGCAAAAAATGTGGTAAAATATTTACTAACATAAATAACATACTATTATACAGGGGTTGGACAAAATAATGGAAACACCTGGAAACTTCAACAAAAGTTAGTTTAATGTGGTGTAGGTCCACCTTTTGCGGCGATTACAGCCTCAATTCTCTGAGGTATGGATTCATACAAGGTGTGAATTGTTTCCAAAGGAATTTTAGCCCATTCTTCAGTTAAAACACCCTCCAGTTCTTTGAGCGACGATGGCGGCGGAAATCGACGTCTAACTTGAATCTCTAAAATCAACCATAAATGCTCAATATGTTGAGGTCTGGGGATTGTGGGGGCCAGATGAGATGCTCAACTTCATTAGAATGTTCCTCGTGCCATGCTTTAAGATTCTAGCTGTATGAATTGGTGCATTATCATCCTGAAAGATGGCGTTCCCCTCCGGGAACAGTTCTTGAACCATAGGATGCACTTGGTCGCCCAAAATGCCTAAATAATCACGGCTGTTAATTCTTCCATGAAGGGATATCATTGGCCCGGCGGATTTCCACGAAAAAGCACCCAGATCATCACAGAACCTCCGCCATGTTTTACGGTTGGGAGAAGGCAGTCTGGATGGAATGCTTCTTTCGGCTGTCTCCAAACGTACACGCGGCTGGAGGTCGGAAATAGGGTAAACGATGATTCGTCTGAGAATATCACATGTTTCCACGGCTCGAGGGACCAATTCTGGAGGTTTCTTCACCACTCTAAACGCTTGGAAACATTTGTCATTGAGAGCAGCGGTTTTCGAATTGCAGCTCTTCCGTGGAATCCAGATTTGTTCAGCTCCCGACGAACAGTTTTCGTTGAAACTGGGTTCTGTAGGTGTTCATTGAGCTCAGCAATGATTTTCAGAGCCGTGGTCTTGCGATCCTCTCTCACAATTCGCTTTAGAGTCCGACGGTCTCTCTCAGTCAATTTCGACTTTCGGCCGGACCTGTGCTTTGCTGCAGACGTTTTTCCTTCTCTTTCAAACGCAGTCATTACTTTGGAGACAGTACCTCTTGACACGCCAAGCATTCGGGCACTTTTGGTTACACTAGCACCTGCCATACCAGCACCAACAATTTGGCGTCTTTGAAAATCCGAGAGGTCTGCCATTGGTATCAGGTTCTCATCAATGTTCTTACAATTATTCAAAACAAACAGTTAATTTACATACACATATCACATAACACAAATAATCAACTGCAAAACATTACCATATGTCACGGTTTGCATGTTTATAACATGTTCGAAAATTATGATGCCAAAACGTTAGGTGTTTCCATTATTTTGTCCAACCCCTGTATGTGGTGTTATTCTATATAATAGTATGTTATTATGTTGGAAGCTACGGGTAGAAGATGGAACTGCAGGACCAGTGTGGTGTCTGTAAAGTACTATGTGAAGATGCTGGAGGGTGAGTATAAGAATGGGGGCACAGGACTTATATTTAAAGCCACACTCCAGCACTGAAAAATAACACTGGAGTGCTGCTTTAAGATCCCATGGGAGAACTATAACTCTCAGCATGTCCTGCAGATCCTATGGCATGCTGGGAGTTATAGTCCACCATAGGATGGCAGAGTGCTTTTTTATGTGCTGTAATTACTAACCTTTTAATTCTTTCTTGTACAGTGAGTCTGCAGGACCTGTGGTGACATCATGAAGAGGCGGGGCTTTGTGTGATCATGTGATGCTCCAGCCCACCCTCTTCATGACCTCATCACAGGTCCTCCAGAGGAGCATTCAGCATCGCATCAGCACAGCCCCCAGGCTGTCAGGTATGTGGGGATCCCATCTGGCACTCTGCTCCGGCCTCCTGCCGCCTCCTTCTGACACAAATATCCCCAGCTGCTGCAGGAATCCAGTGCTGGGGAAACCGTGTGGCTCTGTCATTTGCTGCTCCCCGCTCACTGCTCAGCTGATAGGTGGGCGGGGAAGCGGCTAATGAATATTCACTGCACTTAAGTATCGGGATCAGTGGTTTCCCCAGCTCTGGTTTCCTGCAGCAGAGGGGATATTTTCCTGCCTCCTGCAATCTCACTCCACCGCTGCCCCTTGCCCACCTCCTCACATTACATTCCGACCATAAGACACACCCATACTTTCCTCCCAAATTTGGAGGAAAATAAGTGCATCTTATGGTCCGAAAAATACTGTACTTAAAGAGGCCACTACTGTGCAAATCATCATTTTCTACATTACCCATTTTGATGTGCGAGCATATAAAGAAGAAGCGCACACAGAACTGAATACAAGAACTAAAATCTTTATTAAATAATTGGAACACAGAATTAAAATGGTAGGGTAGGTGAGTAGTGGCTGGGAGCCAATAAAAGGTGGCACCAGAGATTGGCAATGTACAGAAATTTATAAAGGCATAGCTAGAGGCTGTTTAATTTGTATTATAGGCATTAAACCATGGTAAAAATTGTCTATTGGAAACTAGTACTGGCCATAATAGTGTATTGAATTGCTATGTGCAAGAGCAAAGATATTGGGACCATAGTATGAACACCCAAAAGAAACCATAGTTCAGCCCCTGTAAAGACATTTGTAAATAGAACTATACACTGTACCTGAACTGCTTGGAGAGTCTGGAATGTGGACCACCTTTCTCTTCACTTCTATTGGTCAAAAGAAGTGATAGTGCACATGCATGACCACCAATCCCAGAGAAACGGAGTGTTGGACACACAAGGACTACCGCTTAATTTACACAGAGAACGCTGGAAGTCCTGTTATTGTGATTACTGAAGATCATAGCGGTTACACTCCCAGCTTTCATATATTTAGTATCATATGAATAGGTGACAAATATTTATGGGACAACCTTAATATCCCTAAACAAGAAAGTCCTGTTATTAGTAGACAATACTTGTAACACTTGTCAACCAGAATTAAGCAAAATTATTTGCTGGTCTTGCACACGTTATACCACTCAACTGTAGCGAACCAGGGTCCTGTGAATTTTCTCAAATAGACAAGAAAAAGGACCAGCTAGTGTGAATAGGCGCCAACCGAAGAAAGTATACAAATCAAAAATATTAAGGTTTGCACCATAATTTACCAAGAATGATTACTCTAGAGCATAGGAATTGCATTGAAATTGAAAAAAGCGCTATATAATGTATATATGAAATGTGTATCTGTGTAATGTATGTAGTACAGTTCATATAGCGTCTTGTGCTTGGGTGCGATGAAAATACATGAGACACAGGTTTGATATAGAAAGTCTTGTATTACTTCATACAAGTTGGCAAAAATAGTCACACAGTTTGCAGACACAGAAGCAGGAGACACAGCAGGCCAGAGTAATCTAAGCTCAGCAATCACTCTCCACAACAGATTCAGGATCTTCTTCTCTGTTACCATAAGTCCATGCAAACGTGGGTCTTTCAAAGAGCAGGGTTCAGAGTCCACAAGTGCTTCAGAGTTCCTCAGTAGGAATAGCTGGAGTACAAGGTCCAAGGCTTTAGGAGTCAGGTCACAGGTTCACTGCAGGCTAGATTCTGAAGCACTGATTGCTCAGCTGTGGCTGCTTAAGAAGCAAAAGGAGAGAATCAGGGCGGGAACATGCAAGCTGGAAACTCCATTTTGACTGAGGGCAAGATAGCTGCAGCAAGACAGAAAGTAAAATGGCTGACGAACAAACTGAGTTTCAGGAACATGTACACAGAACCTTACATTACTCCCCCCTTAGGGACAACCTCCGGATGACCTCAGGCCAGGCTTGTGTGGGTACCTCTGATGAAACTGACGGAGCAAGCGAGGAGCATTAACGTTATTGACTGGTTCCCATGAGTTGTCCTCCACTGGGTAGCCCTGCCATTTAATCAGATATTGTAACTGATTTCTATACAACCTGGAATCTAAAATCCTTTCCACCACAAATTCTTCCTGACCATCGACTAGCACTGGGTCAGGGCAAGGAGAAGAACGTCCAGGAAACGTATTGGGTGTCGCAGCCTTTAGTAGGGATACATGAAAGACAGGGTGAATTCTCATAGTTCTGGGCAGTTGAAGACGACAAGCAACGGCACTTATAATTTTACTGATTTTATAGGGTCCAATGTACTTATGTCCCAACTTAGACGATGGAATCCTTAACTTAAGATTTCTGGTTGACAGCCAGACCAAATCTCCTACCTTGAAAGCTGGTGCAGGTTTACGAAATTTATCTGCTGCTTTCTTGTACCTTTCCTGAGCCGATTCCAGATTCTCCTTTAGAAGATCCATATTCTTCTGTAAAGACGTGATTCTTTCAGCCACTGCTGGTAAAGGCGTTTCTATGGGAAATCGTGGTAGAATGTTAGGATGATAACCTAGATTAGAGTAAAAAGGAGACTGCTTAGTGGAGGCACTCTGAGAGTTGTTATAAGAGAACTCAGCTAATGGAAGTAGATCCACCCAATCATCCTGTAGGTGGCAGATAAAGCAGAGGAGATACTGCTCCAGGGTTTGATTGGTTCGTTCGGTCTGTCCATTAGTCTGGGGATGAAAAGCAGAAGAAAGGTTTACTTTAATGTCCAATGCTGCACAGAAATTTTGCCAAAACCTAGAAGTGAATTGCAACCCTCGATCCGAAATAACCTCATCCGGTACTCCATGTAAGCGAAACACATCTTTAATCATCAAATCTGATGTCTGTTTTGCAGTGGGTAAGCCGACACAAGGGATAAAATGAGCTGCCTTTGTTAGACGGTCAACCACCACTAGAATGGTGTTCTTCCCTTGAGAGGTTGGTAACTCCACAATGAAGTCCATAGAAATGGATCCCCACGGGCGGGACGGGGTGGGAAGAGGCTGTAACAGA
This sequence comes from Oophaga sylvatica, assembly GCA_033576555.1. NCBI lineage: Eukaryota > Metazoa > Chordata > Amphibia > Anura > Dendrobatidae > Oophaga > Oophaga sylvatica. The sequence goes on from JARQOD010000005.1 coordinate 483,012,778, forward strand.
CCAGTTGGTGAGGAGCAAGGTGTTTTGCATCTTGCACAGACTTCACATGAAGTGACATAGTTTAAAACATCCTTCCTGCAAGTGGGCCACCAAAAGAAACGAGAGAGAAATTCCTGTGTCTTTAGAATTCCTCTATGCCCAGCTATCTTGGAATCGTGAATGAGTTGCAATACTCTCAATCTGACTGTTTCAGGAATATACAGGCGTTGTCCCTGAATCCACACACCATTCTTAAAGACAAGACTTACGTCCCTTGGGGGTTGTGCCAAAAAGGAATCCGCATGGTATGCTTCCTTGATGTCCTTAAGTAGGTCTTGATTATGAATCACTCCCAGGAATCTAGAGTCAGGAAGAATAGTCTTAGGAGGAGTAATTGGACGTGTCTCTGCTGAGTAAATCCTAGAGAGTGCATCAGCCTTTCCATTGCGCGATCCTGGTCTATAAGAAATGATAAAATTAAATTGGTTTAAGAAAAGATTCCAGTGAGCCTGGCGAGGAGTCAGGCACTTAGCCGACCTGATAAACTCAAGGATACGATGGTCTGTCAGGACGACTATTTGCTGTGCAGCTCCCTGAAGAAGGTGTCTCCATTCTTTGAAGGCGGCAATAATGGCCAACAACTCTCTATTGCCCACATCGTAGTTCCTCTCAGCCGAAGACAACTGCTGGGAAAAGAAGGCACAGGGATGCAAGACATTCTTCTCACCTGTTCTCTGAGAGAGTATAGCTCCAACGGCACAGTCTGAAGCATCCACCTCTATTATGAAGGCAAGCTCGGGGTTGGGATGTACTAAGATAGGTGCGGTGGTAAATTTATCTTTTAGACGGGAAAATGCTTCCTGGGCTTGGGGAGTCCAGGAGAACCTAGACTCTTTCCGGGTAAGTTGGGTGATAGGTGACACTACCTCAGAGAAATTTCTAATGAAACGTCTATAGAAGTTGGCAAACCCGATGAAGCGCTGTACCTCCTTCACATTTCTAGGACTTGGCCAATCCTTGATGGCTTGGGTTTTGCTTCCATCCATACTAATTCCTTGTGTAGACAGTACATACCCCAGAAATTGAATTTCGGTCCTATGGAATTCACACTTTTCAAGTTTGATGTAAAGATGATTTTGTCTTAGACGTTCCAAGACCATTCTCACATGTCCATGATGTTCCTCTGTGGAGTTAGAAAAAATTAGAATATCATCCAAATAAATTACCACGAATGTATCTAGGAGATCCCTGAAGATGTCATTCACCAAGTGTTGGAAAGTGGCTGGGGCGGTACTCAGACCAAAAGGCATAACTAGATATTCAAAGGGTCCATAGCGTTACCTGAATGCAGTCTTCCATTCATCCCCAGGTCTAATACGGACTAAGTTATAGGCCCCACGAAGATCTAGTTTAGAGAAAATTTTGGCATGTCGCACTCTCTCCAATAACTCAGGGATTAAAGGCAATGGATAACGGTTTCTAATAGTAACCTTATTGAGTTCCCTATAGTCTACGCATGGTCTCAGAGATCCATCTTTCTTCTTTACAAAGAAGATGGGTGCACCTGCAGGAGATGAAGAGGGGCGTATGAAGCCCTTGGCTAGATTTTCGTCTATGTAATCCTTTAAAGCCTTTAGCTCGGGCCCCGCCAGGGGGTAGATCTTACCAAAAGGTATCTCTGCTCCAGGCAATAATTCAATTGGACAATCATATGGACGGTGAGGAGGAAGCTGGTCAGCGTTCTTCTTGTCACATAAATCCACATAGTCCTGGTATACAGCTGGTAGTTCAGGGACTGACATGGTTCCTTTAGGAACAGAGCAAGCTGAAACTTTTGGACTCATCTGTTTCTCTGGAAAGTGTAATTCCTTGGTCTCCCAGTTAATGGTAGGATTCTGAGCCTGCAGCCATGGTAGCCCTAGAATAATGGGAAAGTGGGAGAAGAGATAAGCATAAAGGACAGTTTCTCTTGATGATCTTTACCCATAAGAACCCTCAAAGGCTCTGTTTCCTGATCCACTGGTCCAGAGGTCAGCAGGGAGCCATCCACAGTTTCCATCTGTACTGGAGTAGCCTTCTTCACTGAACGTATCCCCTGTTTCAGAGCAAAGGAGACATCCATAAAATTTCCACTTGCCCCTGAGTCGATCATAGCAGAGCTAGACACCCAAGCTGAGTCAACCCAGAGTTTGATGGAAAGAAAGCAATGAGAATTGTTTTTCTTACAACTCAGCTGGGACACCGCTGAGGAAACTTGAAAAATGGCAGCGTTTACACAGTCAACGTCCTCAGAGATAACGGAGTTTTAGTCCGAGAAATCAAGATCTGTTGCTGCAGATCTCTCTGGAGCCTGAGGCTCGGACCTGACAGATCCCCTCTCGCAACACTCACAATGAATGAGTGCTGCAGTAGTCTTACGAGAACGGCTGGGGCAGTTTATAATGAAGTGCCCTGACTTACCACAATAGAAACATAGATTCTCCTTAAAACGATGTTCCTTGCGTGCATCACTAACCCGTCGTTGTAAAGAGTCTACCTGCATGGGTTCAGGTTCTGGTTCCCTTGTGATCCTACTCAAAGGTTCCTTAGCTGGAGAGGAAGGTAGGAAAAGGTTAGTGCGATTGCTTTCGAACCATCTCTCTTGCCTGCGTTCAGTCAGACGAGTATCAATACGGATGCAGTAGTTAATAAAGTCACCTAACGCAGTGGGAGGGTCGGCACGAGCAAGTTCATCCTTAATCAGTGGAGATAACCCCTTTCGAAAAATAGATTTTTTGGGGAACTGTCCCAGGTGGTATCAAGGGCCCATCTCCTGAAATCCAAGGCATATTCAGCTACCGAGTGCTTACCTTGGCGCAAAGCTAACATGGCTGCTTCAGCTGTTGCACCTCGATTGGGGTCATCAAACACCTGCCCCATGGCTGAAATAAAAGCATCAAGGTGATTCAAACAATCATCCTCAGTCTCAATCAGAGGTTTGCCCACATCAAAGCCTTGTTGGTAAGCAACATAATTATAGTAAGCACCTTAGATCGTTCAGTGGGAAATTGTGAAGCATGTGCAGAAAAAAAAAGATTGCATTGATTAATAAATCCCCTGAATTTCTCACGTTCACCGCCAAAACGAAAAGGGGGCAACTTGGGAATCCCAGAACTCGGGGCTACGGCAGGAGCCTGGACTCGCTCTTCTAGAACCTCAATCCTGGCTCGCAAATCCTGGGCAGTCTGTCCAAACACTTGCAAATTGTGATTAGTGAGGTCCTGTAGGCTTGAAAAACGGGTCTTTATATTCTGCAAATCTGCAAGGATATTATCAGTCACTCCGCAAAGTTCCTTTATGCGTGCCTCCATTTTCCAGATCTTTTAAGACAGGAGTACTGGAAGAAGAGGAGAGGAGAAAAAAAAAACAATAGTGTTTACCTGTGGTAACACTGCAGAGAGAAAAAAAAATTAAGGGAACTGCTCACCTGGAATGGTTGTGAGAAGTCACAACCACTATCATCACAGAAAGTTCACCCGGACATCTGATATCCACAGTTACAGCAGACAAAAAAGAGAAAAGAAAAAAAAAAAAAAACAATAGTGTTTTCTGTGGTAACACTGCAGAAAAAAAAAACACTTAAGGGAATTGCTCACCTGGAATGGTTGTGAGAAGTCACAACCACTGTCATCACAGAAAGTACAACCGGACATCCGATATCCACAGTTACAGCAGACACAGCCTTTCCAGACCCAGCAGACACTAACGTTTTGGCTTCAGAATCTTGTAATGTATGTAGTACAGTTCATATAGCGTCTTGTGCTTGGGTGCGATGAAAATACATGAGACACAGGTTTGATATAAAAAGTCTTGTATTACTTCATACAAGTTGGCAAAAATAGTCACACAGTTTGCAGACACAGAAGCAGGAGACACAGCAGGCCAGAGTAATCTAAGCTCAGCAATCACTCTCCACAACAGGTTCAGGATCTTCTTCTCTGTTACCATAAGTCCATGCAAACGTGGGTCTTTCAAAGAGCAGGGTTCAGAGTCCACAAGTGCTTCAGAGTTCCTCAGTAGGAATAGCTGGAGTACAAGGTCCAAGGCTTTAGGAGTCAGGTCACAGGTTCACTGCAGGCTAGATTCTGAAGCACTGATTGCTCAGCTGTGGCTGCTTAAGAAGCAAAAGGAGAGAATCAGGCGGGAACATGCAAGCTGGAAACTCCATTTTGACTGAGGGCAAGATAGCTGCAGCAAGACAGAAAGTAAAATGGCTGACGAACAAACTGAGTTTTAGGAACATGTACACAGAACCTTACAATCTGCAAAAATTGCTATGAAAAAAATGAAGGCTCTTAGCGCATAGATTGGCCAATATATGTATGCCCAATTACCACGTCACGGTGTCCTTCGTCAATTGGGTCCCTATCCTGTTATGTCACCTCTCTTGGGCAAAAAGCTTACAATTTATGGGGCAGGAATGGACCAGCTAATCTGATTAAAATTACCTGTGGCTATTGGGAGTGAGAGTGCACATGTCCAAAAAGCTTAATATAAATAGACAAGAAAAAGGACCAGCACAACTAAGCTAGTGTGAATAGGCGCCAACCAAAGAAAGTATACAAATCAATAAACACTTGAAATATATCACTCTGTGTGTAATGACTCTGTATAATATATGAGTTTCACTTTTTGTATTGAAGAACTGAAATAAATTAAGTTTTTGATGATATTCTAATTTAGTGAGAAGCACCTCTATATCCTATAAAATATTTTTTGTAATTTGTTCTACTTTTACTTTTTCCAGCTTTTACATTTATTATTTGCTTTGAATTCTTTACTTACAATTGGACAGCGAGATTTTGCAGGCATCTGCATGCACACTGTACACATAGACCTGTTTTCTTTACATTGATCTGGTGTTAAAACTGACTATGGTCCTGCTGACACTCTTTCAGAAATGTTAATCCCTCATTCATAGTTGGAATACTAAACGTTCTTTGGTACAGCAGTGACAATCACCTTTCTTTGAACTGTGGAAGAAGTGGAAGGACTTGATACACATTCCTACTATTCTTTACCTCCTAAGTTGTCGATTCTCTGAGCTTTTAAGAAAGCGTCAAATCTGTACATAAAGCTAGAAATAAAGTGGTTAAGCTTGTCTTTATGATGGTCTTATTTGTCAAGTGTTTCAAAAAATTGTCATACTGTGTGTTTAACGGTAGCAAGCGCTTTCACGGTTTCTCTTTCTTTCCATACATATTTGTCCTGATAATTATACTTACTTAATGTGAATATTTGCATGTTGTTTAAATGTTAAGATTTTCATAGTCCAAGAAAGCTAAAAAAATATACTGTACTTAAGAAGTAATCAGTCATGTAGTGTAAGTATTTATACTTCATAATAAAACCCCAGGTCATTGTATCTATGGCGATTGTCTTCATACATGCATCGATACCTAAGCCGTGCAAGTGCACATTTGGGTTATACAAACAGACTGCACAACTTGGCTGGCATTTGTGCATCTGTACAGTGCAGGCACAGTATGTTACGTGTATATCATTGCTAAGAAACCCAGAATACCTAGAGAAAGGTTCTTAGGGTTAAAAAAAAGTCTTCCAACCTTGTAGTGAAAGTCTGAAGTCACTCTATGTAATTGCCAACTTCTGAGTACTTACTTTGCATGCACCACAGACTGTCAGGATTCTCCAGTGTTGCAGCCAAAACCGGGCATGTAATAGCAAATTTGCATTGTGCATACTGCCAGCCACATTCCAACTAGATGTGCTTGGCCACACCCTATTGACTTGTATTGAGCAAGGCAGTGTATGTCTAGGATGCATTTGACCTTATATATACAAATTGCATACTTACGGTCCCATGATCACCAGTTCTTGGCAACAACACTGGAAAATCCTAATAGTGTGCCGTGCTCGAGCTGCAAGGATTCTAAAGTCTTCAGCAGTTCTATTATTGACATGTATTAGCTATAAAAGTTGGCAATCAAGTATTTTGTCTTAGAACTCAGCATGAGAAGGGATGTATCTAAAGATATAGCCGTACCAGGATCGGAGAGGTGTTGGGGATGCTGTAGCAACAAAATGGCACATCTAAGTGTAATTAAAAAAAGAGAAAAAACACAAATACAAAAACCTTGATGAGAAAAATAAAAACATTTACAAGTGCACCCATCACTCCAGAACCTGTTTCCTAGGATAAAAATTGTCCCTGGGATGCAACCCACATGACACACAGAGGTGTAACTACAATAGGTACAGCGTTTGCAGTTGCACCAGGGCTCTGGAACTTAGGGGGTCCACAAGGTCTCTTTGGGCCATATGTGAAGACCAATAGTATTAAAGAACCATGATAAATAGGGGCCTTGTTGAAGATTTTACACTACTGATGACAGGCATGATTACCATTAGAGGCATGTAAATATAATGGATATCTGAAATAGTTATAAATAAAAACCTCCCCTAAAGTGATGTCATATAGTATTCAATAATGGAGAGAGGTGCGATACACATGTACAGTGTGAAGAGAATATAAAAAAAGTTTCTTCCCCATTATCCCGTAGACTGTAAGTCCGCAAGGACAGGGTCCTCTCCCCTCTGTACCAGTCTGTCGTTATAAATTTGTTTACTGTAAACGATATCTATAACTTTGTATGTAACCCCTTCTCATGTACAGCACCATGGAATTAATGGCGCTATATAAATAATAATAATAATAATAAGTAATAAAATGCTATGTGTAGAGTCACCCACATCATATGGGAATGAGGACCACATGCATATTGCCATAGGAGGAAGTCACCTCTTGTGGAATATGTATGGCATTCTCATTCCCATATGAGCTCTATGAGAGCTTATCTCCAGGGAAAACAAAAGGGTGAAGGGGAAATTGAACAGTCTGGATCCTCCCACCCCCCCCCCCAATATCATTTGTTTAGTAAGTGCCAGGAGGCCTACATATGCATTATATTTTCTACCATTTCTGTCGATAATGACAGGTTTGGTCAAATTCAGTCTAATTTGTATAAGGGTTTTAAGTCAGCATTGGCTAAACAGTCTTTCAGATTTGTTGAGCAGCAAAATGACATAAATGAAGGGGACTGAAATTCCTATGCCCAATTATTAAATAAGCTGGCATCAGTGGAAATTCTATTGCAGACCTAGCCACACACCTTCTAAGGCTGAATTTGCATGACCCAATTATACAGTCCATGTATGGACAGTAGTTCCCAGAGACTGGACTCAGTTCTCCTGCCCCAAACTAACAACCTAACAGGCTGTTCATTCGCTCAAGAGATCAGTTATATGAGCACTGAGGCCCGTACTTTGGCTATACAATATGGATGTTTGAATTCAGCCATCCTCAATTTAGCCCTGTTTTTGGGATGGGCACTTTGTCTATACAGCTTTCCATGGGCAGGTACAAAACAGTCAGGTCCAGGTCCTGCTCTGCCCAGTCTATTTTCAGGTTTACTGACACATAGAAAGATGAACTGCAACAGTTAGGGTCCATCCTGAATGGATACACCTTGTTGCAGATTGATGGCTTTTACGCTCTTTTTATCAAAATATTGTCAAGTAATTACCCTATGTTATTTACATGTATTGTTATTATTAATTTATTTACTGCAGAGTATTTGCTCATTTTGTTTTTATCCTAGGTTTTGACAGTTGAATGGCCACAGTGTGAATATGCACCTTTACATTGCACTTATACCAAAGTGTTCCTGCTCATTTCTTTGGATTTAGCTTTCTTGAGCTTTGCACATACAGGGGTGTGGCCACTATTTTGGGGGGCTGGGTATCTTGTCTTTTATGCTTTCCATGGGTGGGTGTCAAACAGTCTGGGTTGGATCTGCCACCGTTTATTTATTTATTTTGAGGTCTGCTGACACAAACTGAAGTGAACTACAAGAGTTAGGGTCCATCCAGATTGGGTACACCTGCTCATGCTCTTTTGATCAAAATAGTGTCAACTAAGTACCTATGTTTCTTATATGTACTATTACTTTTTAATTACTTACTGCAGGGTATTTGTTCACTTGTTTTTCTTATAGGTTTTGTTATAAAGAAATTAGCAAGCAACAAACATAGTTGAGAGACTATTGAACACTACCCAGATATTGCCAATTATCACAGCTTCCTCACAGGTATTGAATGTTATCTTGTGCCTATGCTATATTGCTATCCCTATCAGTCAATAATTTAGTTGTTTTTTTCACTTAGTAAAGATGCCACTAGAGAATAGAAACACATTGTGAATAATTAATCTTATTATTAGAGTTGAGCGAATATGTTCGTAATCGGTCACCGAATCAAAATTTGCCATTTTCGTGCCATATTGGTACCCTATTAGTGCTGAATTGATGATCGATTCAGAAAAAATTTGGTCATTTCCACTCCCATTGACTCCAATGATGTTCGGCAAATATTGCAAATACAATATTCGCCGCCGATCGTAATCGGAACCGAATTTTGAAAAATTCACTCAACTCTACTTATCATCATCAATGTTGAAGAATCGATCTACTCCAGCAATGCAGTCCATCTTACGTGTTTCATCCAACTTGATCCAATATCAGTCAATAAAGTCATCAGTGTGCATAAAAAATTTATTTTGCTTGCTTTCAGGGCAAAAATGCTCTCTGCAGTCTATTACTCGATGGCCAAATGCCTAATTTCACGAAACACAGGTTAAAGTGCTTTCTTCTCTGCTCGCTTTCTAAAACTGAACATGGACAAAACAGAATTCATCATCTTTCCCCCATCTCACTCTACCCCCCCACCAGACCTGTCCATCAACGTCAATGGCTGCTCACTTTCCCCAGTCCCGCATGCTCGGTGCCTCGGGTGATCCTCGACTCTGCCCTCTCTTTCAAGCCACATGTCCAAACCCTTGCCTCCTTTCTGCCATCTCAAACTCAAAAATATTTCTCGGATCCGTGCATTCCTCGACCATGAAACTACAAAAACACTAGTGCATGCCCTCATCATCTCCCGCCTCGACTACTGCAACCTCCTACTCTCTGGCCTTCCCTCTAGCACTCTGGCACCACTCCAATCCATCCTGCACTCTGCTGCCCGGCTAATAAACCTGTCTCCCCGTTATTCCCCAGCCTCTCCTCTCTGCCAAGCCCTTCATTGGCTTCCTATTGTCCAGAGGCTCCAGTTCAAAACCCTAACCATGACCTACAAAGCCATCCACAATCTGTCTCCTCCATACATCTGTGACATGGTCTCCCGATACATACCCACACGCAACCTTCGATCCTCTCAAGATCTCCTCCTCTACTCCCCTCTTATCTCTTCTTCCCACAACCGCTTACAAAGCTTCTCCCGTGCCTCTACCATACTCTGGAACTCTCTACCCCAACACATCAAACTTGCGCCTACCATGGAAACCTTCAAAAAGAACCTGAAGACCCACCTCTTCCGACAAGCCTACAACCTGCAGTGATCATCAGTCTACTGAACCACCGCATGACCAGCTCTACCCTCTCCTAGTGTATCCTCACCCATCCCTGTAGACTGTGAGCCCTTGCGGGCAGGGTCCTCTCTCCTTCTGTACTTGTGTGTGCCTTGTATTGCTCACGTTTACTGTACTTGTCTATATTCGCCCCTTTTCACATGAAAAGCACCATGGAATAAATGGCGCTATAAAAATGTATAATAATAATAAAAAAAAGTATAATAATAATAATATATCATCTAAATATGTGGCGCCCGTCGCTCGGCTGGTAACACACTACTTTGCATTCACATCATAGTCAGATGGTACAAATGAGCATGCAACAGATACAAAAGTGTCCATAAGGATCAGCCACACTTTATGTCCAAGTTCCATAAAAAAAATTTAATTGCTCGTCATGACTTTTTATATTTTACGAAGCACAATAAATTCTTGACATACATGCTTTTTAACAGAACTTTCTAAAAGAACATCTGTGTATACAGTAAAACTTCTTTCAGTCACCTATTTCTCAAGTGAAAACATATACCAGTAACTTTTCTAGGAAATGTATTTTGCAACAGAATTTAAGTAGTTGACGTGAATAAAATATTTCTGGTGTACAAAGGGGCAGGCTTCCAATTTATGGCATTTGTAAATCTTTTGTTACTTTTTTTTCCTCTCCATTTGCCAATTTAAAATTAAGTTCAGGTACCCAACAATATCTGTGCAAGAAGTAAATACTATCAAGATGCTGTTCTTGGAGATTAAGATGACGCCATCACACTTCATGCTGTTTCAAGGACTACATAGTCTAGATTCTCAGGTGCACTATTTGGAAAGAAGTCAATACAAATAAGTATTGTAGTCCATATATCATGTGGGTTATGTCACTTCAAAACTGCTTAGTTTGCGTAAACCAACTTCTGTTTTGGATCACCACATGACAACACAAACCCTCTTAACATAGCAAGACATAAAAACTAATACCAAGAATGAAACATAAATAAGGCTGCAATGTTTATTAACCCCTTAACGACCAGGGGTATTTCAGTTTTTTAGTTTTTGAATTTCTGTTTTTTGCTCCCCTTCTTCCCAGAGCCATAACTTTTTTTATTTTTCTGTCAATATGGCCATGTGAGGGCTTGTTTTCTCTGGGATAAGTTGTACTTTTGAATGACACCATTGGTTTTAACATATAGTATACTGGAAAATGGGAAAAACATTCCAAGTGTGGTGAAATTGCGAAAAAAGTGCAATTCCACATTTGTTATTTTTGTTTTTTGTTTTTTTACCATGTTCACTAATTGCTAAAACTGACCTGCCATTATGATTCTCCAGGTTCACAGACACCGAGTTCACAGACACCAAACATGTCTAGGTTCTTTTTTATTAAAGTGGTGAAAAAAAAGTTCAAAATTTGTTAAAAAACATGGCGTCATTTTCCCAGACCTTTAGTATCTCTATTTTTCATGATCTGGTGCTGAGTGAGGGCTTATTTTTTGTGCGCCAAGCTGAAGATTTTATTGATACCATTTTGGTGTAGATTCGAACTTTTGATCGCCAGTTATTGCAAAAAATGTAAGTCTGGCATTTTTTATTTTTTTACGCTGTTTAGTGATTGGATTAATTCTTTTTTATATCAATAGATCTGGCGATTCTGAACACAGAGATACCAAATGTGTGTATATTTGATTTTTTTATTTTATTTTGAATGCGGCAAAATGGGGGTGATTTGAAATTTATTTTTTTTTTAGTTTTTTATATTTTTTAAAACATTTTTTTTTACTTTTTGCATGCTTCAATAGTCTCCATGTGAGACTAGTAGCTGCAATATTTTTATTGCCTCTGCTACACACGCGATGATCAGATTGCCTGTATATACCAGAAATGCTCATTTGCTGTGAGCGCCAACCACAGCTCATAGCAATCTGGCACTGATAATCATAGAGGTCTGCTGCAGACCTCTGGCTGTCATGCCGACCCATCATGTGAAGGGGTCTCCGATGGGCAGGATTAGCGATGTGCTTCTGGTAAGCGCAAGTTAAATGACACTGTCAGAGATTGACAGCAGCATTTAACTAGTTTAACTAGTGGCACATGTCAACCCGCAACACCCAACATTGGAAAAGTGTTAAAGAGGTTACTCCCTTTGAGATAATGTTCAGCCCCAGCTGCAGTTTGCTAAAAAAAAATAACAACTCTTCTCTGGGTCAACCAGTAACTTTCCAACATTGCTCCCCTTGTCTTGTATTGGCTGCATCGCTGATGCCGCATTAATAGTATAGCGGTAAATCAGTGAGCTCAGAAGGATACTTTGAAGGGGACATTCTGCCTATCCGGCAGGAGAGTGGCTGAGCTCACTGATTGGATGCCATGCTATTGATGTCACTTCAGCACCAATGCCAGATATCAGAAGCAGTAGAAAAGACTCGACAGTGGACCTGGAGATGGTGAGTAAAGTCAATTTAATTTCTCTATAATAACCTGCTGTTGGGGACTAACATTTACTGGAAGGGAACTGCCTGTCACATCTCCTACTGGATCAGCTCCTGTGACATCTACATCTACTTCTATCACCAGGTGCTGCCATGTTCATTTTGTAGACGTCAGTTGTGATGGATGAGATTTTAGCTCTGTGGCTAAGTTTAAGTGGCTGAGACCTGTAATGTTGTCCAGTCAGGCAGTATGGGCATGTGTGCTGCTTAGCTGGAGTAATCAGCTTCTTGCTTTGGCCAATGGAACAATACCACAACATAGGGTACCTGTATCAAACACTGAGGTTAAATTTGTCCTTTGTAAAGCTCATGAAATGTTCATCGCAAATGACTAAGATCCTGTGGTACGTAAATTATACAACTTACTGGCTTGGTACCTCACATGTTTGAATGGAAAATTGTTCAACTGATAAAATTATGTTTAAAAAGGGTTCAGAGTAGTATAAAAATAAGTCACATCCAATAGTCCACAAATCCAAGCATAAAATAGAAGCAGAAAGCATACAAATATCTAAACGTGAAATATATTCTTTATTAAATAGCGAATATTTAAAAGTATATTTAAAACCAGGAGAAGTATCAGTGAGTGTCACAACTCACCAGGGGTACATGAAACTCCCCAGAGATAAGAATAGATCAATGGTAATGTCACAATCAAATGATCTGATGATAGTCAGGTAAATATAAAAAAAGTAATGAACAAATATACAGTTAATGTATATATATTACATCAATAGCAAAGGTCAGTTATCATATAAGATAGTAATACAGGACAGCTCAGCAGTAACATCAGTAGTTTCATATACAGGTAGTACTCTATGTTAGAAGGCGGTATCCTAGCTAATATAATAATACTACGTCTGTCAAAGCAACACTATATATAAAACCAGCCAAAATCCTAATACAAGATGCATGATTTAGACCAAAATCTCAACAGATCAATATTGTTCTAAATCCATATACTACCTGGTGGTGAGATACAGCTAACCTCAATGCTTGTTTCGCGTCGGCTTCTTCGGGAGTGGGGATGGGACTGAAAAAGACTTCTTAAATAGTATGCACCATCCGACCAATAATTGGAGACAGACTGCGTCATAACTGTGCTTCTGGTGGCAACGTTGAAGACCGGAAGTCGCAGAGTTGGAGTCCAACGTCACATATTCCCACCCATGAGCGATGCCCCAGCCGGGGGCATGAAGTGTGATGCATAGGGACACATGTCCATGTCGACTGAAGGTCGGCCTGCCCATGGGAGCACGCGACGCACCAGCATAGCCAATATACAAAGATGAATGTAAGTATGTAAAAATCACGTTTACGGGGACTGGACATTGTGAGTTGTTGAACCGAAAGTACGGCACATAGAGACGCGTGTCCATGGTGATCAGACACCGCCCGCTCACAAGAGTCTCCACCACAGTTGCTAGTAGTAGTGAGAACCATAGCATCAACAACATTCAGGGCACAGAACAGAATATATATATATATATATATCACATCAAGATATCTGACAGGTACATATAGGTTATGACATAAAATATAACATCTCCAGCACAAAAAGAGTATATGGCATGTCAAGAACAGAAGAATAGAGTGTTTTTATCGACATTAGTTCACATCATGGAATAGTGGCTGCAGAGCTGAATAAAATGGCTTTTTTGTTCTCATCTCTATTGCGGAGATATTAGCTGGTAAATTTCAAGGGCCTAATTTATCAAAGCTTTACCTCCTGAATTCCAGAGTAAAAACCTTGACAAGTGGCAAAATTTAGGTGCAGTTTGGAGTTGACCATACATTTTGAGACTTTTGGCATTTTCACGAATGCTTCTCACAGTTCCGCCAAAATAGGTGGAGTGGGGCTAGAACGAGGGAGTGGTGGTGTGACGCGACCGGTTGTCTAATTCTTGATGAGCTATAGAAATCTCACGGCAGTGACTGACTGGAGTGAGATTTCTAGCATAGAAAATGAAGGCGCATGCCACTCATCAGACACTCTAGATTCATGAAGAGGCATGCACCTCTTCATACATAAGAAGTGTCTGACTTCAGCATCACCCTTTATAAAGATGATCTTGATAAATTAGGCCCTAGAGTATAATTTATGATAAGCTCACCTGGGCATTACCAAATATTTAACTTTGTGTACTTTTTCCTCTTTTGACCAATCATAAGCAGGAAGCTCCATGAGAGAACACGCCCCAAGAAAGTCAGAAGAACATGCTTTCTCCAAAGAGATATAATAATAAACAGTTCTGCTCAGACATGATCTCTGCAGCTACCGTGTAGAGTACAGCAGAACTGAGTGGGATTACACTTTCAGAATTCATTTCACAGTCAAGCAATGTGAGAGGAGGGAGAATCCAGCTGAAATTAGTGTGATTACAAACACTTCTGCTTCTCTCCTCTCACAGTCAGCTCTACTGTATTCCCCTCCCCACACACTGCCATAGGATGAAAGCTGAAACTGTTTGTAATCACAGTCTGCTCTGCTGGACTGTGCATGGTAGCTGCAGAGATCAACGCTGAACTGGTTTGTCTATCATTATATCTCATAGGAGAAAGCATGTTTTCTTCTGACAATATGGAGGCATGTTCTTTCACCCCAGAGACAAATCTCTGGTAATGCACAGTTGGGCTTATTATAAATTATAACCAAGATAACAACCAAGAAAATACCACAGCATTGGAAATATGAAATTAAAAAATAAAAACTATATTTTATTCAGCTGTGCAGCCACTATTCCATTATGTGATCAGTTTAAAATTCTCCAATTGGTAAAAGATCCTCTTTAAACTATCAACAATGATTTTGTAAAATGGTGAAGGTTTTTTTCAAAAGTTTGAGATACAATGTAAATACAAGTGCCCAGTGTGTAATGGATAAACTGAAACTCAGAAGGATATTGACAGACCTTAAGTTATTAAGACCGCTGAATAACGAGAAAAAATGCAAAGAATGTTTGAGAAAAGCTGCTAATAATGTCGGCCACAAATTTGCATTGTGTAAAGTAGCTGCCTTTTCTGTGAGTCATTCCTCCAAACGCCTGTACTCTGTACTTCTAGAGGTGGTATTGATATAAATTGTCCAGTGTTCGAACTTTAACCTTTTTTGTCGCAATTAGTGTTGAGCGATATTGCTCGATATCTAAAAATATCGTATCGAAATTGTATCGCCGATAGCACTAAATATCGTCGATATCCGATTTCGATACCGGAAGTCCCATGTAAGTCTATGGGAACAAAATATCGAAATTAAAAAAAACCATTCTTGCCTTGTTGGTTAATTGTACATGAAGGAAAACAACAAAGACTAATGTAGAATGTATTGGGGGAGGTTGAGGAGACAATAAAGGCATACATGTTTAACCCAATGCATTGGAATAGCATTAATATATTTTTTTTTTCGAAATACGTTTGGATTGACTAACAAATTGACAATGTTGTTAACCTTTTTTCTATTTTGGCAAATATGTATGTTTCACAACTTCCATGCTCTTCACCTTTTTAACTTTTGCCAGTGCCACACTTTCTCCTTCATAATATTCAGCAGCAGCATCATCTTTCTCATCAAATTATTCTTCATCTATTCTTCACCTTCTTAATCTTCTTCTTAAACTTCTTGCTATTCATGTTTTTGTTTACATTACTCATATTGTTATTATTAAACTAATTAATCTTCTTCATATTCAAATTCTTCATCTTCTTCCTCTTCATCTTCTTCATCATATTCTTATTTGTGACAGAGATTCCTGTACTTGTAATCTGTAAAAGTATGAATTGTTCATCCTTCCGTTCTTGCTGTCACAAAAGATTTAAATTACAACAGTATTTGTCCGTGTTCAGTTTAGCCTGCAGCAGCAGCAGGCATTTTCCAGGGGCACCACGAGGAGGAACGGACTCACCCCCATACACTGCTTAGTCTTCTTCTGCTTAGAATTTAGAGCATATATTTTGCTCTTCATTTTGGTCTTATACTTCATGTTCTTCTGCTTTTTGATCTTCTGCTTATTGTTCTTCTGTCTCTTGTTCTGTATCTTGTAGTTTGTCTTAACCTTCTTTGTCCTGTTGGTGATCTTCTTGGTAATCTTTTATTTTTTCTTTGTGATGGTGTTCAGGCTGGTTGGCTTCATGCTCGTCGTCCTTGTTGTCGTCATCTTCTTCTGGGTGGTCTTTAATGTCGTCTAATTTCCGAGAAACAGCTGACGTTACTGGAACCCTGACGGGTATCAGATGGAGCAAGAGACAATGGAAGTAACAAGGACCAGCTGACTGTGCTGGACCCCGGACGGGTAGCAGAAGGAAAAGAGGCAATGTCACAACCGAGTACCAGCTGACGTTACTGTGACACGGTTACTAAGCAGGAGGTACCTGTGCTCCAAAGCACTACCAAGGACCAGCAGACGTTGCTGGAACTCGGATACGGAGATGGAGGCACCTAGGCCAAAGGCACTGGGGAGAACCACTTGACGGTACTGGACCCCGGACGGGTAGCAGAAGGAAAAGAGGCAATGTCACAACCGAGTACCAGCTGACGTTACTGTGACACGGTTACTAAGCAGGAGGTACCTGTGCTCCAAAGCACTACCAAGGACCAGCAGACGTTGCTGGAACTCGGATACGGAGATGGAGGCACCTAGGCCAAAGGCACTGGGGAGAACCACTTGACGGTACTGGACCCCGGACGGGTAGAAGAACGCACCCATGAAAATGTAAGTTGACAGGACGCAAGCCGTCCGCAGTTACCGAATCACACAGTCCTACAGTGGGTGCTTATCCTATTGTCACAATGAAAACCGCCTTTATTTACATATCCCACAGCACACATAGGAATCACCTAAACTGCAGGCACCATAGAGTCGGCTAACCCGAATGCAACACGACAGCACAACTTATTGGAGGATAATTGACGTTCACACTGCCAGGAAACAGCTGTCGTGCTGTAACCAGGCTGGCCAGGAGTCAGTACCCCTGCCAATTACTTACGAGCAACAAATGGCGGTGTTGTAGCCCTGGGAGTAGAGTTCAGGTGGTAGAAAGATGAACATAACCGGAGACATGGAAAACGTTGCCAAACAGTTATTTAATCTGAAAGCGGACAGGCAAATTCAGGTGAGATCCATGCCTTGTTCATTTTCAGAAAAGTAAGCCGGTCTACATTCTCTGAGGATAGTCGCATGCGACGGTCTGTTACTACACCACCTGCAGCACTAAAGACACGCTCAGATAATACACTGGCAGCAGGGCAAGCCAGCACCTCCAATGCATACTGGCTAAGCTCTGGCCATGTATCCAACTTAGAGACCCAAAATTTGAAAGGGGAAGAGGCATCTGGGAGTACACTTAGAGGGAAAGCCAAGTAGTCTGTCACCATCTTACGGAAACGTTTCTTCCTGGTGACTGGAGCCGTCTCGGATGGTGTAGACCTTGCTGGCGCTGTCACAAAACTTTGCCACATTTGTAACATACAGTTCTTGCCCTGTGCAGAGGCGCTGCTTCTGCTCCCTCTTGTTGTAGAGGTGTCTACACTGCCTCGACGCACAGAGCTGCTTTGTAAAGCAGTAGCAGCAGCAGCAGCATCTCTCTCGGCTGGAATGTACAACAGTATGGATTGCACCAGTGTGTCTTGGTACTCCTGCATTTTACGGTCCCGGTTCACCGGTGTGATGAGGGTTTGTAAGTTGTACCGGTAGCGAGGGTCTAGGAGGGTGTACACCCAATAATCTGACGTGCTGAGAATGTGGGCGATGCGGCGGTCGTTTCTTAGGCACTGAAGCATGAAATCAACCATGTGCTGCAGACTCCCAACTGGCCAACAAAGGCTGTCCTCTGGAAGAGGCGTCATCTCTGTCTCCTCTGCATCACCCCACCCTCGCTCTACATACTGACTACAGCGTTGTGTACCTTCCTCTGTAGGGATTTCTTCCTCCTCCATTGACTCCTCCTCCTCCTCATCCTCCTCACAAAGTGAGCCCTGCCCAGCCCTTTGTGAGGAACCACGTTGCGCTGACTGTCCTGAAGGTAATTGAATTTGTGACACCTCATCCTCCACCTGTTTCAAAACCTCTTCCTTTAGTGGTTTCATTGATTTCTGAAGCAGGCAGATAAGGGGGACAGTCATGCTGACTAGTGCATCATCTGCACTCGCCATCCGCATTGAGACATAAAACGCACGCAAAACGTCGCAGATGTCCTTCATAGAGGCCCACTCAGTAGTGGTGAAGTGTGAACGGCGCAAATTGCGAGTTGATTGCGCCTGTTGCAGCTGATACTCCATTACTGCTGGCTGCTGCTCACACAACCGCTCCAACATATGTAACGTGGAATTCCACCTGGTGGGTAGGTCACATATGATGCGATGTTCAGGAAGGCAAAATCTGACTTGCAGAGCTGCAATGCGCGATCTGGCCATGCTGGAACGTCGCAAGTGAGCGCACTCTAGGCGGACCTTGTGCAGCAGTGCATCAAGATCCGGATAGTCCCTCAAAAAACTCTGCACGACCAAGTTGAGCACATGTGCCAGACATGGTATGTGAGTGAGGTTGCCAAGGCCCAGAGCTGCCACCAGATTTCGGCCATTGTCACACACTACCAAGCCTGGCTGGAGATTAGCTGACAAAAACCACACGTCGCTCTCCTGCTTGATGGCATCCCAGAGCTCCTGCGCTGTGTGGCTTCGATTCCCCATGGGAATTAATTTCAGGACGGCCTGTTGACGTTTGGCCACGGCTGTGCTCATATCGGTCGCAACAGGTAAGCGTTCACGGGTCCATGTGGAGGTATACCGTGACGGCTCGTGCAGCGATGATTCTGAGGAACTGGAGTAGGAGGAGGAATCAATGTGCACAGACTGGATTCCTGCAATCCTTGGAGTTGGCAGAACACGTACAGCGCCACTGGCAAGATCTGTACCCGGCTCCACAACATTGACCCAATGGGCAGTGAGGGAAAGGTATCGTCCCTGGCCATGGGTACTGGTCCACGCATCGGTGGTCAGGTGGACCCTGCTACTGACGGCGTTTAGTAGCGCATGTTCAATGTTTCCCTCGACATGTTTTTGCAGAGCAGGGACAGCTTGCCTGCTGAAATAAAATCGGCTTGGCACATTATATTGTGGGACTGCCAATGCCATAAAGTTCCTGAAACTGTCAGTCTCCACCAGCCTGAATGACAGCATTTCAAGGGACAGGAGTTTTGCAAGGCCAGCATTCAGAGCCTGTGCTCGTGCATGGTTTGCCGAGTATGGCCGTCTTTTATCCCATGCCTGTGTTACCGATGGCTGTTTTTTGTACTGGGAGTGTGACGATGACTGTGAACTTGCTGCAGTGGGTGGAATAACAGTTTCTCTATGGACAACAGTGACCGAGGTTCTTCCATGGAGATCCTGTGAGGAAGCCAAAACAGGTGTGTGACAGCTGGAGGTAGAGGCTCGAACATGACGTAAAGATGTAGGTGCTGCTGTAGGTTGGCCTACATCTCCAGTGTGTCTTTGTAACTCAGCTACGTGCTTTGTCCGTACATGTGTCCACATATTTGTGGTATTCAGGTTCCTGATATTTTTACCTCTTTTAACTTTTTGCTTACACAGCTTGCATTGAACATAGCAAATATTATCTACAAGTCTGTCAAAAAAGGACCACGCAGTGCAAGTCATGGGAGCGCCAATTTTGACATTTCTAAGAGAACTGCTCCCAACAGGTGCCAAACTGGAGGCTACAGGCAAGCGAGTCTGCAGCCTACCTCTCCCTCCTCTTTGTACCGTTGGGACAATCTCTTCCTCAGAGCTGCTCCCACCACCTTGCTGTTGCTCACGCCATGTTGGGTCTCGGACTTCATCATCTCCACTACCCTCTTCCAACACCTGCTGCTGTTGGATGGTCTGGGCAGCACCATGCTCCACAAAACCTGGCACCTGAGTCTCATCATCATCATAAGATGCGTTCTGCGGTGTGCTGTCCATCGGCACTGGCTCACCCGCCTCTTCAGATTGAGAGAGACACAGCTGTTGCGCATCACTGCATACTCCCTCTTCTTCAAATTGCAGAATGCTGCTTGCCTGTGCCCGTGTTTGCGAGCCAACAGATTCTGAGAACAGAAGCAGAGACTCAGCTGGCTCCTGTACAGAACTCTCTGACTGCCTTGGCAATTTGACAGGTGGTGAACAGACAGATGGTTGCTCAACAGTGTTGTGTTCCTGAGAGAGGTGGAAGGAATTGAAGTCGATGCATTGGCTGCCATCCAACCAACAACGGCTTCAATTTGTTCTTCCCGCAGCAGGGGGGCACGCCGAGCTCCTACCAAAGTGCGCATAAAGGAACGCTCACGGGGATAAATGGTGGATGCTGTGTCACTGAGGGCGGCAGCAGACACAGAATCCCCACGTCCTCTCCCTGCTGAAACTCCACGGCCACGACCACGTGCCTTACTCACTGACTTCTTCATCTTGGTAGATTGATAAAGAAAGTCAGAAAAGTTATAACTAAGGCCTAAGTGTGGTTATTACGCAGAGACTGAAGTGAACACTGAAACACAACTGTTCACAAATCACAATCTGTGAAAGGCTACTCCTTTGTCTACTTCTATAGTGTTTGCAACCAATGTATTGGATACGGATGGAAGCGCGTCACACTAATAGTTAAATTGCATGGAGCAGCAAGAATTACACTGAAGGAAAAAAAAAAAGAGTCTGTGAGTGACAGGTGCAGATGCCTACAGACAGCGTTGCATGCAGAGCAAACTGCAGCGTCACCTGCACTCACACACACCTTGCAGAGCTGTTAAAACAACACTGCAGGCAAAAGGAAGCTTTACACAGCGGTTGGTGCTAGCCTGCCTACAGCACAGTACACTAAATCGCAATCTCTAACTGTCCCTCAGAGTCAGCAGAGCAGCGTTCTGTCCCTTACTGAATTCACAGCACAGTGACGCTAAAATGGCGGCGGCGCCTTTTATAGTGCATTCTGACATCATTTCAGCATCCAATCACAGCCATGCCATTAGTTAACATGACCGCAGCAGTACAGGATGTGCCCACACTTCTTAGGATTCCTTATTGGCTGAATAAAATCACATTGCCTTGCAAACAATTATGGGAACTTCCGATTCCGGTATTCGATAAGACGAAAATATCGAAACGAATTATCGAAAGGCCGATAGAGCTAATATCGGCCGATAGCCGATATTTGCATTATCGTATCGCTCAACACTAGTCGCAATCATAATATAACAGCAAAACAGAAAAATAATTTTCGATCCCAACCTAGCACAATTTTCATGATATTCATAGGGGTGAGAAAAATACTTATGTTTATTCAAAGTTCCTTAGATAATTGCGTTTAGTAATTTTGTGCTCTCAGTCTAAATAAGCCTAGATCTGTGCACTGGATGTAGCAATAATGTGGAGGAGATCTTCACTCTGCTCGATAGACATATCCTATCAGACTAGACTGTCATGTCCCCTTCATTTACATAACACATGAGGCATGGTCCAATTCTTGACGTATTGGCACATACTTTAGTTTACATAAAAATTATAAGGAGAACAAAAAAGTCAAAAAAAGTATCTCAAAAAAATACCATATTTATTAGTACACAAAAATACAAATATCAATAAAATTACAGCATTGTGCATATATATTCAGTAATTGTATATATAACTCTGGATGAGATGATCCACCAAATTATATGGACCCTGTGGATGCCTGCTTAAATGCAATATCATATGTACAAAGCGCAATATATTACCATCATAGAGTCCTTATTAGGTCCACATAGGCTTCCATAACTCAATGAGCTGACTATATCGTATTTACCCATAGCGCTATTGTAACTATAGACAAACAGGTATGCATTTACATATACATATCATGGTAAAATTTACCCATTTTGGTGGCAGGTTGTGATATCCACAAGGTGTCCAGGAACCCTTTAAACTTTAGTTTACATGTTGTGTTTCTAGTGAGCTTTGGAAATTTATTTTGATTACTGGGCCCTATGCCAGTTCCAACCACAGTGCAAACTAAGTGCTTCACTAATAGGCTGCTAACCTGGATGCTGTGCATCACCTGTATGTGAGCAGTGTCGCAAACAAGCCTCTATTGTGCAGTAATATACCAAGCAACCACCCCTTCCATGGATTGGTAGGCCGAGAGTGGTTGTCTCATCGGTATTTTTGCACCTGTGTTGCCACCATCTTAACTACATGGGTCCACTGCATCCTGTTAGTGCATTCGATTAGAGGCCTGGGCAGGTAAACATCGCTGCCTTTTTTCTGCTGTTTTTGACTTTTGGGGGGATTTTTAAGTCCTCTTTTTGCGGTTTTGCTGTTTAGTGCCCCATAATAAACCAAAAACAACTGCAAGCTTCATTGTTCTTCAAAACAGTTGCCCTTCCTTGGATTTTTTGTTCTCTTAATAATAAAGACCTTAATTTAAACACTGCATTTTGTGTTTACTTGTGTTATCTTTATCTAATATTCAAATTTGTTTGGTGATCTGAAATGTGTGAGAAACATGCAAAAGAATAGGAAATCAGGAAGGGGCAAACACTTTTTTCACACAACTGAACATTAGGGACACTGACTGCATGATTTCAGTCATGTGGCACTTCAGAGAATTACATAATTTAACCCCTTCATGACATATTTACTTCATATGTCGTTTCCCTGACTCCGACGCTGAGCCCACAACTTTCCATTCGCATGACAGCTGATTTAAACAGCTATCATGTGCTTTTAAGAGCCACAGTTGGAGTGGTGTTCTGCCTGCGGTTATTAACCTGTTAATTGCCACAAACTCCATGATCGTGGGGCACTGATGGGTTGTTATGCCAGCCGGATGGGTGCTGAAAACTGCTGTGCCTGTTAGGGCTCATGCCCACTTGCGATGAAATCGGACAAATTCAATCCGATAAAAAATCGGATTGAATTCGGACCAATTTTATTCTATGCCAATGAGCAGTGCCGCGCCACTCATTGACTCAGTTGGCAGCAACTCAGACAATGAGCAGTGCCGCGCGGCTTTGAGTGGCGCGGGATTCAAATCCCCTGCCAAATCCGCACGGCACCGCTCACTGGCTGAGCGCCACTGGATTCAAATCCCCCACCAAAGCCAATGAGCGGTGCCCCGCGGCTTTGGCGAGGGAGTCAAATCCCACGTGGCACCGCTCATTGGCTCAGCTGGCGGGTCGGGGGATTTGAATCCCGCGCCACTCATTGGCTCAGCCGATGGCAGCTCAGCCAATGAGCGGTGCTGAGCGGCTTTGAGCGGCGCGGGATTCAAATCCCCCGCCAAAGCTGCACAGCACCACCCATTGACTGAACGCCGCAGGATTCAAATCCCCCACCCCGCCGGCTGAGCCAATGAGCGGTGCCGCACAGGATTTGAATCCCCCTCCAAAGCCACATGGCCAAGGCCAGATCAGCCAATGAGCGGTGCCTCGTCGCTTTGGCAGGGGATTTGAATTCTGCGTCAAAGCCGTGGGGCACCGCTTATTGGCTGAGCACCCCGCCGGCTGAGCCAATGAGCGGTGCCGCCCGGGATTTGAATCCCCCGCCAAGCCTCAGCCGGCGGGTGGCTCAGCCAATGAGTGGAGCCGCGTGGCTTTGGGGGATTCAAATCATTGGCTCAGCCGGCAGGGCGGGGGATTTGAATCCCGGCCGCCATATCGGAATATCCATTACTTGGGTGTTCCAATATGGCGGTCGGCGTAGTTCCGGCAGCGGTGCAATGTGAGATAGCGACACAATCGCCGGATGCTGTGACAGAGCCGATTGGCAATTATATATAGATAGATAGATAGATAGATAGATAGATAGATAGATAGATAGATAGATAGAAGAAAAGTCGGTAATACATTTGTCGGCTTCTGTAAAATCAGTGCAGGAGCCGACAGGATATAAGACATGGTTTACACACAGTAAATAGATGCAGAATAGTTAGATATATAGAAGTCAGTGACCAATACAATTAGCATAATGTGTGCGTAAATTAGGGGACATGTATGTAATTAATAAAAGATTATTTATCGGAAAAAAATGGCGTGGTTTCGCCTCAGGTACTGATTTTACAGAAGCCGACAAAAGAATTATCGGCTTTTCTTCTATCTATCTATCTATCTATCTATCTATCTAACTATCTATCTTATCGATAATATATATAAATATATATATATATTTGTGTGTGTGTTTTGAAGAATATTTAGTTTGAAAATGACAGAGAATTGCTGTATGTAAATGCTATGTTAAAATCGTATTGCAATCAGATAGCAATCGCCCTGCATTCTGGTGTAAATCGGATACTAGGTGTGAAAAATTGGATTGTACTCGCATAAAAAACACATGACACTCGCATGACACTTGTATTGCCGGGATCACACTTGCGAGAGACTTGCACAATTCTCGTGCGAGTCTCTTATATGAACATAGAATTACATGAAGCCGAACGCTCTGGTCCGAGTGCCGGCGGCAGTGCCAGGTGTTAATGCGAGAGACTCGCACGAGAATCATGCGAGTCTCTCGCAAGTGTGATCCCGGCCTTATTAAAATAGTCCTGTGAACACCAGCTAGTGGCCGGCGTTCATAGGAGACCATGATTTCTGCTATACATAGCACAAGTGATCGGACAATTGCAACTTCAAGTCTCCTAAGGGCATGTTTAAATAAAGTAAAAAATGAAAAAAGTTTCTAAAAATCTGAAAAAAATAAAAAACACAAAATTTCAAATAACTCATCCTTTTGCCCCATTGAAAATAAAATAAAAAATACACCTACACATTTTTGGTATCACTGTGTTCAGAAATGTCCAATCTAACACACGATAAAATAAATTATTCTGACCGGTTAACGGCGTAACAAGAAGAAAGACTGAAACACCAGAATTACATTTTCTTGGTCTCAGCAACATTGCAGTGAAATACAATAAGAGGCCTTCAAACTATTGCATCTACCCCAAAATGGTATCAATAAAAATGTCAGCTCAGTGCTCAAAAAATAAGCCCTTACCCAACCCCAGATCCCCAAAAATAAAAACGTTAAGGGTCTAGGCAAAATGGAGACCAAAGCAAAACCTTTTTTCATACAAATTTCGGAATTTTTTTTCAGTGGTGTACAATAATAAATTATATTGTGGTACCGTGTTAGCCAGAGAAATCGATGTGAATACTTTTCCGTCCAATTATGACAAGAGTATTCTTAGAGTGATACCTTTATTGACTAACCAGAAAATTATATGTTTGCAAGCTTTCAGAGCACAGGGGCTCCTTCTTCAGGCAAGATTACAAATAGATTAATAAAAAAAAGCACATTTAAGAGATACTACAGTAGGACATTTGCTCATGTGGTGGGAGGTGCCTCATAAAGATAAGCCAAGGAAATCGAATTAGCATTTTCTTACAAATGAACAGGCAGTGGGGATATTCTTAGTTGTCTGCAGTCCTACCTTTTCCTGTAAATCCGATGACAATTCTTTTGTTTTCCCCATTACTCACAATCCAGAAATGTCAGTGGCTGGATGAAAGATGCAAGAGTCTGTCTGGATCCCAGAAACTCACTCAGCTTATATGCACACACACTGATTACAAGCAAAAAGGTCACAGGTGAGGATGTTACCTTTATTAGCCATTCAAACCCATTTGAGTCATCTTCTGTGCATGTTATCAGGCCAAAATCACCAGTGTATGTAAACTTTTGATCAGGGTCATTTGGATGTTTTGGGTTGTCATTATGATTTAAAAAGAGAAAATACAGGAGTTTGACAATAAATGGCTTCACCCAACCACTAACCAGAGAAAAAATGTTGCTGTTATCATTCATATTCTCTGAAAAAATGCCAAGAAAGCAAAAATTCTGTCGGGGTATGTAAACTTTTGAGCACAATTGCATGTATGGAGGTATATGTTACAGATGCACATATATCCTCTTTTTATAGTTAACAACTGTCCTTCAAACCAGAATCCAGAGGTAAAGGGGAAGAATGGTGACAAGATAAATTTGCATTGTATAATTATTTAACCTATTTGCATAATTTTTTCTCCTCTGTTTTGCAAGTCAAAAAGCTAGCTGGAGTGGCGATTGTGTAATCAACATATCAGTAAAACATCATAGTTCAATTATCCTACATCTCAAGTCATCCAGGATAACAGCACAATATGTTACATCAAATGTCAACTTACAAGTCAATATTACAGGCTTATACGAACAAAAGTCGTGTTTTCTTGACCAATCAGAAAGAAACACATAAATTCAAAAGTCAACATATAGATAGCAGTCAATGACTCTTGGCTTACTGAAAATAGATATAAAATGCTGAGTCGTCACTAGTGTTGAGCGATACGATACCGCAAGTATCGGGTATCGGCCGATATTAGCTCTATCGGCCTTTCGATACTTAGTTCCGATATTTTCGTCTTATCGGATACCGGAATCGGGATTGTCACTGTCAGTGTCCGTCGGTCGGGTCTGTCAGGAGTCAGCGGCACTTACCTGGCAGAAGATCTCCGGCGGTCACGGGCTGGACTGCTTCATGGCCGCCATCATCTTTCCCCGGCAGTCACATGCAGTTTCTCGCGATAACTGCAGTGACTGCTGGGTAATCCCGGCCGTAAAGCAGTCAGTCCGATGACGTCACCGCCGGGGAAGCAGGTAATCAGCTGTGCTGCGTCGCGATGACAGGCTCTGCCTGTCATTGCGATGTAGCAGAGCTGGATCGTCGTGGGACTGTCGTTACTATGGACTGCGTCGGACAGGTGGTATACTGTTGGTTTGTTTTTTTTCTTTTTTTACAGGAGATCGATGGCGTCGCAGGAATGAGTGTATAATAAAATTAATGAAAACTGTGTTGTCTCTTTTATTTCATTAAAAGACTTTTTTCTTGCTTTGTCTTTTTTTTATACATTTAATAACTTTGGGATTAATAATGGATCGGTGTCTTATTGACACCTCTCCATTATTAACCGGGCTTATTGTCACCGTGCAATCAACGGTGACATTAACCCCTTATTACCCCACTTGCCACCGCTACAGGGCAGTGGGAAGAGCCGGGTAAAGTGCCACAATTGGCACATCTTTTGATGCGCCAAATGTGGGGCTGCTGTAGCCTGGTATTATCAGGCTGTTGAGGGCCAAAATCTATGGGCCTTGACAGTCTTTTAATACCAGGCCGCAGCAGTCTGCATTTTACTTGGCTGGTTAACAAAAATAGGGGGACCCCTACGCCGTTTTTTTTTCGAGGGGATCCCCTATTTTTGTTAACCAGCCAAGCTAAGCAGACTGCTGTGGCCTGGTATTATCAGGCTTGCAAGGTCCATGGATATTGGATCCTTACCAGCCTGAAAAACCAGGCCTCAGCGGTCTGCTTCATCTGGCTGGTTAACAAAAATAGGGGGGATCCCATGCCAATTTTTTTCGAGGGGATCCCCTATTTTTGTTAATCAGCCAAGATATGCAGACTGCTGTGGCCTGGTATTATCAGGCTGGCAAGGTCCATGGATCTTGGCTCCTTAACAGCCTGAAAATCCAGGCCTCAGCGGTCTGCTTCATCTGGCTGGTTAACAAAAATAGGGGGGACCCCACGCCAATTTTTTTCGAGGGGATCCCCTATTTTTGTTAATCAGCCAAGATATGCAGACTGCTGTGGCCTGGTATTATCAGGCTGGCAAGGTCCATGGATCTTGGCTCCTTAACAGCCTGAAAATCCAGGCCTCAGCGGTCTGCTTCATCTGGCTGGTTAACAAAAATAGGGGGGACCCCACGCCAATTTTTTTCGAGGGGATCCCCTATTTTTGTTAACCAGCAAAGATAAGCAGACTGCTGTGGCCTGGTATTATCAGGCTGGCAAGCAGGGTCGGACTGAGCCACCGGGACACCGGAGAAACCTCCGGTGGGCCCAGCTCCTGCGTGGTGGGCCCTGATTTGAAAGGATAGGTCGCGGGGCAGAGGGGGCGGTGGCCCCGGGCCCCGCGCTCTGAGGGGGCCCACCCGGAGCTACGCTACAGTAACTGTATCGGCGTGCACAGCATTCTGCGGCAGAGCAGGGAGAATCGATCTTCCTGCTCTGCCGCCCAGAAGCTATGGGGCCTGAACAGGCGTTGGGGGGCCCGGTGCCAGCAGTGGGCCCCCCAACCGTCATCGGAGGGTCAGCTGTATCGGCATGGGTACGGTTGGGGCGAGGATATGGGTGTGATTAGCTGTGAAATGGGTGTGGTCGGGGCGTGGCTTAAAATTTGCAGCCTTTAATCCTCTTTCCTGTCTTCAAAATTTGGGAGGTATGCTGTATGACCTCCCTACAACTTCTGGGCATGCTCCTGATGAGCGCGAAAGGATGGTCTCCTGAGGGATCTCCTCCCACACCTGGACTAAAGCATCCACCAACTCCTGGACAGTCTGTGGTGCAACGTGGCATGGCCTAAAATTTGCTGCAGCAGGCACAGCGTGCCACAGTCTTTGTCCCTCTTTCCCTTCTTCAAAGGTTGGGAAGTATGATGGTGGGCCCCAAAGGTGTAAATTCGTAGCAAAAAAGTCCGTTTTTTTTACAACGAATTTACACCTTTAATTAACCCCTACAGGTGTGAAATTTTGCACACATAGACTGATGTAATTGTTTGTGCAAATCAGATTGCAAACGACATGAAAAGACATGGTTAACCCTATGTACACCAAGTGTCATTTCATGTCGGGTGCTTCTGTCTTTTCACAGAAGCCGGCTTTACCCGGCAATTGAATCAGAGGATATTTTACTATGTAGAAGTGTATAAACTATACATATATGTATATATATATTGTAAGCTTTTCATGGGATTTAGCTCTGGGATCGCCGTCTGGGTAGACAGAGTGGCACGGAAACAGTTCATTCAGAGACAGCAGTTCTGGTGAAAACTGGCCGCAACCAGCTTTATTAAAGTCCACAGCAAACAGATATAAAACAAATCATAAACAGAAGACCTAGGCTTGTCTAGCCACTTACTACACTTAGATAGATTTCCCTATCTATCCGGGTCCCGACTCTACCAGCCGGGGCCAAAACAACACATATGTTCATCATTTACCAGCATTGAGGTTCACAGAGTCTCCTCCTTGTGTCTGAAGGCACCTTCAACGTCCAGACTTGAGAGAGCTCCCCTCCTATTCAGCAGCTATCCGCATGGATTCTCACAGAGACTACTCCTGTGTCCGGGGTACATCGAGCACCCAGACTGAGATAGCTCAAACTCCTGGAGACACCTTCTGTGCCTGGACCCCTCCTGTGTCCAGACTAAACGTGCTCTCTGACTGTGTTCCCAGACACCTACTTCTGGTCTCCTAATTAACAGCTGAATGGTTTCAGGCCTGAGCTGCAAGTGTGTGCTGAATGTAAGGTGTAGTGACCTTTCTCTACCACTAGGTTTACAAAGCCACACATTTCCCTTATACCATACAGCACAGTACCTAGGTGAAATGTACACCCCATTCGACACATATTCCTTCACTGTCTCACATATCCCCTCCCTCTTCTCCAGACCGGAGGGCTGGTCATCCAGACCGGAGGGCTGGTCAACAATCCAAAAGAGACAGCGAACTCTGGACCAGTCATGGCCTTCATCAGCTTCATCTTCACTACTGTCATCTGTATCTTCACCTGAGCCATAGCCAACATCAGCTTTCTCTTCATCTGAAGCATCCGCACTACCCTGTACCCTCCCAGGCCTATGCTCTCTGCGGGCCTCGGGTATCCTGCACGGTTTCATCTTGACCTTAGGGCCGGGCTCAGTTTCGATATAGTGCCTGGCCAGAGAAGTACGACCCGGCACATCAGAACACTTCTGCTGACTCTTTCTCAGAAACTCACGTACCTCCTGTCCCTGGTGCACTGACCATGTGTCACCAACTATCACAGAAGGTATAGGGGGTTTTTCACTTTTCTCCAGTTCCCCTTGAACCTTCTTTACTTCATTGAGCTTCTCCAGAAGATGCTCATGGCTCTCATCACGCTCCTTCATCACAGTTTGGAGTTTTTTCTGAGAAGTAATCAATTCATCTTGTACCTGTTGGCCGTCCTTTATGTCTTCAGCCCCTTCTTCAGGCTCTTCTGGTAGGACATGCTCAGAAGCCCCACCGTCAGTCCTACATTCCACCTCCTCATTCACATCATTATGGTCTCCAATATCTCCATTTATTCCAGCTTTCAAGTTCTCCTTGATAGCTGCATCTGTATACTCAGAACCCGCCGGATTCTTCTCTTCCACCACGTTCTGCATCCCATCTGAGCTCCCGTGTGTCTGCAGTGGCAACGGAGTGACACACCGCTTTTCCCATTTATTGGGACGTGGCTCCGATGTAGACTCCATGAAAGTGTGCTTGAGCTCACCAACGCCAGCCTGATGTCTCAAAATCTCATCTTGTGACTTATCCAGATCCTTGGTATCACTCGGGAACACCGCTGGGGCTCCGGGCGCCGAACTTCCAGCCTGAGCTTCACGAGTTGCGGCTACTGATCCGGACCGTAACCCGTCCACGCCGCTGTCTTCGGCAGAAACAGATTCCTGGACAGAGTCAGTCCCCATATCTTCAGTCTTGTTCCTCACAGCTTCACTTGAGACCTCAGCTTCTGATGAGGCATCTGGCTTGGTGACCACCACTTCCATGGCTTTTTCCACCTCTGAAGCATTACCTTCAGAGTCCTGGGCAGGATGCAGCTCCATACCATACATTGATAACTTCTCCTCTTCAACAGCATCCACTTGTGCTGTTTTCAGTTTCAGAGTCCTGCCTTTAAAGCTCAGCTCTCCTCCTTTCACCTTAGTCTTCGCCAGGGAACCGGCCAACTGTAAAACATCTCCAGATGCCATCTTCTGTCCGGCTGTAAGGTCAGCATCAGCTTTCTTCTCAGGACTCTCAACCTCCTCTGCTACCATGCCTTCCTCATTTGCACTGGTTGCTTTATGGTCATCAGATGATTCACTATCACTACCACTATCCCTGTCTGACCCCTTTTTCTCAGCCACATCTGGCTCACTATCAGGGCTATACACTTCATTTTCATTCACATCCTGCTCACTGTCAGGGTTATACAATTCATTTTCATTCACATCCTGCTCACTGTCAGGGTTATACAATTCATTCTCATTTACATCTTGATCTGGAACCTTAGTTAACATGTCATCCACAACATTAACTTCACCATCTGGTCCCTCAAGTATGTGACTATGTGACAACCCCAGCACTATACTTCTATATAGCTCAGGTACTAGGAGCTGACTCACGACCTCTCCCTGGACTTCAGTGTCCCTATACAATAGGCTATTGTCCATGGCAGCATGAGGAAACCTCTCTTCAGAGCCAGGCTCCTGGGAAACCTCATTTAGAACAATCATATTTTCCTGTGCCGTCCTAAGAGTGGGGTCTCGCCACTGCTCACTCTCAAAATTGTCACAGGACACAGGCAAGTCAGGGACACTCGGTTCCCGAGAACCACCATCCTCGTCTCCCAACATCACCTGCAAAGGAATTTCATCACTATCACAGTCATCATTATTATCAATATCATTATCATGATTATGATCAGTATCATCATCACTATCATGATCATCATCATTATCATTATCAGCATCAGCATCATTATCATGGTCATCATCATTATCATGATCATCATCATCATCATCATCATTATCATCATCATCATATAAGTTTAACGGCCCACTAGCATTGTGTTCCGCCCCTCGGGACTGCGCACCCTCAATAGGAGCTTCATCGCACTGTCCATCAGAAACATTTTTTTCCCAGAGACCCTTAGATCGGGGAAAGTCATTACCCAATATGACGGGGTGCACCAGGTTCTTCACTACCCCCACTTCATATGAAACCTCCCCGAGTTTGGGGACCAAGTCCACGGCAGTCTCTGGGTAGACTTTGGTGTCTCCATGGATGCACACCATACTCAGGTGCTTATCAGGGATGAAGTCCCTATCAATCAGGCTGTCACATACGGAAGTCACTGGACTCTCTGAGTCCAAGAGGGCCTGTGCTGGGCAGTCATTTACAACTACCGGGGACCCCTGTGGTCCAGTCTCTTCGGCTGCGGTGGTCACACACA
Source organism: Oophaga sylvatica (assembly GCA_033576555.1). Lineage (NCBI taxonomy): Eukaryota > Metazoa > Chordata > Amphibia > Anura > Dendrobatidae > Oophaga > Oophaga sylvatica. Next base: position 483,044,760 of record JARQOD010000005.1, read on the forward strand.
CAGGTTCTGCGCAGAGAGAGAGGGACCTGCCAACATCACGGCACATAGGCTCCCCCTCTAGTGAACAGCCGGCTGCAATTTCACGACATCTCCAACACTGTCCACCACAATCACCCTCCCATATGTCCCCTCGGGCCTGAACCGTCTATCAACATACCCCATGTCCCCAACAGCTGGAACGCTCTTACCGGGAGAGTTCGGCGTCCGGGAACTCTGAAGTGACGACCGCTCAGACGGCTGGTCACGGAGGCAGTCTTTGGGGCCAAAGTACCTTTCTCTCTGTACCTCAGGAGGAAATGCTCGGGTGTAGCGGTCCACTATCACCTTTTCAACTCCATAATCAGGTTTGCTGACTGCAGACTCCCAACTGCATCTCCAGTCATGAACTCCCCTGACACGGGCTGTCACCGTAACACCCAGCCGGGTAAGAATCTCCGCTTTCAGCTTGGCATAGTCTTGGCTGTCCTGCTCGCTCAGGTCAGCATAGGCCACCTGGGGCACTCCAATCAGATAGGGTGCGACCATCATGGCCCATTCAGATAGGGGCAGATTCTCCTTCTCTGCCAGTCCCTCAAACCTAGTGAGATATACCTCCACATCATCACGAGGTGTCATCTTTTTCAGGGACCGTCTTACCGCCTTCTTTACAGCGGACAATGCAGGTGACTTTGCCACATTTCTTCGGGACGCGGCACCGAAATCCTTTTTTTGTGCTGCCATCCGCTCAACAAATAACCGGTTATTCTCCTGCTGCAGGAATTGCTGCTGGGCCTGCTGCATGCGCTGCTGGTGCTGCAGGCGCTGCCGCTCCATGCTCTGCTGCATGCTCCGCTGGGCCTGGACCAGGTACTCAACGAGCTCCTCCATACTGCCGGACTTATCTGTCTCAACCACTGCAGTCTTATGTTGCACATTAACTTGCGCCATTTGTTCAAACAGCGCCTCCATGCTGTCATCCATGCTGTCAGACTTCTCTGTCTCAACAACGGCAGTCTTCACTCAAGACATACACACTCCACAGTCTTTTCCACAGAAAATTCAGCTCTGCTGTGCAGACACCTTTTTTTTTTTTTTTTCTCTGCAAACTCTATTAGGGCCACTGTCTCTTTAAGACTGCTCCAATAGACGTTTCTCTTTTGCTGCTGCACACTCCACAGTCTTCTCCACAACAAGTTCAGCTTTGCTGTGCAGACACACTTTTTTTTTTTCTTTTGCAAACTCTATTAGGGCTACTGTCTCTTTAAGACTGCTCCGTTTTTCTTGACACACTTTTTTTTTTTTTCTCTGCTGCTATTTCAACAGACTTCACCTTTATTGCTGTCCCTCGCCACTGTGCTGCACGCACATTCCAGCACCATTTGTATCAGCCACTGTGCTGCCCCAGCATTCTCCGCCAATTGTAAGCTTTTCAGGGGATTTAGCTCTGGGATCGCCGTCTGGGTAGACAGAGTGGCACGGAAACAGTTCATTCAGAGACAGCAGTTCTGGTGAAAACTGGCCGCAACCAGCTTTATTAAAGTCCACAGCAAACAGATATAAAACAAATCATAAACAGAAGACCTAGGCTTGTCTAGCCACTTACTACACTTAGATAGATTTCCCTATCTATCCGGGTCCCGACTCTACCAGCCGGGGCCAAAACAACACATATGTTCATCATTTACCAGCATTGAGGTTCACAGAGTCTCCTCCTTGTGTCTGAAGGCACCTTCAACGTCCAGACTTGAGAGAGCTCCCCTCCTATTCAGCAGCTATCCGCATGGATTCTCACAGAGACTACTCCTGTGTCCGGGGTACATCGAGCACCCAGACTGAGATAGCTCAAACTCCTGGAGACACCTTCTGTGCCTGGACCCCTCCTGTGTCCAGACTAAACGTGCTCTCTGACTGTGTTCCCAGACACCTACTTCTGGTCTCCTAATTAACAGCTGAATGGTTTCAGGCCTGAGCTGCAAGTGTGTGCTGAATGTAAGGTGTAGTGACCTTTCTCTACCACTAGGTTTACAAAGCCACACATTTCCCTTATACCATACAGCACAGTACCTAGGTGAAATGTACACCCCATTCGACACATATTCCTTCACTGTCTCACAATATATATGTCACAATGACATGTATATATATATTATATATGTATTCTATGTGTGTATATTTAGTGTTTACAAGGAAATAAAGGTTTTTTTTAGTTGCAATATTTTGTTCCCATAGACTTACATGGGACTTCCGGTATTGGAATCGGATATCGCCGATATTTAGGGATATCGGCGATACCATTCCGATCCGATATTTTTAGATATCGAGCAGTATCGCTCAACACTAGTCGTCACAGATGTATGTGACCAGAATGAACACTCATTTCCAGCAGATGTTATAGATATGAGACAACAGGAAACAGAACAAGATGGCAAAAAGCAAGAACTTGACTTGGCCTCTGAAAAAATTTTGGGACAAATTTAAAAAAATTGGGAAGTGGATTGGGTTTCAAAAAGTTTAGACGTTGAGGCCCCCTACTTCGAATGCCTCATACACGCAGATGGCACAAGGAAACTGCAAATGGTCAATAAATCAGTTCATTTTTACTGCTTTTAGGAAATTCTGTCTATAGATCACCATAAAAAGCATGAATGGTCAATGGGTACATGGGAAAAAGCTATCATGTTCTGGACTGTGGAAGAGATACATTATGGTAACACTTCACCACACTGTATTACGGGCATGGTACACTAGCAGCACCATGGCTTTGTCCCTTTTTGATGATCTTTTTTAGGCACAGTACTCCCACAGACATGGATGCATAGGAGAAAACATTTTTTTAGGCACACTACTCCAGCACATGGGTGCAGAGTAGAAAAATGTGTTTTTTAGGCACACTACTCACACAGACAAGGGGCAGAGAAGAAAAATTTGATTTTATACACAGTACTCCCACAGACATGGGTGCAGATTATAAAAAATTGTTTTTTGGCACTCTACTTCCAGAGACATAGGTGGCAGAGTAGAACAATTTATTTTAGGCACTCTACTCCCACAGTCATAGGTGCAGATTACAAAAATGTGTTTTTATGCACACTACTCCCACAGACATGGGTGCAGATTAGAAAAAGTTATTTTAACTCACAGTACTTCCACGAAGTGTGTTTCTACACACAGTACTCCCTTAGACAAAAGTGCAGTGTAAACAAAGTGGCTTAAAGCCATACTACTACTGCAGACATGGGTGCAAAGTAGAAAAATGTGTTTTATGCACAGTACTCCCATAGACAGGTGCAGAGTATAAAAATTTGTTTTTACACACGGTACTCCCAGAGACAGGGGTGCTACAGACACGGGTGCAGAGTACACACACAGAGGCTTTTTTGCAGAGTGTGCACACACAGAACCTAACACTGTCCAATCCTAATCAGAACAGAATGGCAGCGACACCCATGATATGGTATTTATACAGACCGGGTCACATGGTGCACCAATCACAACCATGCCAATATTTGACATGGCTGTGATGTATCTGGAAGTGCCCACAGACCAAAAGCTTGTTGATTGGCTGCACTGCCACCATTCAACAAACTTTATTCGGCATCTGAACCTGAACAGTAAACCGAACTTACGGTAAAAAGTATATGTTTGGGGTTTGGTACCGTACACAAGGTGTCCATTACGAACCCCAATCTTTACAAGTTGGGTTCGCTCATCCCTAGCACTAAATATTACCTTGGTAAACCCTATTTTTGGTCGATTTTTTTTGTACATTTTTCACTTTTTAACATTAAAAACCAAGAATTTTTTTAACATATTCATTCACAAATCACAGACAGAGAAAGGACATGTCTTCAATAAATGCAAGTCTGACAGTTCTTGAGTTCCCAAGGGTAAACACGCTTGTGTCCACACAATATTATTGATCTAGAAAATTTTTTGTTTCCTAAGACAGCTTAATTGGCAATGATGATCAGTGTACAAGTGACATCTCTTACCAAATGTCTTAAGTGCAAGGAATAGATACGACTACTTTATTGGTGGTTATATAATTTAACAATGTAATTATTACGTAGCGATATACTGTAATTATGAGACATTATCACACAAGATGTTACATTAACTTTTTATTATTATATTGATCTATAGAACTACGTTTAAAAGAACTTGGTTTCAATTAAGTTAAGCAGTCAAATAATAACAATAGTCATTTCAAGATAACAACTATTTTATTCAATAACTTGAATAAAATAAATAGGCTTAAAGTGAACCTGTCAGCTTATCTATAGCATTCTATAATGATGTAGATAAGCCCTGGTTCCGACCTGAAAGATAAGAAAAATAAGTTTTATTACACTCACCGGGGGCGGTCCGGTCCAATCGGTGTCGAGGGTCTGGGTCCGGCGCCTCCCATCTTCTTGCAATGCCGACATCCTGCTTGCTTCATGGCTCCCAGGCATCCGCTCCTGTGCAGGCAAATTTCCTGTTGAGGGCAGAGCAAAGTACTGCAGTGTGCAGGCGCCGGGAAAAGTCAGAGGGGCCCAGCGCCTGCGCACTGCAGGAATTTGCTCTGCCCTCAACAGGGCAGAAAAGTACACCTGCGCAGGAGCGTGATGCAGGGGAGCCTGTGAAGCAAGCAGGAGAGTGGCATCGCAATAAGATGGGAGGCATCGGACCTGGACCTGTGACATCCATCGGACCGGAACCCCCGCAGGTGAGTATAATAAAACCTTTTGTTTCTTATCTTTCAGGTCAGTTTGGGGTCTTATCTACAGCATTATAAAATGCTGTAGATAAGCCCTGAAAGGCAGTGGCCATATCTTATATCTGCCATACCTGGTGACAGGTTCCCTTTAATACCATCATAAACATAGATATATACATTGACAACATATGTCTAACGGTTGGAAACTGACTGCTATGTGAGTTTACTAACTGTAAAAATGAAGGATTGTGGCTCTTCTCCCATGAGCCCCTGTCTGTTACTAAGTATTCTATTGGGTGCCCGTGGTTGTGTCTCGAGAGCCCAATGAAAATGACAGAGGTTTATAATAGCATCTAAAAGGTTAAACTGCAGCTGTTATTGATGGGTGTCTGCTGTGTAAAACAGCTTGCAACCACTGGATATAGAACGGGCTCAGTACATGAGCCTACTCTTACAAATCCTCCCAACTTGCGATGTGACCATTTGTTATCATGCCTCCTCAGCTTACAGACAGGACCCATAGCAATTGTGTGGCTTGCCATTACTGGCAAGTAAAACAGGCTTATCCTGCACCATTAAATTTAAATTGGCTATCATGCAAGGGTTGGAAAGTCATAGTCTGAAAAGTTTAAAAGTAATTGAGATCTATCAGTCTGGAAAAAGTTACAAAGCCATTTCTAAAGCTTTGGGACTCCAGCAAACCACAGTGAGAGCCATTATCCACAAAAGACAAAAACATGGAACAGTGGTGAACCTTCCCAGGAGTGGTTGGCCAACCAAAATTAACCCAAGAGATCATAAACAACATCCAAAGAACTGCAGGCTTGCCTCAGTTAAGGTCATTGTTCATGACTCCACCATAAGAAAGAAACTGGGCAAAAATGGCCTGCATGGCAGAGTTACAAGATGAAACCACTGCTGAGCAATAAGAACTTAAAGGTTCATCTCAGTTTTGACAGAAAACATCTTGTTGATCTCCAAGACTTTTTGGAGAATACCCTGTGGACTAATGAAGCAAAAGTTGAACTTTTTGGAAGGTGTATGTCTCATTACTTCTGGCGTGGAAGTACCACAGCATTTCAGAAAAGGAACATCATACCAAAAGTAAAATATGGTGGTGTTAGTCTGATGATCTGGGGCTGTTTTTCTGCTTTGGGACCTGGAAGACTTGCTGTGGTGAATGGAATCATGAATTCTGCTGTCTACCAAAAAATCATGAAACAGACTGTCCAGCCATCTGTTTGTGACCACAAGTTAAAGTGTACTTTAGTTTTGCAGCAGGACAATGATCCAAATACAGAGGCAAGTCCACCTCTGAATGGCTTAAGAAAAACAAAATTAATACCTTAACCCGATTGAGATGCAGCGGCATGACCTTAAAAAGGTGGTTCATGCTTGGAAACACTCCAATGTGGCTGAATTACAACAATTATGCAAAGATGAGTGAGACAAAATTCCTCCAGAGCATTGTAAAATATTCATTACCAGTTATCATAATGTTTGATTGCAGGTGATGCTGCTAAGGGTGGCCCAACCAGTCATTAGGTTCAAGGGGCAATCACCTTTTCACAAATTGCCCTGTAGGTTTGGATTTCTTTGTCGCTTCAGTTAAAACCTGTGTTTACCTGTGTTAGGGTCCCGTCACACATAGCGACACACCAGCGATCCCGACAACGATATGCACTTGTCAGGTGTGTCGTTACATGATCGCTGGTGAGCTGCCAAACAGGCAGCGATCAGGACAGCGACACTAGTTTATTATCCTACAGTTCCAATCCCCATCACACAATCCGGACAATTGCATATGGAGAATTCACATGGACCTGAAGAATTTGCTCCAGTGACAATACCTTTTCCACTGAAGAAGCCATTATAAGCAGCAGATCCAATATCGATAAAGTCTTCAGAGACATACAGAAAAAATCCAGAGGTAATTTATTAAGGAAACAAAAATGTAATTGCAACAAACCTGATTCCACTGCTCCTGTTACCTTTTCAACACCACACAGTAAACAATTTGGGGAAATTAAAAAAATAGTTCTAAAATACCTGACCATTGTTAATCGGGGTAACACATTACGACAGATTCTGGATAATGGGTATAGATGTGTAGACAAAAGAGGCAGGTCACTGGGCAATACATTGTCCCCCAGAATGATAAATTCACTACAATCATGGCTCCAGCATAAAGGCTTTCAAAAATGTGCTATTACTTTATTAACTGCGACTCCAGTCATATCGTTTACTGCATTGAATGTTGTACCTGCAATATTCAGTACATTGGCTGCACAATGAGAAAACTCAAAAAAAGAATTGCGGAACATGTATCCAACATAAACAGTAAGAATAGCCCATGTTCTGGGGTAATAAAACATTTTACCATTGCGCACAAGGAGGATTTATCCCATTTTTCTTTTTTTGGCATAGGAAAAGTTAATCGTCCTATTCATGGAGGCAATTGGTAAAAGCAACTGGCCCTCAGAGAAGCATTTTGGATCCTTCAATTAGACACAGAACATCCCAAAGGAATTAACTATAAAAAATATTTATGTTATATTTATTAAGAAGTGCATGATAGATAATTAATTTGTGTGTTGTTTTTTCCACGCTTCTGTGCTTTTTTCGTTGTTATTCTTTTTTTTTTCCACGATTTTTTTTGTTTTTTCGTTTCTTGCTTTTGCTTGATCTTCATAGCATTGCCTTCAGCATTTGAATCAATTTGAAATCACACAGCTTTCGTCTGTGCAATGCAATCACTCTTAGCTTGTTTATGATTGGCTCCTGCAACGTATATAATCATGTCCCTTCCCTTCTTCAACATGTTAAGGGTGCTCTATGAGCCAGAAACACGTCAGCTGTTGTCTTTAACTATTTTTAATGGTTTCCTAATAAAATAAGTTTTTTTTTATTACTTGGATGGTTGTGCTGTATCCTCTGTACATGATATTAGTTTAAGGCCTGTGTCAAACTTGCGTGTGATGCGAGAAACTCGCACAAGTCTCTCGCATCAACACCTGGCACTGCCGCCGGCACTCGGACCGAAGTGTGTGGCTGCATAGAAATACATGTAGCTGCACGTTTCAGTCTGAGTGCCGGTGGCAGTGCCTGGTGTTGATGCGAGAGACTCATACGAGTTTCTCGCATCACACACGCAAGTGTGACACAGGCCTAAGGAATAAAATCCTGACGACGGGTTCTCTTTAAGACATCTGCAAAATATAATAAACTTAAAGTACACTTTAGGCAAAGCTTATCAATTAAGACATACATGTCGCATGAAATTGGGTTTCAAAGAACGTCCAAAAGTGAATCCCAGCGTTATTGGCTATCCCTCCATATTTCCACTAGGCATTACATAGTGTATCAGTTTTGCATGTAATGAGGTTAGCCATACGACCCCCTAGTTGTGAACTTTAATTTTTTTTAAAAAATGCACTAAAATCTGCAATAATAAATTACGTTTTCGGAGCTTTTATATCACATTTTTCCAATGTGGTAACAGCAAACCGTGACTTATCTTGTTGTTTTAAACTTTATTTGGAAAGATATTATTAACAAAGTGAAAGGTAAAGTCTATATACATTTACCCAGGTAAGATTTGATGAAGGAGAATAGGCACACAGCAGTATAAGGTTTGGTGTTTATTATGTCATTCTAGTTAAATATTCCCCATCCTTCATTGACTTATAATTATGGAATCTGAAGGCTTAATTAAAACCAAAGCATCATCAAAATTCTCCGGGCAATAAATGTACAGCAAATGTTTGCGTTAGTGTCAAGTTTAATTTCACTTCGACGTAACTGTCTGCTCTTGTATATTTAGCAAGAATGAAGAACAAATGGCTTTGCATAAAAATGACTCTTTGACTAATGCAAAATGTTTGGAAATTTGTATCATAGGTAACGGGCGGTAAGTGGCATTCAGGCTGTTTAATGTCCCATTAATTAACCTTTTCCAGTTGCACTTCAAATATATAACAATGGTAAGATGGGCAAAATAAACAGGCGGTTTTGTTTGGTTTTCCTGTTTTTAGTAGGATCACTGATTGTCTAGCCTCTTAAAAGTAAGCTTTGTAACAGAGCTGCAAATTTTGCAATTTTTTTGCAGTATGGCTGCTTATGTTATATGTTAGCACAGTGTATAGGTAAGAGGATAGTAAATGAAGAATAAAAATAAAATAAAAGCAATGTGGAAAATAGCTCCATAATATAACCATTTTGTTGACAGGTTCATAAAGAAAGAAAACCTCAGTATACTTCTCAATAAAGACACGTACTGCAGAGGTACAATAGGGCCCCACACACTTCTTTAGATGCCGTCATACAGCTTTCAGGTTTCACAGAGCCATTTTATTGTAAAGTTCTTGAGTCCTTACAGTGACACAAAATTGATCATCTTTTTAAAATTTGCAATTTAATTACTTTGTTTTTCTATTTAGAGGGAATCTGTCACCACGTTTTTGCTATGTAATCTGAGAGCACCACATTATAGTAGAATAAACCCTGATTACAGTCATGTGTCACTTACTGGGTTGTGTTTTGCGGTTTCAATACAAACATTGTTTTATCAGCAGGGTGACAACTGGCCTGGTGCTCCCTAGTCCAATCACAACCCCTGCATTGATTTGCGTGACTACACAAGGTAAACAGAAAGCTGTGGTGTGGGCAGGTTACACACAGCACAATAACTGAGCTCTGCTAGAACTGCAGCAGAGAAAACTGTGACTCTATCATAACTGTTACACCCAGTAAACAACATGATAAATCACTGGATTTAGGGTCTCTGCCGCTACATCATGCTGCTGTATGATTAAATAAACAAAAATTCTGCTGACGGATTACATTTAAACAAAAAAATATATAGTAAATGAGGAATACTGTTGAAAATACTTTCTATTTCGAGGGATAGAAACCCTCAGTGACCTAAAACATTGCACAAAGGTGAAATTGCATCTGCAATTTTTGCTTGTCTATGGTATGCCATGGTTTTGCAGCAGTTGAACCATAGTTACAATGTAAAAACATGAATTAAATCTGGTTTTCATTAGTATGACTTAAAGCAAATCTTTCTCATATGCTACCCCTTTTGAGGGTAGAGTATTTTAATGGGGGAGATACAGAACTTGGGAATATATTTCAGTATTTTAATTTTAAAAAAACTGTTTACATGATTGTGAAGAAACCAGATTGAATCTTAATTTCCCAGACAACTATGTTTTGTAAACCCACAAGAATTGACTTTCTATCTGTATATTGGCTTGTGGATTTAAGTGTTTATGTCTGGTGGGTCAAGAAGACAATCTTGCAAGCTGATATACTATTTAACATACTGTGTAAAGCCCCTGTCACACACAGCGATCTCGCTAGTGAGATCGCTGCTGAGTCACTAGTTTTGTGACGCAACAGCGATCTCCCCAGCGATATCGCTGTGTGTGACATTCAGGGACGATCAGCCCCCCTGCTGGGTATCACTGATCATCGCTGAATGTCCTGGACATTTTTTTGATCGTTGGTGTCCTACTGGCCAACACGCATCGCTGCGTGTGGCAGGCAGGAGACCAGCGATCAGCTGGTAACCAAGGTACACATCGGGTTTCCAGGCGCCAGGCGGTGCCTAGAAACCCGATGTGTACGTTAGATACCAGAGCGTTGCTGCAGGGGAGCTGGTAACCAAGGTACACATCGTGTTTCCAGGTGTCACGCAGCGCCTGTAAACCCGATGTGTACCTTGGTTACCAGCTCACTGCACCAACGGGCTGGTATCCAATGTACACTGCGGGTAACTAAGCGACATTACCCGCAGTGTCGCTGTCCTGATCGCTGCCTGAGCAGCCTGTTTGGCAGCTCACTAGCGATCATGTAGCGACACACCAGCGATCCTGACAAGTGCATATCGTTGTCGGGATCGCTGGTGAGTCGCTATGTGTGACGGGGCCCTAAAGGGTATGCCACACTAAACAATATCGCTAACGGGATCGCTAAAAAACGTCACTATTTAGCGATCCCGTTAGCGATGTTGTTGTGTGCGGCAGCTTCCAGCGACGAGCTTCCTGCTGTGATCTCGCTCGTCGCTGGAATCGTTCCGGACCCTATTTTCTCGTTGGCGCTCCCGCTGGGTAAGTATATATCGCTAGTGTGACACCTTTTCTTAGCGATTTAGCGGTACTTTTGTACCGCTAAAGTCGTTAAGAAGATCGCTAACGGCGATAGCGTCGTTAACTATATCGCTAAATGTGGCCGCACTTAGCGATATAGAAACAATCCCGCTAGCGATCGCATTAGTATGCGTCGTTATCGTGATCGCTAGCGGGATTGTTTAGTGTGGCAGTACCTTAAGTCTGTAATAGTGACTTGTACATAGTGTGTGTTTATCTTTGTCTATTTATTTGTACTGATATGCTAATTGTGCATTGTACTATGAAACTAGCTTGTTGACTTCTAAAGTTTGGGCTGTGAGGATGAACTAAAGGACACTGGGTAATTCTAAAAATAGCTTACATGTCTCGGGTATAAAAACAAGAGACAGAGAGAGCAGAGGAGATCTCATCTCATCTCACAGAGCTACCAGTCGGCCATTCTGCACAAGACTCAACGGACCAGAGATAGGACTGCAGCCAATTCATCATGGCACCATCACGAGGGACACGGATCTATGATTCTATGGGAATCAACCTAGGAGTTTTCGGCTTCGGTTGGAAGGACACAGATCTGATCCAGTGACCATCTCTGAACCATGGATATGTTTGGAGAAAGCCAGGTTTTGGGACCTGCTGGTCGCCTGGTTCCATGGAGGTGGTCGGATAAACCAGGTGGTGACTCTTGTGTCAACTGGCTTTGGACCTTGTATGGACAGTATGGACTGTCACCTCCCTACGCTTGTCGTTATCTCTTCTCTGTGTGTATATCACAGGTGGACTATTGACCCTGGGAGCTGTGACGTAGTGTCAAATGGCTTTGGACCTTCTACGGACTCTATGGGCTATTCTGACCCTGGGAGCTCTGACATATCATCTACCATCATCTTGGCAAGACAGCGGAAGGGTGAGACCTTGTAATGTGCATCATCTTGGGGCTAATTGTTGGGAATGTTCTGTTTGCTATATGGTGTTGTGCTTCAATAAAGCATTGCGACACTGTTTTACCCTAACCCTCCGTTGTCTGTGTAGTATGTTGCCCACGGGGAGATAGAGCGGGCGTTCAGTGGCATGAGCCCTGGTCCATGCAGTCTTTCTAAAGGCAGCCAGGCCAGCGGACAAGAGCACCCACTGACCCCATTTATCCACACTTGGTGGCAGCAGTGGGATACTACTCAGCCCAGCGGAACTGGGGGAGCTGCAGAGGGCTGGTGTTCTCACACACCGTCCAGGGCTCCACAACCAGGGAGGCATACAGACAGACCCAGCAGACCATTGATGAGGCATGCACAGCAGGTTTCGGACACTACTATGTCCAACCCACCAACTTGGCCTTGGGAAGAAGACCAGAGTGGATATATGACCTCAACAAGAAACGGAAACTGCAGGAGATGTTCCAGCTTCATTGGACTGAATGAGATTTAATCCAGGAACAATGGAATGCGGAGGAAGCCATGCGTGGACCCAATGGATACCAGTTGCTACTCGTCAATTAAGTGTGGAAAAGGATGACCGGAAGCCTATCATGTCTAGTTAATTAAGATGGGGGAGCAATGTGAAGGAACCAGATTGAATCTTAATTTCCCAGACAACTATGTTTTTTAAACCAACAAGAATTGACTTTTTATCTGTATATTGGCTTGTGAATTTAAGTGTTTATGTCTGGTGGGTCAAGATGACAATCTTGCAAGCTGATATACTATTTAACATACTATGTAAAGGTACTGCCACACTAAGCAATCCCGCTAGCGATCTCGTTAGCGTTGCATACTAATGAGATCGCTAGCGGGATTGTTTCTATATCGCTAAATGCTGCCGCATTTAGCGATATAGTTAACGACGCTATCGCCGTTAGCGATCTTCTTAACGACTTTAGCGGTACAAAAGTACCGCTAAATCGCTAAGAAAAGGTGCCACACAGCGATTAGATACTTACCCAGCGGGAGCGCCAGCGATGAAATAGGGTCCGGAACGATTCCAGCGACGAGCGAGATCACAGCAGGAAGCTCGTCGCTGGAAGCTGCCGCACTGAACAATATCGCTAACGGGATCGCTAAATAGTGACGTTTTTTAGCGATCCCGTTAGCGATATTGTTTAGTGTGGCATACCCTTAAGTCTGTAATAGTGACTTGTACATAGTGTGTGTTTATCTTTGTCTATTTATGTGTACTGATATGCTAATTGTGCATTGTATTAAGGAACTAGTTTGTTGACTTCTAAAGTTTGGGCTGTGAGGATGAACTGAAGGACACTGGGTAATTCTAAAAATAGCTTACATGTCTCAGGTATAAAAACAAGAGACAGAGAGAGCAGAGGAGATCTCATCTCATCTCACAGAGCTACCAGTCGGCCATTCTGCACAAGACACAACGGACCAGAGATAGGACTGCAGCTAATTCATCATGGCACCATCACGAGAGACACGAATCTATGATTCTATGGGAATCAACCTAGGAGTTTTCGGCTTCGGTTGGAAGGACACATATCTGATCCAGTGACCATCTCTGAACCATGGATATGTTTGGAGAAAGCCAGGTTTTAGGACCCGCTGTTCGCCTGGTTCCATGGAGATGGTCGGATAAGCCAGGTGGTGACTCTTGTGTCAACTGGCTTTGGACCTTGTATGGACAGTATGGACTGTCACCTTCCTACGCTTGTCGTTATCTCTTCTCTGTGTGTATATCACAGGTGGAATAGCGACCCTGGGAGCTGTGACGTATTGTCAACTGGCTTTGGGCCTTCTACGAACTCTATGGACTGTTCCCGGTCCCGGACCCTGGGAGCTCTGACATAACATCTACCTTTATCCAGGCGAGTCAGCGGAAAGGTTGAGCCCTGTAATGTGCACCATGTTGGGGGTAATTTGCTGGGATTGTTCTGTTTGCTATAGGGTGTTGTGGAGCAATAAAGCATCGCCACACTGTTTTACCCTAACCCTGCATTGTCTGCTTAGTATGTTGCCCACAGGGAGATAGAGCCGGCGTTCTGTGTTTAATTGCCGTGGTCCATGCAGTCTTTCTAAAGGCAGCCAGGCCAGCGGACAAGAGCAACCTAGACTTGTAATCCTGCCTCTGTTAAGGAGCACTACTCAAAACCTTTCCTGAAAACACAGGAAGTGTCTAAAAAAAACAGTGCCCAGTGTGAAAACTGCAACACTACTAATTTTCTTTATTTTAATTAAAATCTTGATATGGAAAAAACTAAACATAAAAAAAATGTGTAACATAAAAACCGTATTAAAACAATAGCCTGTAGGTACTACTTTTCCAGTCCACACACAGACTGATTCACAAAACTTCCTGCACGCAAACAGGAAAAGCAGTTGAATAATTTTGTATTAAAAAAAATGGAGATATCTGCTCTAGCTTTCATATGTGGAGCTGTACTGCTTGGACATTGCTGTCTTATTTTTAATCATGAACATTAAATGTTTTTTTTTAACCATTTCATTCCACGCTGGATATCTCCATTTTTTTGTACTTCTGGTTGCTCTGCCACATCCGTGCGAGGAGTGAAGTCTGGCTTTATACATCAGTGGATATTGGGGTAAGCTGACATCTTCTGTTTTTGTTAAATAATTTTGTATTGGTGAGGAAAGTGGGACAAACTGGCTTTTTAGTCCTTGTAGCATTTAAAGAGCCTTTTATAAAAAAAATATTGACTCAAAACAAAGCAAACTACATATGCCTGAGCTCAGCACTTTCCCTTTATCCTATGTAGTCCTCAGCTAGGGTAGCAGAGGAAACATGACAGATTTACTATAAGAATATGCTGTTCTTTAACTGCAATTCTATAAAAAAAAAAACTGTAATATTTTGAAACATTCACTGCAACATTTTCTTCCGGTATTTTTTCTATTCCATAAACAATTGCTTTCCCATCTTTGCTTTTCTCTTATTTTCTGGGGGTTTTTTTGCATTTTTTTCCAAAGGAACTCTGATACTCACAACATATAGAGAACAGGGCTACCGTCGCAGACTGCTGTCATTGGAGAGGTGGCTGTACATTCTCAACAATTTTCAGAAATAGCCAACAATTTAATAGCACGGTGGCTCAGTGGATAGCACTGCAGCCTTGCAGTGCTGGGTCCTGGGTTCAAATCCCACCAAGGACAACATCTACAAGGAGTTTGTATGTTCTCGCCGTGTTTGCGTGGGTTTCCTCCGGGTTCTCTGGTTTCCTCCCACACTCCAAAAACATACTGATAGGGAATTTAGATTGTGAGCCCCATCGGGGACAGTGATGATAATGTGTGCAAACTGTAAAGCGCTGCGGAATATGTTAGCGCTATATAAAGATTATTATTATAGCTAAAGCTGCATATGCGCTGCCACTACTCTATTTCCAGCATCCCTGCTCTCAGAAAAAAGAAGTTCTTGCATTTGCGCTTGTGTTTTTGGAACCTGATTTGGAGTTCTCCATAAAGATTAAATAAGATTGGTTGGTAGAGATGTGTGAATATCCTGAAATTAGTTTCAGGTTCCATTCATCCAATTCAGCCCAGACATTTTGGCAGAACCTACTCTATTTGTGATGAAGTGAAAGTGCTCCAAGACCAAAGTTGCATCAACATAGAGTTGATAACCAGTGATAACAAATAATGTGTTTCATATCACATTGCACTGTCATAATTTTTATTATATTTTTTAAAATGTAAAAAAAAATTATCCCTTCCTGGAGGCACATGCCTACCATTGCTTATATACCACTGTTTATACGAGTTATACATACAGTTAGAACAGAAGACGGAATGACTTTTTAACAAGTGGTCCAAAAATTATCCCTTTTGGCGGAGTGGCGACAAGTTTGTTGTTTGAAAAGTGAAGAAGCAATGGCTTTCTTAGCAAATGAAAATTATCCTTTTTTGATAGCAGTGTCAGGTTTCTTATATTTACCTTGTGAAAGGGTAAAGTTTATAACAGCAGAAGTTTAGTATGAGACAATGCACAGGTGCAAATAAAGAGAAATGCTGTGACAAGCTAACTTGTCAAAAACTAGAATTAACAGCCTTGTACATTTAAAAGGTAGTTTGCTGCAAAAAATAAAAAACGCAATTCTGGAGGCCACAGCAAGACACTGCACAGTGATAGGTGCAAAAAATGAATGCCATGACACTCATATTTATAACAGACCGAACTACAATTAATGGAAGTGTTTAAGTCTATGGAGAAGGTGGAGAACTTAATTCCTACATCTTCTCCATTGTGAAAGTTGGTGTACATCGGAGGGCACTTGGAAGACAACCGAGTGCAGTAAAATGTTTTGCACGCACCCATAGACTTGTGTGGGTGCGCGCCAACCAATCATGCCATTTGACAGCGTGGGACATTGGCTGTCTGACCGCCGGTAAAATCATCAGAAGCAGTGTTTGCCGTGCTGTCATGCACATGAAAGCGTGACAAACACCCGGTGTTCAGGGGGCTGAACCCAAACAGTAACACGGACTTTCTGGTGAAGTCCATGTTTGGTGTCCATGCCCGAACAGTAGGTGTTCAGTACAGACACTGAACTTTACTGTTCGGGTTCGCCCATCTCTATTCTGGTCACATACATCTGTAACACAAGTCCACAACATGATAGCTTCTTTCCATACATTCATTGACAAATTCAAAAATTACCCGGAGGGCCGTACTTCATTTTGAATCACGCCGTAACCCAAAACACAACTCCCATTCTGGGCCAAACCCTGTCTTCAGAACATCCTCTATTCTTGGTCGAAACTCCAAGGGGCAGAGCATCTTTTCACACCTTTGGGCGCTATACACTCCCATAATGGGCCAGACTTCTCAACCTCGAATCACAGGTCACCGCCATGCTTTGAACAATAATTTTTTCAAAGTAAACACTTTGGGCCCTCAGAACCCTTAGCCAACAGCATTGGGGAGGCGTCCCAAAGCAATGTGGCTGTGACTGCCAGTAGCAAGCCTCGCAGCAGACTGGCAGCTCGGTCCAAGATCATACTGCCAGCTTTTCTTCTGCGGCAGTAATGTACGCTACTGGAGTTGAGATTTTGGAGCTGTGGGGGAAATGTGAAAATGTGATCTGTGTGTGAAATTTGTTATCAGCTTCTGTAGGAGTACTGTTCCCAAAAGCCACTGTGTACTCAGCAGCCATGTCTGTACGAGTAGTGAGCATAAAAAATAATTTTTACTCTACCTTTGTGGCCGGGCCTTTTGCTCATTAAAGGATTTAACTACTCATTCCAATTGCAAAGCCTCTAAATTGCCATGGATGGCTATTTTGTCTCGCAACATCTCGCTAAGTTAAGAAGTGGTTAATTTGCTTGACTGCTGCTTTCCTTAGATGTGGTACCCATTTATAAGGGTGCCTCTTGGGATTAGAACCCTGATTCTTCATTACCCATGTGTACTCTGCAACTCCACCTGTGGAAGTACTGTGGCAAAAGCCGCTGTGTGTACTCAGCAACCCCGTCTCAATCAGCTTCTTTGGGGTAAATGTGAAAACATGCTCTCTAGGTGACATTTGTTATCAGCTTCTATGGGAGAAATGTGAAAACATGCTTTGGGGGTGAAATTTTTAACTGGGCTGCCAGTAGCAAGCCTCGCAGCAGACTGCCAGCTGACTCCAAGATCATACTAACAGCTTTTCATCTGTGGCATTTGTAATGCACACTTCTGGAGCAGATATTTTGGTGGTACTCTGGGGGTACTATTCCCCATGCTCTGTAGGTGAAATTTGTTATTAGCTTCTGTGGGGGTACTGTGCCCCATGCTCTGTGGGTGAAATTTTTAACTGGACTGGTGGTAGCAAGCCTCAGTCTCTGTGAGGGCACTGTTAAATTTTTATGTTATTCATTTGCTTCTTATTTTACCATGATTGCTATGGTGACAGAACCCCTTTAAGTCATTTCCCTGTCCACATTTGTTTACAGGACAAATGTCCTTCTCTTCCATTTTTTTTCCTTTTGCAGCCCTCTAACCCTTACTCCAACCATTTTACAGCACTGAAATTCAGGTAATAATTGACTTATATTGAGTTCGGGGCCGGGGTCAAGTTCGGGTCCTGAACTGGACTTTTCAAAAAGTCTGGCAGAACCCGAACATCCACGAGTCCTCTAATCCCTAAATATAATGCATATAATTCTATGCGCTAATGTTAAATTTTAATTATAGATCAAGCCTGGTGATTATGTCCAACTCCATAGAGCACTGCATTGAAGAAACATTTAGTAAATCACTTTGGACAAACAGGTGCTATTCTTCTATCCCGGCACGTGACGCCATTTCTTAACACGGCAAATAAACAATAAGAGTCATTCTCCTTTTCAGACCTCTCATTGACCACCCAGCAGGGAGAAACTGGAAAAGAGTTTTTTTTCTTTCTTAAGACAGAGAGAACACAGCATTGAAAGCTTGTATACAATGCAGGTGTGCTCCTTGACTGCAAATGTTTCATCTGAGCTTGCCGAGCTATTAATTTTCTGCATTGTTGTAGCGTGTTACCTATTCACAACCTAAAACCGTTGAAACTAACTCAGCCATCTACTATAGAATTGCACGTGGCTCAGTCTTGCCAAAATCAACAACGTGCTGGCACACAAAGGCCTGAAATGTAGATCAAAAGCAGAAAAAAAATTACCGTACATTAATAGAACAATGTTTTTAGAATTACTAATTGTTTTACACTTTCTAGACTTAATTATAAGTATTATTTTGCATGCTTTATAATTCAGTTTGTATGAAGATGTAATACTTTATGATCTAAAAAAACCTCAATACATTCATTAAAAAATGTATAAAAGGCGGCTTAATTTCCTTTCAATGAAATTCCAATTAGACGAAGAAGGTTGGATTTAAATATACTGTATAATATATGAAGAGATGGGTTTAAGGCCTTACTTAACTACAAAACTGCAGCTGTGCTCTTATCTGGTTAGAGGAAAAGGGATGAACAACAATAGAAGCTAAGAAGCCCAAGTTGATGCATGGGAAAGCCATTGGTCGACCATTGTAGCTGTCCTTCTGCTGAGCAAATAGTTCAAACTGTTCATTCCCATCTTCCATTCTCTCCCCGGAACATTGTTTGTGTCCTTGCATTTCATTCTGCAAGGAAGATTGCTCCCTGGGCCTATAAGCAAACAGTCCCGAAAAGAGCCGACTATCCTGTTCTTTTCCCTGGAGATCTAGCATTTTTATTTCAGCTGCAAGCTGTCAAAGAACTGGAGAGTTTATGTCAGTGGCATGAATTAATTGTGCTAAGCTGGGGCATGCGATATGTGTCACCAAATGTCCAGAAAAATAATTGTCAATAATGTTTCCTTTAGTATTTACCTCCAATCTGTTCATTTGCCGAGTGCAGCGCTTTAATAGTGCAGCCATGTATTATTCTCTGCCAATTTCAATGAAAATTGCTTATGACAAATTAACCAGCTTGGCAGCAATATAGCTGGCTACAAGGAGCCAAGTATATAAAAGGGAGATTCAGCACACTGAATAACATGACATAGAGAACGGTAGTGGACCGGGCACATAGTGCAAGTAGAAATCGAGGCTCATTGTTTATTCTTACCCAAGCATTTCTTCGTTTAAGGGCAAGAGAATAAATTGTCTTTGGTGATTTTGCCGTTAGTAAATATCCTTTATTATTAAAGGTTATTCCCAAAAAAAACAAGGAAAGGGTATAAACTGTTGATAGTTCAAGGGTCTGACCCGGAAATTAATTAGCACTATAAACAGCATAAAAATGGAAAAAAGTGAAATGCAAAAATTGCAAGTGTTCAGTCACCTTACGTCCCTGAAAAAAATGCAATAAAAAGCCATCAGACTGTCACATGTATCCCAAAATGGTAGCAATAAAAGTATTGGCCTACTAAGCGAAAAACAAGCCCACATACAGCTCTGTTACATTCCTTTGAGTGTTGCTGCCTGCGCATGATGATTGGTCAGCATGGTACAAGGGAAAAAGTACACGCCCCCTGTGAAAACTGTGATAACACCCACTTGGACTTCAAGAAAATTAACTCATTAGGTGCCAAATACTTTGATTGCTAATATCTCTGCAGTAGAGAGGCAAAATTTTTAAAAAAGAAAGAAAAGAAAGAGAAAGATAGAAACATTTGATTTCACCCTGCAGCCGCTATTACATCATGTGTCCAGTTCAACACGAAGAATTTGTTGAAAAGTCATCTTTAACGAGAATCTGAACCGCTAGCACTCAACCAGCTAGATTCTGCTGTGCACTAAAAAATTTCATACTTTTCTCCATAACGTAAGACTACATAATCAGCGAGACACATTGTAATCACTGCAAAAAAAAAGGTGCCCCTTGATACTTTATCAAACCAAAACATTGGATATATTGCAACAAACCTATCTCTTTTTTATATATAATTTTCTAAAAATCATATGGATAATTATTGGAAAGTTTGGGAAATCAGTTTAATGCATACCTGTCCACGTTCATGTACTAGTAGATTAAAGTGAGCAGCACTTTGGCAGAACACCATTTTATACTTGTCATGTGAAGGGATAGGAGCTCCGAACGTACAACATAGGCATAGAAAAAGGAATACCGTGATTGTGGTGTAGTACTTCAGTGTTGATGTACTAGTTTGAAAAAGGGAGTGGCAATCCATGAATAAATAATCCAAAGATTCAAATGGTACTGTATGTAGGGAAGTGCTGTAGCTGTATAATCACTCACTGTGACTGAATTGACTGATCTGAGCTATACTGCAGTAACAGCACCTTAATAACAGACTTTTCTTATTCTTCACTCACTGCAAACAAGAAGGGTAGTAGTAACCCGCTCAGTGCTATTTTTGCAAATAAAAACAAACTCCTTGAAGCACCACTTCAGTGTTTTTTTTTGTTATAACAGCACTGGAGTGGTGATACTAATCTCAGTTCCTTCTCCATAGTCTTTTACTTCCCAGCGACCATCTTTAGCTGTTGCCGTCACAGCTCCTGTCAGTCTACAGCAGCTTGTGACCTGAAGATCGCTCCAGTGGAGATGGGGAGATGTGGAAGTCACAACTCAAATTCAATGAGAAAAACAGCAGAAAGAAGGCAGTGATATTTACCTGCCCAGGCCTCCAGAGAAATGCACTCTAAGGATGCAGAAGGCCCATGAAGTTAAGATGGCGGTAACACAGGTGCAAAAATACTGATGGAACAACCACTCACGGCCTAGCAAACCATGGAGGGGGTGGTTGCTTAGTATGTTATTGCACAATAGAGACTTGTATGCAGCGCTGTTCACACAATGGTAATGGACAGCATCCAGGTTTTTTGGAGGATTTTTAGTCCTCTTTTAGTTGCTTTGTTGTTTAGTGATAGGACCCTTGACGCGGGTTGAGAGCTTGTATATATTGGCCAAAATATCGACTAATACCTCACATATTTTTATATATGTATTTTTCTGCACTTTATTTTTCAGGGTGCAGCTAGGCCTGTAAACTGTGTCTTGTAAACTGTGGTGTCTGTTCACATGGGATGCAATTGGATAGCGCTGGGCAGCCCGCCTGATCTAATAGTGTGGGCGTCACTAATAGGCTGTTAACCTGGATGCTGTGCAATACCATTGTGTGAACAGCGCTGCATACAAGTCTCAATTGTGCAATAACATACTAAGCAACCACCCCCTCCATGGTTTGCTAGGCCGTGAGTGGTTGTTCCATCAGTATTTTTGCACCTGTGTTACCGCCATCTTAACTTCATGGGCCTGCAGCATCCTGAGAGTGCATTTCTCTAGAGGCCCGGGCAGATAAACATCACTGCCTTCTGTTTTTAAAATTTTTGGAGGATTTTTAGTCGTCTTTTAGTTGCTTTGTTGTTTAGTGATAGGACTCACAAGCGTGAGGACCCTTAGCTTTCTTCATGTCACCAGTAGTAATTTCCGTTTTTGGATCTGTTTTCGATCCACTACAGTACCCATTGAATGGAATGGGAATTGAACTATAATAAAATGTCATCTATTTGCCTTCTTTCCAGCAGCTATTTATTTTAGTTGGTTCAAAAAGCATAGCACTCGGTGAACAGGTGATACATGCTGCCCAAAGCACGGGCAGCAGGTTTTGACCTCTTTCATTGCCAACAAAGGATATATAACAAAATATTGAGATGAACTTTTGTTAATGACCAAATACTTATTGTCCACCATAATTTGCAAAATAAATCTTACCAAATCAGACAAGGTGATTTTCTGGATTTGTTTTCTCATTTTGACTCTCATAGTTGTGGTCTACCTATG
The DNA here is from genome assembly GCA_033576555.1 of Oophaga sylvatica. Taxonomy (NCBI): domain Eukaryota; kingdom Metazoa; phylum Chordata; class Amphibia; order Anura; family Dendrobatidae; genus Oophaga; species Oophaga sylvatica. The sequence goes on from JARQOD010000005.1 coordinate 483,066,784, forward strand.
ATGTCAATTAAAGGCCTCTCTCATCTTTTTAAGAGGAAGAACTTGCAAAATTGGTGGCTGACTAAATACTTTTCCCCACTGTATGTTAAGGTACTGCCACACTAAACAATCCCGCTAGCGATCACGATAACGACGCATACTAATGCGATCGCTAGCGGGATTGTTTCTATATCGCTAAGTGCGGCCACATTTAGCGATATAGTTAACGACGCTATCGCCGTTAGCGATCTTCTTAACGACTTTAGCGGTACAAAAGTACCGCTAAATCGCTAAGAAAAGGTGCCACACTAGCGATATATACTTACCCAGCGGGAGCGCCGACGAGAAAATAGGGTCCGGAACGATTCCAGCGACGAGCGAGATCACAGCAGGAAGCTCGTCGCTGGAAGCTGCCGCACACAACAACATCGCTAACGGGATCGCTAAATAGTGACGTTTTTTAGCGATCCCGTTAGCGATATTGTTTAGCGTGGCATACCCTTTAGTCTGAAAAAGCCCTTGTGATAAGTGTGAAAATTGCAAGAGATTACTAATTTTGTTTTGTTTTGATTTGTTTTTTAAAAAATGCATTTAACACCAAAACCTGATTTAATTAATCGGTCATTTTGGGATACTACATTCCCTTTTAATGAAATTAACTAACATTGCTTTTCTGTTTTCCATAGACTTCTGAAAATGTTGATACTGGAGTAGACTTTCTGAGATGGATTTCTGTTTAGAGGTGGCAGCATTTTCTTTCAAGTTTTGTTTTTTGAAGGAGTTTATCTTTTATCTTCCCTCTTAGGGCTGCCTAAGAAACGCTTTCTTCTTTTGGTAAGCAAATTGTAGAAAATATTAGAGACCTGAAAGACCAGGCATGTTTTTTTCTACATATTGGGAGAATCCAGGTGTCCTTCAACAGGGAACAGGATTGACTGTCTACTATCTGCAATAAAATGAATAAGTCAAATGAACACAATCTACTGTAGATTTTACAAAGTCATATGGTACTAGAAAAAAATCTTAACCCCATCGGGGAGACTCAGCTTGAAAACTTTAAAGGAACATTACAGTAAAGTTAAAAAAAACAACAAATTTTATTAAGACCAGTCAATCATCTAATGTGTATGAAGTCCATCCTTCCCGGAGATAGGCTAGTGCCAGACATTTCTGGTGACATCTCAGAAAATCTGCACACTTGGCTAAGCCTGGCTGAGTAAGGGGAAAGATAAGTTTGGTCCACAGCTATTGAAGGTATATAGTCACCTTAAGACAAACTGACTGTTAAGGTTCCCAAACACCTTAGATAGCTTTCAGCATGTTTGGCCAACATCCATCTCTCCTTACTCCTACAGTCATGGCCAAAAGTTTTGAGAATGACACAAATATTAATTTTTACAAAGTCTACTGCTTCACTTTTTCTAATGGCAATTTGCATATACTCCAGAATGTTATAAAGAGTGATCAGCTTAACAGCAATTACTTACAAAGTCAATATTTGGCTAGAAAATTAACTTTATCCCCCAAAACACATTTCAACATCATTGCAGCCATGCCTTAAAAGGACCAGCTAACCTCTTTTCAGTGATTGCTCTATTAACACAGGTGTGGGTGTTGATGAGGACATGGCTGGAGATCAATCTGTCATGATTAAGTAAGAATGACACCACTGGACACTTTAAAAGGAGGCTGGTGCTTGGCATCATTGTTTCTCTTCTGTTAACCATGGTTATCTCTAAAGAAACACGTGCAGTCATCATTGCAATGCACAAAAATGGCCTAACAGGGAAAAGTATCACAGCTAGAAAGATTGCACCTCAGTCAACAATCTATCGCATCATCAAGAACTTCAAGGAGAGAGGTTCCATTGTTGCCAAAAAGGCTCCAGGGCGCCCAAGAAAGACCAGCAAGCGCCAGGACCGTCTCTTAAAAGTGTTTCAGCTGCGCGATCGGGCAACCAGCAGTGCAGAGCTTGCTCAGGAATGGCAGCAGGCAGGTGTGAGTGCATCTGCACGCACTGTGAGGCGGAGACTCTTGGAGCAAGGCCTGGTCTCAAGGAGGGCAGCAAAGAAGCCACTTCTCTCCAGAAAAAACATCATGGACAGACTGATATTCTGCAAAAGGTACAGGCAGTGGACTGCTGAGGACTGGGGTAAAGTTATTTTCTCTGATGAATCCCCTTTTCGATTGTTTGGGACATCAGGAAAACGCCTCATTCGGAGAAGACAAGGTGAGCGCTACCACCTGTCTTGTCTCATGCCAACTGTTAAGCATCCTGTAACCATTCATGTGTGGGGTTGCTTCTCAGCCAAGGGAATTGGCTCTCTCACAGTCTTGCCTAAAAACACAGCCATGAATAAAGAATGGTACCAGAATGTCCTCCAAGAGCAACTTCTCCCAACCCTCCAAGAGCAGTTTGGCGATCAACAATGCCTTTTCCAGCATGATGGAGCACCTTGCCATAAAGCAAAGGTGATAACTAAATGGCTCAGGGAACAAAACATAGAGATTTTGGGTCCATGGCCTGGAAACTCCCCAGATCTTTATCCCATTGAGAACTTGTGGTCAATCATCAAGAGACGGGTGGACAAACAAAAACCTAAAAATTCTGACAAAATGAAAGCATTGATTGTGCAAGAATGGACTGCTATCAGTCAGGATTTGGTCCAGAAGTTGATTGAGAGCATGCCAGGGAGAATTGCAGAGGTCCTGAAGAAGAAGGGTCAACACTGCAAATATTGACTTGCTGCATTAACTCATTCTAACTGTCAATATACGCTTTTGTTACTCATATGTTTGCAATTATATTTCTGTCTGTGATAAAAACATCTGTCAAAACACCACATAAAAACCAGAGGGCAGCAGATCATGTGAAAATATAATATTTGTGTCACTCTCAAAATTTTTGGCCATGACTGTACATGCACAAATGTATGGGAGAAGCACAGCACAGTGTTCATATGCTATCAATAGGGTGAGGGAAGAAAGTTGCTACCAGACACTTTTGGCAGCAGTTAATCACCCAGGAAAACAAAAGGACTGGACTTTGTCATTCTACATGCCCAACATGTCTCTGTTTTACACAATAGATAGTCTGCCATTTCGGTTGAGAACAGAGAGTTAAGTGATTTTTCTATAATATGTATTGAGGTCTTTAAGGATTTTCTTAATGACTGTAAGGTGCCAGGGAGTGGAAGCCATTGTCGAGCTGCTGCTCCTCAGTGCCCTGGCACTTTACAGGAAAGTCATGTTCCAGTTCTTGTGTGCTGTCTAATGTAGGGTGCATTACACTCACTTGCAGGCCTCCACCTTCTTCTGGTCTCAATCTTCAGTAACATCCGCCTACATATCAGAGGACAACCAGTTCATTTCAACATTCAAATGTTTACTGGACAGTTGAAGAACATCAGATTGCAACACGTAGTATCGAGCACAGCACCCTGCGGTTCTTGTTTCACTAATACAGTTCATTTTCAGCTTCACTTTCAGTTCCACCTAGACCATTCCTGCACCTACTGGTTCCTTCAGCCCAAGGGATTTCCCGTCTAGCACCTTAGCATTGTCGAGATCCACTACCTTTCCCACAAGCGATTTCATGTCCACTTTCCTCTGTACAGAAGGGGGTTAAGGTACTGTCCATAGCACCTTTTTCAAGCCTTAGGCTCTGGAAGTTGCAGGAATTTCCAAGGGAGTCTTGTTAGGTCTCATACCATCCAACTCCAAATGTACTCCTCTAGCTGTCAGACCACTGCTCCTTGAACTTGAACTTGTCACTGTCACCAACGAACTCACTCACTAAGGCTACTTTCACACATCCGTTTTTTGCCATCAGGCGCGATCCGGCTCGGCGCCAGAGCGCCGGATCCGGCTCAAATTATGTAAAAATGGATGAGACGGATCCGACCAAAATCTGGTCTGTTTCATCTGTTTCGTCCGTTTTTTTTATCCGTTTTTCAACGGATTACGACGGATCCGGTTCTTAAAAACTCCCCTGGGGGGGCTTCCAAACGTGATTGGCTACTGCAAACCTATATATACACTGTTCCTACAGCCCATCTTTGACAGGTTGTAGAGAAGCAAGTGCAGGTTGGAGAGAAGAGCAAGTGGCTGGCGAAGATGGACATTGTGATAGGAAACATTTTGAAGAATTTGGTGGATTTCACAGTGGAGGCGAATCGTTTGAAAGTGATTGTCCTGGAGAAGGAGAGAGAGAGACAGCAGCGCATCATGCATCAGCGCCAACGACGATGTTTGTGGAGCCCACAGAATGACACGTGGGGTGTATTCTACACTCTACTGTACATGGAGTTACGAGGAAACCCTGAGAAATTTTTCTCGTATGTTCGCATGAAAATGGAGAACTTTGATTTCTTGGTAGAGTGAATTGGAGACCTCATAAGAAGATCTGACACCTATTGCCGCTTCTCCATTTCACAGGCGGAGCGTCTGATGGTGACTCTTCGGTAAGTCATATTTATTGGATCTCCAACTGTTAAAGCTGAATTATAACTTATGTTATTGCTGTTAATTTGGACTCATTTGTCTCCTTTTTTTATTCACAGATTCCTTGCAACTGGAGAATCCCTTTCCTCACTCCATTTCCAGTACAGAATTGGGATTTCCACCATATCTGGAATTGTGAAGCACACATGCCGTGCATTGTGGGACTCTTTAGTTGAGGAATTTATACCACAGCCCACAGCAGAGAGTTGGCTTGAAATTGCTGACAATTTTCTAAAAATATGTCAGTTTCCTAATTGCTTGGGTGCTGTGGACGGGAAACATATCCACATTGTCAAGCCAGCAGGATCTGGATCCGAATATTTTAATTACTAGAAATATTTTTCCATTGTCCTCATGGCAATCGCTGACGCGGAATACAAATTTATTGCTATTGATATTGGGGCCTATGGCCGCTCCAATGACTCACAAGTCTTCAAATTGTCAGCAATGGGGCGTCATGTCTATGGAAACACCTTCCAGTTCCCACCCCCTAGACCACTGCCTCAAACATCTGGCCCACCTATGCCTTTTGTTTGTGTAGGGGATGAAGCCTTCCAGCTGTCAGAATACCTTTTGAAACCATACTCCAGCAGTGTATTGACACCAACAAAAATAATTTTTAATTACCGCCTCACACGAGCACGAAGAATGGTGGAGTGCGCTTTTGGTATTCTGACAGCCAAATGGCGTGTCCTATTGACTGCGATCAACCTCAAGACTGAAACTGTGGACAAGGTAATCAAAGCTTGTGTGGTCCTGCACAATTTTGTTATCTGCAAGGAACAGATTTCCATTGAGGACCAGTCTGAAGAAACCACCTTGCAGGATTACCAGAACATTACCTACAGAAGTTCTGTGGCTGTTTCCCAAATGAGGGACAAATTTGCAGAATACTTTATGTCACCCGAAGGAAGAATAGACTGGCAGGATGACAGAGTTTGAAAAATTGCTCTGTGACCTTTTTAACCAAAGTAATGTACCTTTTGTACCCACAGTACACCTTTTAAAACCAAAGTTGTGTACCTTGTTGTGGATTATCTACAGTATTTTACCTTTTGGTCAAAGTTGTGTCCCTGGTTGTGTATTACCCAAAGTATTTCACCTTTTAACCAAAGTTGTGTACCTTGTAAACTTTGGGTAAAAGGTGAAATACTTTGGCTAATACAAAACCAGGGACACAACTTTGGCCAAATTTTACCCAAAGTTATGTACCTGGTTTTGTTTACCCAATCAATGTTACCTTATTTATCCACAGTATTTTACCTTTGTTTTACACATATTTAACCTTAGAAATAAATGACAGACAACAATTTGAACCAACCAATTTTGCTTTTATTGTCTGATCAATAAAATATTTTATTGTTAAAATTTTTTATCAAAGCAAAAATGTTTTTTTTTGTCAAAAAAAAATTGTCATAAATTTACATAGTGTGGGGTGGAGATACTGCTGGAGGGGCTGCCAGTTTGGGACACTTCGACATTGGGAGTGTGAAGAGAGGACTGGGATGGTGATGGGGAAGGATCAGGTAAAAAAGGTGAAGGGGTGGAAAAAGAAGTAGAAAGGGTGGACAGATGGGAGGCAGAACAGGTGGTGGGTGGTGGAGAGGAGGGTTGGGCAGTGACTAGAGGCACAGATGATGTGGTTGAGAAGTGGTACGGGGAAGGATGTTGGTACGGGGAAGGATGTTAGTACGGGGCAGGTTGCTGGAAATGGGGAGGTTGCTGGTACTGGGGAGGTTGCTGGTACTGGGGAGGTTGCTGGTACTGGGAAGGTTGCTGGTACTGGAGAGGTTGCTGGTATTGAATAGGAGGGGGAGGAGGGACAGTGGCTGGAGGGGGCAGGTGTGGGAGGAATTACTGGGGTGAGAGGAGGAGCTTGGGAGGTTACCTGCACTAGAGCAGCGTAGCAAGAATGCATTACATGCATCTGCTGGCTAGGAGATAGCGTATCCATGCGCTCGACTATAAACTGGAAAAAGGTGTGGTTTGGAGCTCTACTTGCTTCTGAATGCATGTTTTGCAGAAGTGTTTTGACCTCCAGAATGCTGGTGTTGAGCATATTAAAGCCTGTGGCAATTTGCTCTGACAACACTTTAAGACAGTTCTGGAAAGATGCATTCCGATGCAGGAACTCGGGCGCATAGATCTTTTCCTGACCCCTCTGCCGCTGCTCCCCAGTACTGTGTAGTGTGATGTTGTGCTTCTGCTATGGATGCAGGAAACTTACGAATTGTGAGTCCACTCCGGGTATCTCTCCACCCCTTCGTTCTTCTTCTGGGAGCATCTCTTCAGCCGCAGATTCCTGTTATACAAAAAAATGTTGATTAATAGATATATACGCATATCAGAGATGGATTGTGAAATACCTACAAAAAAAATATTTTTTTACCTCTAAATGCTGACGATGCGAGGGAGGGCTCCCAGAAGAAGAGGATATGTTTTCCGTCTGCTGCTGCTGGCGGCATCTGCTGCTGTAGTCTGCTGGTGCTGGGCGGTGTCTGGTACTGGCCCGCGTCTGCTGCTGCTGGCAGACTATGATGCTGGGCTGCTGCTGCTGCTGGGCGGACTGTGCTGTCGCTGCTGGGCGGACTCTGCTGTGGAATAAAGAGAAAAAAATACAATAAATATATTGATATTGTATGGCCCCGGCTGAAACACAAGAATTGGGGTGTGTAATATTTTCCTTCTGGCGTGTGATGCTGGGCTGTGTCTGCTGGTGGCGGCGGACTCTCCTGCTGCTGGTGGTGGGGGACTCTCCTGCTGCTGCTGGGCAGACTCTCCTGCTGCTGCTGCTGGGCGGACTCTACTGCTACTGCTGCTGGGTGGACTCTGCTGTTGAATAAAGAGAAAAAAATACAATAAATATATTGATATTGCATGGCCCTGGCTGAAACACAAGAATTGGGGTGTGTAATATTTATCCTTTGGTGTGTGACGCTGGTCTGCGTCAGCTGGTGGCAGTGAACTCTCCTGCTGCTGGTGGCGGTGGACTCTCCTGCTGCTGCTCTGCAGACTCTCCGGCTGCTGCTGCTGCTGGGCGGACTCTGCTGTGGAATAAAGAGAAAAAAATACAATAAATATATTGATATTGTATGGCCCCGGCTGAAACACAAGAATTGGGGTGTGTAATATTTTCCTTCTGGCGTGTGATGCTGGGCTGTGTCTGCTGGTGGCGGCGGACTCTCCTGCTGCTGGTGGTGGGGGACTCTCCTGCTGCTGCTGGGCAGACTCTCCTGCTGCTGGGCGGACTCTACTGCTACTGCTGCTGGGTGGACTCTGCTGTTGAATAAAGAGAAAAAAATACAATAAATATATTGATATTGCATGGCCCTGGCTGAAACACAAGAATTGGGGTGTGTAATATTTATCCTTTGGTGTGTGACGCTGGTCTGCGTCAGCTGGTGGCAGTGAGCTCTCCTGCTGCTGGTGGCGGTGGACTCTCCTGCTGCTGCTCTGCAGACTCTCCGGCTGCTGCTGCTGCTGGGCGGACTCTGCTGTGGAATAAAGAGAAAAAAATACAATAAATATATTGATATTGCATGGCCCTGGCTGAAACACAAGAATTGGGGTGTGTAATATTTACCTTCTGGCGTGTGATGCTGGGGTGCATCTGCTGTTGGAGGCGGACTCTCCTGCTGCTGATGGCGGCGGACTCTCCTGCTGCTGCTGGGTGGACTCTCCTGCTGCTTCTGGGCGGACTCTGCTGTGGAATAAAGAGAAAAAAAAATACAATAAATATATTGATATTGCATGGCCCTGGCTGAAACACAAAAATTTGTTAGACATGTTAACAATTTTTTTTAATATTTACCTTCTGCCATCTGATACTGGGCTGCGTCTGCTGCTTGTGACGTCTGATGCTGCTGCCGAAGTCTGATGCTGGGCAGATGGCTGATGATGCCTTCGACTGTGGCTGGCTCCTCTCTTGCTGGCTGGCTGCATGGTAATGGCTGAGGGTCCCACTGGCATGGTTTATATATGCTTCCTGGGGGCTGGGCAACTTCTGAGCATGCTCAGACGTAAAAACCGGATCCGGCCACCGAATCCGGCTTTTTTCCGAATCCGGCGCATTGCGGCTTTCATAGACTTTCATTGTATAAAAAAGCCAGAAGCGCCGGATCCGGTGTTTCCAGCTTTTTCGCCGGAGACAAAAATCTTTACTGTTGCCGTTTTTTCCAGACGCCGGAATGCTACAAAAAACGGACAAACCGCAAGGCCATGTGGCGCGATCCGGCACTAATATAAGTCAATGGGAAAAAACGTATCGCGCCTGATGGCAAAAAAACGGATGTGTGAAAGTAGCCTAACTCAAACAGGAAGTAGCTCCCTTTTTATTTTACCCATTTCCTTCCCAATCTGGCCTAGTCCAAATATTAAATGTATCTTGCCATAATGTACCCACACTAACTATCTATCTTTGACCTAAGAGCTAAATCATGTTCTTTGATGTGCTTACCCTATACTGATGCTGGAGTGTACATTACTCACACTAGGCATTACCTTTACAGTATCTACACAGCAGCACCATTACCAAAAACACTATGAATTATTACACATTACATTCATTAAACCACATAACATAGTCCACTCTTCACATATCGCAATGCATGTTCAAAAATGCATGACGCTATTCACTACACGCGATTGTTGTCTTTGGGGGCAGGAACACGACAGTCACTGTCTACACACTTACATGACAACACTACATAAAAAACAATATATCCAGTGTGGAAATGAGAGAAAAATAAACTAATTTGCTGCCACTTAACCCATGCCATTCCCAATCTCACCCATAATGGTACTTAATCCATATAATCCACATCCAAACCTTCCAAATCAAACTAATTGCTGTCACTATACTACTATATGAGCAGCTTCTACCATCATCTTCTGTCTTCCTACCTCTTGGCTTATATATTCTAACTCCTCGTGGGCAGGGTCTTCTCTCCTGTAGCACTTTGTCTCCAGTAAGCAAATGTTATTTTTATTGGCTCATTTAAGACAGGTTAACCCATTTATATTTGATATGTACAGCACCCCAGTAGCAACGGTTCTTTAAAATAAATATTAGTAGTAGTAAAAGTAGTAATAATAATAGTAATAACTATATATACTGTAAGCTTTTCAGGGGATATAGCTCTGGGATCGCCGTCCGGGTAGACGGAGTGGCACGGAAACAGTTCATTCACAGACAGCAGTTCTGGTAAAACTGGCCGCAACCAGTTTTATTAAAGTCCACAGCAAACAGAACATAAGCAAAACCAAATCATAAACATAAGCCCTGGGCTTGTCCAGCCACTTACTACACTTAGATAGATTTCCCTCTCTATCCGGGACCAGACTCTAACAGCCTGTCCCCAAAACAACACATATGTTCAGCATTTACCAGCATGGAGTTTCACAGAGTCTCCTCCTTGTGTCTGAAGGCATATCCAACGTCCAGACTTGAGAGAGCTCCCTCCTATTCAGCAGCTATCCGCATGGATTCTCACAGAGACTACTCCTGTGTCCGGGGTACATCGAGCACCCAGACTGAGACAGCTCATACTCCTGGAGACTCCTTCTTGTGCCTGGACTCCTTGTCCAGACTAAGCGAGCTCTCTGTCTGTGTTCGCAGACACCTACTTCTGGTCTCCTAATTAACACCTGAGTGGTTTCAGGCCTGAGCTGCAAGTGTGTACTGAATGTAAGGTGTAGTGACCTTTCTCTACCACTAGGTCTACAAAGCCACACATTTCCCTTATACCAGTCAGCAAAGTACCTAGGTGAAATATACACCCCATTCAATACACATACTCTCACTGTCTCACATATCCCCCCCCTCTTCTCCAGACCGGAGGGCTGGTCATCCAGACCGGAGGGCTGGTCAACAATCCAAAAGAGACAGTGAACTCTGGACCAGTCATGGCCCTCATCAGCTTCATCTTCACTACTGTCATCTGTCTCTTCACCTGAGCCATAGCCAACATCAGCTTTCTCTTCATCTGAAGCATCCGCACTACCCTGTACCCTCCCAGGCCTATGCTCTCTGCGGGCCTCGGGTATCCTGCACAGTTTCATCTTGACCTTAGGGCCGGGCTCAGTTTCGATATAGTGCCTGGCCAGAGAAGTATGACCCGGCACATCAGAACACTTCTGCTGACTCTTCCTCAGAAACTCTCGTATTTCCTGTTTTTGGTGCACTGACCATGTGTCACCAACTATCACAGGAGGTATAGGGGGTTTTTCACCTTCCTCTAATTCCCCCTGAACCTTCTTTAGCACATCTTTATGGTGTCCAATATCTCCATTTATTTCAATCTTCAAGTTCTACTTGATAGCTGCATCTGTATACTCAGAACCCGCCTGGCTCTTCTCTTCCACCACGTTCTGCATCCCATCTGGGCTCCCGGGTGTCTGCAGCGGCAACGGAGCGACACGTCGCTTTTCCCATTCGTTGGGACGTGGCTCAGATGTAGACTCCATGAAAGTGCGCTTGAGCTCACCAATGCCAGCCTGATGTCTCAAAATCTCATCTTGTGATTTATCCAGATCCTTGGTGTCACTCGGGAACACTGCTGGTGCTGGGGCTCCGGGCGCCGAACTTCCAGCCTGAGCTTCACGAGTTGCAGCTACTGATCCGGACCGTAACCCGTCCGCGCCACTGTCTTCGGCAGAAACAGATTCCTGGACAGAGTCAGTCCCCATATCTTCAGTCTTGTTCCTCACAGCTTCACTTGAGACCTCAGCTTCTGATGAGGCATCTGGCTTGGTGACTACCACTTCTATGGCTTTTTCCACCTCTGCAGCATCTCCCTCAGAGTCCTTGGCACGATGCAGATCCACACCATACCTTGGTAACTTCACATTTCTAACAGCATCTACTTGGGCTGTGTTCAGTTTCAGAGTCCTGCCTTTAAAGCTCAGCTCTCCTCCTTTCACCCTAGTCTTGGCCAGGGAACCGGCCAACTGTAAAACATCTTCAGATGCCATCTTCTGTCCGGCTGCAAGGTCAGCATCAGCCTTCCTCTCAGGACTCTCAACCTCCTCTGCTACCATGCCTTCCTCATTTGCACTGGTTGCTTGACTGTCATCAGATGATTCACTATCACTACCACTATCCCTGTCTGACCCCTTTTTCTCAGCCACATCCGGCTTACTTTCAGGGTTATACACTTCATTTTCATTCACATCCTGCTCACTTTCAGGGTTATACAATTCATTCTCATTCACATCTTGATCTGGAACCTTAGTTAACATGTCATCCACAACATTAACTTCACCATCTGGTCCCTGGTTTCCCTCAGGTGGTCCCTCAAGTATGTGACTATGTGACAACCCCAGCACTATACTTCCATATAGCTCAGGTACCAGGAGCTGGCTCACAACCTCTCCCTGGACTTCAGTGTCCCTATACAACAGGTTATTGTTTATGGCAACATGAGGAAACCTCTCCTCAGAGCCAGGCTCTTGGGAAACCTCATTTAGAACCCTTATATTTTTCTGTGCCGTTTTAAGAGTGGGGTCTCGCCACTGCTCACTCTCAAAATTGTCACAGGATACAGGTAAGTCAGGGACACTCGGTTCCCGAGAACCACCATCCTCGTCTCCCAACATCACCTGCAAAGGAATTTCATCTCTATCACAGTCATCATCATTATCAATATCATTATCATGATTATGATCAGTATCATCATCACTATCATCATCATCATTATCATTATCAGCATCAGCATCATTATCATGGTCATCACCATTATCACGATCATCATCATCATTATCATTATTATCATCATTATTATCACATAAGCCTAACGGCCCACTAGCATTGTGTTCCGCCCCTCGGGACTGCGCACCCTCAGTAGGAGCTTCATCACACTGTCCATCAGAAACATTTTTCCCCCAGAGATCCTTAGACCGGGGAAAGTCATTACCCAATATAACGGGGTGCACCAGGTTCTTCACTACCCCCACTTCACATGAAACCTCCCCGCGTTTGGGGATCAAGTCCACGACAGTCTCTGGGTAGACTTTGGTGTCTCCATGGACGCACACCACACTCAGGTGTTTATCAGGGATGAAGTCCCTATCAATCAGGCTGTCCCATACGGAAGTCACTGGACTCTCTGAGTCCAAGAGGGCCTGTGCTGGGCAGTCATTTACAACCACCGGGGACACCTGTGGTCCAGTCTCTTCGGCTGAGGTGGACACCCACACAGGCTCTGCGCAGGGAGAGAGGGATCCGCCAACATCACAACACATAGGCTCCCCCTCTATTGGACAGTTGGCTGCAATTTCACGACATCTCCAACACTGTCCATCACACTTTCCCACCCATATGTCCCCTCGGGCCTGAACCCGCTTATCAGCACACCCCATGTCCCCAACAGCTTGAACGCTCTTACCGGAGAGTTCGGCGTCCAGGAACTCTGAAGTGACGACCTCTCAGACGGCTGGTCACGGAGGCAGCCTTTGGTAGCGGAGGCCCTCTCCCTCAGGCTGACCAGACGAGTGGCGTCCTGGTGGTCTCGTTGTCCGACCTCCAGCTGTACCTCAGGAGGACGTGCGCGGGTGTAGCGGTCCACTATCACCCCCTTGCCCCCATGAGCAGGGTTGCCGACGGCAGACTCCCAACTGCATCTCCAGTCATGGACTCCTCTGGCACGGACTGCCACCGTAACACCCAGCCGGGCAAGAATCTCTGCTTTCAGCTTGGCATAGTCTCTGCTGTCCTGCTCGCTCAGGTCAGCATAGGCCCTTTGGGGTTCTCCAGTCAGATAGGGTGCGACCATCATGGCCCATTCAGATAGTGGCAGATTCTCCTTCTCTGCCAGTCCCTCAAACATAGTGAGATATGCCTCCACATCGTCACGAGGCGTCATCTTTTTCAGTGTCCGTCTTACCGCCTTCTTTACAGCGGACAATGCAGGTGACTTTGCAACATTACTTTGGGACGATGCGCTGCAAGTCTTTTGTAGTGCTGCAACCTGCTCAAAAAACAACCGGTGAGTCTCCTGTAGCTGCTGCTGCCACCTCTGCTGGGCCCACTGCATGCTCTGCAGGTGCTGCTGGCGCTGCCGCTCCATGTACTTAATGAGCTCCTTCATACTGTCATCCATGCTGTCAGACTTCTCTGTCTCAACAACGGCAGTCTTATGTTGCACATTAACTTGCGCCATTTGTTTATTCAGCCTCTCCAGGCTGTCATCCATACTGTCAGACTTCTCTGTCTTAACAACGGCAGTCTTCACTCAAGACATACACACTCCACAGTCCCCTCCACAGCAATTTCAGCTTTGCTGTGCAGACACTTTTTTTTTTTTTCTGCAAACTCTATTAGGGCCACTGTCTCTTTAAGACTGCTCCAACAGACGTTTCTCCTTTATTGACACACCTTTTTTTTTTTTCTCTGCTGCTGCTTCAACAGACTTCACCTTTTATTGCTGTCTCTCGCCACTGTGCTGCACGCACATTCTAGCACCAATTGTAAGCTTTTCAGGGGATATAGCTCTGGGATCGCCGTCCGGGTAGACGGAGTGGCACGGAAACAGTTCATTCACAGACAGCATGTAATGTATGTAGTACAGTTCATATAGCGTCTTGTGCTTGGGTGCGATGAAAATACATGAGACACAGGTTTGATATAGAAGGTCTTGTATTACTTCATACAAGTGGCAAAAATAGTCACACAGTTTGCAGATACAGAAGCAGGAGACTGTCATGCTGTATAGCAGATATATATATGTGATGACAGTAATCTATATCAAAAGGGCAACATACTATATAACATGCGCATAGATATATGATAACATAGAATTACCTGACAGAATGTCCAGTGGGTCAATACGGAATCCGTTATACGCTGTCTCTGGCTAGAGGGTGACCGGGGTCTATGCTGACCCTAAACTGGGGTCCTAACTAATCCCTCTACCTGGAGGTACTGTTAAAGGTACAGAGGTCCAGGCCACCAGCGTAAACCCTGTCTCCTATCAATCCCTGCCAACTGTAATCTAGTCCTAAGAAGGACCCTGATTACCACCAAAGGGAATGAACAGGTAACGGTTAATGAACAGAAAGACATACAAGAAAGACAAGAAATAAAGTAAATAAAGTCTTACATACAACACTCACACACAGTAGGAACACCTAAGGTCTCAGAGATAAACTATAAGCTATAAGAGTAAAAACAACTAAGGAGCTCTTAGCTTAAGTATTCTCAGAACCGATCCAGTCTGCTAGACTACATGAATGCTTTCACCGGCATCTAACACCCAGACTGGCAGGGATATAAAGGAAGCTAATTAGAACATAATCAAAAGCAGCCGGGCGAGGCTGGACCTAGTCTTAGCAAAGAGCTAGGTAAAATTAACTCTCTCATTACCAAACACAAAGTAACAGCAACTCAGCTGCGAGAAGTCAGAATGTGCAATCGCGACGATCCTCGTGGCGATGCACCCATGACAGTACCCCCCCTTCTACGAGGGGCCTCCGGACCCTCAAGGCCAGGTCTGCCCGGGTAAGTTGTGTGGAAGGTCCGAACCAATCGATCTGCGTTAACCTCCGACGCAGGGACCCACGTCCTCTCCTCAGGACCATACCCCTTCCAATGAACCAGGTACTGAAGGGACCGACGACTGAGACGTGAGTCAATGATTTTCGACCCATGAAATTCCACGTTATCATTGACCACCACTGAAGGAGGAGGTAGAGGTGACGGTATGACTGGTGCCACATACTTTTTAAGTAATGACTTGTGAAACACATTATGAATTTTAAACGTAGGAGGGAGGTCCAAACGAAATGCCACAGGATTAATTATGGAACTGATCCTGTACGGCCCGATGAATCTGGGACCCAACCTCCAGGAGGAAACTTTAAGTTTTAAATTCCTGGTAGACAACCAAACCAGATCGTTCACCTTCAGATCTAGACCAGAAACTCTCCCCCTATCAGCCATCCGTTTGTAACGGTTTCCCGTAACCTTCAGTCTTAACCGATCTGGAACTATCAGTCTCCCTGAAAGTCCCACAGGGGCGTCCCCCTGAGCCCCCAATACCTCCCCCTCAAGCTCAGAGCATACAGCTGACACTACAACTCCCTCCTGAGGAATAGGAACCGGATCATCCGTCCTCCCGGCCCCTGGGAAAGTACGAGATAAGGCATCAGGAAGCAACTTTATTGAGCAGTCATATGCGCGATGAGGAGGTAACTCTTTACACCCCTCCTCTGAGAACATCTCCCCAAAGTCCTCCAGAAAAGGAGACAAAGTCCTAGGCACAACCGCACCGATGACCGTGCTCATGCAGTTATTCCTGCAAAATTCACCCCACTGGCTTATCTTTCCGGATTGCCAATCAATCACTGGGTTATGTTTAGCCAACCAAGGAAGTCCCAACACAATAGGAGTAGGTAGACCCTCCAACACATAACAAGACAATTGCTCTTTATGTATTGCCCCTACTCGAAGATCTATGTTATGAACAGCTTGTACCAAGCAACCTTGACCGAGAGGTCTAGAATTAATAGAGACTATAGGGACCGGTTTGGCCAAAACACTCAGTTGCATACCATGCACCTGGGCAAACCGAGCGTCCACCAGATTAGCCCCGGACCCACTATCAAGAAAAACAGAAATCCTCTCAGTTCTAGTACCAATCACCACCTCCGCAGGCACGAGAAACTGAGAGGGATTTGGGGACGAAATACACACTCCCAGGTTAACTCCTTTGCTCAAAGAGGCCCGGGATGGACACCCCCCAACAAAATGTCCCTCTCTCCCACAAAAGAAACACCTTCTAGTCTTGCGGTGCACCGCCGGTTCCCTCCTACAAAAAGATGTCCCTCCCAACTGCATGGGTTCCTCAGAACAGACCAGGGGAACCTCAGTATAAGGGACTTTAGTAGTAGGCGGAGTCATCACGGGAGGCGGAGTTACCTCGCGTCTTCCCCGAATTCGTCTATCAATGCGAATAGCGAGGGCCATAGCAGCCTCCAGTGATGGAGGAGAATCATACTGAGCCAACACATCTTTTAATTTGTCAGACAACCCTTGACAAAACTGGCTCCTAAGAGCTGGGTCATTCCACTGAGTATCTGTTGCCCATCTACGGAACTCAGAAGAATATTCCTCCGCTGGACGATTTCCTTGCCGTATTTTACGTAACTTTGTTTCAGCAAGGGAAACTCGATCCAAATCATCATATACCAGACCCAGGGCAGTAAAAAATCGATCCACTAACTGGAGATCTGGGGAGCCTGGAGGAATAGAGAACGCCCAAGATTGAGGGTCCCCTTGTAAGAGCGAGATAACAATTCCCACCCTCTGCTCTTCACTCCCAGATTACCGAGGCCGCAGCCGAAAGTACAATTTACATGCCTCCCGGAAAGTAAAAAATTTGTCCCGCCCACCAGTGAACCTGTCCGGAAGAGCAACCTTAGGTTCAGATCTGGTTTGCTCCGGGGGGACAGAACCTTGGACTTAATGTCTGCCAACTCCATGGACAACCCCTGCAACTGCCGGGCCAGCTGGGCTACTGGATCCATGACAGCTGGGAGAATCTTTAGTATGGGCCGGTGAAAATGTCACGCTGTATAGCAGATATATATATGTGATGACAGTAATCTATATCAAAAGGGCAACATACTATATAACATGCGCATAGATATATGATAACATAGAATTACCTGACAGAATGTCCAGTGGGTCAATACGGAATCCGTTATACGCTGTCTCTGGCTAGAGGGTGACCGGGGTCTATGCTGACCCTAAACTGGGGTCCTAACTAATCCCTCTACCTGGAGGTACTGTTAAAGGTACAGAGGTCCAGGCCACCAGCGTAAACCCTGTCTCCTATCAATCCCTGCCAACTGTAATCTAGTCCTAAGAAGGACCCTGATTACCCCCAAAGGGAATGAACAGGTAACGGTTAATGAACAGAAAGACATACAAGAAAGACAAGAAATAAAGTAAATAAAGTCTTACATACAACACTCACACACAGTAGGAACACCTAAGGTCTCAGAGATAAACTATAAGCTATAAGAGTAAAAACAACTAAGGAGCTCTTAGCTTAAGTATTCTCAGAACCGATCCAGTCTGCTAGACTACATGAATGCTTTCACCGGCATCTAACACCCAGACTGGCAGGGATATAAAGGAAGCTAATTAGAACATAATCAAAAGCAGCCGGGCGAGGCTGGACCTAGTCTTAGCAAAGAGCTAGGTAAAATTAACTCTCTCATTACCAAACACAAAGTAACAGCAACTCAGCTGCGAGAAGTCAGAATGTGCAATCGCGACGATCCTCGTGGCGATGCACCCATGACAGAGACACAGCAGGCCAGAGTAACTTAAGCTCAGCAATCACTCTCCACAACAGGTTCAGGATCTTCTTCTCTGTTACCGTAAGTCCATGCAAACGTGGATCTTTCAAAGAGCAGGGTTCCAGAGTCCACAAGTGTTCAGAATTCCTCAGTAGGAATAGCTGGAGTACATAGTCCAAGGCTTCCAGGAGTCAGGTCACAGGTTCACTGCAGGCTAGATTCTGAAGCACTGATTGCTCAGCTGTGGCTGCTTAAGAAGCAAGAGGGAGAGAATCAGGGCGGGAACATGAAAGCTGAAAACTCCATATTGACTGAGGGCAAGATAGCTGCAGCAAGACAGAAAGCAAAATGGCTGACGGAAAACTGAGTTTCAAGAACATGTACAAAGAACCTTACATTACTCCCCCCTTAGGGACAACCTCCGGATGGCCTCAGACCAGGCTTATCTGGGTACCTCTGATGAAACTGGCGGAGCAAACGAGGAGCATTAACGTTATTGACTGGTTCCCATGAGTTGTCCTCCACTGAGTAGCCCTGCCATTTAATCAAATATTGTAACTGATTTCTGTATAACCTGGAATCTAGAATTCTTTCCACCACAAATTCTTCCTGACCATCGACTAGCACTGGGTCAGGGCAAGGAGAAGAACGTCCAGGCAACGTATTGGGTGTTGCAGCCTTTAGTAGGGATACATGAAAGACAGGGTGGATTCTCATAGTTCTAGGCAATTGAAGACGACAAGCAACGGCACTTATAATTTTACTGATTTTATAGGGTCCAATGTACTTATGTCCCAACTTAGACGATGGAATCCTTAACTTAAGATTTCTGGTTGACAGCCAGACCAGGTCTCCTACCTTGAAAGCTGGTGCAGGTTTACGAAATTTATCTGCTGCTTTCTTGTACCTTTCCTGAGCCGATTCCAGATTCTCCTTTAGAAGATCCATATTCTTCTGTAAAGACGTGATTCTTTCGGCCACTGCTGGTAAAGGCGTTTCTATGGGAAATCGTGGAAGAATGTTAGGATGATAACCTAGATTGGAGTAAAAAGGAGACTGCTTAGTGGAGGCGCTCTGAGAGTTGTTATAAGAGAACTCAGCCAATGGAAGTAGATCCACCCAATCATCCTGTAGCTGGCAGATAAAGCAGCGGAGATACTGCTCCAGAGTTTGATTGGTTCGTTCGGTCTGTCCATTAGTCTGGGGATGAAAAGCAGAAGAAAGGTTTACTTTAATGTCCAATGCTGCACAGAAATTTTGCCAAAACCTTGAAGTGAATTGCACCCCTTGATCCGAAATAACCTCATCCGGTACTCCATGTAAGCGAAACACATCTTTAATCATCAAATCTGATGTCTGTTTTGCAGTGGGTAAGCCGACACAAGGAATAAAATGAGCTGCCTTTGTTAAACGATCAACCACCACTAGAATGGTGTTTTTCCCTTGAGAGGTTGGTAACTCCACAATGAAGTCCATAGAAATGGATCCCCATGGGCGGGACGGGGTGGGAAGAGGTTGTAACAGACCAGTTGGTGAGGAGCGAGGTGTTTTGCATCTTGCACAGACTTCACATGAAGTGACATAGTTTAAAACATCCTTCCTGCAAGTGGGCCACCAAAAGAAACGAGAAAGAAATTCCTGTGTCTTTAGAATTCCTCTATGCCCAGCTATCTTGGAATCGTGAATGAGTTGCAATACTCTCAATCTGACTGTTTCAGGAATATACAGACGTTGCCCAGAATCCACACACCATTCTTAAAGACAAGACTTACGTCCCTTGGGGGTTGTGCCAACAAGGAATCCGCATGGTATGCTTCCTTGATGTCCTTAAGTAGGTCTTGATTATGAATCACTCCCAGGAATCTAGAGTCAGGAAGAATAGTCTTAGGAGGAGCAAGTGGACGGGTCTCTGCTGAATGAATCCTAGAGAGTGCATCAGCCTTTCCATTGCGCGATCCTGGTCTATAAGAAATGACAAAATTAAATTGGTTTAAGAAAAGATTCCAGCGAGCCTGGCGAGGAGTCAGGCACTTAGCCGACCTGATAAATTCAAGGTTACGATGGTCTGTCAGGACGACTATTTGCTGTGCAGCTCCCTGAAGAAGGTGTCTCCATTCTTTGAAGGCGGCAATAATGGCCAACAACTCTCTATTGCCCACATCGTAGTTCCTCTCAGCCGAAGACAACTGCTGGGAAAAGAAGGCACAGGGATGCAAGACATTCTTCTCACCTGTTCTCTGAGAGAGTATAACTCCAACGGCACAATCTGAAGCATCCACCTCTATTATGAAGGCAAGTTCGGGGTTGGGATGTACCAAGATAGGTGCGGTGGTAAATTTATCTTTTAGACGAGAAAATGCTTCCTGGGCTTGGGGAGTCCAGGAGAACCTAGACTCTTTCCGGGTAAGTTGGGTGATAGGTGACACTACCTCAGAGAAATTCCTAATGAAACGTCTATAGAAATTGGCAAACCCGATGAAGCGCTGCACCTCCTTCACATTTCTAGGACTTGGCCAATCCTTGATGGCTTGGGTCTTACTTCCATCCATACTAATTCCTTGTGTAGACAGTACATACCCCAGAAATTGAATTTCGGTCCTATGGAATTCACACTTTTCAAGTTTGATGTAAAGATGGTTTTGTCTTAGACGTTCCAAGACCATTCTCACATGTCCATGATGTTCCTCTGTGGAGTTAGAAAAAATTAGAATATCATCCAAATAAATCACCACGAATGTATCTAGGAGATCCCTGAAGATGTCATTCACCAAGTGTTGGAAAGTGGCTGGGGCGGTACTCAGACCAAAAGGCATAACTAGATATTCAAAGTGTCCATAGCGTGACCTGAATGCAGTCTTCCATTCATCCCAGGTCTAATACGGACCAAGTTATAGGCCCCACGGAGATCCAATTTAGAGAAAATTTTGGCATGCCGCACTCTCTCCAATAACTCAGGGATTAAAGGCAATGGATAACGGTTTCTAATAGTAACCTTATTGAGTTCCCTATAGTCTACGCAGGGTCTCAGAGATCCATCTTTCTTCTTCACAAAGAAGATGGGTGCACCTGCAGGAGATGAAGAGGGGCGTATGAAGCCCTTGGCTAGATTTTCGTCTATGTAATCCTTTAAAGCCTTTAGCTCAGGCCCCGCCAGGGGGTAGATCTTACCAAAAGGTATCTCTGCTCCAGGCAATAATTCAATTGGACAATCATATGGACGGTGAGGGGGAAGCTGGTCGCGTTCTTCTTGTCACATAAATCCACATAGTCCTGGTATACAGCTGGTAGTTCAGGGACTGACATGGTTCCTTTAGGAACAGAGCAAGCTGAAACTTCTGGACTCATCTGTTTCTCTGGAAAGTGTAATTCCTTGGTCTCCCAGTTAATGGTAGGGTTCTGAGCCTGCAGCCATGGTAGCCCTAGAATAATGGGAAAGTGGGGAGAAGAGATAAGCATAAAGGACAGTTTCTCTTGATGATCTTTACCCATAAGGACCCTTAAAGGCTCCGTTTCCTGATCCACTGGTCCAGAGGTCAGCAGGGAGCCATCCACAGTTTCCGTCTGTACTGGAGTAGCCTTCTTCACTGAACGTATCCCCTGTTTCAGAGCAAAGGAGACATCCATAAAATTCCCACTTGCCCCTGAGTCGATCATAGCAGAGCTAGACACCCAGACTGAGTTAACCCAGAGTTTGATGGAAAGGAAGCAATGAGAATTGTTTTTCCTACAACTCAGCTGGGACACCGCTGAGGAAACTTGAAAAATTGCAGCGTTTACACAGTCATCGTCCTCAGAAGTAACGGAGTTTAAGTCCGAGAAATCAAGATCTGTTGCTGCAGATCTCTCTGGAGCCTGAGGCTCGGACCTGACAGATCTCCTCTCGCAACACTCACAGTGAATGAGTGCTGCAGTAGTCTTACGAGAACGGCTGGGGCAGTTTATAATGAAGTGCCCTGACTTACCACAATAGAAACATAGATTTTCCTTAAAACGATGTTCCTTGCGTGCATCACTAACCCGTCTTTGTAAAGAGTCTACCTGCATGGGTTCAGGTTCAGGTTCCCGTGTGATCCTACTCAAAGGTTCCTTAGCTGGGGAGGAAGGTAGGAAAAGGTTAGTGCGATTGCTTTCGAACCATCTCTCTTGCCTGCGTTCAGTCAGGCGAGCATCAATACGGATGCAGTAGTTAATAAAGTCACCTAATGCAGTGGGAGGGTCGGCACGAGCAAGTTCATCCTTAATTAGTGGAGACAACCCCTTTCGAAAAATAGATTTTTTGGCGGAACTGTCCCAGGTGGTATCAAGGGCCCATCTCCTGAAATCCAAGGCATATTCGGCTACCGAGTGCTTACCTTGGCGCAGAGTTAACATGGCTGCTTCAGCTGTTGCACCTCGATTGGGGTCATCAAACACCTGCCCCATGGCTGAAATGAAAGCATCAAGATGATCCAAACATTCATCCTCAGTCTCAATCAGAGGGTTTGCCCACATTAAAGCCTTGTTGGTAAGTAACATAATTATAGTAAGCACTTTAGATCGTTCAGTGGGAAATTGTGAAGCATGTGCAGAAAAAAACAGATTGCATTGGTTAATAAATCCCCTGAATTTTTCACGTTCACCGCCAAAACGAAAAGGGGGCAACTTGGGAATCCCAGAACTTGGGGCTACGGCAGGAGCCTGGACTCGCTCCTCTAGAACCTCAATCCTGGCTCGCAAATCCTGGGCAGTCTGTCCAAACACCTGCAAATTGTGATTAGTGAGGTCCTGTAGGTTTGTAAAACGGGTTTTTATAGTCTGTAAATCTGCAAGGATATTATAGTCACTCCGCAAAGTTCCTTTATGCGGGCCTCCATTTTCCAGATCTTTTAAGACAGGAGTACTGGAATGGTTGTGAGAAGTCACAACCACTGTCATCACAGAAAGTACAACTGGACGTCTGATATCCACAGTTACAGCAGACACAGCCTTCCCAGACCCAGCAGACACTAACGTTTTGGCTTCAGAATCTTGTAATGTATGTAGTACAGTTCATATAGCGTCTTGTGCTTGGGTGCGATGAAAATACATGAGACACAGGTTTGATATAGAAGGTCTTGTATTACTTCATACAAGTGGCAAAAATAGTCACACAGTTTGCAGATACAGAAGCAGGAGACACAGCAGGCCAGAGTAACTTAAGCTCAGCAATCACTCTCCACAACAGGTTCAGGATCTTCTTCTCTGTTACCGTAAGTCCATGCAAACGTGGATCTTTCAAAGAGCAGGGTTCCAGAGTCCACAAGTGTTCAGAGTTCCTCAGTAGGAATAGCTGGAGTACATAGTCCAAGGCTTCCAGGAGTCAGGTCACAGGTTCACTGCAGGCTAGATTCTGAAGCACTGATTGCTCAGCTGTGGCTGCTTAAGAAGCAAGAGGGAGAGAATCAGGGCGGGAACATGAAAGCTGAAAACTCCATATTGACTGAGGGCAAGATAGCTGCAGCAAGACAGAAAGCAAAATGGCTGACGGAAAACTGAGTTTCAAGAACATGTACAAAGAACCTTACACAGCAGTTCTGGTAAAAACTGGCCGCAACCAGTTTTATTAAAGTCCACAGCAAACAGAACATAAGCAAAACCAAATCATAAACATAAGCCCTGGGCTTGTCCAGCCACTTACTACACTTAGATAGATTTCCCTCTCTATCCGGGACCAGACTCTAACAGCCTGTCCCCAAAACAACACATATGTTCAGCATTTACCAGCATGGAGTTTCACAGAGTCTCCTCCTTGTGTCTGAAGGCATATCCAACGTCCAGACTTGAGAGAGCTCCCCTCCTATTCAGCAGCTATCCGCATGGATTCTCACAGAGACTACTCCTGTGTCCGGGGTACATCGAGCACCCAGACTGAGACAGCTCATACTCCTGGAGACTCCTTCTTGTGCCTGGACTCCTTGTCCAGACTAAGCGAGCTCTCTGTCTGTGTTCGCAGACACCTACTTCTGGTCTCCTAATTAACACCTGAGTGGTTTCAGGCCTGAGCTGCAAGTGTGTACTGAATGTAAGGTGTAGTGACCTTTCTCTACCACTAGGTCTACAAAGCCACACATTTCCCTTATACCAGTCAGCAAAGTACCTAGGTGAAATATACACCCCATTCAATACACATACTCTCACTGTCTCACAATACATTTAGCTAAAACTGACAGCATAAAATCAGTAGTTTATTTTGCATTGGTTCCACATCATAAATGTAATCTAACCTGTGTAACATTTGTTCATCCGTAGCTTTCACATTTCAAAATTCAATGGATCCAGATTGACTTTTAAATCCTGAGCCTATGTATGTGAGTTCAACAATTATTTCAGGACATAGTAGAGATTATTTTTTATCTATTTTTCTGCATGGAAGTTTTTCTTTCTTTTAAAATAGCATGTTCAAAACCTTCACAAGTTCAGCAAATAATAATCCAATTTATATACCGGTAAAAGCCCAAGATCTTGAGAGCCATTGTGTAAATTTTCCACTCGACTTTTCATTATCTACCTGAAGAAAATCAATCTATATGTATGGGATCACCATGCAATTCATGAGATAAATGTTAACTGCAATGCGCTTTGCATATCCTACAGATAAATGTCTCAATATGACTATGTACTTGATTTTTTTCTGTTTTGTTAGATTAATTTAAGGACAGGTAATTTTTCCAGCTGGGAGGGTGATCCTGTGTGTAGAGTGTTTGTCTATTTGTTTGCAATATCGACCCTGTGAAATTGTGCTGGTTAATATGTAACTGTAGACAGATATGGCTACCACTTCTGCTGGTTGGGCTGGGTGTTCATTCAGGCTTTTTCTTTCATTTTCCTATAACATGACCTTACACAATAAGGATAGTTAAATATAGATCGAAATGCAGTAAAACCGTATAAACTGAAAATTATTCATTAATGTCTTCTTTACTAGGTGTCAAGTTGAATTCATTTGTTGTCGTGTTTAAAAGAAATCTCAGGTAAGAATAACAGATCATTTGGGATGAAAAATTGTTTGGAACAAAGATGATTTCCAAGTTACACTAACAAAATTGCCAGATTTGAGATGCACATTTTGCAAAGGCAGATAGGTTTTTTTTTTAAATTGCAATTTTTATTGAAATACATTTTTCAATTTTTACACGCAAAGAAAAAAAAATAGCCATTTTAAATTTTTCACTATCACTTATAGTTTGTCATTCAATTATTCTATAATAATACTTTAACTTTTGGTTAAACGTTTTCAAGTATATAAAGTGTAAAAGCTCACAAACGAACAAACACACAGACTCGGACAAAAGGAAAAAAGTGGGGGAAATGATAACGAATGTTGTGACCTGTAAATGCAAAGAGACTTCTTAAAGTTTTCATTAGCTACTTGAGAAATAACTACCTTGAATCTCTGGTTTAAAGGAAACTGAAAAAGATTGACTAATTTTGACTTTTGCCCGTGGACCTATGGATGTCATAGAAGGGGAAGCCTGCTGCTCAGAATTACCTACTATGAGTCAGAGTAAAGAACAGCATTAGTGATGAGTGAGTATACATGCTCGAGTGATCTCTGAGTATTTTGGCGTGCTCAGAGATTTAGTTTTCATTGTCTCAGCTGCATGATTTGTGACTGCTAGACAGGCAGATTACATGTGTGGAATGCCTGTTTGTTAGGGAATTCCCACTTGTATTCAGCTTGTCTAGCAGCCGCAAATTATGCAGCTGAGAGGACGAAAACTAAATCTCCGAGCACGCCAAAATACTCGGAGATCACCCAAGCAACGATGCTTCTCGCCCATCACTAAACAGCATCAAACTAGCCCATCCAATCGTGTGGAGAGGGTCTTTCCACGCAAGGGAATATAAACCCTATAGCCCGTCTGAAAAAAAAAACATTGGGTTCCTGTGATCACCCTGCAGGGGTTTAATGGGGATGATAAAGGGCCCTGTCTAAAGGTACTGCCACACTAAACGCTCCCGCTAGCGATCACGATAACGACGCATACTAATGCGATCGCTAGCGGGATCGTTTTAATATCGCTAGTAGCGAACTAATTTAGCGATGTCGTTAAGGACGCTATCGCGGTTAGCGATCTCCTTAACGACTTTGGCGGTACAAAAACACTGCACATCGCTAAAAAAAAGGTGCCACACTCAGCGATAAATACTCACCAGCGGGACGCAAACGATAAAAATACGGTCCAGAACGCTGTGAACGATGAACGAGATCACAGCAGGGGCACAGCAGGGGCCACGTCGTTGCTGCATGCCACACACACCGGCGTCACTAACGAGATCGCTAAATAGTGACGTATTTTAGCGATCTCGTTAGCGACGCTGTTTAGTGTGGCATACCCTTAACCCCTTAGAAGCCAAGGTTGTTGTTCATCATGGTATCAAAAGGACTAAATTACAGCTAAATCCAATCACAGCAGTTACTGGCCAGTGTCTGCTGTTTAAAACAACTCACAACTGTCGGGAATTGAAGAGGCTCAGCATGAGAGCCCACTCCATATAAGTCCTCTGGACTTCTGCCATACAGTCATGGCTGAAAGTGTTGGCACCCTTTAAATTGTTACAGAAAATTAAGTAATTCTCCCAGAAAAAATATTGCAATTACGCATGTTTTGATATTCAGCCATATAGGAGATTGCTTTTACAGCCCTTTTCCTTTTTTCAGATCTGGTTGATAGCACCCCTTACGTTGCACTATTGTGGACATTTCCAATTTAGGTGATAACATGATTTTTTCTATGATTTTTTTTCCATGATTTTTTTCCATGGTTGTTTCCAATAATGCTATGTCATTATATGTATTATAGGTCTTGAATTGCTGCGGTGTATATTTATTTGTGTTGGATGACAAGGGCCCAGCCCTAGTACGGGCTTGTTTTGGTGTTTAGTTGTTTTTAATGGTTTTTAATAGTACCTTTTGCAATGCTGTTATCTCAATAAAGCTACTTTGTATTTATTTATGGTGATCTCTGTTTTTGTGCATGCTACTTTTTTCTTCCTTCTTCTGGTAAAGCACTGTTTGGGCACATGGCAGAGCTCGTAAGGGAAGGAGTGCCGTTTTACTTTTTCAATGCAAAAAGGCTGGAATTAAGATCGGACACCGTGTCGTGCTTGCATAGTCCTTGACAGTGGCGGAAATACCGCATGTGCAACCAGTGCGGCTGCACCGGGGCCCAGAGGCTCTGGGGTGGGCCCCTGCAGGGCAGCTAATAATGAGGGCAATCTGGCCAGTTTATCCAGCCCCAAGGCTCCAGGGGGACCCTGGCCAGATTGCCCTAATGTGCAGCAGGCAGGGAGAGATCCCTACAGCTCTGCTGCCTACAAGAGAAAATGACAGTGGAGCTGCAGCGATTCAACCTGCTTCCTGCCCGAGCTTCCTGTCTCACAAAGCAGTCAGCGGCATGGCTGGATGACATCATCATTCAGCACCGCAGCTGTACAGAGAGAGAAAGCTGCTGGTGAAGGTGATGCAGTGGCTGCGGGAGATTGTGCAGAGAGGTGAGAGGTGCTGTGTGTGTGTATGTGTGTGTAGAGATGAGTGGTGGTGTGGATGTGTGTGTGCTTGCATGCGTAGCACAATGTGCAGAGAGGTGAATGGTGGTGTAGGTGGAGGAGAAGGCAATGTTGGGGTGACGGAAAGGGCAATGATGGGGGTGGTGGAGGAGAAAGCAATGATGGAGGTGGTGGAAAGGACAATGATGGGTGGTGGAAAGGGCAATAATGGGAGTGGTGGGGAAGGAGGAAATTATTGAGGTGGGCGAATGGGCAATGATGGTGGTGGTGGGGAGAAGGCAATTATGGAGGTGGTGGAAAGGACAATGATGCTGGTGGTCAAAAGGGCAATAATGGGGTGGTGGGGAGGAGGAAAATATGGAAGTGGTGGAATGGGCAATGATGGGGTGGTGGGAAAAGGAAATGATAGTGTGGTGGAAAGGGCAATGATGGGGATGTGGGGAGGAGGAAATGATGGAGATGGTGGAATGGGCAATGATGGGGGTGGTGAGGGAGAAGGCAATGATGGTGGCAGTGGAAAGGACAATGATGGGGTGGTGAGGAAGGAGTCAACGATGGAGGTGGTGGGGAAGAAGGCAATGATGGGGTGGTGGGGAGAGGGCAATGATGGAGGTGGTGAAAAGGGCAATGATGGGGTGGTGGGGAGAAAGCAATGATGGAGGTGGTGGAAAGGGCAATTATGGGGTGGTGGGGAGAAAGCAAGGATGGAGGTGGTGGAAAGGAAAATGATAGGGTGGTGGGGGAGAAAGCAATGATGGAGGTGGTGGAATGGCCAATAATGGGGTGGTGGGGATAAGGACAATGAAAAATGATCAAAATTAAAAAAAAACAGTGCTTTCAGACCTCAAATAATACAAAGAAAACAAGTTCACAATCATTTAGAAACAACAATATTTTGTGGAATAACCATGATTTTTAAAAACAGCTTTCATGTGTCTTGGCATGCTTTCCACCAGTCTTTCACACTGCTTGTGGCGCAAAAATGTAAGCAGTTCTTCTTTGTTTGATGGCTTGTGACTATCCATCATCCTCTTGATTACATTCCAGAGGTTTGCAATGGGGTTCAGGTCTGGAGAATGGGCTGCCCGTGACAGGGTTTTGATGTGGTGGTCTCTTAATTTTTGCCAGAGCTGTATATGGTGCCATCCCTTATTATATAGCTTCCTCTGCTGTTATGTACAGTGCTGTCTCTTACATAATGTATTCTTGTTATTTTTCTTATTCACAGCGCCCTCTTTTATTACATAGTCCGCTCTCTTGTTAGATATAAAATGACTGCTGATGGAGGAGCCGGTGACCAGACTACCAGTCCATTATCTCCTCCATTAGAAAAGAAGCTTTCCCACGCTCCATCAGCCATCATTGCATTATGTAAGGGACGGTGCTGTACATAGCAAGAGAGGGCACTGTATAAAGGACAACAATATACATAATAAAGGAGACTATGTAATATATATATATATGTATGTGTGTGTGGCTATTTATATGCTGTATATACAGTATATATGTATATATATATATATATGTAGCTTTGTCATCATAAAAGTCTGTCTTGCACAGGGGCCCCAAGCTGTCAGTGTCCGCCCCTGGTTCCTGATGTGCCCCACAAGTGACACCATTTTGGAAACTAGACCCCCAAGGGACTTATCTAGATGTGTGGTGAGCACTTTGAACCCCCAAGTGCTTCACAGAAGTTTATAACGTAGAACCGTAAAAATAAAAAATCATATCTGAGTATTCTGATAACCCATATGTGGGGGTAAATCACTGTTTGGGCGCATGGCAGAGTTAAGAAGGGAAGGAGCGCAGTTTGACTTTTTCAACGCAAAATTGGCTGGAATTGAGATCAGACGCCAAGTTGCGTTTGGAGAGCCCTTTATGTGCCTAAACAGTGGAAACTCCCCCACAAGTGACACCATTTTGGAAACTAGACCTCCCAAGGAACTTATCTAGATGTGTGGTGAGCACTTTGAACTCCCAAGGGCTTCACAGAAGTTTATAACGTAGAGCCGTAAAAATAAAAAATCATATTTTTTCCACAAAAATGATCTTTTCGCCCCCAATTTTTTATTTTACCAAGAGTAACAGGAGAAATTGGACCCCAAAAGTTGTTACGCAATTTCCCTTGAGTACTCCGATGCCCTATATGTAGGGGAATACTACTTTTGAGGCACAGTGCGGAGCTCAGAAGGGAAGAGTCGCCATATTGGAGTTCACATTTTGCTGGAATGGTTTGAGGGTGCCATGTCACACTGGCAGAGCCCCTGAGGTGCCAGAACAACAGAAACCCCTCATACGTGAACTCATTTTACAAACTACACTCCCCAATGAATTCATCTAGGGGTGCAGTGAACACCTCATGTGCCTCACAGAATTTTATACCACTGAGCGGTGAAGAAAGAATAAATTATATTTTTGCCATTAAAATGTTGTTTTAGCCCCAAGTTTTTAATTTTTCTAAGGGCTAATAGGAAATTTTTTTTACAACAAACTGAGGTCCATTTTTTACTGAGTGTGCCAATACCCTACATGTAATCGGGAAATATTTTTCAGGCACAGTGCAAAACTCAGAAGGCAAGGAGCGCCAGATTTTACTGTTGTGGTTTACAGATTCCATGACCCACTGGAAGAGCCCATTAGGTGCCAGAACAGCAGAACCCCCCAAAAGTGACCCCAATTTATGACCTACACATCACAATGAATTCATCTAGGGGTGCAGTGATCATATTGACACCATGGGTGTGTCACAGAATTTTATACCATTGGGCAGTGAAGACAAAATAACTACATTTTTACCACCAAAATTTTATTTTAGCCAAATATTTTACATTTTCACACAAGAAGTGAGTAAAAATGGCACCAAAATTTATCCCACAATTTCTACTGAACGTGGCAATACCCAAATATGGGGCTGTACAGTACTACTTAGCCATACGGAGCACTATTAGCCTATTCAAGTGAATGGGTCTGTGCACATGTCAGTGTGTTTCCACGTACCGTGTGTCCGTGGGAAAAACACACCTACATGTCCTTTTTTAATGTCAGCACAGGCCACAAAACGTCCCGCACACGTGTATACGCATAACACACATGGATGTCATCCATGAGACATGCATCGGCGCCAGGGAAGAATCGTTACAGTAAGCACTGTTCCCCGGTCCCAGGTGCTGAACACAGCTCTCGTCATTCTCCCATGCTCTGCCAGCGTGAGCAGGGGAGAATGATGAGAGTTACATTTAAGTGATAAAAGAGACAGCAGGCGGCAGCTCATGGGACTATTACTCCCATCAGCTTACCCCTGGTGCTGCTAATAACAGTGACAGCAGGAGCGGCTGATGGGAGTATTCATCAGCCGCCGCCGCCTGCGCTATAAATAAATAAATGAAAAAATGGCGTGTGTTCCCCTGTATTTTCTTTAACCAGCCTGGCAAAATTCACAGCTGGGGGCTGCAGTCCTCAGCTGTCATCTTCAACAAGGCTGGTTATCAAGAATAGAGAGGTCAGCAAGCTGTTTTTTTTTAAATAATTTAAATAAATAATTTTAAAACACAGCATTGGGTCCTCCCCATTTTTGACAATCAGCCTTGCTAAAGCTGACAGCTGGGGGCTGCTATTCTCAGACTGGTAAGGGGCCATGGATATTGACTCCTCAGCCTAAATGTAGCAGCCCACAGCTGCCCAGAAAATGCACATCTATTAGATGCGCCAATTGGTGTTGCTTTCCCTGTAGCGGTGGCAAGTGGGGTTCATATTTTTGGGGTTGATGTCACCTTTGTATTGTCAGGTGACATCAAGCCCACGGCTTAGTAATGGAGAAGCTTCTATAAGACACCTATCCATTAATAATCCTATAGTTACATGGTAAATAAAGACTCAGACAGAATAAAGTCTTTTTTTAGAAATAAAACAAAACACAGTTTTACTTTTTTATTTAAAAATAACAAACACAGTTATACTCACCAAACGCCTATTCCACCGAAGCCCTCGTTCTCCTGTATAAAACTAAAATAAAAAAACAACAATATACCATACTTAAGAGATAGCAATAACACCAACCATCACACATATGTAAATGTACCAAATCACAAAAAATTATTCTACTAGCTGTGACATCTGAACACATATGTGTGGACACCAGGACAATGTATGAAACACTGCAACAGCTAAGCATAGAAAAAAGAAAAGAAAAAAGCAGTGGAAATTCATATAAAATAACCTTTATTCATTAAAATTAAAACAACAAACAGAAACAAGTGTATGGTGAACAAGAAAGTCGATGGCCACAATGGTGCCAGCACAGAAAACGCAAATCAAGGGACAGGGGTCCGTCTACCCACCAATAAGTCGCATTACATAAACGCTGTCATAGTCAGAGGATAATCACAGACATATCTTAATGCTCAGTAGCCCAATACTCATATCCTATGACCAAACATAGCTGAAATATACCTGTATTGGTGAAATGGAAGCGGACCACCAGCCCACCAAAATACTTGTTTTTGCATCACTTTATTCTGAGAGCTATAACTTTTTTATTTTTCTGCTGATGGAGCTGTATGGCGGCTTGTTTTTTGCCGGACAAGATGACATTTTCAGCGGTAGCATGTTTTTATCCGTCTTTTTGATCGCGTGTTATTCCACTTTTGGTTTGGCGGTATGATGATAAAGCATTGTTTTTTGCCTAGTTTTTTATTTTTTTATAATGTTCACTAAAGGGGTTAACTAATCGGACAGTCTTATAGGTCGGGTCGTTGCGGATGCGGCAATACCAAATATGTATTCTTTTATTGTTTATATATTTTTTTCATTCAAATATTTGTTTAGAGATAGAATATACTGTATATTGATTTTTTATTATTATTTTTGATTTTTTTTATATTTTTACAATTATTTAAAAAAGAAAATTAACTTTTTCCAAACTTTTTTACTTTGTCCCACTATGGGACAATCATTTTTTGCAGGCTGATCACTTCTATAGCATGCAGATGAAGCAGCATCTGCATGCCATAGAAGCTGTCTGTGCTGCACTGACAGATAGACTTGCTGATCTTGCACTGCGCATGATCAGCAAGTTTCCTAGCTCTGGTGATCCAGATGTCGTCATGACAACATCCACTCACCATGGCAACGATCGGGACCCCGCGTCACGCCGCGGGGTCTCCTATTCAAAGGGAGAGGGGATGTCAGCCCTCTGTCGGCTTCCATGATGCTGCAATCGTGTTCAATCGCAGTATTTCGGGGGTTTAAAGTGCCGAAAGCGGTCTGTGACCGCTCCTGGCACTTAGTGCCGGGTGTCAGCTGTCAGAATCAGCTGACACTCGGCGGCGATCGTCCACGCACCCCCCGTGAGCACGAGTAATAGCGATGTCGTGATATTCCGTCCACGGTCAAATTGGCACAGGTCACATGGACGGAATATTACATTTGATGTAAGAAAGAGGTTAATAGTCAGTTGCAAACTGATACTTCAAAGAGTTAGAAGTCTGTCTTGTATTGAACAAGAAAGATTTTAGATGTTTTTCAAAGTGGTTAATAAGTTCTGGAGGCGGTTTAGCGGGGGAGGACAAGTGGCTCATAAGTGTAGAGAAAAGCATAATTCACTAATAGGACTCATTCAAAGTTTATTTTATTCACTTGAACTATTTATTTACGCAAAGTTTGTTGAAATGATAACTACTAATTTTATCACTGGCTTTCTAATAAGAATACACTTAAATTAAATACAGAATTTCTTTTCTTTACTTATTTGAAAAAAAGTCCGCCATAGATGTTGAAGTTGTGAAATAGAGACCAACTAACTGATATGAAAAATAATTCTGAGAAAATAACATGTTAGAGCTTATTTTCATTTACCTGGTTATTCAGCTTTTATCCATATGGCTACAAAAACACTGGAGAGAAATTGATGTAGTGAACATTCTTATAGTTTGGCACAGGTTGAAATCATTCCCATTCATCTGGCACATCATTTGTTGCACTGCATCTTTCAAATCGTAGGATCAGTGAAATGATAGAAGTTACATTTTTCAATTCAGTTCACCAGTTTTTGAATAGAAACTGGTAAAAATGCTGAATGACAAATGATTCTGTTTTGACATCAGTTCTGATCAGTTGATGCACAAACAATTGTCCTGATGCCATAGAAAAATGGTAATCCAGTCTAAAGGGTATGCACACTAAACAATATCGCTAACGAGATCGCTAAAAAACGTCACTATTTAGCGATCCCGTTAGCGATATTGTTCAGTGCGGCAGCTTCCAGCGACGAGCTTCCTGCTGTGATCTCGCTCGTCGCTGGAATCGTTCCGGACCCTATTTCATCGCTGGCGCTCCCGCTGGGTGAGTATATATCGCTGTGTGGCACCTTTTCTTAGCGATTTAGCGGTACTTTTGTACCGCTAAAGTCGTTAAGAAGATCGCTAACGGCGATAGCGTCGTTAACTATATCGCTAAATGTGGCCGCATTTAGCGATATAGAAACAATCCCACTAGCGATCGCATTAGTATGCGTCGTTATCGTGATCGCTAGCGGGATTGTTTAGTGTGGCAGTACCTTTAGAGATTTCTTTAAACCTGACAAAAATATCCAATATGTGATCTTCACTGCTCTTCTGTTTTGAGTTCTCCAATATTTTTTAAACAGTTGAGCAAATGTGTTAAAATTAGTGTTGAGCGATACTGCTCGATATCTAAAAATATCGGATCGGAATGGTATCGCCGATATCACTAAATATCGGCGATATCCGATTCCGATACCGGAAGTCCCATGTAAGTCTATGGGAACAAAATATCGCAACTAAAAAAAACCTTTATTTCCTTGTAAACACTAAATATACACACATAGAATACATATATATATACATGTCATTGTGACATATATATATACATATATGTATAGTTTATACACTTCTACATAGTAAAATATCCTCTGATTCAATTGCCGGGTAAAGCCGGCTTCTGTGAAAAGACAGAAGCACCCGACATGAAATTACACTTGGTGTACATAGGGTTAACCATGTCTTTTCATGTCGTTTGCAATCTGATTTGCACAAACAATTACATCAGTCTATGTGTGCAAAATTTCACACCTGTAGGGGTTAATTAAAGGTGTAAATTTGTTGTAAAAAAAACGGACTTTTTTGCTACGAATTTACACCTTTAATTAACCCCTACAGGTGTGAAATTTTGCACACATAGACTGATGTAATTGTTTGTGCAAATCAGATAGCAAAGGACATGAAAAGACATGGTTAACCCTATGTACACCAAGTGTCATTTCATGTCGGGTTCTGCATTTTCACAAAAGCCGTCAATTGAATTAGCGGCTATTATACTATGTAGAAGTGTATGAACTATAAATATAAATATATATATATGTGTCACAAATTCAATGACATGTATATTATATATATATATATATATATATATGAGGTGTAAAATTGTTTAAAAAAAATGCGTGGGCTCCCGCCCTATTTTCGCAACCAGACAGACAAAGCCAGCGAATGGGGGCAGATAATAATAGCCCAGAGAGGGACCATTATTTTTGGCCCCCCCTGGCTACTAACATCTGCCCCCAGACACCCCAGAAAAGACAAATCTATAATTAGATTCGCCTTTTCTGGCACTTTGCCCGTCTATTCCCATTGCCCTGTAGCGGTGGCGAATGGGTTAATATGGGGTTAAAGCCACATTGCAATTGAAAGGTGACCTTAAGCCAGGTTAATAATTGAGAGCTGTCAATTAGACAACTATCAATTATTAATCCTATTGCATGAAATAAAAATAAAACACACACACTTTAATTAAAAATCATTTTAATGAAATAAAGACACATGTTTTTGACCATCTTTTATTTGACTGCAAAAACCATTTCCTGTAATAAAAATAAAATAAAAAGCAAAATTATTCTTACCTATCCCATGCACAGTCAGGTCCCACGGTGTAATCCTTCAGAAAGGGTTAATGTTTACTGCAGGGACCGCAGCTAATGCTGCAGCCTCACAGTAAACCCCCAAATGAATGAGTTCCTCTCCTGGCTGACAGGAGAGGAAGTGGAAAGCTTAATTGATTGCTTTCCACTTTCACTTCAGGTCAGCCAGGGACACAATCAGTGACGTCAGAGGGAACTGATTAACAAAAATAGGGGTTTCCTTCGAATAAAAAATGGCGTCGGGTCCCCCCTATTTTTGTTAACCAGCCAGATGAAGCAGACTGCTGAGCAGTGGCGTACCGTGAATGAAGCAGACCAAGCAGCTGCTATGGGGCCCGGACAGGTGAGGGGGCCCTCGACGGTCGAGTAGCTGTGTTGACACAGTACTACCAGGGGGTCGGCGGGGGAGGGGGAGCGCAGCTCTTCTATATACTCACCCCTCCTGGTGCGGTCTCTGCAGCCCCTGCTCTTCTCCCACGGTCTCCGACGCCTGTGTTCAGCGGTCAGGTGGTACCGCTCATTACAGTCATGAATACGCATATATTCATGACTTTAATGAGCTGTCCCGCGTGACCGCTGAACACTGGCGGCGGAGACCGTGGGAGAAGAGCAGGGGCTGCACAGACCGCGCCGGCAGAAGGGTGAGTATAAGGGATATTTACCTGTCCCGTTCCACCGTTGCTCGCGTCCTCTTGCTGCAATGTTCAGGTCAGAGGGCGCGATGACGTCGTTAGTGCGCGCCGCGCCCTCTGCCTCATCATTCACTGCTGGAGGACCCCGAAGACAGCGGCACTCAGCAGTGGAGAGAGGACAGGTAAATATCTCAGGTGCTGGGGCCCTGAGCGAGCGGTGACATCGGCACCTGGTGTCACCCCCTGCTCAGGACACCGGCACCTGGCCCCCAGCGACGAAAGGTGAGTATGTCTTTTTTTTTTTTTCGGTTGCAGCAGCTGCGGCAGCATAAGGGCCTATACTATGGAGCATCTATGGGGGCACAATCTATGGGGGCATAATACATTTTTTTGTTTAATGTGTCCCCTCACTGTGCTGGCACTTTACATTTACAATGGCTCTGGGTTTTTTTTTTTTGGGGGGGGGCCCATTCAGACTTTTGCTATGGGGCCCCATGATTTCTATGCACGCCCCTGCTGCTGAGGCATGGTATTTAAGGCTGTTAAGGAGCCAACATACATGGACCTTGCCAGCAGCGTCGGACTGGAGTACCTTGGGCCCACCAGAGAAAATATATTCTTGGGGCCCACCATCATACTTCCCAACCTTTGAAGAAGGGAAAGAGGGACAAAGGCTGTGGCACGCTGTGCCTGCTGCAGCAAATTTTAGGCCATGCCACGTTGCACCACAGACTGTCCAGGAGTTGGTGGATGCTTTAGTCCAGGTGTGGGAGGAGATCCCTCAGGAGACCATCCGTCGCGCTCATCAGGAGCATGCCCAGAAGTTGTAGGGAGGTCATACAGCATACCTCCCAAATTTTGAAGACAGGAAAGAGGGTTAAATGCTGCGGCGCACATAGCGCGCCGCTGCAAATTTTAAGCCACGCCCCGACAACACCCATTTCACAGCTAATCACACCCATATCCTCGCCCCAACCGTACCCATGCCGATACAGCTGACCCTCCGATGACGGTTGGGGGGCCCACTGCTGGCACCGGGCCCCCCCAACGCCTGTTCAGGCCCCATAGCTTCTGGGCGGCAGAGCAGGAAGATCGATTCTCCCTGCTCTGCCGCAGAATGTAACTGTATCGGCGTGCTGTGCACGCCGATACAGTTACTGTAGCGTAGCTCCGGGTGGGCCCCCTCAGAGCGCGGGGCCCAGGGCCACCGCCCCCTCTGCCCCGCGACCTATCCTTTCAAATCAGGGCCCACCACGCAGGAGCTGGGGCCCACCGGAGGTTTCTCCGGTGTCCCGGTGGCTCAGTCCGACCCTGCTTGCCAGCCTGATAATACCAGGCCACAGCAGTCTGCTTATCTTTGCTGGTTAACAAAAATAGGGGATCCCCTCGAAAAAAATTGGCGTGGGGTCCCCCCTATTTTTGTTAACCAGCCAGATGAAGCAGACCGCTGAGGCCTGGATTTTCAGGCTGTTAAGGAGCCAAGATCCATGGACCTTGCCAGCCTGATAATACCAGGCCACAGCAGTCTGATATCTTGGCTGACTAACAAAAATAGGGGATCCCCTCGAAAAAAATTGGCGTGGGGTCCCCCCTATTTTTGTTAACCAGCCAGATGACAGCAGACCACTGAGGCCTGGATTTTCAGGCATGTTAAGGAGCCATAAGATCCATGGACCTTGCCAGCCTGATATATACCAGGCCACAGCAGTCTGCATATCTTGGCTGATTAACAAAAATAGGGGATTCCCTCGAAAAAAATTGGCGTGGGGTCCCCCCTATTTTTGTTAACCAGCCAGATGAAGCAGACCGCTGAGGCCTGGTTTTTCAGGCTGGTAAGGATCCAATATCCATGGACCTTGCAAGCCTGATAATACCAGGCCACAGCAGTCTGCTTAGCTTGGCTGGTTAACAAAAATAGGGGATCCCCTCGAAAAAAAAAACGGCGTAGGGGTCCCCCTATTTTTGTTAACCAGCCAAGTAAAATGCAGACTGCTGCGGCCTGGTATTAAAAGACTGTCAAGGCCCATGGATTTTGGCCCTCAACAGCCTGATAATACCAGGCTACAGCAGCCCCACATTTGGCGCATCAAAAGATGTGCCAATTGTGGCACTTTACCCGGCTCTTCCCACTGCCCTGTAGCGGTGGCAAGTGGGGTAATAAGGGGTTAATGTCACCGTTGATTGCACGGTGACAATAAGCCCGGTTAATAATGGAGAGGTGTCAATAAGACACCGATCCATTATTAATCCCAAAGTTATTAAATGTATAAAAAAAAGACAAAGCAAGAAAAAAGTCTTTTAATGAAATAAAAGAGACAACACAGTTTTCATTAATTTTATTATACACTCATTCCTGCGACGCCATCGATCTCCTGTAAAAAAAGAAAAAAAACAAACCAACAGTATACCACCTGTCCGGCGCAGTCCATAGTAACGACAGTCCCACGACAATCCAGCTCTGCTACATCGCAATGACAGGCAGAGCCTGTCATCGCGACGCAGCACAGCTGATTACCTGCTTCCCCGGCGGTGACGTCATCGGACTGACTGTTTACGGCCGGGATTACCCAGCAGTCACTGCAGTTATCGCGAGAAACTGCATGTGACCGCCGGGGAAAGATGATGGCGGCCATGAAGCAGTCCAGCCCGTGACCGCCGGAGATCTTCTGCCAGGTAAGTGCCGCTGACTCCTGACAGACCCGACCGACGGACACTGACAGTGACAGTGACAATCCCGATTCCGGTATCCGATATGACGAAAATATCGGAACTAAGTATCGAAAGGCCGATAGAGCTAATATCGGCCGATACCCATACTTGCGGTATCGTATCGCTCAACACTAGTTAAAATAATAAAACATTCATCACTTACCTAACGGTTTCTGTGCTGCTCCTGCACTGTTTCCCCGATGGTCCCCAATAATCTTGCAATCAAATACTAGCCATCATGTAGAGGCTCTCATGTAAGGCCTGTGACCACTGGAGTCAGTGATTGGCTGGAAGACAGGACATCAGTATAGCGAGAAGGGCAGGGGGCCACCAGAAAAGGGGCACTGGAGTGATGGGGATCTGAGGAGGTATGTAACAGATATTGTATTTTTTATGATATTTCCTGCAATTAGATCATTTTTGGAAAATCCTGGAAAACCCCTTTGAGCATTTTTAATGTCGATTATTTGACATTAATACAATAAGATCTGATAAATGGTGCAGATCATCTAAAATACACCTTGGCATCTCTTTGGCTGTATAAAGGTCTTTTTATATGACTCATTACAAGGACTAAGTTCACCCTTGAGATAGATCCAAAATAATAATTAATAAAGTCTTCAAAGCTTGCTGCTTCAACCATGAGAAGCAAACCATAACGGTGATTCATCATACTGACACAATTTGTTTGCATCTTTTGTACTAAAATATGTAAGGGGCCAATACTACAGTAAGTTTTAGTGTCATGGCATTTCAGTATTATTACTCCCAACCTTCCCAGATCCAGTAGGAAAGTCCTGAATTTGAGGAGCTGTCCTTACTCCAACTCCATGTGTGGCCTCAAAACACAGATTCAGTTGAATATAATAATGATGCAAAAAGCTAACATGTTCTTGCTTACTCATTCCGGCTCGTTAGAGCTTGAAGATCCTTTAAACACCTTCAGATCAAAACAACTAAGAATCTCACATGACCTAAAGGTCTTGGCAGGTTTTCAGGCACCAACTGAACTCATAGCTATGACCAGTTCCATTACACAGGAGCAGCAAGCAGGGATGTGACAGGCAAGTGTGATGCTTGAGTTGGGCATCATATTGTGTGGGAGGGACTGTAGAAGCATTATTATGTATGTGGGATTGACTTTAGGGCATCATACTGTGTTTTGGGGATATGTGGCACCCCAGGAGTTTGGTTGCCACAGTGACCTTGCCTTCCTCCAGGGGGGAGTGATGTCTTGCCTGAAAGCAAGGAAGGATCCCCTTAACAGGTAACACAGCATACAACACCTTTTCTTACTCCAGACCAGAAGGAGGAGCTCTAACACCTGATTTTCAGAAGAGCTTCTCTGGAATATTCTGGCTGGGGGAGGAGTTAGTGAGTCTGGCTGGAGGGACAAGAGATGAAAGACGTGTGGAGACAAGCTGGGGAATACAGGAGCTATAGAGAGCTCACCTCCAGTTCGGAGAGCCAGAAACCAAACTCCGGAGTCCGAGGCTGAGTGGGTAAACTAAAGTCCCAGCAGCATCTGGAGGGCAGGAGACAGCAGGTTCTCTGCCCCCACTAATACTACACAGCAGCAGCAGCACATGTGAGCCGGAGACTCCATAGATGAGTGATTCCTGAAGCAGGCTAGAGCTGCCTGTTGTGAGAGTGAAGTTCCACCTAGACAAGAGACAGACAGAGAGAGGAACTTGGAAGGAGCTTATAGCAGCCAGTGTCTCAGAGAACAGCGCTAGAAAGGAGACCTCACATCCCACCTGAAATAAGGGGATTCCAAATTGCTTTCAGGCCGACCGACTCCAGCACCATCTGTACTCAATGCCCTGGATACTTTGCCTGCAAAAACTGTAAGTAAAGCTTTGGAAACTGCATCTGACTGTGTCCTGTCAAGTCCTTCCTGTAGCACACACTCCACTCTGCTACATCTTCCAGCACCATTACTTCCTACACCATCTCACTGCCCTGAGACAAGCTTCACTTGTGAGAAGCTATTTCAACTCTGCTGCATCATACCATCAGTCTCAGAGGATCTGCGCTGCAGCGCTGGTCATCTCTGACCAGATGCCACAAGTGGCGTCACGAACACCTTAATACAAACTCTATCATCCCCTGTAAATATTCCGCCTTTTAATGGACGTCCAGGGCCACGGACCGGGTTACTGCCGCTGTGACACATTGTTAGGGACTGCGGAACGCACCTAATAGATATAGTAGAGAGGTGCGTTCGCAGCCCGGGGTCCACCGTGCAGGCGAAGCCCGCTGCTAGTAAGATGGTGAAAGTAGCGAACTCTGTTATCCCGCAGAGTCACTAAAATAAACGCCGTAGCGCGCTGTGACAGTAAGTGCGAACTCTGTTAATCCCCAGAGCCGCTAACGGGAATGTCACAGCGCTATATGGCGATAAGTACGAACTCACTTAGCTTCAGTGAGCCGCAAAGTAAAATGCTAGGGCGCTGAACCAGCGTTATAAAGCAAACCCTTGTTGCATCACAGAGCCGCTGAGAAAAAGACTGTGTCCTGTTAGACTCACAGGGATACACAGATAACTGCTGTGTGGATAGCAGTCCGTGATCATGCAGAAAGCAACGCAATCAAGCAATCTCCTCACCGGAGAAGCCGGTATTCTAGGGGCTTATTTCAGCCGAGCCCTAACCACATGCGTACATGATCACACTGGTGCAAAGCACATAATGCAATTGATACTAGCGCATGGCGGCCCAGCCATGCCACCCTTTTATAGTAACAGCTACAGGACCTGCCAGAAATAAGGACCAATGAGAAACTGTTCCAAAACACATGTAGTTTCAGGACCTTCCTGGCGGACCAATAGGAGCTGCTGCAGTACCTGAACATGTGACCCCTGATCTCAAATGAGAGATCTTACCCTGGGCATGCTCAGAAGGGTAAACGCAGGACTTCGTCCCAAAGACGTCTGCTCCAGCACTGGCTATAATAGCAGATCCAGAGGCAGCAGCAAGTCTCTGCACAGTATTGGAATGGGCAAGATGCTGGGACCGACGTCTCTGCTGAGCAGACTCCACTGCGGACAGAGATGGATGGGGGACCGCAGCGGGACTGGTTCGAGACTCCCCTTGAGCACCAGCGGGAACTCAAACCCTAACACACATCCCTTCAATACACCGGCCCGGTACCAAGTACCCCACTGCCTTGGTGGGTGATCCAGGTACTGTAGAGGCCTTCACACTGTGTGGCAGGGACTGTAGGGGATATATTTCTTTGTGTAGGCCGAGTGTAGGGAATATTAAATGGTATGAGTGCATGGTGGGACTTTTCAGGCATCATATTATGTGCAGGGGGATGACTGTAGGGGCATCATACTGTGTGTGGGGCAATCAAACATGCTGGGACTGTGGGATCATCTTGCTGTGTGTTGGGGGCTTGTGGTGCATTTTACTGTGTGTAGAGGGACTGCAGAGGCATCATACTTTGTCGAGAGACTGTGGGGGCATCCTACTGTGTGGGGAAGCTATGTGGGTATTTTAGTGTGTGCGCAGGAACTATGGGGGCATCAGATTGTATTGGGGACTTTGGGACCATAATGCTTTGTATGGAGTACTTTAGGGGCACCATACTGTGTGCGCGGACTGTGATGTCATCATACTGTGTGGAGGAACTGTGGATGAAGCATCCTGTGGGGGCTTCCATAGTGTGTGTGGGCTTTGGGCACCATTATATTGAGTTGTGCCTCCCCATTGTATGTGTGGGAGCCACTGTGGCGCATCAAATTGTATGAGAGGAATGTATTCTAGGGAATTATACAGTGTAGAAAATGGCTGTGTGGGACATCATACTGTGTTGTTGCATCCTACTGTGTTGGAGAGAATGTACTGTGTGAGAATCATACTGTGTGTGGAGAGCTGGGTGAGCATCATACTGAATAGGGGAATGTACTGTGAGAGCATCATACACTGTATGGAAAGCTGTGTGGGCATCATTTTGTGTGGGTGAGGAATATATAGTAGGGGGCATAATTCATCTGTGTCTGAAGACTATAGATGCATCATACTATGTATAGGGGAATGTGGGTGCGTCTTACTGTGTAGAAGAATGTACTGTGGGTGCATTATACAGAGTGGAGGATAGTGGTTACACTGGAGCATTATATTGTGCATGAGGAAATTTGTGAGAATTATACTGTGTGTGAATGGTTGTGAGGGAATTCAAGCTATGTGGGCATCATATTGTGTGGGTGGGGAATATACTGTGGGGGTGTAAAACAGTGTGGGGCGGTATCCATGGGCAGAGTACTTATCTGTTGTGCCCCAGCATGTTACATGAGGGTGGGGGTCCTGGCTGTGTGCGTGGACTTGTGTTGTGAGGGCTCTATGCCCATGCAGGCCACATGTACCAAGCAATTTGTTATGGAATTTCTCCTGAAATTTGGCAGTACCTCATATGTGGTTGTACAGTATTGTTTGAGCACATGGTGGGGATCG
This sequence comes from Oophaga sylvatica, assembly GCA_033576555.1. Classification (NCBI taxonomy): domain Eukaryota; kingdom Metazoa; phylum Chordata; class Amphibia; order Anura; family Dendrobatidae; genus Oophaga; species Oophaga sylvatica. The sequence goes on from JARQOD010000005.1 coordinate 483,109,824, forward strand.
GATGGGAAGGAGCGCTACTTGGCTTTTAGAAGGCAGATTCCGTTTGCATAGGTTGTGGGCTCTATTAGTTGAGCACCTGAGGTGCCAGAAGAGCAGAAACCGCCCAAGGTGATTCCATATTGGAAACTTCACTGCATAAGGAATTAATCTAGGTATGTAGTGAGTATTTTGGACCCATAGGTGCCTCACAGAATTTTATAATATTAAGACATGGAAATATGACATTTTAGTGGTAAAAATGTAATTTTTGTATTTGCTGCAAATTTGTCAGGGACACAAGGGATAACAGGTGAAACTGGACCCCACAATTTATTGCACAACTTCTCCCGAATGTGGTGATGCCCCACATGTCATCAGAAATTACTGTTAGGCCACACATCAGGGCTGAGAAGGAAGTAGCACTTTTTGGCTTTTGGAGCACAGAATTTAGTAGAATGGTTTACGGGTGACATTTGCTGAGCCCTGAATGTTAAAAGGTTACCCCATTGTAGATATTGCACCTCACAATAAATTCATCTACAGCTGCAGTGATTAATTTGGTACACCACACCAGACTTTTTTTCTGGAGAATTGCAAATATGCCAGTTTAGTGCCCATACATTGTGCCCCTATGAAGTGTAGAGCACCCCCATACATTGAGCCCAGCTTGTGAATCTGGTGATATACATTCTGTAAGTTAAGTGCTCTCACTCTGCTATAAAAATGCCAAACATATGGCCACTTACTGCGATTTAGGCACTGTGGGTCTCAGAAGGAGGAAGGCATTTGGATTTGTGAGTGTAGAATTCACTGGATTTTATGTAAGGGAGTGAGAGTCGTGTTGCTTTTCCAGAGTCTTTGTTCTACCAGTAATGTGGGAACCCCCTATAGTTCCAGTGACAGATGACGGACCTGAGTGGGCCTGGTTTTGTGTGGGATAAATTAGGATTTTTATTGGTAACATTTTGGGGTACATAATATTTTTTGATTGCTTTACGTATAAGGCTGGGATCACATTCTTGTGTTCTACTCTGAGCACTTCTGTTGAGGTTTCCATGTAAATCTTACAAAAATGCAATTCAGACGAAACCCCCAATGGAACCACCCATCATAATGAGGTAACTGGAGACACTTGGTACTCCAGTTGGCATCTGCTCCGGTGGTATCCATCTTTTTCATGTGTTCATAGATCTGTGGTCGTCCACAATTGAGCACTAAAAAGCCACCTAAAATAACGGGACACTGCCGGAGCACAGACCAGTCATAAGTGTCTCCATCTGCCTCATAAGTCAGTGGTTCCATTGGGTGCTTTGTCTGAATCGTGATTTTGGGGAATTTACAAGGAAACCTCGACGTAAGCACTCAGCAGAGAGCACAGGATAAATGTGAGCCGAGCCTTATTGTGATTTTTGGGAGGTAGAATGAACAAATAAACAGCAGTACAGTACAGTACAGCAGTACAAGAATAGTTCCTATTTTTCTTTTTGTACTGTTCACTTTGCGGTATAAGTGATAAGTTGGATTTATTCTTCTGGTTGGTGCGATTACAGATTTATCTTTTTTATAAGATTTTGCTGCTACCACACAGTAAAAAAAACTTTTTTTTAAAAAAAAAGGGATTTTGTCCCTTTTTTCTGAAGCTGTAATTTTTTTTTTTGGCTTTGGGGCTTATTTTTTGCGAGACGGTTGGGAGGTTTTTTTTTTAAACATTTTTTTGGGAAAAAACCTTTTTTTTGACCCCCTTTTTTTCAGATTTTTCAAACACAGAAAAAAAAAAAACAGCTTTTTGGGTTTTTTTATTTTTTTTTTTTCGCCCTTCACCGTGTGGTAAAAGGGGTTTTTAAAATTTTTTTTTTTCGGGCAATTTTAAAAACAGTAAAAAACCAATTTAAAAAAAAAAATTATGCTTTTCATTTTTCCACCCTTTAAAAAAAATGTTTTTCAAAAAAAATTTTTTTTTGGGGGGTCATTTTTATGGCTGTAATTTTTTTTTTGCCCCCTTTAGCCCTTTAGGGTTTGTTTTTTTTTGGGGGGGGGTTTGGGTTTTTTTTTATACAATTTTTTTTACTACTTTTTTTTTTTTTTTTTTGGGTTTATAAAAAAAAATGACTTTTTTTTCATTTTTTTTTAAAAATTTTTTTTTTTTTAATTTTACCATACAAAAAAAAAATGTGTAGTTTTTTAGAG